>JALMGJ010000018.1:1200000-1800000 GCA_023362775.1 Charina bottae
TTAACAGTCCTGCAGAGGCTCTGTCCGGGATGGATGATCTTACAGGTGGGGATGGGGTTTATTTTATTTTATCTTCACTGGGGAAGAGTTTGGAAAGATTCGCAGAGAAGGGTCCTCCCTGTATACTCTTGTAAAAGCAGCTGAGACAGAAGCTCTCTTGTGCTCTCTGTAACTCAGGGTTTCTCAGCCTTGGCAACTTTAAACTGTGTGGACTTGCTGGCTGGGGAATTCTGGGAATTGAGGTCCACACCTCTTAAAGTTGCCACGGTCGAGAAACCCTGGCCTACGTAGTGGGTGAGGGCAGACCAAATGCCTTGGGGAAAGCTTTCCCTATCTTGGAGCTACGCTGGAGAAGACCCTCTGCAGATTGCTAAGTAGGGAAGCTTCTAGCACTTCTTCTGATATGTGTGAATCTAAAGAATTGGTTTGGTTCATGGTTCATGGTAGAGCTGGTCCCTCAGATGTTCTTCCCAACCTCTTTTTTTTCCCTCTCTCCACCCCCACCCCCCAATATTTATGAATACTGAAAAATGTAATCCCTTCTCTCAGGACTTCATTCGTATTTCTGATGGTAGGTTGAGATCCACAAAAGATAACACATTTGAAATAAAACGGGTTATTCCTTAACTTGCCCAGAGCCTCTTAGAATAGACACAGGCCATTCTGGCCCCAAGTCCACCCCTGCTCCATGCAGGTCCCCAAATTAAAGCATCCTAGAGACAGGGGTGTCCTGTTCCTGCTTGAACAGAGCTAATTAAACTGTTGGACTACTTTTACTGTTAGGAAGCATTTTCTGACATTCCTCTCGCATCTCTTTTCCTTTAACTTCAGTCCATTATTCTACATCTGGAACTTGAGAGCAGCTCCTGGCCGTGTCCTCTGTAATTTTTTGACAGGTTTATGAAGCAGGTTCTCATGTTCCCACCACCACGGTCTTCGTTTCTCAAGGCTAAAAACACAGCCAGCTCTTTCATTCTCTCGTTGGGAGGTTCGGTCTCCTCATCAGCCGCGTGGCTCTTCTCTTCTGTGCTTAAGCTTGTCTGAATCCTCTGTTATGGCTTTACCGTGGTTCAGATATTCTTAAAAGTGGCCAGCCAACTGACTAGCCCGGAGTGTGTGTGTGTGGGGGGGAAGCCCAGGTCAAAACCAGCCAATGAATTAGGTTGTTTTACAGAGGTGGGTTGTTAAGAGATCATTATTATTAGACCAAGCATATTATCATTGTTTCTGGTAATATTATTATTGATTAGGTTTATATGGTCACCAAACTGGAAAGACTTCAGGCAGCTAGTAAAGTTGTCTGCAAGGGATCGGTAGATCCCTAACAGTATTCAGCCACCTGTGTTACGGGCAAGATCCACCTAGGTCAGGGTTTCTCAACCTCAGCAATTCCCAGAATTCCGTAGCCAGCATTTAAAGTCGCCAAAGTTGAGAAACCCTGACCTAGGTGGATCCAAGAGAGATCTGTTCACAGAGCACGTCTTCACTCCTCTCTGAATTGTTCCAGACTTCACGCTTCATCCTCTCTGGCCAATAGTCCGCTCGGTTCTTGTAGCACCATGATATTACTATTACTACACTAAGGTCTGTATTTGGTCATCTGGTGTTCTGGATCAGATCTTCTCAAAACTGCACAGTCTGGACAGGGCAACTCGAAGGCGGCAAAAAAGTCAAGATGGCCACAACCACATGACTGAAACCTTGAGCCTTTTTTACATCACAGGGCTGTGGCCATCTTGACTTTTTTTTTTGTTCCATTTTAATTTAAATTACATTAAATTAAATTCATTAATTTCAATTAATATAGTTATTCCCCTTCTATTTAATAATTTCCCCTCTTATCAAATTGAAAACTACATTTCTTTGGCAACTTTGGGATAGACTTTGTGGGCATAAACGAAAAGAAATTATGGAAAGGAGGCCTCATTAGTAGAGAATAATTACAGAAAAGTTCTTTCTTATTTTAAGAAAAAGTAAGTCAGATTTAAGTGAAGTTGGTTATGCTTTGTTTTTTAAAGGTATGGAGCCATGCATTACTAATAGGAGGTTCTACCTTTCTAATCTAATTAATTTTCCAGTTCCAAAGCAATTTTACATTACTGTATGCTGAGAAGATGCTAATAATGTTTTTAAAAGGAAATCTACAAACAATAGCTTTATACTTTATGCCATGTCAGCCTTCCCATGGCCATTGACCTCATTCTAGCCTCTTGCTGCAGTGAGTGATGTCTCCTTGTGATTTCTCTTGTCTTCAAAAGGGTCCTTGGAGTGGCTAGTCCTCAGGTTTCTTAAAGAAAGCGTGCCTATTTCAGCGCAAGAATTGTTCTCCATATTGTCCCCGCCCCATTTACTGTCCTGCTCTTTTGTTTCGTATGGGAAGTGTCGTTGGAGGTTTTATTTATTTTATTTTTATTTTATTTATTTTCTATCCCGCCTTTATTATTTTTATAAATAATTCAAGGTGGCGAACATACCTAATACTCCTTCCTCCTCCTATTTTCCCCACAACAACAACCCTGTGAGGTGAGTTGGGCTGAGAGCAAGTGACTGGCCCAAGGTCACCCAGCCGGCTTTCATGCCTAAGGCGGGACTAGAACTCTCAGTCTCCTGGTTTGCTATTGGCTCCTTCCTAGGGCTGAGAGCAAGTGACTGGCCCAAGGTCACCCAGCCGGCTTTCATGCCTAAGGCGGGACTAGAACTAGTCTCCTGGTTTGTTATTGGCTCCTTCCTAGGGCTGAGAGACAGGGACTGGCCCAAGGTCACCCAGCCGGCTTTCATGCCTAAGGCAGGACTAGAACTCTCAGTCTCCTGGTTTGCCATTGGCTCCTTCCTAGGGCTGAGAGAGAGTGACTGGCCCAAGGTCACCCAGCCAGCTTTCGTGCCTAAGGCGGGACTAGAACTCTCAGTCTCCTGCTTTTCCCATTGGCTCCTTCCTAGGGCTGAGAGAGCGGGACTGGCCCAAGGTCTCCCCGCCAGCTTTCGTGCCTAAGGCGGGACTAGGATGCTCAGTCTCCTGCTTTTCCCATTGGCTCCTTCCTAGGGCTGAGAGAGAGTGACTGGCCCAAGGTCACCCCGCCAGCTTTCGTGCCTAAGGCGGGACTAGAATGCTCAGTCTCCTGCTTTTCCCATTGGCTCCTTCCTAGGGCTGAGAGAGAGTGACTGGCCCAAGGTCACCCCGCCAGCTTTCGTGCCTAAGGCGGGACTAGAACTCTCAGTCTCCTGCTTTTCCCATTGGCTCCTTCCTAGGGCTGAGAGAGAGTGACTGGCCCAAGGTCACCCCGCCAGCTTTCGTGCCTAAGGCGGGACTAGAATGCTCAGTCTCCTGGTTTCTAGCCCGTTGCCTTAACCACTAGACCAAAGTTTTCAAACAGAGGCTGGATCATCATCTATTGGGTGTGGTGTAGCGAATCCTCTAGTGTGCAGGGGGTTGGCCTTGATGACCTCTTAGGTCCCTTCTATGATTCTATGAGAACCTCCTGGCTGGATTCAGTTGAAGATTCTTCAGCTCTAATCATCTGGCCTCCAGCAATGGCTAAGCAGATCTTTAGCTCTTGGCACACAAAGAGATCTTCTTCTGTGGCTTGCTCACTGTTTCTGATCCTAAATGGGTTCCATTTAGCCTTGGTTTCCTGAGGTCTAATGTTTGTTGCAATAAGCTATTTGTAGCTGCTGCTGCTGTCTAGAACACAGCTGAGCTGAAGGCAGATCCAGTGATAAATCTTGGGCTGGTTTGTGGTAGATTGGCATGAGTTTCTCCCTGTTCTAACAATATTCACAATTCACTGCCATCTCATTAGAACAGTGTTTCTCAACCGTGGCCGCTTGAAGATGTGCGGACTTCAATTCCCAGAATTCCACAGCTGGCAAGGCTGGATGGGGAATTCTGGGAGTTGAAGTCCACACATCTTCAAGCGGCCAAGGTTGAGAAACACTGCATTAGACCATTGAAATTTACAAAAAAAAAGTTAGATTGGAGTGATTTTATTCAACTACTGATTTATTTTTGTGCAGAATACATTTATTTTTTATACAAAAAACAGTATTTGGCTGATTTGGAGCTAAAGGCATTCTATTCCTTATTTCTATGAATGTCTACCTTCAAGTCTCCTTTATTTTGAAGTGGTTCTTGAATTTTGGGGTGTGAACCTGGAGCTTTTTAACAGCCAGCTGTTTTCCTGCTGTTACTGCAGAGAGCCAGGGGCTGATGGCCACTGGCTACTTTAGACCCCATACAGAGGCTCTGAATGGTCATTTCACCTGATTGTGCCAAATGTGTGGGGAGATTTTGCAGTTCTGAATTTAAATGCCTGCCTGCTTTGTAACTGAAATAAGTAAGTATATATTATATACATCCTACCTTGGATCGCTAGGAGCAAAGGAAGAGAATTTAAAGAAAGCGCCCATTGCAAGTCGAGTTGGCTTTGATATGACTGAAAGCTAAGAAGCAGGAATTTCTGGCTTCTGACTGCAGTTTATAATTGCTCAAGAAGTTTCTCTTCCTTAATGAAGCTCCTGGGGCATCCTGTAAAATTAGAGGCAATGCTGGGGTAATTTGGGAAGACCTAAATGGACAGTTGCAGGATCAGATACTGATTTATTTAGTGATGCAATCTAAAGGCTTCCCAACTGCTAACAACTCTGGGTGGCTTACAATTTAAAAAGTCAGAGCAATGCAACAAAAGAAAAAAAATCACGAGCAGCCCAAAGACAACATATAAACAAAACGCCAGGGTTCATCCAACCGGGGTTCAACCACCACCCTGACCCAAGACAGAATGGCCAGGGGCTGCGGGGCCTGGCCTGGGTGGCGCTGGGGGCAGCCAGAGCTCCCCACACGGGGCGGCCTCTCCTTATGGAACCCTCCTGTGGGCGAAGTGTTGGAGACAGTGAGTGGCTTGGGAGTGCCAAAGCGGCATGGCAAACTTGAGGCAGGGCAGTTCTCCAGTCCTCCGGCCTGCCTGGGAGGACAACCAGGTTTTCAAGGACTTTTGGAACCCCATCAGGGTGGGGGCCATCTGGATCTCTGGGGGAGGCTGTTTCAGAGGACGGGCGCCGCAACGGAGAAAGCACGGCTCCTGGATCCCGCAGGGTGACGCTCTTCAATCCGAGGGGCCCGTAGCACACCCACTCCACCGGATCTCACCGGACAGGCTGAAAGAATTGGAAAGGGGGGGCCCCCCAGGTAATCAGGCCCTATGCCATGAAGGGGTTTATAGCTGGTAACCAGCACCATTTCCCTACAAAGCATCCAAGCAGGAATTCATTAGAGGATTTCATAGTTTCTCTTGGGTGAGGCTTCTTAGCCCCCCTAGTTCTTCAGTGCAGGAATACCTGCCCTGCTGCATTATGCCTGACCTTCTACAGCAATGTTGTCTCGCCTTTCCTTGTGCCTCCCCCGCTTTCCATTCTCCCCACCCCCCCAGTAGGGCTTTACTTGCGCAACTCATAAGCCACACAAATGTAGGCAACCTTGCAGATGTTCATCTTTAAGGCACAGCAAGAGCTGGGCTGCAAAAGACAAACACATCTGCCCCTCTGGAAAATGCTGGGGAAGGCGAATCTGTGGGACAGCGGGCCGCTTTCCTTTGGGGTGCCCTTTGTTCAGCCCCACCCCTCTTGCACAGCCTCCTGGTAATCGGAGGTGTCTCTTTTCCAGCTGCATTCCTCCGGGCAGCGGCAGCAGAAACAAAAAGTCTTTGGGGCCGTCCCGATGGTGTCCAAAGTAGTGCGTCTGTTCTCCGTTCTGTTCTCTGGATCCGAAGTAACCTTTTGCTTAGTTGTGTAACTTGAAAAGCTGGCTGGAGCTGAGTGGTTTTTCAGAGCTCTTCCTGTGGCGTTTCCTGCATTCTGACATTGTAGCATGATCTATTCATGGAAAAATGGCAAACTTCCTTTATCTGGCTGGCCCTTGGAGTGTGCCATGGCTCGGGAAGGGCGGGGGCAGGGGCGAAATGTTTGGCAAAAGGAGCCTGGGATGTCCTGCTTTCTTTCTTTGCTCTTTTCCTGCTTGGCTCGAGTTCTCAGGCCCGGCTTTCTTGAGTGAAACGCTCAGCACGCTCTTGTTTCCTTCCATGAAGGAAAGATGGTTGCCAAATCTGCTTTTTTGTCCTTAACGATGGCTGGTGGGAAGCTGCTTTGAACCTCCGAGTCAGAGCAGAATTGCCCGAGAGCGAAACTGGCACCTTTTCTGTGCCCTGATGAAATGGCCCGGTGGGAACATTTCCGATCCCCTCGTTAGGACCAGCCAGTCACACGTGAAAGCGTAAGAAGCAATAGTGGTCATTTTGTCCAGGGTGGAAAATATATATATATATATATATCCAAAATTCACAGAAGCAATCATTTTACGAGAACAACTACTGCTTTACAAAATAGTTGCAAGCGTTTGGATTTTACACAGGCCAAGGAACTGTGCATCTTGATAGGACAGGAGATGTTTTTGATGTTGGGAGCTGGAATGTCGTAGAGTCACAGAATCCTGGGGTTGGAAGGGACCTTGGAGGTTTCTAGCCTGACCCCTGCCCAGGGCAGGAATCTCGGTTGAAGACCTCCAGTGATGGAGCCCCACAGCTCTGGGAGGCAGCTTAATGGCTCTCATGGTCAGAAAATTCCTCCTCATTTTGAGTATGGATCTCTCTCTGCTACGTTTCCACCCATGGAGAACAAATTCATCCCCCTTCCCTGTGACAGCCCTTTGAGAGGCAACTTGAGCATCAGAAGCCTCCTCCCATCTTTCCTTCCAAGAATATAACCCGGTCCTGGTCAGGGCACTGCTGGAAGAAGATCCCCCATGCTTTTTCCCCTCCCCGCTTTTTCCAGCTTTTCTCTGTCCTGCCTATGAAGAGAGGTTCATAGGAAAGGGGGCAGAGAGGGGCCTGGCTGGCTGGGGAATTCTGACAGTTGAAGTCCACACATCTTAAAGTTGCCTAGGTTGAGAAACGCTGATCTAAAGTGTGGTTAAGGAGAGGAATCGGGGGCCATCTCCCTGATTCAGACAGGACCCAGGAAGGCATCACATCAACACTGCAAAGTTTATTATCCAAATAGCTCCCTTGCTGCAACAAAGCCAAAGTCTTTTTCTCCCCTTTTAGGTTTTTTTTTAAAAATCCCGTTTATTGTCGTCTTATATGTCTTTCATTTGGGGTGTGTAATTAAAGTACATAAAGTTTCAGGATATTTTCTTGGGGCTCTGCCCCCTTTCCTTTCCTTCCAGAACGTGCATCCCTCCCTCGCTGCTTCTGCTTACCTGCCTCCCCACCACCACCAGCGGCCCAGACCAAATGGCTGGGTTCACACAACAGAGTAGCCATTGTCTTAGCATGCTGTATGAATTAGGCCATTTCAGTAAGCCACAGTACAAAACAGCCAAGTCCTTACAAGCTGCAGGGCGTTAGAAGAGTAGGGGTGCCCCTTGCTTTCAGGTGCAAGCTGTTTCAAAGCCAGGGAGCTTGCAGAGCAGAGCTTTCCAAACTTTTCATGTTGCTGACACACTTTTTAGACATGCATCATTTTGCGACACACTCTTACAGCAGGGCACAAGGCAGGCACTAGGACCTGTGCAGAATCACAGCAGGTTTGGAGGCAGCAGGGCAAAAGGCAGGCACTAGGACCTGCGTGGAATCCTGGCAGGGCAGGTTTGGAGGCAGCAGGGCAAAAGGCAGGCACTAGGACCTGCGTGGAATCACAGCAGGTTTGGAGGCAGCCAGGCACAAGGCAGGCACTAGGACCTGCGTAGAATCCTGGCAGGGCAGGTTTGGAGGCAGCAGGGCAAAAGGCAGGCACTAGGACCTGCGCGGAATCACAGCAGGTTTGGAGGCAGCAGGGCAAAAGGCAGGCACTAGGACCTGCGCGGAATCCTGGCAGGGCTCGGAGGCAGCAGCAGCCACGACACACCCAGACACTGAAGCCGACACACTAACGTGTCGCGACACACAGTTTGGAAATCTCTGTTCCAGAGAATCCCTGCCTGGTGCCTTTGCCCGTGGCAAGCGGGGAGACAGGCATTCAGCAGACGTTCTCTGTTCCCTCAGGGTTGGCAGGCAAAATCCATCCGGGAAAGGCAGCCTCGTAGATCCCTGGGCCCTGAACCATGTCAGACTTCATAGATAATGATCAGCGCTTTCAACTGAACTTGGAAACACATTAGAAGACAGTGCAGCTGTTACAGCAGAGATGCGCGCAGGGCCAGAAGGAGGAAGGCAGCCTCAGCCTGCAGTCACCTGCTGCTGCCTTTTGTACGAGCTGGAGTTTCCAGGAGTTCCTCCAGGGTAGCCCATGAATCACAGCAATCCGATGGCCAGATGACACAGGCAGAGATGTTTCCTCCTTTGGTTCCAGACAGGGTACTGCCTCGTTCACACGGGGCCTTTGCGCAACCGCATTTTGTGCGCCAGTTGTGCCTGTTCCTGGGCCCAGAGGCTCCTGGTCACTCACGCCGTAGTCACCTCCCAATTGGATTGTTGCAACACGCTTGATATGGAGCGGCCCTCAAAGACCACCTGGAGGCTCCATCTGGTCCAGAGTGAGGTGGCACAGGTAGTTACGGGTGCAGCTTGTTACACCCATGTAAGACCACTACTCTGCAAGCTGTGCTGGCTCCCAAGAGGCTTCTGGGTGTGATTCAGGGTGCTGGTTATCACCTTTAAAGCCACGCATGGCATACGACTGGGTTACTTGCGGGACCCCTGCCTCCCAAGAACATCTGTCTGCCCCACACTCTTCCATAGGGAGGGCACACTCCATGTTTCCTCTAAACCAGAGCTTTCCAAACTTTTCATGTTGGTGACACACTTTTTAGACATGCATCATTTCGCGACACACTCTTACAGCAGGGCATCATTTCGTGACACACACATACAGCAGGGCACAAGGCAGGCACTAGGACCTGTGCGGAATCACTAGCCTGGTGCCTAAACCACTAGATTGCTGATCATCCCATGTTTGAGGACAAGCAGGACTTCCTTTCAGAGGTTTCCATTCAGCACATCAATGGAGGAAGGTCAGAGGGGCAATGTGGATGTGGGAAAACATGACCTTCTCCACAGTTTGGACCCTCTCTCCAGACTCTGGGCTCCCCTAGCAAGATGTTCTAGAACAGAGCTTTCCAAACTTTTCATGTTGGTGACACACTTTTTAGACATGCATCATTTCGCGACCCACTCTTACAGCAGGGTACAAGGCAGGCACTAGGACCTGCACAGAATCCTGGCAGGGCTCGGAGGCAGCAGCAGCTGCGACACACCCAGACACTGCAGCCGACACACACGTTGCGACACACAGTTTGGAAAGCTCTGCTCTAAACATTACCATCTTATGGGACCTAGAAAGCATGCCTTTTCCATGGCTGCCCCTGTTCTCTGGAATGATCTCTCCCCCTCCCCCCCATACTGTTTAGGATGGATCCCAACTCTGTTTGGCTTTAGGAAAACTGTTAAGACCTGGCTTTTCCCCCAGGCATTTGGATCCAGTTTCATGGATCCCCCTTTCGGTTGTCTAATTATCCTGTTTAGTTGCTAGTTTGCATTTTATATATCCGGTGGTTCTTTTTTAATGTTGAATGGTTATTTTTGTTGTTGTTGTTCACATTGTTGGAGTTGGGCGGCCCTGTAAATCCATTAAATAAGTAAAATAGAGGAGCTCCTTCAGGGCTTCCCAGCGTAGGGGAGGCCACAACTGGCACACCAGACAGCTGGGCACAGGCGCTCGTGGCCACGGCTTCCACCCCTCCTCCTAGCAGGAGCTGTGACTCTGGGCGGGCCCCCAGATTGTGAGCCTGTTCTTCTCAGGGGAGCAACAATCCCAGAGTTGGTGTTGGTGCTACCCTAGAATCAGCAGGCCTGGGACTGAATTGAGTCTGTGCCCGTTTCTCCCCACCCAGACCTGACAACCTTCAATTTGGCACTTCCACTGCATTCCCCATTCAGACGACAACAAGCATTATCGGCATATTGGTGATACTCTTCCTGAACTGACAGATGACCTCTCTCGTGGCTTCACATGGATGTTAAGCAGGATAAGAGAGACGATGGAGCCCTGTGGCCCCCCATAATGAAATGCCCCAGGTCCTGCGCCCCTGCAGCCGCTGAAAGGATCAGAATCACCATAGTACAGGACCTCAGACCCCCAACTCTTGCAAGCAGCTCAGAGAGGTACTGTGAGCAACAGTATCAAAGGTCACTAAGCGGCCTAGGAGGACAAGGATGATCCTCACTCTACCTCCATCCCAATACAAGTCGTCCAGGACGTAATCCCTGCAGTTACTCCAGTGGGTCCAGATAAGTCCTCTTCTTCCAGAGCTCCTTACAGTTGTCAATCCACCTCTTCCTCTACAACCTTCCTTCACAAAGGGAGGTTGCAGAGAAGATAGTCTTTGTCCTGAAGTAAACTCAGTCCTTGAGTTTCCATTGCTAAGGATGGACTTGAACCTGGCTCTCCTTGGTCCTAGCCCAACACCTTAACCCATAGCTTTCCAAACTGTGTGTCGCGACACTTTAGTGCAGAGCTTTCCAAACTGTGTGTCGGGACAGGTTAGTGTGTCGGCTGCAGTGTCTGGGTGTGTCGCGGCGGCTGCTGCCTCCTGGCTTCCACCCAGGTCCTAGTGCCTGCCTTGTGCCTTGCTACCTCCAAACCTGCTGTGATTCCACCCAGGTCCTAGTGCCTGCCTTGTGCCTTGCTACCTCCAAACCTGCTGTGATTCCATGCAGGTCCTAGTGCCTGCCTTGTGCCCTGCTGTAAGACTGTGTCGTGAAATGATGCATGTCTAAAAAGTGTGTCACCAACATGAGAAGTTTGGAAAGCTCTGCTTTAGTGTGTCGCAACACACAGTTTAGTGTGTCGCGAAGCTACGGTGTGCACGGCAGCGGTGCGCCATCAGCGCTTCCACGTTTTAGTGAGGCAGCCGCCATGCACACCACCGCCACGCGCCCCCCCCCCGCGCTGCTGCCGTGCACGCACGCGCGTGCCGCCGCTGCCGCTGTTGGTGTGTCACCAGCGGCGGCAGTTTGGAAAGCACTGCCTTAACCACTACACCACACTGGCCTCTACCCTTAGATGAAGGTTTGAAAAACCCGGGTTAGAGCTCTTGTTTTTTCTGTGCTGGCATCTGGCAGTGCATTCTTGAGCGAAGCTGGGTTTTCCTGGGCTTTGTTTTCTTCCTACCCCCAAAACAAAGAAGCTGCCCTGAGGCCATTCCAAATCCACCACAGATAGTTTAGAGCAGTGTTTCTCAACCTTGGCAACTTGAAGATGGGTGGACTTCAACTCCATGCTGGCTGGGGAATTCTGGGAGTTGAAGTCCACATGTCTTGAAGTTGCCAAGGTTGAGAAACACTGCCCTATGCCTTTCTCCATCATAATACGCAATAATGTAGCTCGGTTTTAGCCTCCAGGATCGCCTGATCCTGGCCACTGCAGTTCATCTCCCATGGTTATTGTGGCATATTCCACAAGCCATGGTTTTGAAAACCATAGTTTAGCAAAGCTAGCGAGCTCCAGTAACAGGCGCATGCGCGGGCATCCTTGTCGCTTTAAACGAAGGCCTGCATGCCTGTTCTTGGATCAAAATGTCCGGAAGGGATGATGTTTGCGAGGAGGAAGCTAGTCTCTTTCGGGGGAAATGTTCTAATCGTGGATGTGGCTTCTCAAGCTGGGCGACTGGGAGGGGGCCACCTCTGAGGAGTCACTCCACTATTTCCTTGCTTTGCTTTGTCGGAGGGGGCTGCGAGGAGGGACTAGAAGCCGGAGGGCAGAGAGTTTCGGCTGCACCCCAGGCAGCCGCCTGCCCTGCACCCCGGGAACCCTCCTCAGGACCTTGGCTGCAAAGCAGCTGACCTGGATCCGAGACTGCTCTGGCTGTTTGGGGAAGAACACCCCCTCAAGGGATCTCGGGGAGTGCAGGTGAATCTGGCTTCTGGAGGGCAAGGGCGGGGCAAGCGTCCCGGAGGGAGGGCCGCCCCCTGGGAGGAGGCGGTGCTTGCCAGCAGTGTGACAGGAGGCCGAGGAGCTGAGGGTCGCTGGGCAGGGGTCTCTTGCAGGGTCCTCGCCCTCGCCGCCCCCAGAGCTGCGGGCTCCACGGTGGCATTCCGCCGAAGGGCCCAGCCGCACCACCCGTAAAGCCAGGTTTGCTGTTTTGGGCTTCGCCAGTTTGCAGCGCTCAACTGCATTTTGGCCGAGGATGCGCCCCGCGGCGCCTGTGGGGGGTCGTGGTGAAAGGATCGGGCGCACCAAGCCCCACAGAGACCCGGGGGCTGTCAGGGAGGGGGCTGGCGGCATGCGCGCCCCGGCCGTTCCTCGAGCGGGCGCCCGCCCGGCGGGGATGATGGGGGCCGGTGCCCACGGCCTGTGGAGGGCGCCCGGGGCTCAGGCGAGCGGGCTTTCCCGGACGGCGACAATGGCCCCTTGTCTGGCTCGCTCCCCCTTTTCTCGATGGGCGGGACTGGCAGGCCGGCCGGCCAACCGCCGTCCGCGGCGGGGCGGGCGCGGGCCAGTGAGCGGGCGGCGGGTGGCTCCGGGCAGGCTTTCCTGCCCGCCCCGCTGGCGCTGCGAGCGGGGGAGGCTGCGCTCGGGAGCTGCTGCAGGGGCGGCGAGGGCGACGGGCTTGGCAATACTGTAGCGCCGCGGAGCCGCCGCTTCCCAGCTGCTCGCCCAGCCATGTTGCCCCGGGCGCGGCGCTGAAGACGTCGGGCGCCGCCTGCCCGCCCCGGCACCGGGCGCTTCCTGCAGACGCGGCGATGGGCTCCTCGCCGCGCGCGGCGGCGGCTTCGTTGCTGCGCTCCCGCTGAGCCCGGCCGCCGCCTTCGCCGCGCTGCCCGGCCGCCTTTGTCCTGGCCAGCAGGACCGGGCGCAGCAGCGCCAACTCCCCGCCGTCCTGGGCGCCCCCGGTAAGCCTCGCTCGGGCCGGGGCTGGGTCGGGATGCGCCCTCCGGAGCCTGGAGACTTCGGTTCCCAGCCTGGCGGGGACTGGCGGGGGTTGCCTGTTCGGAGGTGGGCTTCCCCCCCCCCCCAAAAAAGGGAGGTTTTGCAGTGGGGCTCAAGTACAGCGAAGGGGGGGGGACTCGATAGCGTTGGCGTTTGTTGCGCGCGGAGCGAAGGTCGGGAGGGTGCTTCGCTTTCCTTCGGCCGGCGTCGCGATCGGCGCTGGAGGGTCTCTCTTGTCGCCCCCACCCGACTCGCACGACGTCGGCTTTCATCTCTTCCCCCGACCTTTCCCCGCCGGCGCTGCAGGCTTCGCCGCCTGCCCAAACGTCTCCCTCTCGCTTCGGGGCCAGGAGACCCCCTCCCGCTCCCGCTCCCAGCCTCGGGGCGCCTCGCGAAGCCTCCCTTGGCTGTCAGGGAGCGATGCTGCTCCGCGGCTTCTCCCTGAACCCAACGGGCTAGCCCGGTGTCGGCTTAGCGTGGCGTGCAAACCCAACCGTTGTGGTTGGCAAACTTGGTGCTGTGCGAACCCAGGCGGTTTGGGGGTCTTCGGTAAGCCGCAGCGAAACGGCAGCTTTGGAGCGTTTACAAAGCCAGGTGTTGGCGGCGGAGGAGAGGGCCGGGGAAGCCTCGTGTGCCCCGCAGGAAGGCGGAAATCTGCAGAGGGGCATCTGCCCTCAGGCGGCCGAGGGCCCGGGAGAGCTGTGCTGGCTCCTATAAGCTCGGCTTTCTGCCTTCTGACGATACAAGCCATCTTGGATGCCTAGGTTCAAAGTGCATGAAACAAAGGAAGGAACTCTGTCGGCCTGACACAGGCTGGGACTGTGCTGTCTTTGGGGGGGGGGGGCTGGAATCCCTCTAAATGGCACCAAGCTGTAAGGGGATTAAGTACCGGAGGGTTGTTTGAGGCAGAGTATCCTCTGCGGTGGGTCCTCCTGGATGTATCTGGAGGCTCCATGTCCGCTTATTCCCAGGCTGGGAGGCAGGGCAGGGAGAAGAAGAATGTTGTGGGGCAGGTGCTCCACCCCACAAGTGGCTTCTGAGTTCCCACAGTGGGGTGTGACACCAGTTGGGTTCTTTCCCGTGCGGTCCTCCTTGCTCCTTGGGTAGGACAGACCTGGCAAGGTTGATCCCGCGGGCAGGGCCCACTCCTCGCTGGGCTTGGCGTGCAGAGTGGCTCCGCTGGGGAATCTGAGCTTTTGCCACCCCAGCAAATACTTCCACTACAAACCTTTGTAGCCAGTTGCTATTGCCGTGGAAAAACCATCGTCTGGGGAAGTTTATTGGTGGAACACTAGCTTGCCCCAATGAATTGCGTCAAAGAGTTGGTTATTATAAATGGTTAAAAATGAGCCACCGAGTTTGTTTTTTAACAAAAGTTCTTCTTACAAACTACTGATGACTAGGACCATCTTCACTGGCTTTCTTGGGTTGGCATCAATGGGCGGAAAACCAGGAGACTGAGAGTTCTAGTCCCACCTTAGGCACAAAAGCCGGCTGGGTGACCTTGGGCCAGTCCCTCTCTCTCAGCTCTAGGAAGGAGCCAATGGCAAACCAGGAGACAGAGAGTTCTAGTCCCGCCTTAGGCATGAAAGCCGGCTGGGTGACCTTGGGCCAGTCCCTCTCTCTCAGCCCAACTCACCTCACAGGGTTGTTGTTGTGGGGAAAATAGGGAGGCGGAAGGAGTATTTGGTATGTTCGCCGCCTTGAGTTATTTATAGAAATAATAAAGGGATAGAAAATAAATATTAAAATAATAATAAAATCTCCCATAGCACCACGTCCTGGGGAGGGCCTGAGGCTGCAAATCACTGTCTTTGACAGAGGCATTCCCCCCTCGCCTCTCATTGATGCTCATTGAGTTGACATAGTAAAAAACTAAATATGCTGGAGTAGAAACAGTTTTTACTCCATATACAGTTTTTTTTTAAAGGCTATATGTTATAGCCATATTCTTATCTAACGGTGGTAGGTGTAAAAATCTCCACAATTCTATTTAAAATAGAGTGGATTGGCATGTGTGAGAGTTGGAGTGCATTTGCCCCTTCATAAGGGAAGAAGAGAGTAATATATTGTTGTTGTTGTTGTTCAGTCGTTCAGTCGTGTCCGACTCTTCGTGACCTCATGGACCATAGCACGCCAGGCCTTCCTGTCCTCCACTGTCTCCCAGAGTTTACTCATTCATGTTCGTTACATCGGTGATGCTATCTAACCATCTCATCCTCTGCCGTCCCCTTCTCCTTTTGCCCTCAGTCTTTCCCAGCATCAGGGTCTTTTCCAGTGAGTCCTCTCTTCGCATTAGGTGGCCAAAGTATTTGAGCTTCAGCTTCAGCATCTGTCCTTCCAATGAGCAGTCAGGGTTGATTTCCTTCAGGATTGACTGATCTGACCTCCTTGCAGTCCAAGGGACTCTCAAGAGTCTTCTCCAGCAGAGTAATATGTAACACTGCCTAAAATTGGGAAGACGTTTTATTTCAGCTTTGCAATTCATTAGATAACCCCCACAAAAAAGCTTTGTGATCTGCGTATCGGAATTAGAGTGTTGCTCATGCTGAATGATGCTTGCTTTTTGCCTTGCCCCCCCCCCCCCCCATTAGCAGACGAGGAACTAATCCCCAGGGTGCGAAGAATTCTGTTCTTCTGTCTGCCAGGTTGTGCTGGCATGTGGCAGTGCTATTGACTCCAATCTCATTCTTGAGTGAAGCTGGGTTTTCCTTCCTACCCCCAAAACAAAGACGCTCCCCTGAGGCCATTCCAAATCCACCATAGATAGTTTAGAGCAGTGTTTCTCAACCTTGGCAACTTGAAGATGGGTGGACTTCAACTCCCCGAATTCCCCAGCCAGCCATGCTGGCTGGGGAATTCTGGGAGTTGAAGTCCACTCATCTTCAGGTTGCCAAGGTTGAGAAACACTGGTTTAGAGGGTTGGGTGTCTCTCTCTTACCTTGAAGTTCCTCAACCAGCTCCAGGTGCTCGGTGGAGCTCCAAGGGTGGGACTCGCTGCTGATCAGCCACCTGTGTCATGCATGGTGGTGACCAGTAGGTGCAGGGATCTTATCCTATACCTGAATTCTGTGCAAGGGTTGCATCGCCTAATTGGGGGGAAACCTGGAGGTGTTTTTTTTTTTGTTGCTGCTGCTGTTGCTAAAACAGAAAATGGTTTGGCTCCAGTACAGTTCTGTGTCTCTTCTGCACATCCTGGTGCTAGTTAAATGCGTGTCATCAATGAGGGAGGACCTGGATTTTGCGCCTGGTGAATCTCTCCCAGGGCCCTTCTCTTCCCCCATAGAAGGTTGGCCGCGCGTGGCCACACAGGTGCGCTCTACGTTCCCTTTTGGTGCCCCCCAGGATTTAGGCCATTGAATTTCAGAGGGCATTCCACGAGAAATAGAGATGATCACATGTGATATCCTTCCATTTTTCTTCAGTGAAGAACCACTGGAAAAAAGCCTGTAAATATTAACCTGATTGAGCACACTTGAGAACTAAAGCAAAAACAATCCTAAATCTTTTTTTTTTTTTTTTTTAAAAACGGCATCCCTGTGACATCACCGTTACTCTTGGCCTGTCAAAAATAATTTTCATTTTAAATGCCAGTCTTCTGAAAGGTGATCCTCCTCTGCTCTAGGGGTGCAGTTTAGCTTGGGCATTAAGGGCCATGCTAGGGTTTTGAGTAGGCTGGCAGGAGTCACCCTCCAAGCAGCAGGGGATGGGCCAGGACAAACGTAACATAATTTGGTTTTCATTCTTCATGAAAACTAAACCTGGCAAAGTGGATTACGTCCCAGTCGTAGATTTCCCCCTTGTGTCACGTTAAGAAATCTGATTTAGTTAAAACTTGAGGAGGTCTTTGATGGCCGTGTCCCCACTTTGGAAGGTGGACGCTGGCTTCCGGTCCCAAAGACGCCCTGCATGGGATCCAGCCTGCTTCTGTCGGCATGACAGAGGTCCTTCCAGGGTCTGCTCAAACGGTTGCAATGGAGCACGGAGAGGAGAGGATGGAATTAGCTTTGAGCAGCTACTGTGAGTGTAGGCAAGCCTTAATCTCTGATTATCTCCAGATTGGTGAGAAAGAGGGTGATGTGAGAATCAATGCACACTCATTGTTTTGGGTGTGTCTTAGAAACTAAGCAGCTTGGACTTGGTTAGAACTTGAGAGAGAGGCCAGCAGAGAACCCCAGGGCCGTGGGCTAGACCGAGAAGTCGAAAAATACCCCAGGAGAAGGCAACAGCAAACCATTTCAGTTTTCTCGCCAAGAAAATACCATAGATGTGTCTTCATAGTCAACAGGAGTTCAGCTTGATTCCAGGGTGTCTTTGCACTTAATAACTGACTTTAAAGAAGCCAGTTTTCCAAGTTGTGATATTGCACAGATTTTCCTTAAGGGAAAACAGACTCTAATGAAACCTTGCTATCACTAACCATTGTGCATATTAAGCAGCAGGACAGAAATCATGCTTTTTCTGCTTCTGCAGCTTACAGGACCGATGCAGCAATCACATAGCACTGGTGCCCCTGCCTCCCCCCCACCCGCCTTTTTCCTTCTGAGCTTTGCTGGCCTTTCATTGGCCCACAAATCCTTCTTCCCGGCCATCGCTGCTGGGGGAGGCATGCTTGTATCCACCCAAATTCTGTTCAAGGCAGCTAACAGTAACATTCAGATAAAGTGGAAAGGTTGGTTTAAAACATTAAAATTGGCTAAATAAATGCTTATAATTTTTTTTAAAAAACCCACTAAGAATCAAGTAAGAACACTTGCCAGATTAAACCTAATTTGGAAGAAAATCACCTTCAGCATGCTTGTATCCACCCAAATTCTGTTCAAGGCAGCTAACAGTAACATTCAGATAAAGTGGAAAGGTTGGTTTAAAACATTAAAATTGGCTAAATAAATGCTTATAATTTTTTTTAAAAAACCCACTAAGAATCAAGTAAGAACACTTGCCAGATTAAACCTAATTCGGAAGAAAATCACCTTCAGCAGGCAGGACTGAGTCTGAATCACAGTTCACCCATATTACTAAGATATAATATGGTTTGTTGCTTTCAGCTAAGAGCAGTGTATGAAGCCAACTTTGTAGATTGCTATATTGTTTTAGTCTGGACATTATGGTCAAGGAAAGCTAAGTTAATGGTTTAAAATCATAGCTTACGATGAGGCATAAAGCCAGGGTATTCCTTTGACTAGTGATGATCAGGCTACAAAGATGACATTATCCTGGCCTTATCATGGATTCTAGAGTTTGGAATCGTGGATTATGGATTCCAGAGAACGGCCAAGACCAAGAAAGTCCCCCTTTGCTTTTCCCCAAATGTGCTTCCAGCAGAAGCAAGTCAGAGAGAAGCATCCCTCTTGAAGATCTTTCAACTGAAGCAGGCTCATGTAGAAGATGTGTCCCTGGCTTTTTAGAAACTACTTGGTTGTTTTTGGAGGGGGGGGCAACAGCCCCCGTCATCAAAAGCTGGTTGCAAAGTGGCAAGTTTTGACAGTGTAATTGTTTTACTTTAAAAAATTGAATAATTAAAAAAAAATAAAGTTTCAAATACTTATGCCACATCTGTAGTAGATGTAGCCCACCTGTTTTGAGTAAAAAAACAGTAAAAAGGGGGGGGGTCTGAATATTTTGGCCCTGGGTCATCTAATAATATCACCAGGTCACCACGATATGCTTTGGAGGCCTAAAATAAAATAAAATGCAGCCCCTGAGTTTAGGGATGTTTCCTTCTCACTGGTCTGTCCACACTCAGGCATGGAAACTCAGCCATGAGTGATTCTAGGCCAGTCACTCTTTCAGCATAACCTACCTCCCAGGATTGTTGCAGGATAAAATAAAGAGGTTTCCATCTAGAAGCTGCCTTGAAGAAGGGAGGGATACTGTATAACTCCAACTATTGAATCAGTGAATAGAAGTCCTACCAGAATTTCACCAATGTGATTTCTTGGAGGCAGAAATCTGGATTTGTGCTACATTCTAAGCCACTATTTGTTTGATCCTGGTGTATTGAATAAGATGCATTTTGTTGGATTCACACAACATGTTAATAAGCAGTGATTTATAAACAATAGTACCTGGGTCCAGATGTCAGGGAATCTCCACTACAGTTTTTGTGTGGACCCAGTGCATTGGGCCCCTGCATTGGGGCAGCTGCAAACATGCTCCCTTGCAGATTGCTTAATTAAATTGTATTTATTTATTGTGGTATTTGTCTACATCCTGAATCCCAACAGACTCCAAAATACTTGTCCAAAATACTTTAGGTCAGAAATTCTGACATTTATAAAGCACTCTTTTAATGGTAAGCATAGGAACCATGTCAACAGCTGAAGTTCATACAGGGAGGAAAAAACCCACAGTAAATAAACGTCTGGCTAGAATATGTGCTATCTGATCTCTCCGTGCAGCTTAACACTTTTTACGCCAATGAGAAAGACCTGAGTTTTTGTGTAAAACGTTTCTGCTTCTCTTGACGAATTTGGAGGACACAGTTTTGAGTGCTCGAAGGTTAGAGTGTGATCTCATGTGGTTTTCATTAGTGGGGAGCCCAGCGGAGAGATCTGGACTATAAATCAGCAAAGGAATGGCCAAACCACTGGAAGAAAGGAGAATGACGCCAGTGCATTCTTCGGATGCTTGTGGGATGTGGCTGCTAACAACCGAAAAAGAGCAGGACCTGAAATGCGAAGAACAAAACAAAAGAACGGAGTCTAATTAAACGGCAATGCTCAGTTATTCCTTCTTGGGAGACACTGGGTCATGGTGGGGCAAGACCTTACTCTGTTGAAGCGCTTTGTTCCTGGGTTCCTGTCTGGAGTTTCCAGAAAAAGCATGGAAGCGTTCTCTTTTACCAGCTGTTTTGTTTCACATTGCAAATCCAGTGCCAACTTTCTTGCGAACAAGTTCTTTTAATCCCAGGTATGCATACGTAGGATTGGACTCTGCATGGGGAAGAATGCTTGTATTCCCAGTGCGCCACTTTCCAGAACTTGGGCTAAAATGTGGCACATTATAACAGCATCCAGCAAGATGTGTCGAGCAGGATACAATTGAATTGTAGAGAGTGTCGAGCAGGATCAGGTCAACTTAAAGCATCTTGGGTGTTCAAGCGCTCAAATCCATTCTGATGGCTTGGAAAACACCTTGGTAGCACTATAGTCATCAAGTTGGTGGGAAATTTTGACCTTTAACAACAAGGAAATGTTCAGTTATGGATTAAATCTCTGCAAATGGTCACCTGGTTTTGGAATGATATCCCTGTAATAGTTGGAAGTCGAGATCCTGCAAAAGGTCTCCTCTGACTGCCAGCCGTTTTACTGCTTGTTTCGAGTTAATGGGAGAAATTAGCAAATGAGAAGGTGGCGAGGCTGACGTTCTCCACCTGGAATGAGGATGTAAAATCCTGGCTTCGATCCATGCACCTGCTTGGTGCCACACCTGTGTGTTCATCTGGAACACAGTTGGCAGAGAGACAGAGGGCCTGGGGAAGAAAGGGAAGCCAGGTCTAAGAGTGCTCGGGCCACCTGGTCTTTTCTCTTTTCCAAAAGCATTCCCTATCCAAGGGAGCTCTTTTGCTTTGGGGTTATTTGTCCAGTTGGAAGTATAAGTTCTGAAATGGCTTTCCATCATTTACAGGAGAACAGTTTATCACAGATTCTGTAGCTCCACTTATGTGGAAAGTTGGAATGTTACTATAGAAGCCATTACCTGCATTTGCTTATATCCCAAGTTCTCAGTCTCTGTCCAACTCTTGTTATCTTACCACTCATCAAGTTCCGATGACCTGAAGCTGTAAACATACTTTGGGATGGCAGTAGGGTCCTGCAAGAACTCCAGCTGTACCAGGGAGTCCTATATGTGGCACGGTATCACCAAGGATGATAATCTACACGTTATCAAAGCATTATGTGAAAGCCTTGATTGACCAAAGCCATGATAGATGACAGAGGCCAATATCTAGTGGGTCCATCTGGTGATGACCACGGGATATGGACAATTGCAACCTGGAATGTAACAGGCGTGAATCATAAAGAGCATGAATTAACAAGTGAAATGAAATAAATGCAGTTATGTTGAGTGTCTCTAAAGCTAAAAGAAAAAGGAAAGAGGCAATAGATTTGAATGAAAAGGCTTTGTTCTGAGGGAGTGGAGTTGGTGAAGTAGGGATATGAAGAGGGAGCTTTAACTATGAATGAAAGGCTAAAATATATTGAGAAACTATGAATTGGTGTCATCTAGAGTGCTGTGTTTATATGAATGTAGAAATCCATAGGTTGGTGATAGTTCACTGTTACATTTCAATGAATAATGATAATGAAAGAAATATCCCTTGAGGGAGTTGGGCCGTGAGAAATCGAATTAATAAATAAATAAATAAAATATGTTTTAGGGAGAATTGTTCAACATTTCAGAATAATATGATCCAAAAAAATATTCTGCTGGGTGATATGAATAGAGGTGGCAAAAAAGCAAGAAAATACAGAAAATACAATTCGGCCATTTGGAGACCCAAGAATGGAAAGTAGTGACTGATTTTTGAGTATCTGCTTAGAAAAGGTGTTTGTTTCAAATAATGAGGTTTAAGCATAAATATTCATATGACAAAGGAATGAATATAAATTTAAAAGAGTGATTGAGTGGACTGTTTATGATGAAAGAACTAGCTGAATACAAGGGACGATGAAAGAGTCTCAATTTGGGAAATATTTTGGTAGTATCGAGAGTGGATCTTGGGGGGGGATGCACATGGGAAAAAAGGAAAGGGAAAGAAACTAGAGTGAGTATCACTGCAGGAAGAGAAAGTATGAGTCCTGTATGAGGAAGTATTAGAAGACAGATTATTATCCCAACAGGATGAATGGAAAGGGAACATAAGGAAAGAAGATGTGGAGGCTGCTTGAAATGGACTGGAAAAATTATATCACAGAGTGTCACAGGTTTGTGTAGAGTTACAGTGACGGGATGAATGAAAAAGGATGGTTGGTGGAATGATGAAGTGAAAACAACTATGGATGAGCAAAGAAAATGCATTTAGAGAATTATTGCTGCAAAAAAAAGTAAGTTTGAGAGAAAGCTGTGGTGTAATGTGTATAGTCAAAGAGAGAAAGGAACAGTTAAGATTAAAAGAGGCAGAGAAGATGCACAGTGATTTGGATGGAAATTAAAAATGCAGTGGAGATGGGTGGACAGAGCAAAACAAGGATCCTCGAGAATGAGAATGAATGGGTTTAAAAAGAAAAGGGATGGAGTGAATTGGGATGCTGGGAAAGAGCATTTTCAAGATTTGTATGGGAATGAGAGTGCATCTAAAGCAATATTAATATCCAAGAAAAATAATGAAACAGAAGTCATAAATTGGTGAGACTATTGAAAGAAAGAGGATCTGGGTAGCCACAGATCAGTCAGTTTGACGTCAATACTGAGCAAAATTCTGGCAGAAATTATTAAGCAGTCGGTTTGCAAGCATTTAGAAAAGAATTATTTGCTTTGCAAGAGCAAGCATGGGTTTATCAAGAACAAGTTACACCAAACTAACCCGAATCTGCCTTTTTGATAGAGTGACCAATTTAATTTACTGCAAGAATGTGTGGACATAGTGTACCCTGAGTGTGTCATCAGAAATAGTGTCAAGATGCAAGTGAAGTCACTCTTCCTCTTTCTATTTTGCACTGGTCAGACCACACCTAGAATATTGCACCCAGTCCTGGACGCTGCATTTTAGGAAGGACATTACTGGAGTGTGTCCAGAGGAGAACAGCCAGGTTAAGAAAGGGCTGGAAGGAAACAAACTATAAGGAATGGTTGGGGGCATTGGGTCCGTTTTCCTGTGGGGAAACTATGTCTTCATGTTTCTGAAGGGCAGCCACATAAAAGGGCAGAAACATTCAGAGTCTTTCCAGAAGACAGGACAAGAAACAGTTTGAGTTGAAATTAGAAGGCATTGGATTTTAGTTGGACATCAGGAAAATTCCTAAAGTTAAGAGCTGTTCTTTAATGGAAAAGAATGTCTCAGGCAGTGGTAGACCCTTTCACTAGATGTATTTAAAAAGAGATTGGACAGCCATCTGTCATGGATGCTGTAGTAGTCCATACCTACCTTGGTAGGGTTTTCACTAGATCAGTGTTTCTCAACCTTGGCAACTTGAAGATGGGTGGGCTTCAACTCCCAGAATTCCCCAGCCAGCCATGCTGCACCAGATGATCTCCAAGATAGCTTCCAACCCTTACATTCTACGATTTTATGAATGTTTCATTTGAATTCAGGGCTCTTTTTTATGTTTAAGGAAGCATGGGATGGATTGTTAACTTTCCCTAAATATTTCTTCCCATCTCTCTGCCTTGACCATTTGATACTCTCTTGTAACCTTCCCAGCTTTACTGAGGGGCTGTTTTCAAGACCAACGATCGATGAAGCAGAGGAGAAATTTATCACCGACTGGGAATAGAAAATGGCTGAATGATTCCAGGAAGCTGTTAGTCTGTTTTGTTTTGTTTTGTTTTTTTTAAACAGATTTTTCCAAGTTGCAATGAATGTCTTAGGCATCCGCTTCACAAGCAAAGGGAAGATGCCTGTGGTGCTGTAGCAAATTTAATATGCAGCATTTTGTGGAAGTTACTGTATATGTAACATAATTTCCAGTACTGCCCTGTAAAGATCATTCCTAGATGGTTCATTGCATTCCATATTATGCAAATAAGCCGTTCAGTCTTAAAATTGTACGTATGCAAATGTGTTCTGTAAAATCAGTTTCAAGATTACTCTGATATGACTTCGCTCCCTTTCCAGGGAGTGCTTGTCCTTGAGGGAAGTAGAGCATTGTTTATTCTTGTTCTGGAGAATTTGTGTTCATTCTTCTCCATGAATTTGTAGTGGGTGTTTTCAAAGTAAATATTATTCTATATGATTTTCATTACCCAAACTATTTTGAAACCTTTCTTCACTAAGAACGATTCAATTTGTTTGAGGCTAACAAACAGTCAAAGGGAGCCAGTTTGCCAGTGGAAAATAGAAGAGATTAGATGTAGATGAACTGGAGCAGTGTTTCTCAACCTCGGCAACTTGAAGATGTGTGGACTTCAACTCCCAGAATTCCCCAGCCAGCCATGCCTGGCTGGGGAATTCTGGGAGTTGAAGTCCACACATCTTCAAGTTGCCGAGGTTGAGAAACACTGATCTGGAGATACGGCTGGTCCCACATCAAAACAAGTTTGATGTTCTTTCTGTTGATGGTGGATAATGGCAAGTTAGCAGAATGAAACAGGATGGCCTCATCTGTAAAACAGAAGCTTTTTGAAGCGTGTGAGGGCCTCAATTGGAAAAATAACCATACAAAATGGAGGACACAAGGAAAAAATAAGCATAAGGAGGAGTGAAAATAAAGACACTATTTTTTAAAGGAAAAAGGTAGGAAACAACCAAAAGGGAAGCATGGGAGGTCAAGAAAAGGAGTTGGGGAAACGACTGCATGGTAGCTAAGCGAAACATAATGCTTGAGTGACTGTGTTCACACACACACTGTGGTAATCTAGTTTTATGGATTCAGTGTAGAATGTTAGTACACCAAGCCATGATTAAGCAACTTAGAATGCGTGGACTAGGTCACTCTGTGTTTCTGCTCAGTGATATCTTGGGCTTTTTCAAGTAGGTAAAGTAATGTTGGGCATAAGTTACTGAACTGCAGTAATGCATTGCAAGGAAAAAGGCCTGTGGTTTGATGCAGGGGGCAGGAATCCGAATGGCACCCCACAACAGATAGGGTCACTGTGCATTCAGTGTTTCCTGGCATGGACTCCTTTTTAACCAGCTGGATTGGTCTGTTTCTCCCTCGCAAACATATACACAAAATGGTGGCAGCTGCTGCATCTCCTAGATGTCTTTCATTCCAGTCATTGAGTTTAGGGAAGACTTTTTGCTGTCTAGCCCTCCCACCCCTGTCTTGCTCCTTCTCCTTGACCATTCTGTGATAGGACCACCAGCCCCTCTTCCCCAAGTTCTCTATCGGTTAGAACCTTGCATTGGCTCGTGACCTGGTTTTCTATTCATTTCCTCGCTTTCCATTCATTAGCTAAGGAAATGCCTTTCAAGGCCTACCAGAAGTCCTAGGGGGAGGAAGGAAGTTCCACATAATGAATTTCTGTATTCTGTACTTCCGCACTGTAGTAAAACATTACTGATGCATCTCACAATGAAAATATTGAGTGAGTTTGCTCATTGGTGCAGAACAATGGACAAAAGAAAGAAACAGCTTGCTTGCTAAGTGGCTGAAAAATATTCTACTTGTCCAAGACAATTGCAGACCTTACTGAGACTTCCATGCCTTCTAGATGAGATGAGAAATTCAGATTCTGATGGAATTCTTGAGTAGTTCAACAGTGGAACTACTTGGAGAGGTGATGTGTCCAAGTGGAGGCTACATAGCCATTTGTCAGGGAAGCTTTAACCTGGATTCCTGCCCTGAATGGGGGTTAGACCCAATATCCTCAGTGGTCCCTTCTGATTCTAGGATTCTCCCTGTAGGAAGAGATCAGGAAATCTAGGAGAAAGGAAAGCTTTAATGGTCCCAAAGCAAGATACTCTCTGGTCTCGTTGAATGCAGTGGGGAAGAGGGTCTGTTTTTCAAGAAGTGATCCTACAGTAAAGGTTCAGCTGTTGTTACTGTGGGGAAAGAGCCTCCGTTTATTATCTCATCCACCCCACGTGCAGAACATACTGTATTTAAAATGGAAGATCAAGATCTGTGGAACTTTTCTGATAACTTGAGACTGGTCTCTGATTTTTGTATGTATGTTTAGCTTGTTTTTAAATAATTATTTGTTATTATTTGCCTTTTTGTTACGACAGTTGTATTTCATTTCTTTTTAAGGGTACATGGCTTTAAGAATTCTGATGGTCAGAGAACCAATCTATATACTACTATAACTCTCGTGTCTGTTCGTTTGTAACCCTTAACTGGCAAAACAATGCGTCCTAGACCAACAATTTTTGAACCAAGGTACCCCAAATGGGCTAACTTACAGAATGCGTCCAAAGTCCGGGACCCATGACTCCCATGAAATTGAAATTTGGCAAATTTAATAAAACATTTTATGACATAAAAATCATCATAAAACATTTTATAACATAATACATAATGTCATAAAACATTTCCTGTGGTCAACTCCTGATGTTTGACTGGGCTATACAGTTCAACATGAGCTACTTTCAAGGCAGATGCATCTCTGAACATCTCCCTGAATTTTTAAGAACTTTTCCAGTGAAGGCAGCACATTAGCAGCTCTGCCATTGTTGAAAGCATCGAGGAATCTGGTAAGGAAATATCTCTGAAACGACCCAACGAGTCACGGGTTGTCTAGTTTAATATAGATTTTAATTTAAGTAAATGTGTTTGTTGGCGTAAGTGGATGAGAGAGTCATCTTCTCTCTCTTTTGAAGAGCAGCTTGTAAAACAGTTCAGAAGGATAATCTACTTGACGTTGAAAGAATATGGTGCCAGGAAGGTGGAGATAGACTTTTGCATTTCATAATAATTTTTTAAATCACTCTGTAGTCTGATCAAAAAGTTTGAAGCTCTTTAGAGTTCAGCAGAAGCAATTAAATAGTGAGCAAAACTTGCACTGCTTTGTGTTTTCACAATATTAATTCTCCATACAGGAGCAGGTTATGCTGGGGACTGAAGAGGTAAAATTGTAGTCTAACTTTGTGCTCTCTGGATGTGGTTAAGTACAGCTCCCACTGTGGGATGCTATGATTTCTAGTCACACTCATCTAGTGAGTCTCATGTGACGTTGGAGAAGGCTGCAGAAGTCTTTCATGACATCTTAGATCAGTTTTGTTTCTGTTGTCATTTATAATTGTATAGTTTAGAGTTGTAGCATCTCCTAATTTTGACACTGACAAGAGATAATATCAGAACAGCCCTCTTCGGAACTTTATTGCATCTTCATGATTTCTTGAAGGTCTTGAATATGTTCTTTTCACCTTCATAAGCAATTTTTGTTGAAGCTGCAGTCTAGCATTGGAATAGAAACATGGCCCTGGCAGTTGATGTGCTGATACCTAAGCATCCTTCCGCATTTTGGAGAGCCAAATACGTTGTCTGAGTTTCTGAGGAATGATGGTATAGCAGTGATTGTGACTTGAATGTCATTGGTAAATGGCTTGAGTTGAAGTCAGTCAAGCTCAAGCTAGAGCACATGACCAGGCCAGTTCCATTGTGATGGTCACCACAAAGAACTATGACTTGTTTTGCCACAGTCACATTTTCACTCAGTCATTCTGAGTGCTCTTACGGTCCAGGGTTGACTCATAAATTGGAAAGAAGAACCATTAACATGCTGAGACTAGTCTGTGAGGTACTTCCCAGTATATGTTTTGACTTGGAAACCATAGTTTGTCCAAAGGACCTTAGCCATTTGGTGAAGGGAATTTCTGTTCTTTGATGACTTTTATTAATGAATAATAATAAGTGATATGATATAATATAATAATAGATAAATAGATATAAATAATAAATAAATAATAATAAATGACCTTTATTACTATAGCACTGTGAGATTTCTGTTAGGTAACATGACTGTTCAATATGGTATCCCAAAAGGTCCAGTCTATAAAAGGTAAAGGTTTCCCCCGCACATTTGTGTAGTCGTGTCTGACTCTAGGGGCCGGTGCTCATCTCTGTTTGTTAGCCGAAGAGCCAGCGTTGTCCGAAGACGCTTCCACGGTCATGTGGCCGGCATGAGGTACGCGGAACGCTGTTACCTACCCACTGAAGTGGTACCTACTAATCTACTTGCATTTGCATGCTTTCGAATTGCTAGGTTGGCAAGAGCTGGAGCTAGTGCGGGAGCTCACTCCGTCAAGCGGGGCTAGGGATTCGCACCTCCGAATTTTCGATCTTCTGATCGACAAGCCTGGCGTCTCACCCGCTGAGCCACCACGCCCCCGCTGAGCCACCATATCCTGAGCTATTTAGCTGCTGCTAAGCAGCTTGGAAAAATCATCTAGTGTCATTTGTTTATTAGACTTATATCATGCCTTTCATTAGGAGCTCAAAGTAACATATATAACACTCTTTCCTGCTATTTCTCCCTACAGCAACAACTCTGTGAGTTAGGTTGAGTGAAAAGATTGGCCCAAAGTCACCTAATGAAAAGCATGGCCTTCCTTTTCTATCACAGTTCCTGAGAAGCTGTTGACTTTCTTGACTAGAACTTCGAAACAAAATGAAGCTCAATTTAATTAAAAACAGAGGACCCCTTGCTTAATAGAATTAGCGATTTCACAATACAGGTTCAGTCTGCCTTGGATTTGGTTGCGTTCCCCTATAATGTGCAGGTTTCAGAAGCTGGGACCATGAACTGTGGATGAAGTATAGTGGCAGTAGTCAGAAAAGTGTTTGCCTAATTTCAGATCTGACTAGGATGACAGATGTCAGTCAGCCAGCCATTTTATTTCGGTCATTGACCAGCAAAGATGACAGATGCTATAGTTACATCAGAGAAAAGTCTATGGAATCTTCAGCAGATCCAGAATGCTGCAGATGATTATATGGAATATGGCATACCTTCTTGAGACAACTGCGATTTCAAGATATTGCTGGATCTAGCTCAAAATGATGAGCATGAGCTCTGGAATCCATAATAGCTGTGGATGAGGGTACAACAACTGCTGAATCTCCATAGGAGCCTGGTCACTCATTTACAGATTCTGGATAAGTTCTTTGCAAGCCACCAACATCTGAGCTTTCATTTTTGGTGTTCTGAAGCCAGCCTGCTTTCAGGCATGGGTCTTCCTTTGTGGAGACTACCTTAGCTATTTCCTAAGACAGTCCTGCTTAGTCTTAAGTATTTCTTGCTTTCTTACAAGCATTTGATCTTCTGATATGTTGAGCTTTTTATCCTCACGTTTCAGTTGGAATTTTTTTCTCCTCTTTTTCATTCTTTTTACTCCTTTTGCTATTGTTTTAATGTTGCTGATTAGGACATGCCCTAGGAATAATTTTTAGGAGTCGTGCAGTATTGGCGGGGTGGGGGGGGGGATGTTGGCATAGGTTCTACTTTGCTGTGCTTTTAAAGACCTCTTTCTCAACTTGGTGATGTCCAGATCAGCTACTCTACCATTCCTATCATTCCCCAGCCCTTTGAGGGTGGGGGTGGGGATTGCCTTTAGTAGTTCTCTTAGGAACCGGTGGGGAGAAGATATGAGTTATCTCTCATTATCTTCCTAAGTTTGGTCACATGAATTCTACAGTCATTTGTATATAGTTTAAATCATAGTTAAGCTCTCTAGTCTAGATAAAACACCCATTGTTATCACTATATCTATTTGCTGCTTTCTAAAAGCATTCCACAACTTTACTCACCACTCTCCCTAATTCACCCCACCCAACTCAACAAACATATAATTTTGCTTAAATGCAGAATTTCAGGTCCTCTGTCCATCTAAATCTACTTCCTCTTCTTTACAATAAACCATTCCGAATACAGAACCATAAACATGGCTGTTTGGATGGTCTTGGTTCCTAATTTGAACCAGTGTGTTCATATTGCTATTGCTTGATTTTTTTTAAAAAAATATTCCGTTCCTTTCCCAAGGAACTAAGGAGGCCTATGTTTTTTCTCTTACCCTCATTTCCCCAGTTCTGCATGTTCATTAAGACTTCAAAATAGATTATTGGGGAAGGAATTAACCAACCTCAGATGACTCTGGGAACATTAGGCATGCACATGGATTTGAACCCAAGTCTTCATGTCCTGACAGTCTACTATAGCCACTGCCTCATACAGTATTGACCCTTTGCATATTAGAAATATTGTGAATATTTCCCTTTCAACCCCAATGATACCAGATGCTGATACCATTCCTTACAGTTTTCTTGGAAGTAAAATAAGGAAAATCTGATTGATTAGGGAACCACATGCCCTTCCTCAAATTTGTACCAAAATCCAACCATGTTTGATAGCAAGCAGTTGGGGGTCACTGGTAGTGAATGTCCTCTCACCTCACCCCTTTTTGTATTCCCAAATCCTATCCTTTGCCAAGACACCAAAACCTTGTCACCCTTACCCATTTGACGCCTTTCCTTTTGGGTTGCAAATAGTACATTCTGTCTTCCGTTCCCAGTGCTGGGCAAAGGGACTGCTGATCTAAGTGGGAAGATTCGTCTGCTGCCCTAAGAGCCCATGATATGTGTTGGAGGTCCATTCCCTTTGTCCTATCAAGAACATGAGTCCTCAGATTAGAAGGCAGCTTTATTGGTGGGAGACTTACTGGGGATTCATGGAGCACTTGGGAAGTTCCGCCAAAGGCCTGGAAGTCTTCCTCCTCCAGTACTTTATGCTTGCTAGTCTCCCTTGTATTATTGCCTATTCTTAGAATTCTTTCTAATCTGGGGGTCTCAGATTCTTAAGAGCTAGAACCAAGTCTGAAAACTTTTGCAGATGCAGGCAATGAAAAAATGATAATAAGATGGCCTCCGTTTCAAAGACCTTTTATGCTTTTACCGGAAACTTTGCAAATTCTCACGCAAGAACACTGAAAATTTGGAAGATTCCATAATCTTGGGGGGGGGGGGTGTTAACTTTTAAATAAAAGGAGATTCCCCAGGTATTATTTAGGGATTTAATGAATGTTAAAGGCGTCCAAAGGCGCGACATTGCCAGCTTTTGTGCTAGAAATTAAGAAAAAAGATTTTGTTATTGGGAAAAGAAAAAATACATATAGGGTATTTTAATAATTTTTCACCCTTTCCTGTTTTCAGAACTTTCTAAAGAGTGAAGAATTAATTGAGTAGCTCCAATCACGACGGGATCTTGAATATATACCCCTGTTCCTGCCTTGCCAAAAAGGGCCAGCCTCTCCTCATGCTTCGGAACGGTTCCTTCTGAGTCCACAAATCAAAGTAAGCAGTGGTCGCCTTCAGAAATTGCGCTGCCTTTTCCATGTGTGGCAACTGCCCACCACAGTTGGCATGTATCATATTTTGGGGTGAGAAAGTGAAAATGAAACCCTTAATTGTTGAGCAACTACAGAAAGTTCCTTCCATGAACGGTGACTTGAGAAACTTTCGTTTCTTCCCATACATTTTTCCCCATTGAGCACAGTGGATGAGCCTACAGAGAAGGAATTCTGGGAGCTATACAGCTCATCTAGAGAGTACCTAGTTGTTGTAGAGGCCAGGATAGGCAGTCCAGAAGCTTTATGCAACCCATCAGCTTTCCTCTGAAGCCCGTAGAGCGCCCCTGGATGGGCAGCACCAACCTTTTCAGCCTGACGCTTTTGGTCTTGGAAGCTCAGGGGGCAAAATGGGTCCCCTTAAGTTTGCAAAGCTTAAGGCACTCAATGGACCTTTAAACCCTCCCCAAAATGAGGTGTGTATCTTGGACCTTTTTGCTGTAGCGATGTGTTGTATCCCTGTGGCCCTCAGAAAGCAATCTGAAAAAAGGGTGGCCCTTGCCTCCAGACATTTGCCCATAGAAGGTGGGGACATACAAAAGAGATCTCCACCTCCTCATAGTCCCTGGAAACTCAACTCCTCTTCCATGAGAGGGACCTCCTAACTTTATTGATCTCTCCTGACTTCCTCCCTGCCCTTCTTCTCTCCTGCCCTTCCTCATTGGCTCCCCCAGTAATCCTCCTTTCCCCCCCTCCAGGCCCAGGGCAGCCACGGCCCCCCTTTTGCCTTCCGCCCACGAGGGATCGCAGTGGAGATGAGGAATTCGGAAGAGCAAACAGCAACGACAGTCTTACAGCGTTTGCTGCAGGAGCAGCTCCGATATGGGAATCCCAACGAGAGCCGCACCCTCCTTGCTTTGCACCAGCAGGCCACGGGCAGCACCCCGCCTTTTGCCAGCAACGGGAGCCCCGGGGCTCCCAACGAAGGGCTGAGCAGCCAGGACCACCCCATCGGGACCCATGTTGCCCGCCAAGAGCCCCAGGGCCAGGAGATTCAAATGGACAACAGTATCATGGAGAAGCAGCTCTCGCCGAGACTCCAAACGGGCGAGGACCTCCCGACCTACGAAGAAGCCAAAGTCCAGTCGCAGTACTTCAGGGGCCAGCCGCACGCCAGCGTCGGGGCGGCGTTTTACGTGACCGGCGTCTCCAACCAGAAGATGAGGACCGAAGGGCGCCCCACGGTGCAGCGGCTGAGCCCAGGGAAGGTCCACCAGGACGAAGGACTGAAGGACCTCAAGCAGGGACACGTCCGCTCCCTGAGCGAGCGGCTGATGCAGCTGTCCCTGGCCACCAGCGGCGTGAAGGCCCATGCCCCCGTCACCAGCGCCCCGCTTTCCCCGCTCTCCTCCCAGCAGACCAACGACTTCTACAAGGCCTCCGGGGCAGCCCCTCCGCAGCCCGGCGTGAAAGGGATGGAGCACCGGGGGCCCCCTCCCGAATACCCGTACAAGAACATGTCCAGCCCGTCCATGAGTTGCAAGCCCCAGGAGCCCGGGCATTTCTATGCCGACCACCGCCTGCCCCAGCAAGGGCGCTCCGACGGGCCTGCAATGAGGTACCAGCACCCCCCTGAATACGGCTCATTCCGGTAAGCGGCTCGGCCTCCCCGTGCCCCTAAGCACTGAGCCTGGCGGTTTGGGGAGGCTGCCAATCAAATGCCCTCCCGTCCTTTCTGTTGCCAGGTGTTCTCGAGTGGCATTGGCCAGGGCGGTGGGATTTTGGCTTCTTACAACTGGGCACCAGGATGCTGGTGGCGGATCCAGGGATCGGAGGCCCGGCTTCTGGGGGGTGCTCTCAAAGGGGTGGGGGGCATCTTGTTGCCTGTCAGCGGCACCTTCCCGCTTCCGGCATCCCAACTTTGCAGCGGTTCCCTGGTCCCCACAACCCTTCACGCTGCTGACGTTCAGCCACAAACCGCTCATTTGGGGCAGGGGGATTCAAGGCCAGCTCTGAAACAGGGATGTTATGACTTCAGGGGAGGTAAAGTTTTGAGGCCCCTTCCTGCTCCCTGGTCTTCACCACACCTGGCCTCGGAGACCATAACTATAGTTTTTAAAATACTAGTGTGCCCCCAACTTCTTGTAAAAAAAAAAAAGAAGTTGCCATGTACTCTAAGGGAACTAGCAGTGGGTCCTCCTTAGGACAAGTACCTAGTTGAGGAGGGGAGGGTGTCCTGATTGGCGCTTCTGGGTAGCACCGATTTATTTTCCTGTTCCAGAGGGTGGAACGTCAAGCTAGCTCGGTCCTCCTTTTTTCCCTGAACAATTTGATGATCCGGCTAGGAGTGGCTGTGTTTCCTTCATGCTGCAGGAAATTTACGTCAGTCATACCAAATGCCAAAGGTTTTGGGTTGGTTTTTTTTTAATCCCTTGGCAAGAAAATTGTGTGAATTAGCAGTTGAGCAACTGCCTGTTCGGTGCTTGGCAGAATGGTCCCGCAATATTTTGGGAATGGGTGCTTTGCTTCTCCGAATCAGTTGCCCTGCCTGTGTTCAGATGGTCGGCTTGCATGCATGAAAGGTCATGAAAAAGGCCTTTGATCTCTCTGAATAAATAGGGAAGAATGCCAGAACAGGCAGGTTTCTTTGCACTGTGCAGGGCTTTGGCAGATGTCTTAGCGGGCAACTTGGAACATCTGGGCAAATGAACAATGGGGCTGCCACTCTGAAAGTTTCCACTTGTGTTCTCTGGGCCATTTACAGAGGACTGTATTGTGTCTGGGCTCAACACGTTTGCCTCTTACACTTGGAACAGCCCAGAAAGCAAAGTTGTTTGGGTGATGTACCAATTAACAGAACCCAAGGGATGGGTGCGTTTTAGCAGAGTCAAGCTAGTAGCGCATAATAAAACCAAACCTTATTTATAGTTTTAAAATGTCCACCTTTCAAAATACTTTTTTCCAGAACAGCTGACAATAAAACTGTTGTAAATATTTTACAAAAATTTTGTAAATATTTCTACAACGTTTGCAGCTATAAAACACTACCCAGATCTAACAACATTAAACACTGAAAATACAGAAGTCTTCACTGGTTCTTAAGAAGAGTTCAGCGGGAGCTCCAGGCTGTCTTGTCTGCAGTGGTGGTTCCCACAGACAAGGCACAGGACAGTCAGGAACCCGCACTTGCTGTTACCAGGCTGGGCGGGCTTCACAGCCCCTTCGGTAAGGAATTGTGGGATAAAGCAGGTCTAATTCCTTGCTCAACCATGAGAATCCAGGTTTATTGACTAGCTGTGGAGAAGGTTGAAGCTGCAGGAGAGACATCTGGTGTCCAGGCACAAAAAATGCTAGTCTTGGACTAGGAAAAAGAATTAAATCAGCTCTTGATTCATGTTAGGTCTCTTTATTCCTGAAAAACTCAAGGTCACCCACCCTTTCTCTTAATTAAGGTTAAATTAATTAAACACTGTTGACATGATGGCTCCCCATATTAATTATGATCCTATTTCTGTCATGTCAGAAATTATATGTTGGCAGCAGCAGGCTTTGGAGGTGCGCTGAGGGCTGGATCCCAGGCGTTGGGGGCCCCGCCTGCTCCTGCAGCTGCAGACTGGTCTCCTCGCCAGGAAGTGGGTTGGCAAAGCACTCAGTCACCTCCGTGGCCAGAGCTCTTAGCTGAAACTGAAGGTGCTGCTTTGTTCCCTCAAAGTGCCCTCCTCGAAGAAGTAGCTCAGATGAGCTTCTGATCACAACCACAGTTCTCGTGGTGGGACCAGATTATGAATCAATAAGTGGTCCAACGTATCCAGAATCATGACTCTTTATATTTTAAAGACTGGCTCATTGAAACAAAATCTTCTGGCTAAAGCAGTTTCTCAACCTTGACAACTTTAAGATGTGTGGACTTCAACTCCCAGAATTCCCCAGCCAGCTGAGGATGGGTTGAGGGCCAAGTCTTCAAAGACCCAACTGCTCCATTTCCTTCAGGTTTAGGTTATGGCTCTGGTGGGCAACCTGCCACCGCAAGACAATAGGCCAGAGCTTTCCAAACTGTGTGTCGCGACAAAAAAGTGTGTCGCCACACACAGTCTGGTGTGTCGCCACACAACCCGGAAGCGCTGATCATCATCAGCGCTTCCGGGTTTTCCTGCGGCGACACACCAACACCGGTTGGTGTGTTGCCGCGGGAAAAACTTTGGAAAGCCCTGCAATAGGCTGTCTCCAATCTAGGACTATCAACCCTGGATGCAAACTTCTGGGCAGCCATTAGGTGGCAGCAGAGGGTTAGAAGCTTACCTCAATCTGTTCTTTCAAGACAAAAACCATCTTTGAGCCCTAGGGTTGAAAAGCGATAGCACCACTTTTCCCTGGGCTGAGGCAGAAAATGTGTAGTGTGAACCCTACATAGGCCTGGCATAATCTAACCCCCCCCACCCACCCAGCCGTCTCACTGGCTTTGCACCATGGTTCCTTTCCGCTGCGGGCCCCGGGTTCCTAGCAAATGTTAAGGGCTGAGCATGACCCCCACAGGTTCCCAGCCAGAGCCAGATGCCCGAGGACTCCGTTGCCAAGGTGTCCTGGCACTGTCCTCATCGTGGAGACAGCCAGGGCTGAAGGCAGAGAAGATTATGATGTCACCGTGATGTCACCATCAGGGGAGTGTCCAGCTCTTGGACAAGAGGCAGACAGTTAACAGTCCTGCAGAGGCTCTGTCCGGGATGGATGATCTTACAGGTGGGGATGGGGTTTATTTTATTTTATCTTCACTGGGGAAGATTTTGGAAAGATTTGCAGAGAAAGGTCCTTCCTGTATACTCTTGTAAAAGCAGCTGAGACAGAAGCTCTCTTGTGCTCTCTGTAACTCAGGGTTTCTCAGCCTTGGCAACTTTAAACTCTGGACTTGCTGGCTGGGGAATTCTGGGAGTTGAGGTCCACACCTCTTAAAGTTGCCAAGGTCGAGAAACCCTGGCCTACGTAGTGGGTGAGGGCAGACCAAATGCCTTGGGGAAAGCTTTCCCTATCTTGGAGCTACGCTGGAGAAGACCCTCTGCAGATTGCTAAGTAGGGAAACTTCTAGCAACTCCAAAAGAGCCTCTTCTGATATGTGTGAATCTAAATAACTGGGCTGGTTCATAGTTCATGGTTCATGGGAGAAAAACTGACTGCTTCGTTGGGATTGCTTTATCATTTTTTCCGTCCTTTGTTTCTGTTTTGACAGTGTTACTGATCCTTTGCTAGCAAAAGCTGCCAAAACACTTCTCATACAACTTCTCTCCAACTTCGTAGTTAATTCAAAGAACAGCCATACTTAAGACAAATCGATAATTCAGATTTATGGTGCCTCTTTGCATATGCGTGGGTCTGCATCTGCATCGTTAGGGAGAAGTTGTATGAGAAGTGTTTTGGCAGCTGCAGCGCTATTAGAAGGACCGGAAAGGACTCCTGCTCTCCCCAGCCCCACGTGCCCCGCTTCCTCCACGCCACTTCACTTTTGTTGCAAAGCATATTTCTTGATGTAAAATAGTTGCTGCGCTGCTTTTCGGCCGTATGACATTCAGGGTGGATTTTTTTTTTAATCTGTTCAATCGTGTCTGATTCTCAGAGACTTCCTGGACCAGTCCCTGCAGTTTTCCTGCAAGGTCTTTCGGAAGTGGATTGCCATTGCCTGCTTCCTAGGGCTGAGAGGGGGTGACTGGCCCAAGGTCACCCAGCTGGCTTCGTGCCCAAGGCGGGACTAGAACTCAGGGTCTCTCGGTTTCTAGCCTGGTGCCTTCACCACTGCACCAAACTGGCTCTCCAGGGTGGATTATATAAAAATTATAAGAAATGGAACGAAAGCTTACCACTGTAGATGAATAGTGTACAAAAAGCAGCGATTAACTCGTGGGGCTGGAGTCTTTCCTGGCCTTGTCAAGCTCCAGTTCCTAGCAGCCCCAGCCATGGGGGTGATGGAGGCTGGGAAAGTTTGCTCTTGTTGAGCCCGATCTGGAAAGACACAGGTTCTCCATGCCTGAATTACCTAAGGAAGCCTCCTTAGAAACCTTTTTTGGAACAAACCAGGCAGTCACGTGCAGGGCAACAAACCCAGACAACTTCAGTTCAATTAAATGGGCTGCCCCAAAGCCTGAATGAGCAACAGAGGGCAGCAAGGCGGTCTGGAATAACCAATTTGCCAGGTTTTGGCATAACCACGAAGAGGGCCTTTCTGCAGGAGACACCCAACCTCTGCAGACAAAAGTGCGGCAACATTGTCAGCCACAAGCCAGTCTGAGTAAGATCCTAGCCAGATCCCAGACTATACAGGGCTTCAGTATTTCGAATTGTGCCTATGAACAATATGTGGATGTCAATGAAGTCTCCTTATGAAGAGAGAGGTCCGCTCATACCTGTGAGCTTGGGTCATCAACGTGGCTGCCATGCTCTGACCCAGTTGAGGTTTTCCAAAAAATATTGGAAACAGTCTTGTATGTCACTCTGGAGCTTCGTCACATCTGTTCCAGACAACTAACTTTGTTCATATTGTAGCTGAAGTTGGAAGAAGAAGATGGGTCAAGCTGTAGATGCTCCCTTGAGCATCCAAAGCTGGGACCATCCACTCCCCACAGCCTTCAGCACCAGAACCCAACCAGCATGAGCTCTGCTGTTTCAGAAAGGGCTAAGGAGAATTGAAGCCCAGAGCTCAGGTGGTGATGGAATAGGGCTGGGTGACCTTGGGCCCGTCCCTGTCTCTCAGCCCTAGGAAGGAGCCAATGGCAAACCAGGAGACTGAGAGTTCTAGTCCCGCCTTAGGCACGAAAGCCGGCTGGGTGACCTTGGGCCAGTCCCTGTGTCTCAACCCTAGGAAGGAGCCAATGGCAAACCAGGAAACTCAGAGTTCTAGTCCCGCCTTAGGCATGAAAGCTGGCTGGGTGACCTTGGGCCAGTCCCTGTCTCTCAACCCTAGGAAGGAGCCAATGGCATAACCAGGAAACTCAGAGTTCTAGTCCCGCCTTAGGCATGAAAGCTGGCTGGGTGACCTTGGGCCAGTCGGGTGCTCTCAGCCCAACCCACCTCACAGGGTGATTGTTGTGGGGAAAAGAGGAGGAGGAAGGAATTAGGTATGTTTGCCGCCTTGAGTTATTTATAAAAATAATAAAGGCGGGATAGAAAATAAAATAAAATAATAAAATAAAATAAAATAGGAGTCTGAAGTGTCTGGGAGGCCCCAGGTTAGGGAAGATGCATGTACAAATGTAGGGTGCAGTGGGTTGGACCAGTTCAAATGAATGGATGTATTGGTTCTCCTTGGCAGGCAAAACCCAGAGATTCAGCTGCCATTCCAACAACGACCTCCCCACCACCACAGCCCGACCTCTTCGCTGACCTCTTTGGGGTCCCTGACGCTGTTACAGTCCCTGCCGCCTTCCAGGTTGTCGCCTTCCCAGCATCAGCCTCCTCTGACTCCCAACCAAGGAGACCCGTTCTCTCTGCCACGGACGCAGCAGCTGTTTCTGCCCCACCAGATCCACCAGGGTGACCTTTACCGACTCTGCCAACCTGTTATTGGGCAGCAGCCACACCAGCAAGGGGACTCTTACTCGGCCCTGCCCAGGCCCCCACCAGCACCCTCTCCCTATCAACAAATGCCGGTGGACCCCTATGTCATCGTCTCCAGGGCCCAGCAAATGGTGGAGATCCTCTCCGAGGAGAACAAGTCTCTACGGCAAGAGCTGGACGGGTGCTACGAAAAAGTAGCAAGGCTGCAAAAGGTAGGAAGCCATTTTCCTTCCCCTCTCTTTCTGTTTTGGATACCCCACGGAGGAACGACACTTTGGAGAACACCAGTCTCTAGGCCAGAGCTTTCCAAACTGTGTGTCAGGACACGTTAGTGTGTGGGCTGCAGTGTCTGGGTGTGTCGCAGCTGCTGCTGCCTCCGAGCCCTGCCAGGATTCCGCGCAGGTCCTAGTGCCTGCCTTGTGCCTTGCTGCCTCCAAACCTGCTGTGATGCCCCGCAGGTCCTAGTGCCTGCCTTGTGCCTTGCAGCCTCCAAACCTGCTGTAATTCCGCTCAGGTCCTAGTGCCTGCCTTGTGCCTTGCTGCCTCCAAACCTGCTGTGATGCCCCGCAGGTCCTAGTGCCTGCCTTGTGCCTTGCAGCCTCCAAACCTGCTGTGATTCCGCGCAGGTCCTAGTGCCTGCCTTGTGCCTTGCTGCCTCCAAACCTGCTGTGATGCCCCGCAGGTCCTAGTGCCTGCCTTGTGCCTTGCTGCCTCCAAACCTGCTGTGATTCCGCGCAGGTCCTAGTGCCTGCCTTGTGCCTTGCTGCCTCCAAACCTGCTGTGATGCCCCACAGGTCCTAGTGCCTGCCTTGTGCCTTGCAGCCTCCAAACCTGCTGTACTTCCGCTCAGGTCCTAGTGCCTGCCTCGTGCCTTGCTGCCTCCAAACCTGCTGTGATTCCCCGCAGGTCCTAGTGCCTGCCTTGTGCCTTGCTGCCTCCAAACCTGCTGTGATTCCCCGCAGGTCCTAGTGCCTGCCTTGTGCCTTGCAGCCTCCAAACCTGCTGTAATTCCGCTCAGGTCCTAGTGCCTGCCTTGTGACTGGCTGCCTCCAAACCTGCCCTGCCAGAATTCCATGCAGGTCCTAGTGCCTGCCTTGTGTCTTGCAGCCTCCAAACCTGCTGTGATTCCGCGCAGGTCCTAGTGCCTGCCTTGTGCCCTGCTGTAAGAGTGTGTCGCAAAATGATGCATGTCTAAAAAGTGTGTCACCAACATGAAAAGTTTGGAAAGCTCTGCTCTAGGCTCATCCCCCATCCTTATGTCCTGATTTAGTCTGCGTGCTGTGTCTTCTAATTGTGGGCTACTTGAATAGGTGCACCTCAAGAGGAGCCAACGCTCAGTGGCAGAAGACGACATGTGCTGGTGTGCAGAAAGCCTCAGGCTCAGGCCTTGGCATTCCCAGTGGGGCTGATAAAGGAGCCCAGCTACTTGCCGTAGACAGCTTTTCCCAGCCCAGTTTTCTCTATTAAGCAAGCATTGACGCCCATCATTTCCAGCCAGGCAGTTAGCAAATATTGTCTGGGAACAATGCGAGATGAAATCCAGGCCAGGTTGGGGGAAAGCTGCAGTAGACCATAATGAAGTAGATAATGAATCTCTGGTTTTAGGGCAAGGGCTGAGTTCACATATTATGCTAAGCCATAATGTAGTTGGTCTGGTTTTTACTTAGCATGACATGTGAACCCAGTAATTGTGCTTATTCAACAAGTCTGTTTGAAGCGAATAATATCTTTGCACGAAGTGTAAGTTTCCTATGTCCCAACCCTGCAAATTGCGACTTTGTCAAGGTGTTGAAATGTCTCTATGGTTGATTCACAATTCCTTGGAAGATGGGAAGGGAGACGCATTCCAGAGTGTTTATGCATGTAGTCATGAATTTCGTACACTGGCTCCCTCCAGCAGCATACGGAGGCCTCGCATCTGGTTCCCCGCTGGCCTTCCCTGCAGGCATCCTGGAGCCGGCTGCTCACATCAGGGCTGGGATGGCATCGTGTGCCAGGCGAAAGGGGCCCTCCTCTCTCTGCTGCAGAGCTGCAAGGCCTGAGCGTCTCCTTTGCACACAATCCAAATCAATCAGCAACTCTTCTCAGAGCTGATGCGATTCAGTGCTGAATGTTCGAACCATCGCTGCTGAATCTTTTGTGTTTCATTCTCAATTACTTGTTATAGCTGGAAACGGAAATCCAACAAGTTTCAGAGGCCTATAAAAATCTGGAGAAGTCTTCCTCAAAGCGGGAGTCTCTGGAAAAGACCATGAGAAACAAGCTGGAATGTGAAATACGCAGACTCCATGACTTCAATCGTGATCTCAGAGGTAAAAGGAACTTTAAAATTCTCCTTATTGCTGCTGAACGATTGAATGCCTCTGTTTAAGATCCGTGATGTAATTCTGTGACTCCTTAAAAAAAAACCCACATGTACCTTCTCACTTCCTTCTCCTTGATCCTTGATCCATTTGCATCTTAATCACCTTTATTCTTGCGAACCTTCAGTATCATAATTTGGGGTAGGAAAAGAATAGTTTCCTACCCAGCTACGAAGTTCAGCCTATGTTTTAGTTGATTGAGTTTAGAAAGTTGTCAGCCCAAAAAAAGTCCTCCAAGAGAACTTATAATTTAAAAGTTCAAAACCATTTTTATTAATGTGGCACAGAGTAGAGTATATAGGAGAGTAATCATCTTTAAAACAAAAAAACACAATGTTAAAATCACTTATTATTCTGTTCTGTAAAATGTCAAGACAGCCTGCCTAAACCTAACAAAGAAGACAGCAATCTAAACATCTCGGAAAGAGAGTCCCAGTTGGGGAAGAGAGGTCCCAATCTCCTCGTGGTAGGACAGGTGAAAGGGCCTTCAAGACAGACCTTAAGCTATGAGCAAACGTCTCCGGTGGGCGGACGCCTGCTTTCATATATCCTGATCCCAAATCATTTAGGGCAGAGCTTTCCAAAGTGTGTGTCGCGACACACTACTGTGTCACCTGCGGTGTCCTGGTGTGTCGCGCCAAAGCCCGGAAGCGCTGATGGAGAAACCGGAAGAAGCGGCACCCCCACCAATCAGCGCCGCCAGTGACTGGCGGGGGTGCCGCTTCTTCCGGTTCCCCCCATCAGCGCTTCCGGGTTTTTTGCGTGGCATACCAGGACACTGCAGGCCGCGTCGCCGCCGTTGGTGTGTGTCGCCAACGTGAAAAGTTTAGAAAGCTCTGATTTAGGGCTTTACAGGTAAGTACCAAGGCCTCGAATGAAAAGCTGAAAACCAATCAGCAGTCAGCCTGGTTCATTGAAGACCAGTGGAACAACAACAACTGAATGTCAGCAAAAAAAGCAAGCTGGGTGCCGCGTGTTGCACTCGTTTCGGTTTCTGAATCCTGCCCATCCTGCTCATGAGGTCATTCCTAGTTTAAGGTCTGTCTTGGAGGCCCTTTCGCCTGTCCTACCATGGGCCTGGCACAGCCCTAAAAAACTAGGCAGCGTGCTCAGTTGGGAGGGGTCCTGTCCCCCACACCTACTTTGTGGCTTTGCCCTTCTGGCAAGAGGCGCTTTTAGCTCCTTCCCCAATTCCAGTTGTATAACACAGCCGTGAAGGAGGTACATTTCAAAGGGAAAGAGGGATGCACATTCATTCCAGGACTGTGTGCCCAGGGTGTGGGTATGCAAAGTGCAGTTCTAATGCAGGAGTAGGTCTGGGGTGGGGGGGAACAGGGTTGCGCTTCTTGCACAGAGGATAGTTAAACTATGACATTTGGTGTCTCGTGGTGCAGAAAAGGTTGATAACTTAAAGACCCATTAAAAGGCGATCAGAGAGATTCAGGCGAGAAGGTACAGAGAAGATAGAAGACAGTAGCCATTCACCAAGATGGCTGCTTCTCCACAAGAGAGAAGGAAGGGCTAGCTGGTGGTTTTGCCCTTCCATCCTGCTCAGGGGCTTCCCAGAGCATTTGGTTCATCGCCGCGGGAGCAAAGTACAGAATGGCTGAGCCCATTCTGCTGGAATAGAATACAGCAGCTGCCCCTTGAAGGATTTGGAGACTCCTGAGCTTGGTGATGTGCGAGAGCCAGGGTGACACCGTTGTTAACGATTCTGGACTAGACCAGGTTCAAACCCATGTTCAGCCACGGAAGTTCACCGGATGACTTGGGCGGCAGTCCTCTCTCTCTCTCAGTCCAACCTCCCTCCCTAGACAGCTGGGCGGACAAAGCGGCAAGAGGAATGGTACACCCACGTGGGATAGACTCCTAACGGTTAAATTAAGAGCTAATTAATTAACTCTCATAGTTAAATGACCCTTGCACTTCTTTCTCCTTTGCAGAGCGTATGGATACAGCTAATAAGCAACTCGCAGAGAAGGAATTTGAAGGCACTGAGGATAACAGGAAAACCATCTCCCAGCTCTTTGCACAAAGTGAGTCCATCACGCATAATAATAATAATAATAATAATAATAATAATAACAACAACAACAACAACAACAAATTTATTGTCATCCCACTATACACCAAGTGTACACCAAGTGCACAATAGAATGAAATTTTGTTGCAGTTGGCTCACAATTTCAGTCAAACACTAAAATACTAATAATAAAAAAAAATCCATAGTTACTATAAAATATACATTCTTTACACATCCAACATTTCACCTAAACATTTCTCCTTTGCTGTTGGGTTGCTGGTTTTCAGCTGCCTTGAGGGGAAGGCCAGGTATAAACTCATTTCTGGGAAAAGATGTGCTGTCTTGACCCAGCTTGCTTTTCCCCTTCCTCACGCCGAGGTTCGCCTGTTGTGCTAGGCCATTGATTTAGAATCATGGTTAATTGAGCGTGAAGTATTGGCCTGGGTCATCTATAAATCTTCATCCAGAGATGTCCAAGCAGGGGCCAAGGCTGCTGCACCCCCTCAAACCCTTCACTGCCCCCACTCAATATTGGCTACAAAACTGTAGCTTTCAATGTGGCAGAAGTGGGGAATCTCAAAATATGTGGGGAGTAATACGAATGTCACTGACAACAAAGATCCACATAGTCGAAGCAATGGTATTCCCCGTAGTAACCTATGGCTGCGAGAGCTGGACCCTAAGGAAGGCTGAGCGAAGGAAGATAGATGCTTTTGAACTGTGGTGTTGGAGGAAAATTCTGAGAGTGCCTTGGACTGCAAGAAGATCAAACCAGTCCATACTCCAGGAAATAAAGCCAGACTGCTCACTTGAGGGAATGATATTAAAGGCAAAACTGAAGTACTTTGGCCACATAATGAGAAGACAGGATACCCTGGAGAAGATGCTGATGCTGGGGAAAGTGGAAGGCCAAAGGAAGAGGGGCCGACCAAGGGCAAGATGGATGGATGATATTCTGGAGGTGACGGACTCAACCGTGGGGGAGCTGGGGGTGGCGACGGCCGACAGGAAGCTCTGGCGTGGTCTGGTCCATGAAGTCACGAAGAGTCGGAAGCGACTGAACAACAAAATACGAATGTCATTTAATTAATTATATTTAAATGGAAGTTGCCTCAAAGTTAGCTTTTGTCCGGACCCTAAAGACTCCATTGTGCCTTTCAGAGGCTCAGTACAGCCTTTGGCCTGAAAATAGTTGCACACCTTTACCATAAGCCATGATTTCAAGCCACAGTGGGTGGAGTCACACATTACAGTGTTGACCTTGTGCAACACGGGAACCCCTTTCTTTCTCTCCGACGGCTCTGAACCTGCAGGGCTCTCCGGGACCACTGGGAGTTTCTCCGTCGGGGAAAGGGGCGCCAGGGGTCCAAGCGATGTGCACAATTGCGTCCCTCCACGTGTCTTTTCCAGTTCACAATCTGTGCCCTGGGCTGTTCAAGGCGGTAATGGCGTGAGGAGGGAGACCTTCGTGTTGCGTCTGGATTTTGCCTGTCTGCAGCCTTTGGGATGAAAGTGGAGCCGGGAGCGGAGAGCCGGGCCCTTTGTGTTTACGTCACTCTGGCCTCCCCACACGCCTTTCCTCTTTCCTCTCCCAGCTTTTTCCTGCACCTCAGCTGTCGAAGACACTGGGAAAAAGAATTCCTCCTTCTCCAAAGCCTTTGGGAAGAGCTTTGCTCTGCCTTGGTTTTGAACAGAAGCAGCGTCAGGCCGTGACCCCTGTCCAGGGAAGCAGATTGATGACAGCGGAAACCAAAATTACATGGACGGACGGACGGACGGATGGTCTTCCCCTGCCCTGGAATGCTGTGGGACGTGGCGAGCTGAGCCCCATCCTGGCAGCTCTGCCCAGCCGAGGGCATGGAAGGAGCTGCTGATAGGTCAGCATCGCAGCGCAGTTGCAAAACTAAGAAAGGGATTCATCTCGCTTTCCGGAGGGTCCCTCGCTGCCCCAGACCTTAAAGGGGATACAGCACGAGGTGTCTGCCCCACGAGGAAGCCCCGCCTACAGCCAAGGGCCGCCCAGGAGGGCCTTCTGCTCCCCTTTCCTGGTGGTGCCACTTCCCACAGTGTCTGGCTGCCTGGCCAAGAGGGCATCATCCTGAAGGGGCGCCCTGAAGTTGTGCAGGGTGAGGTCCCTGTGGCAGATGCCAATGGGGACAGCAAGCCATTCCCCAAAGTGTCCTACCTTACTGCCGTGGCGCTGGGAAGCAGCAGGAATCCACCGCCTATTGCCTGGAGCAGCAGTTTCAACACTCGTGATGGTAGGCCAGCCCTGACGGTGCAGACGTTCCTATTGCGTGATGTCTTCATAATGCAAGCCCTGCGTGATAAAAATACCGCTCCATGAATTTCGAGGACACGGCAGCATTAACTGTTTCATCTTTTAGCAATTATCTGTGTCTGGTATTGAGACAAAGATCTCCAAATAGCCTTTTCTTTGCTCTTCCCTGTAATGTGTAAGTTGAAAGGCTGTTAATTTATCCCAGATGTTGAAAGCAGAATTGATTGGACTTGTCTAGAACTATATCAGATCAGTTGTAGTCTTCCGTTTCTGCGAAGATGCAACCACGAGGTTGCAGAACTGCCTTCACTGGCCGTTCTGTGGTTCTCCGTTCTTGGTGGCAAGGTTAGCAATGGCAGTTAATGATGGTTCCATGGAAACTCGAGCATCAGCGACACTCTACGATCAACCGCTAGATAGCATCAGGAGGAAAGAGTTCCTGTTTTTCTGTCCTCCTTGCAGATTCTGGCAAACAGGATTTCCTGGAATAAGAGGACTCCCTACACACACGCACGCACACACACACACGCGCTCACACACAGAGTTCCTCTCAGACACCAACTGTTTGCTCCTGCTTAACTTCCAAGGCGTAGTTGAAGAAAATACGATCCACGCCATCCGTATTCTGAGTGTCATAATTGTTTGAAAAATGTGCTTGATACACGTCTCCATTCGTCCACGAAGCTAATAGCTCACACTTTTAGCTCTGCCCCCCCCCCAGCCTTTCTCAAAATGTTATTTTTTTTCCTTCCCACTTTATCTGCACAGACAAAGAAACGCAGAGGGAAAAGGAGAAACTGGAAGTGGAGCTGGCGGGGGTTCGCTCGACTAATGAGGAGCAGCGGAGACACATTGAGATACGCGATCAGGCGTTGAACAATGCACAGGCCAAGGTGGTGAAGCTCGAGGAAGAAGTAAGTCTTTCCACTTCCCATTCAGACATTATGAGGGTACGTTGTTCCTGTGTTTTAACCGAATCCTTAATTGTAAGAAGGACACAAGCGGCCTGGGTGAAATTGGAGAATCGGTCCGTGTGTTGCATGCATCCAGAGACTTTTTAAAGTTCAAGAGTCATAAAAACAAATGATAGTGAAGGGTGTCTGAAAGAAAACCAATTCAGTATGAAGGGAAATTTGAAGCACGTCGTAGGAAGGGCTGTATGTTTTGCTTTCCCCCAAGCGATAAAATGATTTAGTACTGGTTTTCCATTTTAAAAGTGGGAGCAGTTTTCAAGGTTCTTGGGTGCAGAAAGCGTGGGGCTGATGTTAGACCTAGAAAGATCCGATTTTCAGGCAGCAGGGACTGTGCTGGGTCTCCAGGAGTGATCTGCGGCAAGCCTCCTGCGTCTGGTTCCTCGGTGTCCCGGGACATCTCCTCCTCCTCTTTGGCAGTCCCATAAAGGTCGCTGTGGCACAAAAGAACAATTTCCAGTAGCTTGAGAGAGAGAAGAAGAGGGTTCTGGCTGACAGTATTGGCTTACTCCTCTGAAATCTTGCAAAGAGAGGGCACGCGCGCTTTCCTTGCCCACAGACACCCATCTGGTGCAGCTGAAAATATGTGTCTGTAATTTGATGTCAGATTACCACTATTAATATAGACGGGCTGGTGATCTAATATCTGGCGGGCTCCCAGGACTGGCTTTGAAGGCACGTTGGAGAGGAATAAGTTGCAGGCATCTGGTTCTAGTAAGACCCTGTATGAGTTTGGTTCCCCCACGAACATGGACGGGAAACAAATCACCATGTACGTATCCTGCAGCCCTAGATCCTTATATTTTACTGCCATGAGGGCTAGAAACTTCATTTGCTTGGTGGTGATGACTAGGCCTCCAGAATTCTGAGAGGTCTGAAGCCCTCAGTGGTTGCTAAAGGCAATAATATGTTCCACTTTTGCTAGAATGTGATGTTCATCCATACTACAAAGAAACTTTGTTATACAGACTTGGAACTTCCAGATGGAATGACTTCTTACCCTGACAGCTATTTCCCTACCATTTCTCCGCCTTTCATTTGGCTTTGATTCCCTTCCAGCTGTTTCTAACCCTTGGATTGTCCTGCACTTCTCATTCTCCCTCCATGTCTTCTAAATAACACACAGTTTGCCTGATTACCTACCCGGATGATTTAAGAGAAGGAATGCAAACTCCCTTCATTACCTAAAGCTGCCGCGTCTTCAAACGGTGAAAAAAGCTCTTTGCTCCTTTCTGCCTGCCTCGTTCAAGATGCTAAAAATGTTTAGCTTGCTTTTTTTTAATATAATTTTTATTAAGAATTTTATTCACAATAGTAAAAACTAATACAAACTAAACTTAGAGAAAGAGAAGAGAATTGAAAAAAAGAATAAAAAGTGCAGGAAAAAAGAAAGAAAGAAGAAAAAGAAAAGAAAGAAAATAATAAAGAAAAATAAAAGAAATATATAAAAAGGTGTCTTCCAACCTTCATCACAACAAGTATAAACAAATTTAGTAACTCTTCAACCCCTATAAGGTTAAACAGATTATCTCTTCGTCCCATATTCCATCCATATTCCATCCCATATTCCATTAAGCAAATCCATAAGACATCTACTTTTCAATCCTGGTGTCAACAAAAAGTTCATAAAGAGTTGTCAGAACATTGCAAAAAAAAAAAAAAGTCTTATTTTAACCTTGATCAAATAAACCAAATTTATATTCCTTCCTTTTACTTCTAACAGTTTTGATCTTTAATACAATCAAATATTGTTGTAGGATTTGATTTCTCTGAAATTCTTCTTCATCCCATCGCACAGATTTCTTCAAAGCTTAACAAGCCTCTTTTGTAGATCCAATAAGAAAACATTGTAGATCCAATAAGAAAACATTTTCCAAGTCATTCTCTTGGTTTATCATTTGTATTTCCCTTTTAATTTTTAAAATTTTAGCCAGTTTCTTTTGTATATCCAGTAAAGCGTCCTTTTCTAAATCATTCTCTGGGCCCATCATTTGTAGTTCCACATTCTGTACTTTCTCTGTCTTGTCAGATAAAATTTGTTCCACATCAATCATTCCTTCATTAACATATTTTAGACATAGTCTATCCATAGAAGCTCTTGCCAACCTAGCAATTCGAAAGCATGCAAATGCAAGTAGATTAATAGGTACCACTTCGGTGGGTAGGTAACAGCGTTCTGCGTCATGCCAGCCACATGATTGTGGAAGCGTCTTTGGACAACGCTGGCTCTTCGGCTAACAAACGGAGATGAGCACCGGCCCCTAGAGTCGGACACGACTGCACAAATGTGCGGGGGAAACCTTTACCTTTTTATCCATAGAAGCAGACATAATTACTGACAGTGTTCATATTGTAGTTACTAATTTCTGGCTCCATTCTTCAAAGATCTCCTTTGAAGTTTCCGATGTTATAACATTTTGTGTCATGTTGTAAGTCCCAGTGTTAACTGACATCAAGAAGAGGCTTGTATTTTTTTCCCTTCTGCTTAGAATCTTTAGTCCCCTCTAGTGTCCAGTTTCTAAAATCATAAAGTAGCTTATCTTTGTTATGACTTGCAATAGCCAGGATAGCCAAAATAAGTTTGTTTCCTACGAGAAGCTGTTTACTTTTTACAATTAATTCCAAAATCTTATATTAAAGGTCAATATTCCAAATTTATCTGGACCCTTAATCCATTAATCAAAATCTTATTTAGCTTTTTGCTGTTTATTTCAAATTCTTTAAGTTCTTAAGCTTATAATTAATTTTTCTCTTGTTCAGAGTTGAAAATAAAACTCAACCAATAACTTTGCAAACTTATCGTTCTGAAGGTCTCTAAAAGCTTAAAGATGGTTAATAAGCAATTTCTGAAAGTGATTAGAAAGTGAGGCTTGCGAACTTAGTGTCCTTTAAAAGTCTCCGCCGCGGTTGTGAGCAAGATGGCTAATCCCATCGTCTCCCAGCGCTCAAACCTGTGGAAAACTGCCACTCACCAGTTCCTTGGTATTTGCTGCAGTCATCAGCTCCGTGAATCAGTTTGCCATACCTCCCCCAGAATTCCCTTAGTTCGCATTTTTTTTAAAAAGGATTCTATTAAATTTCAGAAAAAGATAAAAGATACAGAAAAACAAAAAAGCTACAAAAAAGGGAAAAAACTAAAAAGTGTGAAAACACAAGAGAAATTTTTTTAGTTAGATTACAAAAAGAAGTGACTTCCGACTTTAAACATCAAGGATATACAGCAATTTCCCATAATCAATCCCTTACTCTATATTAAACCAAAGTCACATTATTTCTACAAATCCAACCCTTAGCATATTATAAAACTCACTAAATGCCATTGCTCCCTCCCTTATATTAAAAGAAAAAAAAATATATACTGTATATATATAAATCACCTAATCAACATCCCCCCTAAAATAACAATTACTTAATTATTCCTTTCCTACTACTATTCTATACATTCCTGCCTACTATAATAAAAACAAAAAATAAAAAAGCATGTAAATTGTCTACCATTATTAATAATACAAAAAACATGAATATAAAAAATATCAGTAAGAAAAAACCATAATAATCAAAATCCCAATCATTAACGATAAGTAAAGTCATCCAAAACCAAAAGACCATCCAGATAAATATTTTTAGTCCCTTAACCCAGGGGTCGGCAACCTTTTTTTCCATCAGGGACCACCCCCGTCGGAAATTTTTTTTCAAGGACCGGGGGCGGGGTTTGCGGGCGGCAGCCAATTGGACGGATGGGGCGGGGTTTGTGGGAGGCAGCCAATCAGCCAGATGGGGGCGGGGTTTGCGGGCGGCAGCCAATCAGATGGACGGGGGTGGGGTTTGCAGGCCTGCTGCTCTGGGGCACCAAGGGCAATCTCGGGGTCCCCGGAGCCTGCCATTTTGAAGGGGCAAGCTCCGGGGACCCCGAGAATGCCCTCGGTTCCGGCAGAAAGGCAAAAGCCTCGCCGCGCGCGCACATGCCGCGAGCTGCGCGCTGATAGGTGGAGGTGTTTCCCCTTCCGGGCCCCCACCAATCAGCTACTCCGGCTCACCCTGCGGCCCACTTCCTAATGGCCCGCGGACCACCGGTTGCCGACCCCTGCCTTTACCCACTTCAAAATAGACCAGAACATTTACATGTCCCCATAATAGGCACAGAGCTGTTTTCTTAAAGAAATCAGACAGCCCAACTGCTCCCCTTACACACACAGACTTCTCTTCAGAAAACTTCCCATACATAATAGCCCCTTCTTTTCCATAGCATTCCATCAGAAAGTCAAATTCGCTCAATTTCTCCATTTAAATTTTTCCATTCAGCATTGCCAATTTCATCCAGGATTTCAACAGAAGCCCGAATCTCGGTCTTGGGAGTGACATTTCCATCGCTGTTAAATTCTTCAGGTTTATCCACAGTATCCTCACCCAGATGGTACATTTCAAACCACATATTTTCCACAATGTTCCGAACGTCCCGCACAATAACTTGGCAGGTATCAGAAAGAATCTGCTTGGTATCTGCTTTCATGTCTCGATGAAATTCAGAAAAAGCCTGGTTAAGATCCTCCATTTTTGAAGCACTACACTTCGCCATCCAGAGGACAGATGGGATGATTCCGATCATTTTCCTTACTCCAGAAAAGCGATCCTGGGCTTCAGGAGAAACCAGCCTGAGCCTGAAAAAGCTGCCAAAATGCCAGTTCTGCCCGCAGAGCTCGCGGGCACAGCTGGTCAGTCCGCCATTTCCCACCGGAAGTCTTAGTTTGCATTTTTAAAGGAAAACTTCGCTTCCTGGCCAGTTTTGTATCCAGCAGCCTCTCAGGATTTTCTGCCAGCCAAGCAGGTTCCGTACTGTGGAAGGTGGATCCTTCCCTTAAAGAGGGGAGGCATCAAATTGGAGCCCGTGCCATACAGTACAAAGACCAGGACTCAAGGCTCATGGGAATTCTGTTTTACTGACCTGAATGTGGTGTTCTATCTGTCCTTATATATGATTGTTCTTTACAGGTAGTCCTTGCTTAACAACCACAACTGGGACCGGAATTTCGGTTGCTAAGTAAAGGGGTCATTAAGCAAATCCGATCCAATTTTACTACCTTTTTTGCAGCGGTTGTAAGCGAACCACATGGTCGTTAAGTGAATCACGTGGTTCCCCATGGATTTTGCTTGCAAGAAGCTGGCTGGGAAGGTTGAAAATGGCGATCACATGACCACAGGACACTGCAATGGTCATAAATGCAAACCAGTTGCCAAGCGCCCAAATCGCAATCATGTGACTGCAGGGATGCTGTGACGGTTGTAAGTGTGAGGACCAGTTGCAAGTCAGTTTTCCCAGCACCATCATAAGTCCGAACCATCACTAAACGAATGGTCATTAAGCGAGGACTACCTGTATTGAGGATCTGGAAGAGCCCAGATTTGAGTGGGTATTTCCATCACGCTCAGCTACGTGATGGAAGGTTCTCAACCTTGGCAACTTGAAGATGGGTGGACTTCAACTCCCAGAATTCCCCAGCCAGCCATGCTGAAGTCCACACATCTTCAAGTTGCCAAGGGTGAGAAACACTGAGCTATGTCCATGACCATTTTGGCAGTCCATACAGTATCTCAATTTAGTTGCAGAAAATGCCAAGCTTTCTGTGGAGAGTGAGATCCTGCAGGACTCAAATGCTGCTGGTAAACAGCTGCTGTTGCCTTCCTCCACCACGGCGAGTCATTAATGGATCGCTTTGCTGTGGGAGAAAAGGGAGGCCTGTTCACAGCTGCTTATAAAAGGAAAATGCTTGGAAGGGAGACAGCTCTCCTGCTTTCATCCCAGGCAGATGAGATGCCATCCCGCGTGGAAGAGCAGCTTGCCGTACTATTAGTCCTGTTTTGCTTTGCATGGAAACTCTGCAAAAGATGAACACACCAATTTCCCTTCTTGGCAACCAACGCGGAAGCTTCTCTGTGAACGAGGACCAGCTCAACCTCCATGCTCTGCCCTGAGAAGGGGAGGAAACGAGAAGAGAAAAGGTCCGGCAGCTGGACCCGGCTTGACCGCTCATTGAACGTTAAGACCCATCGTCCCTGTGTCGGATTTGTCATGTTTTTCCAAACTGCCAGACAAATTTGAGTTCTGAAAAGGAAAAACGAACTATCAAAGGTCTCTGGTTAAACTGATGGCAGGTATTAAGCTATTATAGATAGTGCGGTCGAAGCTGGTTTGCTTATTTTTAAGTTTCTGAGCTGGCAATTGTTGAGAATGTTTGACTCCATTTGGCGAGGAAGGTGCAGTTAGCGAAGCTGTTTTTTGGCAGAGACGCCAGCTGGAGGCCTGTGGCTTGCTTGTATCCTGTAATGTGGGTTTTCCTTTCTTTCTTGGCTCTCCTCAGCTTCCCTAATCTTTTCCAGACCCCTTTTAAAAGCCAATTGGGCTCTTGTATTGTTTAACTTTGGACAGCAGTGTCATCTCGGTCCTCTTGTGCTCAGCGGTGTCAGGAAAAAGGCCTCCTCCGTCGCCATGTCGTGCGTCTAAACGACCTCCAAATGATTTGGAAGAAATGCTTTGGCCGCATGCAAGCACAGCCCCTTTCTGCAGTACCCCAAAGCAGCCCAGCTTCTTTCAGGCTTCTGCACAAGTCTGAAGAAACCGCCCCTATGGAAGTTGTGCTAATTTTGATGGGTGGATTCCTTTCCCACGGTTTTGCTGTTTGGGCCAGAAATCCGATGCGAGACTCAATAGCTCTCTTCTAAAATCTCGCAAGATCCCGTATTAAAAGCCTGAAGTCAAAGGCGAGATGGCAGTCTCGAGAGGTTTGCACAAATATGGGTCGTTTTGTAAAAATGTGCTTTGATTTGGGGCATCATGGGTGATTTGGCACCCACAAGTAATAGATCGCCACCCCCTTTATTAGATTGTGATGGGTTGGAGCTTCAAGGGGGCAGGGCGTTGGACCAGAAGACCTCCAACGTTATGCTTCTGTGAAAGTCCGGGTAGATTTTGGAGTGGTTGAATTGCCCAGGTTGGCTGGAAGTGGCACCAAGACCATGTGAAGGTACCTCTGCAATGGGCAGGTACTTGTCGATCAAGGCATATGAAGCTGAACCGGTTCTGGCCTTGCTTTATGTCCCTGCGTCTGCGGCCTGGTGCTCTTTTAAAGAGCTCGGCCCTCCAGCCCTCCCTCCTCCTCCTCCTCCCCGCCCCCCAAGACTACCACGTGCAGATTGCATCTTTCTAGGAAGTTTCTGGAAAGCTTCCCACGGACCAATATGGAAGTGGGGGCCATCGGTTGAGAAAGGATGGCCCATCCGCAACGACACAGAAATTGCTAGGTTGTTTCTAAACTTCTTTCTCAAGCCCGGCATTTTGGTTGGGGAGTAATTTTCCAGGAGTGGTTTTTCAAGGTTTTAACTCATTTTAAAATAAGCAAACAGAGAGGCGCTTGCTCCTCGGAGGCCAACGCTGCCCAAATTGGTTTGGCAAGCATTTCTGGGCAGGCACAGTGGCGCCTTATTGTAACCAAATTTGCAAGCAGAGCGAGCGTTGGCCCCCGCTCACGTCTGCCCCAGATTGAGGCGGCTGAAGGTGTCTTTCATAGGGTTGGGGTGCTTGGTTGATCAGAGTCCTCCATTAATCAGCATAAGAATGGTGCTCTTTCGGTTGAAAGAGGCTCTGGTTTCCCAGGAGTCATTATTTCTAACGCTCTTGATCCCAGGGTTAAAGTCCTGGCAGAAGGGTTTCTTGGGGAAATAGGTTCTCTTCCTTGGCTTCCGTCTCTCAAGCACAGCCTACTCCACCCTAGACCACAGCCAGTGTGGAAACTGCATCCCCCACCCCGGGAGAGGGCCAGCTCGGGGGCAGTCTGGCAGATGGCCTAAAACTGCCCGTGGCAGCTAATATCGTAGAAGACCGAAATAACGTTCAAAACGATGGTGATGATAAGTTAGGGAAATGGGCTGAAAGTTACAGAAGGAAACTTAACAAGGAAGGGCAACGTTTTTCTCTTAGGAAAAGAAAATGAAATGCCCAGGTATACAAAGGCAGATCCCTGAAAAAGATTGTGGAAGAGGAGTTGATTGGAAACGGAATATAAGCCAGCAAGGCAAGATGGTTACCAAAAAGACAACTGCAGTTTTAGGCTTCATCAACAGGAGTCTAGTTTCAAGTCGCAGGAAGGAATAGCTCCACTTTATTTGCATCGGTCAAACCCCACCTCAAGTACTGGGCCCGGTCCACTTTAAGAAAGAGTCAGAGAACTGGAACAGGGTCAGAAAGAGGTAGCCAAGCCAACTGACCAGGGGATTGCAAACCAAGTCCTACGAGGAAGGCTCAAGGAAACTGGGCAGGTTCAGCCTTGAGAAGAGAAGATTCAAATTCCTGAATGGACCTTACGTAGAAGAATGTCAAGAATTGTTCTCCATCGTTCCAGACTCTAGGACAGAGTTTCTCAACCTTAGCAACTTTAAGATGTCTGGACTTCAACTCCCAGAATTCCCCAGCCAGCCATGCTGACTGGGGAATTCTGGGAGTTGAAGTCCAGACATCTTAAAGTTGCTAAGGTTGAGAAACACTGCTCTAAGACATAGAAGAATTCCTCAGGTTACAGGAAGGCTATTCCAGTCAAATCTTAGGGAAAAAATACTGTATGCTTCCTAACGGAGCAGTTTGCCAGTGGAACCAATGACCAGAGAGGCGGTGGGCTCCCTTTCATTAGATTTGTTCAAGCAGATGATGGGCATCCCTGAGATAGATTTGTTTGTTTGTTTGTTTGTTTATTTATTAAATTTATATGACCGCCCATCTCCGCTAACCAGGGGACTCTGGGCGGCTTTAATTTGCTTTAATTTTCCCAGGAGTCATTATTTTTAGCACTCTTGATCCCAGGGTTAAAGTCCTGGCAGAAGGGTTTCTTGGGGAAATACGTTCTCTTCCTTGGCTTCCGTCTCTCAAGCACAGCCTACTCCACCCTAGATGCTTTAATTTGGGTTCCTGCATGGAACAGAGGTGGGACTCTAGATCCTTAGAGGCTTTGGTCAAGTTAAGGAATAACCAGCTTTATTTTTAATATGTTAAGCTTTTGTCATACTGCCACTGAAAGGACAGAATGACGTCCTAGAGGGGGACCTTTCAGGGACTCGGAGTTATTGTTGGGGGGGGAGGAAAGGTGGAAATTAGGGTGGGAGGGAACCAGAACTGCTTTGGAAATGGGTGGCCAAGAAATTCTACAGTGATTCTCATTTGTGATGAATTTCCAGTCCTGAGAGGAGGATTTCAGGATTCTAGGAAAACACCTAATAGAAGCCACAGCCCTCACACCTGCTGCCTTCTCAGTAGGAATGAAATAACTGCTTCCACAAAAGGTTTGCATATTTCTCAAAGCTTTTCTCATGGAGGGGGGGAAAAAACTTGCAGGATTCATGGGTGGACAATGTGAACCATACAGGAGATACGGCTCTCCTACCTTGCACCATTCCTTATCGCTCTCCCTAGCCAGGGAATATAAATACAGCGATGGCGCAATGGAGAACCAGTGTGGAATCATGGTTAGAGGGTCCACCTCTGACTAGGTTTACTAGGAGACCCAGGTTTACTTTGCCGTTCAGCCAGCAAGCGCTCTCATTTTTGCACCCAGCATCCTAGGCCCAGTTAGACGAAATGCTTCCAGATCTCCCAATTACGCCATTTCAGTAAGGCAGACTCTGCACTTCCACTTCGTTTCTTCTTTGCTCAGCACAAGCAGTGTTGGGAAATGGGAGGATGGAATTGGGGAAGGACATTCCCCTGCCTTGCCTCTGTCGCCGTTGTGGCTGATAAAGTCCCCCGGGTCCTGGTCCTCCTCTTTGTCAGATATTTCCAAATATTAATTTGGAGAGATCAGCTCCTTAGTGTCTAAAGGAGAGTGAGTTTCAACAATCCAGCATCTCTTTCCCAGCTTGCTTGCAGCATCTTGACAACATTTGAGGAATGGGGTTCCAATTCCCATTTCTAGGGAGAAACCTCTCAGACTTTTGGCAACTTTAATGCATTCCTTCTGCATTTGGCTGCAGTATTCTAATGTTACATGCATAAATGTCAGACAGTTACAGCAGCAAGAATTGAGACTAAGAAACCCAAGTTTTTGTTGGTAATTTGCTAGAGTTTATTTCCTGATTTATTCAGTGTGTACCTTTTTATTCAAGCAAGTACCAAGGTGGCTGGCAAAGTTCTTTTTATAAGTGAGAACTTGAATTAAAATGAACACTAGAATTAGTTAACAATTAAATGCCTGAGGAAAGGATCTGTATTTTTTCAATGTTTTTTTTTCAATCTTGAGAGAGCGGGGACCGGAGACAGATTCCTAGGGAGTACACGCCGTAGCCTGGGAGCAGCAGCAGGAAAGGCCCTTTCTTGCACGCCAGAAGGACACGGCTTTAACCCTGACGACAGGAGCCTCTTCAGAGGGCCTCTGCTGCAGGTCTTAGCAACCGGAGAGGTTCCTAACAGGAGGGGCAGCCCCTCAGGTACGCAGAGCGCTTAGGGCTTCCAGGGTGTACCTGCACCTTCAGTTTGCCTGGAAGCAGTTGGCAGCCCGGGCAGCTGTGTCCGCACTGGCATGGGATGGTCCCTTGCGCCTTGCGCCAGTCAGCCACTCGGCACTTTGCCCCCCTTTGTAACACGGGCTGCCTCACACTGTGGTTGGAGGCATCAGAAGGGATGCATCCGAGGAATTGACACCTGTCGCCAAATCTGATGGGCTCAGGAAGGATCAGGGCTGACACATAAACCATCATTGTGCAAATGCATTCCTCACCACATCTACCAAATGTGACCCTAGTTAAAAGATTGGGGCAGTCCCGAACTCCAGAGCTGCTCTACTGGGGAGAGCACATCCCCCATCTACAGGTAGGCCTCACTTAACAACCACAATTGAGACCGGAATTTCGGTTGCTAAGCGAAGCGGTCAGTAAGCGAATCTGAGCTGATTTTACGACTTTTTTTGCAGTGGACGTTAAGCAAATCACTGCAGGCGTTAAGTGAACCACATGGTCATTAAGCGAATCACACAGTTCCCGATTGATTTTGCTTGCCAGAAGCCAGCCGGGAAGGTCGAAAATGGCGATCACTTGACTATGGGATGCTGCGGCGGTCATAAATGCGAACTGGTTGCCAAGTGCCCAAATTGTGATCATGTGACCGCGGGGACGCTGTGATGGTCGAAAGTGTGAGGACAGGTCGGAAGCCAGTTTTTTCAGCACCATCATAAGTCTGAACCATCACTAAACGAATGGTTGTTAAGTGAGGACTACCTGTAAACCTGATTCCTCCATCTCCAGGTCCATCTTCTTACTGACCCAACAGAACCTCTGTCTTGTCTGAATTTAATTTCAGCAGGCCCTCCCTCATCCAGATCATGATCAAACTTAGACCGCTTCAAGGCTGCCGGCTGCAGCGCCCCAGATGCCTCTCCCCACAGTTTCACGTAGGTGATACACACCACGAGGACAAAATGGAACCCACAGCTGGGGTGTCAAACAACAACACAGAGGGACTTTGTGCCAGTACAGAATACATTTGTAGCAGAAACTGAAATTGTGTTTGTTGTCCATCTGCTCCAAGCCCAGTCTAAGAACTGTGATCATGAGACGTGTTAATTCCCCTGCTGGACCAGTCAGTGTTGGAAACAGACTCTTCCTCATCACTTGAAATACGGTTCATTAAGGATATTACACGGTTGTGGAAAAATTAACCTGTAAAATAAGGATGTAGTAAAGTATACTACATACCTAAACAACCTAAAAGACGACTTTATACATGGACTTCACCAGATGGTCGACACCGAAATCAGATTGACTACATCCTTTGCAGCCAAAGGTGGTGGACATCTATACAGTCGGTAAAAACAAGACCTGGAGCTGACTGTAGTTCAGATCACGAACTTCTTATTGCAAAATTTAGAATCAGACTAAAGAGAATAGGGAAGACCCACAGATCAGTTAGATATGAGCTCACTAATATTCCTAAGGAATATGCAGTGGAGGTGAAGAATAGATTTAAGGGACTAGATTTAGTAGATAGGGTCCCGGAAGAACTATGGACAGAAGTTCGCAACATTGTTCAGGAGGCGGCAACAAAAAACGTCCCAAAGAAAAAGAAAACCAAGAAGGCAAGATGGCTGTCTGCTGAGACACTGGAAGTAGCCCAAGAAAGAAGGAAAGCAAAAGGCAACAGTAATAGGGGGAGATATGCCCAATTAAATGCAAAATTCCAGAGGTTAGCCAGAAGAGATAAGGAATTATTTTTAAACAAGCAATGTGCGGAAGTGGAAGAAGACAATAGAATAGGAAGGACAAGAGACCTCTTCCAGAAAATTAGAAACATCGGAGGTAAATTCCAGGCAAAAATGGGTATGATCAAAAACAAAGATGGTAAGGACCTAACAGAAGCAGAAGAGATCAAGAAAAGGTGGCAAGAATATACGGAAGATCTGTATAGGAAGGATAATAATATTGGAGATAGCTTTGACGGTGTGGTCAGTGAGTTAGAGCCAGACATCCTGAAGAGTGAGGTTGAATGGGCCTTAAGAAGCATTACTAATAACAAGGCAGCAGGAGACGACGGTATCCCAGCTGAACTGTTTAAAATCTTGCAAGATGATGCTGTCAAGGTGATGCATGCCATATGCCAGCAAATTTGGAAAACACAAGAATGGCCATCAGATTGGAAAAAATCAACTTATATCCCCATACCAAAAAAGGGAAGCACTAAAGAATGTTCAAACTATCGAACAGTGGCACTTATTTCACATGCCAGTAAGGTAATGCTCAAGATCTTGCAAGGTAGACTCCAGCAATTCATGGAGCGAGAATTGCCAGATGTACAAGCTGGGTTTAGAAAAGGCAGAGGAACTAGAGACCAAATTGCCAATATCCGCTGGATAATGGAGAAAGCCAGGGAGTTTCAGAAAAACATCTATTTCTGTTTTATTGACTATTCTAAAGCCTTTGACTGTGTGGATCATAACAAATTGTGGCAAGTTCTTGGTGGTATGGGGATACCAAGTCATCTTGTCTGCCTCCTGAGGAATCTGTATAGCGACCAAGTAGCAACGGTAAGAACAGAGCACGGAACAACGGATTGGTTTAAGATTGGGAAAGGAGTACGGCAGGGCTGTATACTCTCACCCTACCTATTCAACCTGTACGCAGAACACATCATGCGACGTGCTGGGCTTGAGGAATCCAAGGCTGGAGTTAAAATCGCTGGAAGAAACATTAACAATCTCAGATATGCAGATGATACCACTTTGATGGCTGAAAGCGAGGAGGAGTTGAGGAGCCTTATGACGAAGGTGAAAGAAGAAAGTGCAAAAGCTGGGTTGCAGTTAAACCTCAAAAAAACCAAGATTATGGCAACGAGCTTGATTGATGACTGGCAAATAGAGGGAGAAAAAGTGGAGGCAGTGACAGACTTTGTATTTCTAGGTGCAAAGATTACTGCAGATGCTGACTGCAGCCAGGAAATCAGAAGACGTCTACTTCTTGGGAGGAGAGCAATGGCAAATCTTGATAAAATAGTTAAGAGCAGAGACCTCACACTGACAACAAAGGTCCGCATAGTTAAAGCAATGGTATTCCCTGTAGTAAGCTATGGCTGCGAGAGCTGGACCATAAGGAAGGCTGAGCGAAGGAAGATAGATGCTTTTGAACTGTGGTGTTGGAGGAAAATTCTGAGAGTGCCTTGGACTGCAAGAAGATCAAACCAGTCCATACTCCAGGAAATCAAGCCAGACTGCTCACTTGAGGGAATGATATTAAAGGCAAAACTGAAGTACTTTGGCCACATAATGAGAAGACAGGATACCCTGGAGAAGAAGCTGATGCTAGGGAAAGTGGAAGGCAAAAGGAAGAGGGGCCGACCAAGGGCAAGATGGATGGATGGTATTCTGGAGGTGACGGACTCAACCATTGGGGAGCTGGGGATGGTGACGGCCGACAGAAAGCTCTGGCGTGGACTGGTCCATGAAGTCACGAAGAGTCGGAAACGACTGAACGAATAAACAACAAAAGTATACTGACCCCAAAGGCGTTCATGATACGTAATATTCTTTGACTATTTCCTGAGGACTATAGAACGTCCTGCTCAAATAGGTACTCTAATAATTTTACGATGTTTGTTGAATATCTCTTTTTTGAGCTGTTTTGTTGGTTTCTGTCCATAAATTAATTAGAACAAACTAGGGAGACCCTAACAGTAGAGCTTGCTTCATGGTGTGTGACTGGCAGCGAAGGGCTGTATCTCTTGGGCGACCTTTTTGCAGGCTTAACTGGAGAGGCCAGAGGTCACCATGGACCATGCAGATCGAAGCACGGTTCTCCCCTCCGTGCCGGGGACAACGAACCCTGTTTACGGGGTGGCCGAGGAGTCCACGCAAATGCCCCGTGGCGGCACAGGATCCCTTAACGGCTGTTTGTCTCCCCTCCTTGTTAGCTGAAGAAGAAGCAGGTTTACGTGGAGAAGGTAGAGAAGATGCAGCAGGCCTTGGTCCAACTGCAGGCTGCTTGTGAGAAGCGGGAACAGCTGGAGCACCGGCTCAGGACTCGGCTGGAAAGGGAACTCGAATCGCTCCGGATGCAGCAGGTAAGGGCAATTTTGCCGCTTCTGCTCATCTCCAGCACGATTTGGAAGCTTCTGAAGAGCACGTGCAGACGTTGACCGGCCAAGGGCTGTTTTTTAGACAGAGGTGAAAACCAGGAGCGAAGGGTAGTTTTTTCTTCAGGCTGGAGTAGCTGCAGAAGGAAAACCCCGTGGAAGTGACAGCTCTGGAGCCCATTTTGGCTGTTCCCAGAAAACTGAGTGGGGTTGGACATGGGTGGGAGAGCACCAGCAAAGCTCTGGGCTGTGGGCTAGACTAAAGTTTAAAAAAGACACCCCAGGGAAGGCGGTGGCAACCCACATTTATATGGTTGCTGAGAAAACTCCATGATGTGACCAGGAGCCAGTCGGGGAAGTTTCACTTTAACTGGAGAAGGTGCCAGGATCATGTGCCATGCGCAGTTGAAATGAAAATGTTTACATTTTTAAAACAATTCCAAAACTTGCAGGATAGTCAAATCTTTTGAACTTCCTGCCGTCCCATCCCCAAAGTGCAAGTATCAAAAGCCCCCATGATTTCAGATTTCGCCACCTTTGGGCCATCTTTTCATTCATTTCTTTTATTGCGGCTGTTTCGTTTTCCCTTTATCTGGGCTGTGGCAGGTGCTGCGTTCCCAGTCCCTAAACTGGGACGTTGCTGCTGCTTTGACACGCAGCAAGCAGCCCTTCGCGCTCTGCGGCCAGGCAGGGAGTTGAGTTGCATGGCGACTGAGCTGGTGGCAGGGAGCGGTCGCTTGGGCCACCCTGTGGCCACCGGCGCATGGGGGGACGTGGGGGGCTTACCTGCAGGTAAACACTCTCTGGCCGAGGTGGGGGGGAGCGAATCCCCCGCTCAGTCCCCCCGGCGGGCTCCTGTGCCCCTCTCCCCACGTGGCTGGACTTCCCGAGGAAGGAGTGCCACCGCGTCGGTCGCAATTGAGCAGGCTTCTCAGTGGCTTGTTTGTCGCCTCTTCCTGCCAGCGCCAGGGAAGCTCTCAGACGGGCAGCGCCTCCGAGTACAACGCAGCTGCCCTGATGGAGCTCTTGCGCGAAAAGGAGGAGAGGATTCTGGCTCTGGAGGCGGACATGACGAAATGGGAGCAGAAGTATCTGGAAGAAAGTGTCATGCGGCAGTTTGCGTTGGATGCGGCGGCCACCGTGGCCGCTCACCGGTAAGAGCACGCTCTTTCAGTGGCCCGAAAGTGAAAAGCAGCAGAGGAATTGTGTCCCCCTAATCTGCCCATGATCATTTCCAGTTATGCGTTATCAACTTGCTTTATAGGTGTGTTGTTTTGTTATTTTGCCATGGTGTCATGTATGGGTAGTCCACGCTTAATGACCATTCTTTGAGTGACAGTTTGAATTTATGACGGTGCTGAAAAAACCGACTTATGACCGGTCCTCACACTTATGGCCGTCTCTGCATCCCCACGGTCACATGACCATGATTTGGGTGCTTGCCAACTGGTTTGCATTTATGACCGTCGCAGCATCCTGTGGTCACGTGATAGCCATTTTTGACCTTCCCGTCTGGCTTCTGGCAAGCAAAATCAATGGGGAACCTTGTGATTTGCTTAACAACCACATGGTTCGCTTAATGCCCACGGTGATTCGCTTAACAACCGCTGCAAAAAAAGGTCATAAAATTGGATCGGATTTGCTTAATGACCACTTTGCTTAGCAACTGAAATTCCGGTCCCAATTGTGGTCATTAAGCGAGGACTACCTGTATGTTATTTTGAGAGACCATTGCAAAAGAATTGAATAAAACCTGACAGGAGAAATGTGCAGCATTCAGTACACTCACACAACCAACAGAACTTACAATTTCATCCTGACAAATCAACCCAAAGAGTATTAAGGAATATTGTTGGTTGGGGAAAATCTATTTTCGAATTAATAGAATATATTTTGACCATATAATGCCAAAAGTGTTTATGCAAGCTCTCCCTTCCAGCTTTTATTCTATAACTTATTTATTCTGCTCTCTCCAATTGCTGCACATCTTTGTATCACCTTTTTAAACATATATCCACGTTCATCTTTCCAAGAAGCAGCTGGAACCATTGGGATTGCAGCAAAAAATGTGATGGACTTTCTGCGTGTATCCATCCAACCAAATATTTTACACCTTCTGGTCTTACCAGTATCAGCCACTCGCAGTATCCAGCTTCCAGCAGAGCTCAGACTGATTTGAAAGCTTCATTTATGCCTGCTTAATCCCCCCGCAAGACCTGGCAGTGGCGCTGAATTTTGAAAGGGCCTGGTTTCTAGCAATGAATTCTATTGCTTTCCTTCTTCCTAGCAATACAAAAGAAAAATGTGCTATTTTAGTTCCAGTTTTTATTGAACACAAGGTTGGTTAGCCATTTAAAGACAAATTTTGAACAACTAGAAATTCCAGAGACGGCATTAGGTTAATATTTTGCATCTAAAACCATGAAGAATCATGGACACTTTCCGGACAGTTTATTATAAGGCTTCTTGGATCAGATTTTAATTTGATGCATGGAGTTTAATCCTGAGAACCGAACTCTTCTAAACTAAACTGTAGAGCTAAATGAAACGAGATCAACAGCAGCTGGGAAGGGGGAAGAGGTGGGAGAGAGAGGATTACCTATAAATAATGACAGTAAGCAGAAGAATAATTAGATGCAACACAAATTGCAAATCTTCATCTCTGCTTATTCCATGTGAAATGGTGTAAAATCTCCCATGAATTGTAGCTGAGCTTTTTTACAATGAAATCAGTCTGCAATTTATTTTTTTAAGAAGGGACATCTCGAGGGCCCTCACCTTGCCTTCCCCATAATAGTTGCATATTCAGCATTCCTCTCCCGGGACATCATTCCAAGCATCCGAAGAAGCGGGTTGTAATGCAGACACTTGCCTAGTAATAAACCAGTTGGTCTTCCCGGTTTGGCAAAGTTCAGCGTTGCTTCATTTGATGCCCCAAAACAAGGAAGGTTGCTCTGCTTCCTTCGGGCCCCTGCTTCCCGCCTGCAGCGGGGAGCCCGCAATTTTGGCAGAGGGAAGCTAGAGCACGCCAGCACTTTCTCTAACCGTTACAGGCCGTTCCCATTTCTCTGATAAGTTGCAAGCTCCCTGTTCAGACCACCCATCCTTTTGCCCAGCTGCACTTCAGAGGAAAAGCTTTGGGCCAATTTCGTTGTATATGCCTTGCCCCAAACCCCCAAAAGATTAATAGAATTCTGGTCATTTAAACTACAGACACCCCTATCTTCTTGCATCTCAGAAACTAGCATACCGTTTTTTTCTGTGTTTGGGGATTCCTTTTATATGGGGAAATACTTGGATTATCTCATTTCCCCCCGCTGTTCCATTTGAAATGGGATAATCCAGCCAGCTGCGTTTTGCAGTTCTGCTGATAGTGGAAAAAGTTGGGCTCCTCCTTGTCTGGTAAGTGGGAAGTTTCTGTGTTGAAAAGCAGAGCAGGGGGGCTCAATCGAATACTGTTCGCAGGGACACCACTGTCATCAGCCATTCGCCCAGTCCCAGCTACGACACCTCCCTGGAGGCTCGCATCCAGAAGGAAGAGGAAGAGATCCTCATGGCTAACCGGAGGTGCCTTGACATGGAGGGCAGGTAAGAAACGGCCTCTTCTTTCTTCTGCTCTGCATTGTGTGCAACTCTGAAATCCATAGGTGAAGGTAAAGGTTCCCCCCGCACAGTTGTGCAGTCGTCTCCGACTCCAGGGGCCGGTGCTCATCTCTGTTTCTTAGCCGAAGAGCCAGCGTTGTCCGAAGACGCTTCCGCGGTCATGTGGCCGGCATGATGCGTGTGGAACGCTGTTACCTACCCACCGAAGTGGTGCCTATTCATCTACTTGCATTTGCATGCTTTCGAATTGCTAGGTTGGCAAGAGCTGGAGCTAGTGCGGGAGCTCACTCCGTCACGCGGGGCTTGGGATTCGAACCTCCGAACTTGCGAACTTCCGATCCATGAGCCTGGCGTCTTACCCACTGAGCCACCACGCCCCTTCTGAAATCCATAGTTCTGCCTTAATTGCCCAAAAAAAGTCTTGACTACTCAGGGTGTTCTGCATGGGCTATCCTGGAAAAGGGTCCAAGTTGGAGTTGACGCAACATGTGGCAGCTAACTGCTGTAAGGTAGAAAGAGTGTAGGGTTCCAAAACTGAAAGGTCTACACCAGCTGCCAGTTGCTTATCAAGCACAATTGAGGAGGAGGTGTTGACCAAGAAAGTCCTGAATGGTTTAAGGCAGGGCTTTCCAAAGTTTTCCCACGGCGACACACGAACCGCCGTTGGTGTGTCGCCGCGGGAAAACCCAGAAGTGCCGCCGTTGCGGCAGCACGCAAAAACCCGGAAGCGCTGCTGCCGCTTTCGGGTTTTTGCGTGCCGCCGTTGGTGTGTCGCCGCGGGAAAACCCGGAAGCGCTGATGATGATCAGCGCTTCCGGGTTGTGTGGCGACACACCAGACTGTGTGTGACAACACACTTTTGTGTCGCGACACACAGTTTGGAAAGCTCTGGTTTAAGGGAACCCCATGCTTGCAGTGACCCTGTCTAGTTGTTAAGATCAGTGAAGAGGCCCTTCTGAAGATGCCCTGCGTTCAGAGAGCCACCTGGCACTCAAAAAAATGGACCTTGTCCTGCATCGCTCCCAAGTTGTGGTACACACTCCATGGGAAATTGTGGTACACACTCCATGGGAAATTGTGGTACACACTCCATGGGAAATGTTTCCTCATCATGTAAATGAGCGATAAGGAAATCTTGTTCTCCCGACTATTTTTAATATTCAGATGTTTAAATGCAGAATTGTCTAGTGGTTAAGGTGCTGGGCTAGAAACCAGGAGACTGAGAGTTCTAGTCCCACCTTAGGCACGAAAGCTGGCTGGGTGACCTGGGGCCAGTCACTCACTCTCAGCCCTAGGAAGGAGCCAATGGCAAACCAGGAGGCTTTGAGTTCTAGTCCCGCCTTAGGCATGAAAGCCAGCTGGGTGACCTTGGGCCAGTCACTCTCTCTCAGTCCTAGGAAGGAGCCAATGGCAAAGCAGGAGCCTGAGAGTTCTAGTCCCACCTTAGGCACGAAAGCCAGCTGGGTGACCTTGAGCCAGTCCCGCGCTCTCAGCCCTAGGAAGGAGCCAATGGGAAAAGCAGGAGACTAAGAGTTCTAGTCCCGCCTTAGTCGTGAAAGCCGGCTGGGTGACCTTGGGCCAGTCCCCCTCTCTCAGCCCTAGGAAGGAGCCAATGGCAAAGCAGGAGACTGAGAGTTCTAGTCCCGCCTTAAGCACGAAAGCCGGCTGGGTGAACTTGGGCCAGTCACTCACTCTCAGCCCTACCCACCTCACAGGGTTGTTGTGGGGAAAATAGGAGGAGGAAGGAGTATTAGGTATTGAGTTATTTATAAAAATAATAAAGGAATAAAAATAAAATAAATTTTGACATTTCTGCTCACCGACTAAATTACTGTTGCCAGTTCTCCTTTCTGACAGGGCTCCCGGGCCTTTCGGTTTGCAAATATGAAGTGTGTGGGAGGAGGGGGAGAGTCACACTTGAGAAAAGGATGGGATCTTTTTGGCTTTTGGAGATGGAATTAGTGTTCAGTTTCAGTGTTCTCTCTCTTGATTTAGCCCCGTTTTTCCCTGAGTAATTTATATTCCTCTTCCACCTAGTTCAGAAATGTTGGATTGAGGCTAATGTGGCTTGGCAGGGCTACTTTGAAAGCCCCCTTTGCGTCCACACCAAAGTAGCGTTTTCAGGGCCTTCGATACTTCCTCCTGCTCCTCTTTCCATTGTCCGGATGTTGACATCTGGACCTGCCGCTTTCCTGGCCTAGAGAAGCAAGGTTTGAGGTCTAGAGCAGCAGGCCGGCAAGCATCTTGCCAACCAGCCCGTGACCTCGACCGGCCCGATTTTCTGAATGTTTGGGGGAGAAACGGAGGAGGCTGTTCTTTCATCCCATCTTAGAATCAAGACTCTCCACGCTCAGATCATCGAGAAGGACGCCATGATCAAGGTCCTTCAACAGCGGTCCCGGAAGGAGGCCAGCAAGACTGACCAGCTGTCCTCCATGCGGCCGGCCAAGTCCCTGATGTCCATCTCCAATGCCGGCTCTGGGCTGCTCTCGCACTCCTCCACGCTCAGCAGCACCCCCATCCTGGAAGAGAAGCGGGAGGACAAGAGCTGGAAAGGCAGCTTGGGTGACTGTTAAACCATTGTTTAATCTTTTTTTTAAAAAATAGACAAGCCAAAGGGGAAAAAATTAACACAAAAATGTAACACCAGTAAGTAGACAGAGAAACTGCAGAAGTTACACAGTTGGTGCTCTGTATTTCATTGACGAAGGATTAACCATAAAAGCAGAATTACTTTTAACCAAAAGGAAAAGGATTTTAAATGCCTTCTAAATCTCTGAGCTGAATGCCAATATATCCACTACTTTATTATTTAAAGATAAATCACGTGTGTGTGGTCCTGGACCGTAAGTAAATTTTGCAATGAAATGTTGCACCCCCACCCCCACCCCCTTGGGTGAAGATCTGCCATCTTGGGCAGGCACCAGAGCAGGCCGGCCACGGGTGGCAAGAGCAAAGACCTACGCACTTTTCTTTGCCCCAGATTGGAGGTACATGGGAGGCAACGGCGTGGTTTGATTGCCCAACACGTGCCACAAATTATGAAATTTTGCTCCATGCAGATTGTGCAAATGCCCCCAAATTTGTACCTCAATGTTTCCCAAGATATTTTTATTAAGTAAAAAGCGTAAAAGGATAAAGGTATAGAATATACATACACACACACACACAGAGCAGTGTAATCCCTAACTCATCTACGTTGTTACTGATCTTCCCCCCCCCCCCCCCAATACTTAATTTTTGAAATGGATGCTACTTGCAAGATTTTCATTTTAGCAAAACAATTGAGAGATGCTTCTGGCAGGGCATCAGGGAGGTTAGAGAGACGTTGATGGCATATGGGGACAGCCTTGGGGATGCAGACTCCAGGGATCGTGCATTGCGCGTGGCTTTCTCAACCCTCCTCCGGTTGGTCTTCATAACAGAGCTCAGGACTCTGGCAGCTCTCCGTATCCAAAAAGCAAGCCTGCTGAATTGCTGTGCAATGGAAAGGGGCAGTGGGGGGGGGTGAATCCTACCAGCTGACAGTGCAGCAGCCTGAACCTTCCCTGTTTGGTGGCTGCCTGGCTTCTTACGGGTTGCTGATGAGGGTTGAGCTGCAGGTTGCAATTTACGTCACCGGCTGATGCAAAACTGCTTCCTTACCCGACCGGGCGCGTATCTGCTGCTTAGCCAAGCGGGTTCCCTGGAGGGCTGAATAGGCAAGCAGGGAGCAGCCAGGCCCGTGGCTCGCGAGAGCACCGAACTCGAGGTAACCGCCTGCCCCTCTTCCCCGCCAGGCGTTCTGCTGGGAACGGAATGCCGCTCGGAGTCTGTCCCTTCCACCCCCTCGCCGGTTCTTCCCTCCACGCCGCTGCTCTCTGCGCACTCCAAGACGGGCAGCCGGGACTGCAGCACCCAGACGGACCGGGGCAGCGAGCAGAGCAAGGCCCCCGCCGCCTCCCCTGCGCCCCCCACCCCGGGGAGACTGCCGGCAGTGAATCTGGCCTACGGGGCAGACAAAGCAGGTACGGGGGGGGGGGGGCGTCGCTCTCGGTTGGGCAAGGCAGAGGCCAGGCAAACTGGCCAGCATCTCGTCCTCCGCTGCCAGGTCCCGCTCCCCAGAGCGGCCTTCTGAGCAAGACGTGCCGGGGAAGAGCAGAGGAACCAGGTGGCGACGGTTGGCCACGTGTGCAGTGCTCATCCCCAGCATGCGTTGGGACCCCAGACCTCTTGGCCATCCTTGCTGAGTCATCTGGGAGTTGTACAGGTCGTCCTCATTTAGCGACCACAGTTGGGACCGGCAACTCGGTTGTTAAGCGAAGCAGTTGCTAAGAAACCGCAACTGTGCTTACGATCTTCCTTCAGCTCTCCTTTGCTTTACAGACCTGCGAAGGTCATAAATGTGAGGATTGGTCTCTTTTTCATCCCCATCATAACTTTGAACGGTCGCTAAATGAGGCAGTCACTAAACGACGACTCCTTGTAGTCTCATCCCATCTGGAGGATGCTACTTTGGGGAAGCTGCCTTATTGACTAACACCAGTGGTTTCTGTTTTCAACCAAACCACAGAAAATTGGTGCGGCAGCACAGAGCGACCTAGAGAAACACAAGGGCCAGGGGCCACACCAAAGCGCATGCGGCCAATCCTCTGGTTTTAGTGTCCAAGCCCTTCCAAGGCGGGGGAGTTTCACCACCTCCTCGTCACGGGACCTCCCACACCCTATTTGTCGGGGGGAACCTCATGCCAAGGATTGCCAAGTAAAGCCACGCCCATTTTGACCAGTAACTTTGGAAGTTTGGAATAACACAACTTTGGGGTTAGTCCCTTATAAAAAGGCTGGTTGGGTCAAGCCGGTGAAAGATGGTCATAAATTATGAACGTTTTGCCCACTGATTTCGAGAGTACTTTTCCCACCCGCCCCCTTTAATCGCGGCCTTCCCCTTCTCTTGTCTGCAGACGGCTCCATTTTCCATTCCAGCACCCTAGAAAGGAAAAACCCACCTCAGAATTTGGGGCAGGACCTCAACGACGGAGAAATGGTGGAGTATCTCATCTGAGAAAAAGCCACGCAGAGGGCCTAGCAAGAATCATTTCCCCGGATACTTTTTTTAAATAGAAGTTACAGTTACTGTCTCGTAAAGGAACCTTCCTTTTTTTTGTTATATGTGTATATACTTTTCTCTCAAAGTTATGGACAGGTTAACTTATAATTTGTTCCAAAATTATTAAACTAGTTTAAGAATTGTTTTCCCTATCTATTTTTTTTTTAATACTGGATCTGGTAGCAGCTGGATGACAGTAAACCAAGGTCTTAAATGCACTAATTTTTTAAAATTTCAGTATTTTTTAAAAAGCCTGTATTTAAGGGAAACTTGTTGAGCTGTCTGGATATCCGTAACGCCTTTCCAAGCCTGAGCTCGCCGTTTTTTGCAAGAGCCAGGCCATACCATGGTGCTGCCGCTTTTGAGTATTAAGTTTCCCGAAGATTTCGGTTTCCTCAGAATCTTTGAGCCTCCAAGAGGTGGAAGGAAACTTTCCCTTCGTGTTTTCCTTCTGAGACGAATGTCCCACTTTCGCAGAACATTCCAGGACTGGAGAAAAAAATCCAGACAAAAAGACAGACTTTCACAACGTGCCTGCACTTAGATTTTTTTTTCTTTAGTGTTCATGCCTTGTCTTTCTGTTGAGATATCTTGAGGTTTCAAGGTTTCAATTCAAATTTCCATGTGTCACAAGATAAGGAATAATATCCGCCATTCAGGTTTTGGAGGAAGTAGCCAGGGACAGCCCCTTTTGCACGAATTCTGTTCGGTCCAGATGAAGCCACATCATTCCATTGGCTGGACTGGACAGATTTCTCACGCTTGTAGAGGCTTCAAGACAGCCTCTGAACACATAAGAGGCGATTCTTTATGCAACCAGGCTAAAAGGACTTTTTTTTCTTTTTCTATACCCCATTTTCCACTTTTGCACCCCCAAATGGTTTGACTGTATCTCTGAATCATTGTATATTATGATTTAGTGCCTTACTCGAGACAATATTTACAGCAGGGTTTTCAGAAGTAATAAAAGCATGTGGATCAAAAAACTTGTAATTTTCTGAAATGTTTCTTTCTGCACAATTTTTTAAAAAAATACAATGGAGATTAAATTTCAGGGTTTTCTATTCCCCCACTCCATACTTCCAGCCACACACCTATACTTCGGGAATTGAGTAAATTTTGAACAATAAACACTGCAGAAGTACATTTTAGCATATTAATGACTGTCCAAGTAGATCCCAGATTGACATATATTAAAGTGGGACAGTTCACTCAAAAGTAAAGAGCAGGTTTTATAATCCTGTGGAACAAAGCAATCGTACCTTCGCACATCTGGATTAAGCCAAATGTCATTTGAATAGGCTTTCCTCTCTTCTCGAGTCCCTTAATGGCTGGGCATGTTACATCAGGCGCTTTTCTTGGCATCCTCTCTCAGTAGTCAAAAAGGGGGGAAGGGTTATGTCCTGCTAAATACTCCAGGTTGCTGGATAATTTCTTGCCTAAAATGTTACATTAGAGTGGAATGGGTGATGGGGAGGTAATTCTCCTTAAATTAGCACACATCGTTTTTTGCAGTAGTCGCAGAATATTAATTTGGATTAGGGATTAGCCAAAGCACATGACAGCCAGCAACTCTTGAGCATAAAACCGTTAGGTCTAATATTTGAAATATGCCCTCTCCCTCCTGAGAAGTGCCTTAAGCCTCCAACGTTTTGCGTGTTTAAGAAAACTGAAGCTTTTGCTTTGCTTGTTACAAGCCACCACCTTTTCCTTACAATCATTCTTGGCTGTCAGAAAGCCTAGAGATCATGCAGCTGTGCCTTTTCTCTTGGGGACTTTTCAGAAAGGCTGCTTTGCCTGGTAAGAGAATCCAGATGGTTGACTATACAGGATCCTTAAAGGAGGTCAGGCTGCACCCACCATTTCTTCCCTCCTGTAGGGCTGGTTTGTGGTGGAAATGAGACAAGGCAGGATTGTTGTGTCCCTTGGGTTTGTGCTGAAACCAAGCTTTAGACTAAGAGTTTAACACGAACTCGGGTAATAGAAGCAATGATATAAGTTGTGTGATGGGAAGCTACGTAGTTTTCCCCCCTGTGGTTTTCGTCCAATGTGAAACAGCCCTGTGAGGTGCCAGAAAGCCCAGCTGTTTGGGAAATGCCAATTCCTGAGCTCCCTCGGCCGGTTGGATCTGGGGGTGTGGCTGAGCTCTCAACACGTTGAATGTCTTTCTGTGCTTGGTGCATCTATGTATTTCCTCTGTACCTGTATAGGAATGTGTGTTTATGTCTAGAATGTAGATCTCACAATAATTGTAACTGTACTGTATTTATGAAGAAAATACATTTGTTTCTGAACATGTTTGGAGTCAAACAAAACCACCCATGTGTTGTTCTGTGTAGTCTTACCAATTTTCTGCTCTTCAGAAGCTGGACATGACAAAAGCTGCAGTCCAAACCATACCAGGATATCAAGTTCGGAACCGTGCCAGTCTGCATTGTCCAGGCCAGTGTTTCTCAACCTTGGTGGCTGGGGAATTCTGGGAGTTGAAGTCCACACATCTTCAAGCTGCCAAGGTTGAGAAACCCTGGTCCAGGCCAAGGCCCCACTTGGTTGGTTGGCATACTCCATGTGGCCTTGCCATCTCTCCTCTTGCAGCTCTGCCTTTAGGCAAAGCCCAAATAAAATTCTGTCAGGTTGCCCTTTTCTCTAGCAATGCATCCCAGTATCAGGAAAACTCTCCCTTGTTAAGCTGTGGTGGTTGGTTGAAAGCAAAGGAGGAGAATCTGGTAAGGTTCTTCCAATGTTGGTTAACCGGCTGCACACGTCCTCTCGCCCCTACTTGGGCCAATTTACAAAGGCTGATGGAGAATGGCACGTTTTTCTGGTGGTGGGTAGTTAACTTCATACTTCTCCCATCCCCACTGGGTCCTGTTGAAGTGTTAATATCTGTATCTAAGGCTGTCAAAATTCTGGTCGAGGAGACAACCAGTGGTAGTTTCTCTCAACTGGAAAAACACCACACAATACTAAACTTGCATCAATGGTTCGGGGTAGCTGAACTGCTGCAGTTTGCATGTTACATTAAATCTTGGTTTGGGTAATCATGATTTATTGAATAAATCACAATTGGATAGGCTTGCACAATATACTGTCATAAATCACAGCTAACAACCCACAGTGATTTGGGCAGACACAAAAAACGGGTCAATATGATGTGCAAACTCAGTCAGTAGTAGAATTCATCAGATTAACTGGAAAAAGCGCTTAACTCCCAACAGTAAGGTCACTGCTGGAAGACCAAATTGAGTTTAATTACTGGACACTTCTGTTTCTAAAAGATGCCTCGAGAAGGCCAACCACCACCACTGATCCCTCCCTCCCTCTTCATTCAGATGGAGTCAGTTCTTCCAGAGTTGTCAGCAGTTCTCAGATAGGGCAGACCTAACAATCGAGATCCTATCAGGTTCAATAGAATTCATTCCCATGAAAATAAATGTAGGAGGCTATTTTAATTAGTTTGATGCCACCACACTCCATGAAGCCGTGAGTTTAGCCTTAATAAACTGAAAAAGTCTCACAACAGAAGCAAATTCTTAAGCCACCCAAACAGTTCTGCTGCTGCTTTCAATCTCAGAAACCCTCTTCCCTGTTTGTGTACTTGGACATCTGGATGGACTGGGCCACTAAGTGCCGTTGACACACCAACAAGAGCTTTGCTTCCCACCCCTGGAATGAATGAGGTGGTCCTACTCAGTCCTGCAAGTACCCTGAGACCTAAATGTCACTCTTCAAGCAGAGAGGAGTACCACAGAAACCACTTTTCAGGGACTGGTTACATCAAAATTGTGACTGCCACTTTCTCATTATATAGTTAACTTGGAATATATTGAGTTAGAAGGGAAAAACTAGGAGACAGCCTTTAATGGTGGGGTTCCCAAATCACTGTAAATCATATTTTCCTGATTAAGCCACAGTTGGCTGGGTTTGTACATTTTTATGGCTCGGTGCAATTATTTAAAAAGCACAATAGCTGGGCTCACAAGGGCACACAGACTTGGGAAACTAAACCATATTATGATTTCTTGATGCACGAACCTGATGTCTGTCAAATCTCTTCATGTTCTTCTACTTTAAGAAATACAGGTTTGTGAACAGTTAATATTCAGTGGGTAAATTGTCATGTGTGAATGATACAAGATGCATGCCATATGCCAGCAAATTTGGAAAACACAAGAATGGCCATCAGATTGGAAAAAATCAACTTATATCCCCATACCAAAAAAGGGAAACACTAAAGAATGTTCAAACTATAGAACAGTGGCACTTATTTCACATGCCAGTAAGGTAATGCTCAAGATCTTGCAAGGTAGACTCCAGCAATTCATGGAGCGAGAATTGCCAGATGTACAAGCTGGGTTTCAAAAAGGCAGAGGAACGAGAGACCAAATTGCCAATATCCGCTGGATAATGGAGAAAGCCAGGGAGTTTCAGAAAAACATCTATTTTTGTTTTATTGACTATTCTAAAGCCTTTGACTGTGTGGATCATAACAAATTGTGGCAAGTTCTTGGTGGTATGGGGATACCAAGTCATCTTGTCTGCCTCCTGAGGAATCTGTATAACGACCAAGTAGCAACGGTAAGAACAGAGCACGGAACAACGGACTGGTTTAAGATTGGGAAAGGAGTACGGCAGGGCTGTATACTCTCACCCTACCTATTCAACCTGTACGCAGAACACATCATGCGACGTGCTGGGCTTGAGGAATCCAAGGCTGGAGTTAAAATCGCTGGAAGAAACATTAACAATCTTAGATATGCAGATGATACCACTTTGATGGCTGAAAGCAAGGAGGAGTTGAGGAGCCTTATGACGAAGGTGAAAGAAGAAAGTGCAAAAGCTGGGTTGCAGTTAAACCTCAAAAAAACCAAGATTATAGCAACCAGCTTGATTGATAACTGGCAAATAGAGGGAGAAAAAGTGGAGGCAGTGACAGACTTTGTACTTCTAGGTGCAAAGATTACTGCAGATGCTGACTGCAGCCAGGAAATCAGAATACGTCTACTTCTTGGGAGGAGAGCAATGGCAAATCTTGATAAAATAGTTAAGAGCAGAGACATCACACTGACAACAAAGGTCCGCATAGTTAAAGCAATGGTATTTCCTGTAGTAACCTATGGCTGCGAGAGCTGGACCATAAGGAAGGCTGAGCGAAGGAAGATAGATGCTTTTGAACTGTGGTGTTGGAGGAAAATTCTGAGAGTGCCTTGGACTGCAAGAAGATCAAACCAGTCCATACTCCAGGAAATAAAGCCACTGCTCACTTGAGAGAATGATATTAAAGGCAAAACTGAAGTACTTTGGCCACATAATGAGGAGACAGGATACCCTGGAGAAGATGCTGATGCTGGGGAAGGTGGAAGGCAAAAGGAAGAGGGGCCGACCAAGGGCAAGATGGATGGATGATATTCTGGAGGTGACAGACTCAACCATGGGGGAGCTGGGGATGGTGACGGCCGACAGGAAGCTCTGGCGCGGGCTGGTCCATGAAGTCACAAAGAGTCGGAAGCGACTGAACGAATAAACAACAAAACAGCTTAATGTATTGCATGAACTAAGCAGTACAGATAGAGGTTGTCCTGCTTTGTGGTACTTGACTAGAAAAAAGAGCACTGACTTAGTACATCATTACAAAAACAACAGAAAATAAAAATGCCAAGACAGTAATGCCTGCATAAATGCGTAAGTCCAGTTTTACCCCAAGCATACTCTTGCTATTCTATGCAAGCTAGGATCTATAACCTAAGTCTGTTTTGCAAGTCAACAATACTGTTGCTCATATCCCACCTTTTAGGAGGTACCCACATTTTGGTATGCAGGTTATGTCATTTTTTTGGCTGAGTTTATTTATTTAGTTATATAATTAACTAATTAATTAATTAATTAATTAATTAATTTTTATCCTGCCTTTATTATTTTTATAAATAACTCAAGGCGGCAAACATACCTATTAATCCTTCCTCCTCCTATTTTCCCCACAACAACAACCCTGTGAGGTGAGTTGGGCTGAGAGTGAGTGACTGGCCCAAGGTCACCCAGCCGGCTTTCGTGCTTAAGGCGGGAGTAGAACTCTTAGTCTCCTGGTTTACCATTGGCTCCTTTCTAGGGCTGAGACAGGGACTGGCCCAAGGTCACCCAGCCGGCTTTCATGCCTGAGGCGGGACTAGAACTCTCAGTCTCCTGGTTTGCCATTGGCTCCTTCCTAGGGCTGAGACAGGGACTGGCCCAAGGTCACCCGGCCGGCTTTCATGCCTAAGGCGGGACTAGAACTCTCAGTCTGCTGGTTTGCCATTGGCTCCTTCCTAGGGCTGAGACAGGGACTGGCCCAAGGTCACCCGGCCGGCTTTCATGCCTGAGGCGGGACTAGAACTCTCAGTCTCCTGGTTTGCCATTGGCTCCTTCCTAGGGCTGAGACAGGGACTGGCCCAAGGTCACCCGGCCGGCTTTCATGCCTAAGGCGGGACTAGAACTCAAAGCCTCCTGGTTTCTAGCCCAGCACCTTAACCTCTAGACCAAACTGGCTCTTCCCGTTTGCAGCTAATGTTGTATTATATGATGGAATATGGTGCATGGATCAGACAGTTAAGGTATCAAAGACCAAGGAAGGCGGTTTGAGTTGGTTTGGGCGTAAGGGGAGAATGTATGAAGACTGAATCACAGAACAAATTTATGAAGAGCAAGTGGTCAGAATAGGGTCGTGGTTGCATGAAGTTGATGAGATCTTCAAAAGAAAGAGGTGGGAAGTTTAAAGAACAAAAGACAAAGTACAAAGTGGTTCTGAACATGATGGAAGGAAAGATAAGAAAGGTCGGGAGAGATACCATGAATGGTGGTGCTCAGCTACTTTTCCCTTCATCTCCTGTCTTTGCATAATGCTGCTTACAATTAAAGGCACTATCATGACAGATATGTATGTAATGCCCGTGTGTACATAAGCAGCACAAGCACATCTGGAATATTGCATTGAGTCTGGCTCTACACTGAGCGAGAAAAAGAGGCAATCGAGACAATTAAGTGGGTGGAAGAATTCTAGTGTTTCAGTCTCTGGGGACTCAGGGGGTTGGAAGAAAAAGCCAAGGGAAACTTGATAAATGGAACTAAAGTTATGCTGGTGAGTAGAGACAGATTTGGCTTTTCCTTCGTGACATGGGGTCATACAATCAAGTCAAATCGGGGACAGGGAGCTTCAGGGCATACTAAAGGACGGACCTCTTCACAGATGGTCTCCTTAAATGTATGGTCGAAGGCCGGAGTTCGATGGCTGTTGTGGGTCTTCCGGGCTGTGTGGCCGTGTTCTGGAAGTTGTGGTTCCCAACGTTTCGCCAGCATCTGTGGCCGGCATCTTCAGAGGGCAGGAGCACAGACAGGAGCGAAATCTCTGTGCCCAGGTAGAGTTCCACAATTCCATCCAATTGGGCTGGCTTTAAGAGAGGATTAAACCATCCACCAGTAGGGTGGCAACCACGAATCAGAGGTAATCAGAGGAAGTCTGTCTCTCATGCCTAGCTATCTAACTCCACCCTGCCCCATCCTTCTTGTGGGCATCTCGGAGGCCAGGGTCTGTCCTTTGGAAGAGCAGAAGACTGAATGAAAGGGGGAAAGGATGTGGGCTGGCTTCATACGTGCAATCTTAAACGACGTGTTCACTTCGGCGGAGTATGCTTTTGTGCTTTGAAAGATGTGGTTTGAAACCCATTGTGGCTTTTTTGACACATGAAGCCAGTTTCTCAACCTTGGCAACTTTAAGACGTGTGGACTTCAACTCCCAGAATTCCCCAGCCACACTGGCTGGGGAATTCTGGGAGTTGAAGTCCACATGTCTTAAAGTTGCCAAGGTTGAGAAACACTACATTAAGCAAACAATGGCTTACCATCATGGGGTTGTTGTGTGAGAAAGTCTGAGTGTTCACTCAAAATGTTGTCAGGGTTCTTGAATTAATCCATTTCCTGGGTTCCTGCTTGCCCTACCCTCCTCTCGCTCTGATGGATGCCTCCTCTGCTTCAGGAAAGCCCGAACACTCTTCACGGGGAGTCTGATTAAGCCACTTGCCCGGCAGACCTGACTCAGGATTGCAGACAGATCAGGTTTGCCCTTTGTTTAAAAACTAATCAAGCTTCACACATGATGGAAATGTAGCTGCTAGGACTATAAAGGTAAAGGTAAAGGTACCCCCCGCACATTTGTGCAGTCGTGTCCGACTCTAGGGGCTGGTGCTCATCTCCGTTTGTTAGCCGAAGAGCCAGCGTTGTCCGAAGACGCTTCCACGGTCATGTGGCCGGCATGACACACGCGGAACGCTGTTACCTTCCCACCGAAGTGGTACCTATTCATCTACTTGCACTTGCATGCTTTTGAATTGCTAGGTTGGCAAGAGCTGGGGCTAGTGCGGGAGCTCACTCCGTCACGCGGGGCTACAGTCTCGAACCTCCGAACTTGCGATCTTCCGATCGACAAGCTTGGCGTCTTACCCGCTGAGCCACCACGCCCCTATTTTCTATATAGTACTATCTATATATTTTCTATATAGTACTATCTATATACTACTAAAACTCTTGTGTCTGTTTGATACTTTGTAACCTTAACTGGGCGAAATGGTGCATCGTAGGGCAACATTTTTGAACCAGGGTACCTCAAATGGGCTAGCTTACAGAATGCATCCAAAATCCAGGACCCATGACTCCTGTGGAATTGAAATTTGGCAAATTTTATAAAACATTTTATGGCATAATACAAAATGTCATAAAACGTTTCCTGCGGTCAACTCCTGGGCTATATATACAGTTCAATATGAATGACATGGGCTATTTTCAAGGCAGATCCCTCTCAGAATATCTCCCTGAATTTTTAAGAACTTTTCCAGGGAAGGCAGGACATTAGAAGCTCTGCCCTTGTTGAAGGCATTGAGGGATCTGGTGAGGAAATATCCCTGAAACAATGACCCAACAGGTCACGGGTTGTGTAGTATTACATAAAATAAAGATCCCACAGTTTTTTCTTTCTCTTATCAGGAAAGGCAAAACAAGCCGACAGCGGCTTTCCAGGTTCCACTGTGCCCAGCAACCACTCCGTCCTTTGGTTGCAGATTGAACAAGGGAGCAAAAGTGGGTGAGGCTTATGCTGCAGTGACCTGCTCTGTGGTGTGTCATGTTCGTTGTTTGAGCTCCAGATAACTTTGCAGAACAAAAAAAGCCTTCACTGGATCATCCACTGGTTTTCTGCTAATGATTTTTCCAAATTAACTGCCATGCTTTTAAAAATAAAAATCTGGCATTAATGCTTCGATTGCAATTGTATTAATTAAAACACTCCAGCTCAGCAGGACGAATGCTGTATGGGCTTTGGAAAGCATCCACTATTGTTCAGCCTAAGCTGCCAGTCCATAAAATTGGGATCATCTGTCTGTCCCAAATTGAAAGGTTGGAGGTTCGTAGCACTAGACTGAAGTGTTGAGGCCTAGTTGGTGGTTCGGTGTGTTGCCTGCACTTGCCCAGTCTGGTGGTCTCGTGTGGACCCTTAGCAACACCTATGATTAACTGAACAAATGCTTACTGAAACGTGAAAGTGAATCCAAGTGCACGATATGAAGGCCAGACTGGACATGGATCCAGTGCCTTGGCTTTGGTCCAGTGACATGCTCACGTCTCCTTCCCATGCTCCCATTTTATAGGTAAAGGTAAAGGTTCCCCCGCACATTTGTGCAGTCGTGTCCAACTCTAGGGGCCGGTGCTCATCTCCGTTTGTTAGCCAAAGAGCCAGCGTTGTCCGAAGACGCTTCCACGGTCATGTGGCCGCATGACATGCGCGGAACGCTGTTACCTACCCACCGAAGTGGTACCTATTCATCTACTTGCATTTGCATGCTTTCGAATTGCTAGGTTGGCAAGAGCTGGAGCTAGTGCGGGAGCTCACTCCGCACGCAGGGCTAGGGATTCGAACCTCCGAACTTGCAATCTTCCGATCAACAAGACTGGCGTCTTACCCGCTGAGCCACCACGCCCCTAGGACTATACAGGTCCCTTTATCTGGCCAACAGCAAGTTTTAGTATATTGGTCTCTCTCTCTCTCGTTTGTTCACTATTATTTGAACATTTACATATGAGTATTGTTTACAATTACATGGCTATTTCCCAGTTCCTTGATGCTGGATCCCTGCCTGGACCGCCTACCCTCTCTGGAAAGGCAGAAGGCTCCAAAAGTGTCTGGCACCACAAATGTCCCAGAAGGTGGCAGCATGGCAAACCACATCTGCAGCACGCCAAGAACGCTGCACGAATGTGCCTAAGTCAACTTTATATCACTTGATACTGTGCGCTTGAATAGATTTAAGATATGCCTGTTTCAGTGGGGCGTAGTCAGTTTGAATCCTTTGTACCAGCCTTGCCGTGGATTCCCACTGTGAAAGTAGCTTTCCTGTTCTTTGCTGTTGCAGGTTTTTTGCTGCTGTTGTTCCATTTCTGATGGTTGAAACATTCAGGATCAGGGGGCAGGAAGCATGTGTGACCTCCGCTCTGCATGCTCTGCAATTCCAGGGCTGCGAATTTCTCTCTTCAGCAATTTTGTGCAGCTCTGGTCGAGACCCTCTGCTTCCAAAGTCGAGCCTGTTGAGATTAATGGACACCTCCATACAGGCTTTTTGGCAATGCTGCGCAAGTGATTGTCAGGGAGATAACTGGTGAAGAAGGAGGGGGCTCCCTCCAGGGGGAGAAACGCATGCGCAGTACTGAATCGCTTTGCTTTCCTCCCAAGAGGCTGAAGGTGGCACCGCCCAAATTACTTGGGCCCTTTCTCTGAGCATCACTAGTTCATTTCAGTTTAGCTGGATTCTGTCTAGCAGAGTAGAACAATGAAACACTAGAGCCTGTATGTCTATGAAGGTTCTCAGTCATCCAGGTGGAATTGTCTGTAGCTTGAATCATGTCAACTGGATTTCTATTTTCTCAGTGGAAACGTTTCGCTCCTTATCCAAGGAGCTTCTTCAGTCTGAGCAAAGTTGGTAAGGGAATCCTAAATATGTTTCTAGGTAGCTGTGTGACCTTACACCTGGGGCTAGGTCATGGTTATTTTGAGATGTTATTTCTAAGTCCCTTTATCATCTAAAGGAGGATCGTTAAGATTACCATGCTGCTGTTGAGCTTGTGAAATGGTCTTAATCTTCCTAGGCACAGAAGACAAAGCAGACAGAGAAGATAGGCGGTTTGAGAGAGGGTCAAGGAATCCATTTATGCCAACTTGGAAAATCCTTCCTTGAATAGAGGTGGGGGCCTCAGGCACAATCTTTCCCCTATTTTCCTTCCTGCTTTGTCTTCTGTGCCTAGGAAGATTAAGACCATTTCGCAAGCTCAACAGCAGCATGGTGATCTTAACGATCCTCCTTTGGATGATAAGGGGACTTAGAAATAAACATCTCAAATAACCATGACCCCAGGTGTAAGGTCACACAGCTACCTAGAAACATATTTAGGATTCCCTTACCAACTTTGCTCAGACTGAAGAAGCTCCTTGGATAAGGAGCGAAACGTTTCCACTGAGAAAATAGAAATCCAGTTGACATGATTCAAGCCACAGACTAGAGCCTGTACACCAAGTCTCAGCGTGTTCCTTCACTCGAAGTCAGGACAGCGATTGGTTGTTGTCTTCTTCTGGGATGTCTTTTCACTTCCTGGTGTAGCCTTCTCGCCCAGGGATTTCCTGATGAGCCCCAAATACTAGCCATGCTTGGCTTCCCAGCACACACACGGTTGGCCAGGTGCTGCTAATGCTGAGACCACATCTTAAGCAAACAGAGTTGACACTGGAAATGGCAGGCAACTCTATATTGATATGTGTGTGTACAAAACAGGAGGTGCTGTTGGGTTCCTCCTTGCCTGGTATCTCCCATTCTTTGGGTTTAATCCTAGATATGTAAGAACATGTGACTGGTGACAGTGAAAGGGAGTTGCAATCTCACTAGCAGAGGAATTTCCTAGAAGATGGGGTCCGATAATTCTGATCCCATCTTCTAGGAAATGTCTTTGGTGGTGGGTTCGCCCTTCCAACCAGAATAGGGAAGGGTGGCTTGTCAGGTAACCCTGCTCTGGGTACATGGGTACATGGGTTCCTGCTCAATTTACTCTATCCGGGATGCACACTTTGGGAGCTGTTCTGCTAGCTCCCACCAAGGGGCCTTCTGCCATCAATGGTGAAGGAGGGGAAGCACCTGAAGGGACACCTGGAGCAACACCGGCAGTGAACAAGAGGTCCAGCCACAGGTATGAACCACTTTTGGGTCTACACTGTGGCAGGTCAAGGACAGCAAAGCTCCAACACGTCTCTGCATTCATTGTTTCTGCATAATCATGGCCAATAGCATTATTCAAGGTGGCTCATTCCTTTTGGGGTTCTGTGGGACCAAGAGGTCCCCTCTGCTGGCCATTGTACACGGCTTGTCATGCGTCTGAAGGAAATGTCCTGGATGAGATGGATTATCTGGGCCCCAGTTGGAAACAATGTTGGTTGCTCTGGTGAATGGCTGATAGCAGGACGTGAGGTGGCAGTGGGGCACCACTCTTTGTGTGGTTAAGACACTCGGTGGCATTTGATACCACCGAGCATGGCATCCTTTGGGGCTGACTGCAAGGGTTGGGGACTGAAGGCACCGTTTTACAGTGGTTCCTCTCCTTCTAAGCGAGTGATGCCCATTGGTATTGGAAGGAGACGGAGGCCTTGGATACGGATGCAGGGGCCCCAGGCTCAACCCCCTCCTGTATACTATTTTCGACATGAAACCACTCGGAGAAGACAAGCTTTGCTTTGGAAGTAAGCACCATCAAGACCTCTCATCCCCACAGGCCAAGCAGATGTGGTGGAACTTCCTACCCGGAGCCTGGAGGCTGTGAAAGCCGAGGTGGGGCAGGAGAGACTCAGACGGAATGGAGAGATTGTTGGGACAGGAATCTTCTGGTGCCGTAGAAATTCCGTCTGCTGCTCTGGGAGGGGGTCACACTTGCCCTGAAGGAGCGAGTAATCCGAGGCTTTTCCTGGACTCGTGGCTCCCGACAGAGCGGCAGGTAGAGACTGTGGCCGGGAGATCCTTCAGCCACCCTTGGCTGGTCCGCCAGTTATGTCCTTTCCTGGGCCAAAAGCCAGTGAAGACCGTGACTCTTGCCCTGTTAGACCACAGAAAACCGGGTTATGTGGGGCTGTGTCAGCCCTACCAGGAAGACCAGACTAAGAAACCATGTAAGTCAGGACCACTTTTATTGGAACAGATATAGTAGCAGAATTTTGCAAGTCTGTGTGCTTCCCCTCTCGGCTTTATCTTCCTGTGAACTAGGGAGGGGCTTGTCTGAGACGTTTCCGGGCTCCAGCCCTGCTTATCTGACCCTTGCCTTGGTAGCGGCCCCTCCTCCTGTCCTTCGAGGCCATTCCCCATGCTTCCGAAGCCAAGAATGCAGCTGCCTGCTGGCCGACCCAGCCCTAGGTGGTTCAGCAGCACAGCCCCCATTTAGGGTGAGCTGTGCCGGCTGCTGGCAGGCTTAGAGACCCAACTGAAGGTGTCGGAGGGGACCCATAGAGCCCTTCGTGGCTTGGCCCTTGTTTCCTCCAGGACGGTATTTTCCAGCTAGCTGCATCTAACCAAGAATGCTATGGGTGCCCATTCCTCATGAGATCACAGGGTTGAACCTGAAGGGCTTTCTCAGCGGCAGCCCCCTCCTCTCACTATGAACAACTTGCCCCCTTCCAATCAGGACGGCCCCACTCTTTCATCCTTCAGGAAGTGGGTGAAAACAGTCTTCTTTTAGAGACTTTTACTTGGGATACAGCAACTGACATACTTTTACTTTTATATTTTGGTGTGAAGTCAATAAGGTAAAGGTAAAGGTTCCCCCCACACATTTGTGCAGTCGTGTCCGACTCTAGGGGCCGGTGCTCATCTCCGTTTGTTAGCTGAAGAGCCAGCGTTGTCCGAAGACGCTTCCACGGTCATGTTGCCGGCATGATGCACACGGAACGCTGTTACCATCCCACCGAAGTGGTACCTATTCATCTACTTGTGTTTGCATGCTTTCGAATTAATTCTGAATGAGGGGTGTTACCAGTAAGGCAAGCAATTATAAGGAGTCTGGAAGGAGAAAACTTAGGAGGAACAGTTGGGTATGCTCAACCTTCTCTTAAGACTTTGGGGAGACACGACAGCTTTCCTCAAGCACCTGAAGGGCTGAGATGTAGAAGAAAGGGCTGAATTGTTCAGAGCTGTTCCAGGAGACGGGACGAGAAACAAGGGGGTTAAAATGCAGGGAAGTAGATTTCATCCAGACACCAGGATGAGCTTTTCCTAATGTTCAACCATGGACCATTCTGCTTTTGGAGGTAGTGCCCTCTCCTTTGCCGGAAGTATTTAAACCAGAGGCTGGGGTGGCCATCCGTCAGAGATACTACAGCAGGGGATCCTGCCACTGCAGATCATTGGACCTTGTGATTTCCAAAATTCTCCTTAATTCTATGAAAGGAGAACATGCTCAAGAATACAAGAATTAATTCTGATGGGTGAGAATATTTAGCTACAATAAACAGAAAGTATCATTAAAAGAAAAATTCAACACAGCATTTAATGTTCCAGTATAACATTTATAGAGGTGAAGGCGCATTCTTGAGAAGATTGTGACATATTCTCCAAGTAATGTACTATGTATCATATACTAATATTGCACAGGGTTGCTTAAAAGTTCTTTTTGGCTTTCCTTCAACAACCTTGGACTGTTTCCTGAAAATGGAATCAGCAGATCTGGGACTTCTGCTTTTTGGCTGGAGGAAGCAAACGTATCTCCAGAGGCTCAGGGAGGCAAAATCGATTCTAGCTTTGTTTAAAAACAAGGAGTGATTTTTATTTTACTGGAGAAAAAGGGAAAGGTGATTCTGATCACCATAAGGGATCTGCAGAGTGCTGTTTTCTGAATTTACAGAAAAGGTTTAGTCAGTGGGTGCCCGCATCAGATAGACCCAGTTAACAAGACTGGGACAGTCTGTAGCTTGAATCATGTCAACTGGATTTCTATTTTCTCAGTGGAAACGTTTCGCTCCTTATCCAAGGAGCTTCTTCAGTCTGAGCAAAGTTAGTAAGGGATTAAAAAAGGGATTAAAAGTTAGGATTCACACAGCTACCTAGAAACGTATTTAGGATTCCCTTACTAACTTTGCTCAGACTGAAGAAGCTCCTTGGATAAGGAGCGAAACGTTTCCACTGAGAAAATAGAAATCCAGTTGACATGATTCAAGCTACAGACAATTCCACCTGGATGACTGAGAACCTTCACAGACAAGACTGGGACAGGGAGCTGCAGCGTAAATATTTGCCCCCATGGAACATGTGGAACAGACACCAAAGGCTTCAGAAATCCCCACCACAAAAGCAATAAAACGAACTCTGTACCATTTTAATTTTGAATGCATTGAAGTATGTTTGCTAAGACATACATCATTGGAGTGAGAAGCCTGCTGCAGAAGCGTACCCCCGTTATGACTTGGGGTGCCTGCAAGGACGCTTGGATTGCAGCTTGCATCGTATCTAGCTAGCCTGGCTGCTGGATGCAGGAACCAGAAACGATGGGAAGCAAATCCTGTGTGTTTTAAGAAGACTGAGGCTGGCTTGGAAGATCTTCTAAGAGGCCAAAGGAAATTATAAAGCATGAGCCAGCAGTGCGTGATCACTGTGCCATCACTGACCCTGGTCTCCCTGAAGCAGCTTCTCAGCATTTTTTAAAAAACGGGTTCTGCTTGAAATGCACACACGTGCACATCCCGAGGGAGGGATGCAGCATCTTAAAAGGAGTGGACTCCCAGCTGGGAAGGGAAGGGAAGGGCAGAGAAAGAGAAACCTCTGAATTTAAAAGCAAATAGCAAAAATAAATACAATTAAATTGCAATGCATAGCTTATTCTAAAATCTGCTTTTGAAGCGGTTTTGACTGACATCTGATAATTTAAGACTCCTGATAAACAAGTGTGCTTGAGGCAGGAAAGGTACTTATTTACAGAAAGAGTAACTTTACATTTTCGATGAGCACTGTACATTCAAGGCAAAGAAGCAACTTTTGGTTCTTTGAAACAAAGCCAAGTATAAAATATTTTTCACAAAAATATCGAGATAAAGACTCTAAAAATCTTACCAAGTCATGCCAAGATGGCAGAGAACCGGATGACAGGGGATATTTAGAAAAAAAGGATGATTTCCTCCTGAAATTACGAAATTCAATTCACTGTGTGAATTTTCAGTTTTTCACACTACCTAGTATTATTCACCTGACTAAACTGAGGGATATCATTATTACATTAATATTGTAATAAGATATGCCCTGCTCTGTGAACAGAATAAAATTTTGTTTTTATATTTAAAAAATCAAAACCTACTTTGTTCAGTCTCAAAAGCATCGATGCCGGCTTGTTCCCCAAGGGGCCCGGGCTGCCCGCACAGCCCGCCCCCCTCGAAGGTGAGGGTTGCCCGTGTCAGCCAGCAGGAAACGGGCGCCCGTCTCGCTGCGAGACTTTTGGCCAGCAAGCAGAACGGAAACAGCTGCAACGCCCTTGGTCAAGCTGGGGATTCTGGGAACCACGGTCCAAATACGTCTGGAAAGTGCTAGCTTGGGAAGGGGGTAAGCCAGACGTTAGCCACTTTTCCTAACGACTTGATCAAACTCCAGCTAGGATCAGAATTAGGGGCTTGATAGCCAAAACTGGCCTCCAGCATGCTTGGGAATGGGGGGGGCATCCGGTCAGGAGGAAATCTTAATTCTCCCTGCTAACTTTTTTTGGTACACAATCTTTTTTTTTTCACCCCCTGGAATCCTTAGTGGACGCAATGGGGCACTGAGGGTGTTTTTTATGTGCAACTCCCAGAAAAGATAAATAGTGCAAGAGACCTCTGGAAGTGGATTTTCACTGATCCACAAAGAATTCTGCAGAAGGTGCTACACTCCTGTATTGTCGCCATCATCATCATCATCATCATCATCATCATCATCATCACTTTCTGAGCCCTCTCTCTTGGAGGGCACTCAAAACAGCTAAAGGATTTAAGGAGAAATTATTTTAAAAAGCTATGGCTTAGGCTATGTTTCTCCATTTGTATATTCCAAATAGTTTTATAAGGGGTATTAAAGATGCTGAAATTTTGTTACTTAAACAAAACTGAAATTTAAATAAACAAGATTTTTTCCCCTGAATTTTGATCCTGATAGGTATATCTCACTACTTAAAAATGCTTTAAATGAAGACAAGTCCATTATCAGGTAAAAAGACACCTTAATACACAACTTCAGCTCATTGAGTACGCCATGTACATGGCTGAAATCTTGCACCTCCTAATCCACAGTCATGAAGAGCAATGAGGTATGTGCGAAGGCCCATTTTGTTCCCCGGACAGCTGTTCGCAATCGAGGCAAACCTGCGTCCCAGAGTTTCTTACGGAGGAGAACAGCCCTTGCAGGGAGCAGCTGCTCTGCCCCGAGTCCTCCGAGCTCTGCAAACCGCACAAATGATTCACACCGTGACAGGAAGCCAAGAGAAGGGCTGGGAGCAGTTCCGGTTCTTCAGGGGTCTGGAGGATCATCGTAGGAAAAGCGGAAGGCTCGCTTGGCTGGGCTCGAAGGAACCCGGCAGAGCTGGGGCGGGGGGCGGCTCAGAGCCCAGCGAGCCGGGCAGGGCTGGCCCCGAGGGCCCGTTCCCCAGTCCTGCCAACAAGCCCCCCGCGTTCCCTGCAAGCCCCAAAGGACGGAGGGCGGGATGAGGTGAGGCGGGTCCTGCTGATGCACCCGTGGCCGGGAGGGCAGCCCACAAGGTGCCAGGGCCTGGCCGGCTTACCAACAGCCCCACGGGGAGGAGGGTCCTGATCCGAAGTTGGCCAAGAGGGAGGGAGGGAAGGCCTACCGAAGGCGGCCTGCTCTGCTCTTTTCCAATTCCAGGGGTGATCTTTTCCGAGATGCCTATGCCGCCATGCGGCAGAAGTAAGGCACGCTTCTTTGGCAAGTGGAAAAACAGCAACAAAACCTGGGAACCATGTGCTGGTAGCAAGCAGAGGACGTCCTTCTTTCGACTTCTCACCAGAAAATCAATGTGGAAAGCAACTCAGCACTGCAGCTCCAGGACTTGCTCTGTCTTGGGCTTTTGTCACGCTCTGGCCGGCTACGAGGGGCCACACACTGTAGAACTCGCGGAACTGTTGGAAAAAAATAACGGTGCCCCGGTTCAGCTGAGCAGGTCAAGCCCAAGACATCCAGACCACTCCCGGCGTGGCCCGGACTTCCGGCGGAGGGAGAAGGCCCTGCTCCATGTCCTCAGACGGCGACGTCGTCTTCCTCCCGGGAATCCCCAACCAGAAGCGAATGCTTGTCGGGTTCGCCCAGGGCAATGTTGCTGAGGGAGCGCTTGTCGGAGAAGAGGGAGCTGATGGAGGCTTGGCTGTAGTGGATGATTCGGTCCACGAGGCTGAGTTTCGGGGATCCCGGCCCGACGTCGTCGATCCCGATGTGGACGCTGATTTCTGAGGGGCTCTTGTGCCTCACCTGGGTGCGGGCGTGGCGCTCGTACTTCTCGCAGGTAGGCTTCTTGTAACTAAGCGGGGGACACAGCCCGGGTTGGTGCACGGCTCTTTAAAACTCAAGCCAGGGATTGCCCATCAGCAGCCTCCTGGGGCTTACAGCCCCCCGAGCCCCCACGTGTGCGAGGCTGACATTTCTGGCACCCTTTACTTTTGCGGGGGAGGCCAGGGGCAAAGTTTGAAGGGCACGAGTCTCCCACAAAACCACCCCCAGTCAAGAAACTTCGTGACTTCTCTGGCCACCCCTTCTGTGACCCCCAAACATTTCCCACATCGTTCACTAAATAGCTATTTCACAAGACTTGGTTAGCACAACACCATTACGAGCCTTCCTCGCCCAGAGATGGCACAAAGCCCTTTGAAGGGAGCATGTTTCCCTTTCCCCCCGGGGGAATGCCTCTTCTAGCACCAGGCCTGCTTCGCTTGGTTTTGCACGCAACTCCCCCTGAGGCTCCAGTTTAACCAACCCCCCAGCTCTAACCCAGAGGGCAACACCCAGCCCTTCCACTAAAGGAGGCGGCCCATGAGGAAGGCAGGCAACCCAAAAGTATTCTGGCTCCCACTCCTTGCTTAGCTAAAGATCAAGTCCTGGGTGGCCTTTAGTCGTGGAGGTGATCAAAGGGAAACGCCAAGCAGTGGCGGCTGAAGATGAAAAGGCGGAAGCTCTGCTTTCTCGCCCCCTCCTGCCCAAATCACTGCGTGCTCCTCCCCTCCCGCCTGCGGAGCTACTCACAGTTTCAGCAGCAGGGAAGACAACACGACGGACACGGAGGACGCGGCCATTGCTGCGGAGCCCATCCAAGGCTGCAGGACCAAGCCGACCGGCAGGAAGACGCCTGGGGCAAGAGGGGCAAGAGCTCAAGGGCTGGCCGGGACGTGGACTTGGGAACACCAATGGGAAGGCACCGAGTGCCAAGCGCTTTCGTGACTACTTCCTGCCACTGGAGGGCGGGCGGGGGAGACAAGAGAAACTAGAACCTAGTTTTAGTTTAGAATCTACTTTAGAAACTAGACATTGAAGAGGAGGGGATTGAGGAAGCCACTTGCCCAGGATACAGTTCTTACCCCTCCACGTTGTCCCTATTTTGTCTTGCTAAACTCAAGAATCCCTCCCTTCTCTATCTAAAACTGACTGACGCAAAGCGGAAGGAAGGCCTGGAATTCGACGCCGTCTTAATGCTTCTTTTCTCAGGCACCATTTCCTGCAGCTTTTTGCTTCGTTTATTAGCTCTATACATGCTTAAAGACTGCTTTGTGGAGGATACCGAGCAGCACTTTAACACCAAGAAAGGTTACATACCGGCAGCAACGGGAATACCAATAAGGTTGTAAATGAGAGCAAAGACGAAGTTGATCCGTATCCTTTTAACAGTCTTCCGGGATAAGTCTATGCTTGCCACCACATCCAGCAAATCGTTCTGCAAAGTAAGTTGTTCCAGAAAGTACTTCACATGATTAATTTTAACTTAAGATAGATTCCTGGGATCTTAACAAAAGCAAGGAATATTACAGCACCAGTTTCTAGACCCCAGCTAACTCAACACCACTGGACCATTTTAAAAAGTACACATATCATCACAAAATTTAGGGGGCAGGGTGGGCAGCCTAAAGCCCCTAACTCCGTTTTGCATCCCTTTTCCCTAATCCACTCCCACTAGACCAGTGTTGCTCAACCTTGGCAACTTTAAGAGATGCGGACTTGCTGGCTGGGGAATTCTGGGAGTTGAAGTCCACACCTCTTAAAAGTTGCCAAGGTTGAGAAACACTGCACTAAACTTCTGGGCTTCCAGCTCTTAGTCTGGAGAAGGAAACACACAAAAATGGATGCTTACGTGTTGCATAGGCCCCAATCAATCAATCAATCAATCAATTAATAAATGCTCTTCTCTCCCCAAATAGGAAAAACAAAATAACTTTAAAAAATCCTGGCTCCGGCCTGCTCATTTTGCACCACCCCTCTACCCACTGGGGCCTTTTCCATTTCATCCAAATGTAGTTCCTGGCCACTCATGCTTCATTCTTTATTAAAATGAAGGACAGGCACCAGGAATGAGAACATTCCAAGTAAGAGCAGTTTACAGGGGAACGAACAGCCAGTGAGGTGTCGATGAAGGTTCTCAGTCATCCAGGTGGAACAGTCTGTGGCTTGAATCACCAGTGAGGTGGTGGGCTCCCTTCACTGGAGGTGCCCTACGAGAGTCTGGGCACCTTTAACGTGGATCCTTGCACTAAGCAGGGCTTGGCTGAAAGCCCCTTCCAATGCTGGGATTCCCACCAAACTGTTCCCGTACATTTGGGAAAGGAAAGGCACAAACCAGTGTTTCTCAACCTCAGCAACTCTAAGCTGTATGGACTTCAACTCCCAGAATTCCCTGCTGGCTGTGGAGTTCTGGGAGTTGAAGTCCACACCGCTCGGAGTTGCTGAGGTTGAGAAACACTGGCACAAACGGAGGCTGGCTTAGCCTTGTTGTTTGGCAGGGCCCTCCCCTCCATTGCACCACTTACCCTGATCAAAACCACGTCGGCTGCTTCTATGGCCACGTCCGTGCCGGTGCCAATGGCGATGCCAACGTTGGCCATGGCCAGGGCCGGGGAATCGTTGATGCCGTCACCCACCATCGCCACCCGCTTCCCTTCCTCCTGCAGCTGTTTCACTTTGGCGACTTTGTGGGAGGGGAGCACTTCGGCAAACACTTTTGTGATGCCGACCTAAAGGCGAGAGAGAGGAAGACTGGAACCCGCAAAGGGAGGACACAAGGACGGCACGCCCCGGAACCCGGGGAGCGAGGCCACGTGACATTCCGGGAGACGCTCATCCTCCAAGGATCCGTGGCAGAACGTGAGATGCGTTACGCGAACGCCCAGCAGCTCACCTGAGAAGCGATCGACCGAGCGGTCTTGCCGTTGTCCCCCGTCATCAGAACCACCTCCAAGCCCATCCCCTTCAGCGTCCGGACGGCGAGGTCCGCCTCGGGCTTCACCGTGTCAGCGACGGCCACCAAGCCGCACAGCTCCCCTAGGAGACAGGCAGGTTCCCGTGAAGGCACCGACCTGCGTTTCCTCAGGTTCTTCCCTCCCCTCCCCTCCTCTAGTCTCTCTTTCCTGCTGAGGTCAATGCGATGGAAATGGGGCTGGGGAAGAAAATTCTGCTCCCCTAAACTTGCTGGGATCTAACTTACTTCTGGTTTTATGCTTTATTGATTTGTTTGTTGTGAGTTGCCCCAGTTGTTGAGAGTCAGCTGGCATACAAGTTTTGATAATGATAATGATAATAGAAGAGAAAGAACTGGAGAAAATCACAAAATATAAAGACCTGCAGAAATCTATGTTACAACCATTCCTCGCACTTACAACCGTTGCAGTGTCCCCGCAATCACATGATCGCGATTTGGGCACTTGACAACGGTTGCGCATTTATGATGGTTGCAGTGTCCCATGGTCATGCAATTGCCATTTTCGACCTTTCCAGCCGGCTTCCGATAAGCAAAATCAATAGGGAACTGTGTGATTCACTTAACGACCACGTGGTTTGCTTAACAACCACCACAAAATGGTTGTAAAATCGGGTCCGGATTTGCTTAATGACCACATTGCTTAGTGACCTAAATTCCAGTCCCAATTGTGGTCATTAAGCATGAAGAGTAAACCTCAGTTTGTTTAAGCAAATGGGAGCAAGAAGATAATGTGCTTATGCACACTGAATTAAACCTGGTTTATTGTGGCATTCAATTTAGGCCAACATATGATGGGAATGTTACAATGAAACAAACAGAACACTTTCTAAATTTCTAAAGGAGTTTAGTAGGAATCATTCTGAATACTTTATAAGGCAAAATTATTTGATAGTATATATATTTGCATTATTTAAGGGAGAAATAGTCAATGACAATTGTTAACTTACCATTCTCTTCGATGGTTAACATACCAAATTTTAGCCTCCCAAAGGATTGTGCATTTATGTTTATTATAACAGGTACATCTTACTTCTAAATAGTAATTCAGAACTACTCTGGTGTTTTGTTCATTATTTAGAATACTTAAGTTATGAATTGCATCTTTGGGAATAATTTTCCCCATCGATAAAACATTTCTATCCCGCCCGACGGTTTCAACATATCCAATTGTACCCCTCCCCTGCACCTCTCTCGGTCTTTTCAGAGTGAAATACTGAACCCTGAACATCCAAATCCACTTCAGGCCTACCGTCCACAGCCACGAGAACGGCCGTGCGGCCTCGGCGTTCGTGCTCGGTCATTGCGGCGTCAACGTTGTTCCCGAGAAGGAGGCCATTCCTGGACATCCACTCTCGGTTCCCAATGAGAACAGAGTATTTGTGAGAAGTCCAGGTGGCTGAAAGGGAAACAGCCATTATCCGAAAAAGAGGAACCATTGAACAATAAGAGTCATGTTAGTCTAGGGTAGCCAAAAATCTGAAGGAGTCTGTTGTACCTTTTCAGGCTAATAAATGCTATTAAAAGACAGAAGATTTCATGAGCTACCCCTCACGTCAACAGATATGCAAAAGGATTCATAGACACAAGCTTGACAACAGGGTTCAAAACAGGACAAAGTAGTATCAGAGTCACCATTTTGGGGGAAAAGAGACTTTAAATAGCATAGCTGAGGGAGCGGTTGCTGAACTCACATACACCAAAAAGTTTCACCTATCTCAGAAGATCTCAACAAACACAATGGGTTTTTCACACATTACAATTGTTAACTGGATAATCTGCCTCTCGTGTATCCTGCATCTGCATAACCAACCTGTCTTCTCCTTTCTACTCCCTACCTCGTCATAATTCAAATCCTCCATCAGTCTAGCCACTCTACGCGTCCAATTAAGTGAGCTGCAGCTCACAAAAGCTTATGCTTTTTAATAACATTTCTTAGCCAGAAAAGGTGCTACCAGACTCCTCCTGATTCTTATTTAATAATACATGGCACTGCTCATGCGTGCCAAGTTTGTTAGAACCTTCATTCATTGCTAGGTAAGAAATGAATGAGACCTGAGCTAGCTTGATTGCACAATTCTCCGTAAATGTGCTTACAGCCAGTGAATAAAAACCAAAAATCAAAGTGATGTGACCCTGGCTGGACTGTTTTAAGTTGTAAGCGATGTCATCTTATGCCTGATTATGTTCCCATGTATTTGAGCCTTGCCATCTTCCAGAAAAATCAGCTGTTCATGTGCAGGAAGTCAATAGAAGGGGGAAGCATTTAAACACCTTTCCCGCCCATCTGCACAATGAAATGAAAACCCCTGTAGCTGTTGAACGGCTTGGTTATCGTGCAAGGTCAATAGCATTTGTTTCAGTGGACAGGTGGGGTCAAAGAATAAACTGGCCTCAAAAAGGTGGTAAGGAGGACAATAGCCTGGATCACGTCCTGGACCGTAATTTAAAATTTGAAAAAAGAGCCCCCGTGGGCACAGGGGTTGTGCGTTTCTCCCCTCTGTCAAGGGGCTGGACACATCTATTTTCGGTTGTACATATGAGCAGTTTTCTTGTGCATCTGAACCTGGAAAATGATTGCTTCCTTGAAGCCCAAAGCAAATGTGCGAAGACAGGGGAGCCCATCCTCAGAACATCCAAAATGGGCCGTTCGGGTCTAGGCGGGGCTACAAGATAATCCCGCCTGCCCAGCTGCCCTTTGCTTTCGGGGCCTTCTAAATGGACCATCAACACCACTGGTAGAGGACCCCGGGCTTCACTGACCTCCTCTTGTGATGCCAATTACAGAAAGTGGGGTATTTAACGGGCACACTTGTGCCAGTTGAAAAGCAGAATCTCTCCGCAGCGATGTAAATCCCTGCCTAGGAGTAGTCTTCCTGCTGGGGCAGCAAGGCAACATTTTACTCACATGGGCACGTCTGGCTGTGAATTAACACAGAAGGGACAAGGAAGCACTGCCACGCATCTGTCTTACACGGCAGGATAACACAACAATCCGGAAAACACAGGTTGGTTCTGGGCCTCACCCCGTCTCTCCAGAGGCCACATCCTTGCCAGCAACCCCAGCTTCCATCTACAGGACACACATTTCACAAGAACTCACCTGGCAGCTGCCCATCGATGATCAAGGCTGGCTGCACGAGGGCCTCGGCCTTCTCATCCACGTTCACGAGGGCAGCATTCCTGACATTCGTCTCTTCCACATCTTCACTCCTGCTGCAGAGCAGGGCTTCAACGTTGGTAACTTTACAGCTGATGCCACAGCCAGGCACCACTTGAAAATCAGTGCACGTTCCAAGGGTATCGGAATCCAATTCCTAGAGAAAAGGAAGGACCACACAGGGCTTGGGACACAGCAAACTCACCTGGGCAAAAACAGGACAATCGTCTGAAACAATAGCTATTCCAGATTCCAAGACAAGATGTGGGAATAAAATATAGCAGCACTTGCAGCAATAACCAGCCTTCCCAAATCTGGAGGAGATGTAAGGGATGAAGACCTCCAAGAGGGGCATCCTGTGCATCTGCAGGCAATTCCGAATTATATGCACAGAAGCCTCTGAATTATTTTGCAATGTACAGATCTTGATCTCTGTGACTGTACGTTCAGCCTGTGGTTTAATTCTATTTGAACCCATCTTTTTTTCTAAGGAGCTTAATTCTCACTTTACTTCCTGCCATACTCCTATCACTCCTGAGGAGTACGTTAGGCTAAGAATGAGAAAATGGGAGAATGACTCAAGATCGCCCAGTCATCACGCATCTGAGTAGGGTCTGAATTCATCTGCCCGTCCAGGAAGGAAGCAGCAGAAGACAGCAGTACACCCCACTCAGAGTTCAAATCTGCAACTCTCCTGGGCAGGACACTGGCAACGTTTCTGTACAATGGTGCAGGGTCCACTCCGACTACGCCAGCAGCTTACGCCGAACGTGCTAGACTTCAGCCTCCATCACGTCAGGAGCACAGAACGGCTGGGCCAGCAAGAGATGATGGGAACTGTGCCCCAACGTGTGGGTGAAGACGATTTCTGGCAACACAGGAGGTCTGCTCTGCTACCTGTTTGCAGTATTTGGTGATCGCTGCTCCTAAAGGGTGCTCGCTGTGGCTCTCCGCTGTCCCCACCAGTGCCAAGACTTTCTTTCGTGGCACCCGGTTACTCTCCACTAGCATCTTCATCTGCATCACCACTGGGGTTCCATGGGTGATGGTCCCCGTTTTATCAAATACCACAACTTTAACCTGCAGAACACACATACACCCACACTGCTTTAGAGGCATAAGCAATAGCAAATACTTTGGGGGGAGGAGAGCAAGACACGTCATAACGTTCTTGGATAAGGATCAGGTGTACTGTATGTCTAAAAGATCTTTTTCCCTTCGTCACTCAACCAGAAAGAGCCAGTTTGGTCTAGTGGTTAAGGCAACGGGCTGGAAACCAGGAGCCTGAGAGTTCTAGTCCTGCCTCAGGCATGAAAGCCGGCTGGGTGACCTTGGGACAGTCCCTGTCTCTCAGCCGTAGGAAGGAGCCAATGGCAAACTAGGAGCCTGAGAGTTCTAGTCCCACCTTAGGCGTGAAAGCCAGCTGGGTGACCTTGGGCCAGTCACTCTCTCTCAGCCCAACTCACCTCACAGGGTTCTTGTTGTGGAGAAAAAAAGGAGGAGGAAGGAGTATTAGGTATGTTTGCCGCCTTGAGTTATTTGTAAAAATAATAAAGGCGGGATAGTAAGTAAGTAAGTAAGTACCGTATTTTCCGGCGTATAAGACGACTGGGCGTATAAGACGACCCCCAACTTTTCCAGTTAAAATATAGAGTTTGGGATATACGCCGGAAAATACGGTACTCACCGTTTAAGACCTCTCCTGGCCAAGTGCAGCCGCTCGCCGGAACGTAGCCCCCAGGGAAGAGCAGGAGGACGAGCGCGGGGCGGCGTACTGCATTGGGTCCCGTCGCTCGAAGGAGAAACGCGGGGAGGGGGAGCGAGCTCCGTTCCCTCGGAGCAGCCTTGGGAAGGGAGGGGGCAAAACGCAGTGGCTCCACAACGGGCTCCAAAATAGCCCACAACGCTCAACGGGCGCCTCGCCTCGCCTTCCCTTCCCCTCCCAGCCACGCTTTAAATGGAGCGGGGGCCCAGAATTGGCCGCGTTTCCTACCAGGCTTCCTGAAACGCGGCCAATTCTGGGCCCCCGCTCCATTTAAAGCGCGGCTGGGAGGGGAAGGGAAGGCGAGGCGAAGCGAAGCGAGGCGCCCGTTGAGCGTTGTGGGCGATTTTGGAGCCCGTCCTGGAGCCACTGCGTTTTGCCCCCTCCCTTCCCAAGGCTGCTTGGGAACACCCGGCGTATAAGACGACCCCCGACTTTTGAGAAGATTTTCCTGGGTTAAAAAGTCGTCTTATACGCCGGAAAATACGGTAAGTAAATAAATGGCCATTCCATTTTCTCACCTTGTGTGCCATCTCCAAAGGTTCTCCACCTTTGATCAAGATGCCATTTTGTGCTCCTACCCCAGTTCCCACCATCACAGCAGTTGGAGTTGCTAATCCCAGTGAACAAGGGCAGGCGATACACAGCACGGTGATGGAGGCTTGGAAAGCAAAGCGGATCACGACCTCTGCTTTGGAAATGCTCTTATTATAGCCCTGTGGACAGAGAGAGAGGGAGAGGACTGAATGGGTACTTATTTTAAAGGAAGTGCTGGAGCTCATAGTTTGACTCGGTCACATCTTGTGCTGCCCTAAACGTGGTTTCTTTGGTTTTAAATTAATACAGTGTGGGAACTCATCCACTGTGGTTTATAAACTATGGTGTATGGTTTAGCATTTTGCATAAACCCAGACAACTGTAATTTATTCAACTGACCACAGATTTGTGTGATGTGTGAACCTAGTCTTGATTTTGTGTGTGTGTGTGTGTGTGTGTGTGTGTGTGTGTGTGTGTGTGTGTGAGAGAGAGAGAGAGAGAGAGAGAGAGAGAGAGAGAGAGAGAGAGAGAGAGAGAGAGAGAATGAGAATGAGAATGTAGATCTGGCCTTGGGAAGGAGGAAGAAGGCAATGAAACATTAAGGGGGGAGTAACAGCAACTCAGAAAAAGTGTGAGAAACAAACTCAAAATAACTCTGTATTGATTTGGTTTGGAAGAAGATGGGCAGAGAGAAACTCTGATTGGCTTTCAAGATTCTGCTATCCTACCCTACAATTTCAGGGGTCTAGCGAAGACCTGTGATCAGGTATGCCTAGGCATACCTGATCATACAGATAGCCATTAAACTATCAAGCTAGATTCAGACACCAAGGGCCAGCAACGGAAAACGTTCAAGGGGCTGCCCTGGAACTTTGGAATATACTTCCACCTCTTGCTGTACCTTCCAAAAGCTGCATAAAGTAGGGTAGAATAATAAGCATATTATTATCCACCATGAATACAATTAAATAAAATGTTGTGATCCAGCATTAAAAAATGTTACAGAAAGTCTGAAGTTGCATTGCCTCTGTACCCAATTTATTCTTCATCAAGCAGGGAACTGATGGTCAAAATGGTTCTTTCCCACTCTATGACCCTATAAAATAACGGTTCCTTTGTGCAAGCACAGATCATTTTCTTCTTGATTAAAATGCATGACTCCTTTTAAGTGTGGTATCTCGCAGGGGTGGTATCTTCAGGGGTGTTTGTTAGCCAATTTATTAGCATTTAGAAGATAATCATAAATCACATTTAAATATTGGGTAAAAATCAGCAAAAATGTAAAGGTACTGTAAGTAATGTAGGCAATTTTTTTTTTAAAAAAAACACCAATATATAAAGCAATACATCTGAACTGTCTCTCTCATATTTCCTAATTTTTGCTATTGAAATTCAAATTGATATACCATACATAATAAGGGGAATATAAACAATATTCAAGAAAGGAAACCCTTTGGTTAATTAGAACCTGCAGATCATTTCTCCACAAAAAATCAGAAAAACAAGAAAAGAGACTTACGGGAAAATAGGTTTCCACAATTTGAAAATTGACAAATCCAATCACTATCCACGCGAAAAGTGTAATCACAGAAACACCAACAATGAAAGGAACAAAATAGCCACTCAGTTTGTCAGCAAACTGCTGAATTGGCGCCTAGAGCACAGGAAGGAGAGAAAAAGAAGCAACATTAATTCCAGCAGTCTTTTTTGAGGTTGAGCTGGTTTGGGTTTTCACCTGCACATTTGCAATAAATAATATACATGTTCATAACTAAGCTCTTGTTCGTGATTTTTTAGTGAGAAAAGTATCTAACGCACACTTTGCTGGTGGTGTAATAACTGGCAGGGCCGAAGAAGAAGGAGACGCAGAATTTTAATTAATTTCTACTGCATGCACCAGTTTGGCATATCACCTGACCATACACTGCAGCTGACTTTTAAGCCACAAACTTGCTGTTCTGAGTCATGGCCAATGAACAGGATAGAAACCTAAATGTGTTATTCTAAATACCTTTGACGTCTGTGCTTCTTCCACAAGCCTTACGATCTGGCAGAGAGTAGTGTCAGACCCAACATGGGTGGCCGAGATCAACAGGGATCCATTCTGATTAATGGAACCTGCTATGACTGAACTGCCAGGTTTTTTGGTCACAGGCATTGCCTCACCTACATAAATCAGAGACAAAACGAAACGGAGGGCACTCTTTGAAAATTTCCCTCTCCCCCACCCCGGAGTCCAGTGCTCATGAAAAGCACTGAAAACCACCCATTGAAGCTTGCCTGTGATGAGTGATTCATCCACCATAGAGTGTCCTTCAATAACTCGGCCGTCCACGGGAAACTTGCCGCCTGGGACCACTTTCACAATGTCTCCCCGCTGAACTAGTTCGACATCGACTTGCTCTTCACTGCAAAGGAGCCAGAACATTCACGACTTAGTGATGGAAGCTGTGTAGCGCTTCAGGTTGTCAATTCCTGCACACCAGAATGCCTTTTCTTTCAAATCCCTGTTCAAAAGCTTCCTCCTATGCAGGAGGCTAGACTGACGTGCAGGAATCCCCAGCTGAAATTAAGTTCTGGGGAGCGTGCAAGTACATGCAAATTCATGTCAGGCTGCTACTCTTGTCTCATTTACAAACATTTATAATTTACACTAATCTGCTAAGGCAGAATTTTGCCTTTGGAGGTGCAATACAGAAATAAAGACTGCAAGGAAATTACAGGGGACAAAGCACTGTAGCATATAAATGTTTCATTAAAAAGACCACGGAAATGGTAATACCTCAAGAGGATATTATCTGGGCCTAAAGTAACAATAGTTGCTTCTGTTGCTTGTAGTGAAATTAGCTTCGCAAGGGCCTCTGATGTTTTACCCTAAAAAGATTAAGTTAAGCGTTTTACATTCAAAACACCATAGAAATTCATTGCAAGCAACAAAGTCACATGTTACACAAGCCATCTTTAACCAAGACTCCTCACAACCTAGCAAGGAAAGAGAAAATCTAAGTAAGTTCCGAGCAAAGCATGATCTTCCCTTTCACTTAGCATTCATTTTCAGGAGAGTGACATCTGTTCGAAATACTTTTGCCTATTAAGAGTTAGTAATGCCAGGCATTGTTAGACAAAAGACTGTCACTAATCTCCAGCTTGATGCAAAGTTGAGGGCTAAAGTTACTAGAAGATGGAGCCCTGTGGGATGGCCTGGCCCCCCATCTCCCCGCTGCTCCCTTGCTCTCCTCGACTTCCTGCGTGATGAAGCACAATCACGAGTCGCTTGAATGCACACAAACGCCATCTAGCTTCCTCCCAGAAGAGCAAGGCTGCAGGAGAGGGAGACAGCCAGCATTTGTAGCTCCATCCTTTTACCGTTTCAGGGAACACATATTTATTAATAACACCCAAATAGGAGTTAAACACAGGTGAACACGGAACATGGCACTGCCAGGAGGCAGGTAATTTGAAAGCGTTTTCGTTGTCTCCCTCCACCCACCCACTGAACTAGAGGAACGGCTGTTTCCCCCGACCTTGGCCACATGCTCCAACCATCGCCCCAACGCAATGAACACAAAGAGCATTGGCGGTGTGTCAAAGAAAGTCACAGGATTGGCCGTTGCCTGCTCAGCCATCGCAACCAGAAGAACCACAAAGGAGTAGACGAACGCAATGGTGGTTGCCAGAACAATCAGCACATCCATATTGGCCGTCTTGTGCTTCAGCGCTTTGTAGGCTTGAATGTAGAAGTACCAACCTCCAAAGAACTGTAAGAAGAGCAAGCATCAGGATGACATTCACACCTAAACACAGAAAACAGGTAACAAAGTGCTCTTTCATTGTCAAAACTCAGGGGAAAATGCACAGGCGCTTCTCTGTTAGCTAGTCTGGAGTACGGGCATCTAACGAAGAGGTACCTGTCCATCTTCCCCCAAGTTCCATCTGCCCCAGACGTGACAGACCGACAGCAGACGCACAAGAGGCGTCAGACGGAGCAGCTGGGGGGTTCCAGGTGGGCCTCTCCTTATGCAGCTGCTCTGCCTCGTTAGCAGAATTTAAACACATTAGTTAAACACTCTTTTCCATTTTCTCCCTGCTTCTTTCATCCTTTCCTTTCCCCCCCACCCCAAAAATGTTCTGTTTAGGAAGAAGAGAAAAAAAAAAACAGAATAGCTGTGCAGTGCATTTTGTTTAGTAGTGCTGGAAGTTTTTCACCTGGAAGCAAAGTCTCCCCGCCCCCCTCTGTACGTTAAGGAAAAATGATACCGAAACAAACAAAAACTTTGACAGAGATGCTCCAAATGTCTAGATGCAAACATTATTCCTGACTTTCTTCCCTAAGAATAGGAAAGGAAAACTATCTTCTTGATATTTTAACACAAATAAAGGAAGTTTAGGTTGGTTTTTTGGTGGGAACAGAGAGAGAATAAGGTGCTCACTATCAAATGTTAACATTAAAGGGCAGAGCCTTCTGGCCCCCTGTACTTTCTAGTGACAAACACCACAATCACAGGTTCCTACCTTAAGCCCTACAGGCTCTCTTAATCTTACTCTCCCAAAGAGACTAGTCAGGGTTTCAAGAAGATTAAATGCAACAATTAATCCTTAACCCACTGAAAAGGCATTTGGGCAAGACCTTTATGTACCACCGTCTGCGTGACTGACCTATCTTTCTACTTGCCTGTACAGGAACACACAATAAAAAGGAGAGCAAATTCATAATGGACAGCCCGGGAAGGATCTGCTGCTCCAGGAACATTGGTGGATGGCGGGCGTCCATTTCTTCCTGAGTCAGGTTAGAAGCCATGTGCGTGGCCGACATGTGACTCTCCATCACCATCATGTAAATCATGAGCCCCATTACAGGGATGCAGAAAATGAGGCTTACAAGGAAGGACCGTTTCCACCTAAATAATAAGCGGACAAGATAATATTGAATAAACCATCGGAAGTTAGGTGAAACTTTGAAAGACAGTATGTGGTTGTGGGGAAAATTCCTGCCTTGTGCTCCAGGAAACATGTGCGAGGCTATAAATACACACACAAAAGGACTTACTGTCTTATTTCCTGCTTGTGATCTAAGTGGCTAGCAGATCGATCTTTCTTCACTAATGCAGCATTAAACCCTAGATTCTAGAAAGAGACATAATGTGAGCACACAAGTTTCCACACAGATCTTACTTTAAAATCAGTAAGATATATCCCATTGGCAAAGAGAAACTGATTCTTTATAAAAGTTGTTTTATATGCTTAGACATCTCGGCATATTATTTGAGTAACAACAACCATTGTCTAAAAACAAGTTGCTTTAGAATATAGGATACAATATTAACAGTAATAGAACAGTCGCAACAGCTTACAGCAGGGTTTCTCCACCAGGGTTCCGCGAGAGGTCACTAGGGGTTCCCTGGGAGATCACAATTTATTTTAAAAATTATTTCAAATTTGGGCAACTTCACATTAGAGAGGTAAGTTTCATTCTTACCTCACTGTTAGTGCATAGATACACGCCTGCACATGAAACAAATAATTCTGGAACTTCTGGCCTATATTTGAGCCTGAATGTGCAGGGGTTCCCTGAGGCCTGAAAAATATTTCAAGGGCTCCTCCAGGTTTAAAAAGTTGAGAAAGGCTGGCTTTCAATTCAATTCAATTTATTACGGTCACTGACCAGTACAAGTTAGAATTCTACATGGTAAACACATTGGGCTTTAAAATATAAACCCTCTGATTTGAAATAGTTTTAAATCTAATTTAACAAGTCCCAATTAAATATTAAAATGCATTTAGATCACAATGTAAATGAGCCCCTTATCAAATTTAAAAACAGTCTTATTCATTTACATTATCATGGCTAATAAGAAAGGCTGGCTTACAGCCTAAATAAACAGATAAAGTGTGAGACTCTTTTTACTGTCTTAATCCTAGCATTTTTACTATCCACACAGAAGGACCAGAAAGTTCCAACTACAAACCATCGTCTTCTCTCACACAGTTTCCTCTACCTAGTTACAATGGCTTTTACTTATAAAATAAATCTAGTAAATAAAATAAAATGTAGCAAGTTTACAAACAACGAAACCGTACTGACAAGAACACTTACCTCTATAATCTGTATAATATCTCGAGGGCCGACTATCTCAGGATCGTATTTAATGTGTGCTTTGTTGGTTGCGAGAGCTACTGAGCTGTACAGGACCCCTTTCGTTTTCATAAGGGTAGATTCTATTTTATGAACACACGAGGCACAAGTCATCCCTCTTACCTGCAAGAAAAAAGTTTTTGTTTGCAGAATATTGTTTCTTAATGAATAACTTTGCCTGCATGAGAAATAATGAAGCTGAGAGTGATATGATAAAAGGGTGGTAGAGCTCCGTGGAAAAAACCCCAAGATTTATGCTAACTTATCGTTGCTTTTGTTATGATTCTGTAATAGTTCTGCTACTCAAACTGGTAAATCACTTCTTCTACTCCTGCAGAATGGAAATGAGACACAGATAGATAGATGTGATTAAGAATTTAAACGCTGCAGTCCACCGAGGAGTAAAACTTTAGGTGGGTTTGGCGAAGTCAGCCGTCTGCTCTGCATTTCAACATCGACCCATTCGGTCAGTTAGCAGCTGCACTTCCTAGTTAGCACAGAGTCCTACACTGGAAAGTGCATACTTTGCCTTCCTGACTAGCAAGGAAAAAAAACTGATGTGGGCACTGAGAAAAAAGCAGATAGATGAATATATACAAAGGCACACTTCTGTTTGGGGAAAGGAAAAAAAAATCTCCCTCTGGGACTGGAAACTTGGAAACAGCAACATGCCCAACCTTTTTGGTACACATGCAAAAATGGATTATATTACTTTACAGCAATGTGAAAGGGTTTTTAGCTACAATCTTGAGGGGAAACATCGTCACATTCAGGGATATTTCCAATTAAACATGTATAGACAGTCAAAGTTCCCCTAGGAGCAAGGAGTGAAGATGGAGTTGGGGGGCTGGTTCTGTCACTTCCACATGTTCTCACTTAGACATGACAAATGGCATGACTTCCAAGCTTTTAAGAAGCCAGAATATACAGGCAGTCCTTGCTTAACAACCATTTGTTTAGTGATGGTTCAGACTTACACAGTGCTAAAAAAACTGACTTACAACCGGTCCTCACACTTACGACCGTCGCAGCGTCCCCGTGGTCATGTGATCATGATTTGGGCGCTTGGCAACCAGTTCACATTTATGACCGATGCAGCACTCTATGATCACGTGATCACCATTTTCAACCTTGCCGGCCAGCTTCTGGCAAGCAAAATCAATGAGGAACCACGTGATTCGCTTAATGACCATGTGGTTAGTTTAATGCCCACGGCGATTCGCTTAAAGACTGCCACAAAAAAGGTCGTAAAATCGGGTCAGATTCACTTAATGACCGTTTCACTTAGCAACTGAAATTCTGGTTCCAATTGTGGCTGTTAAGCGAGGGCTACCTGTACCTTCTCAAGTGCTTCCATCCTTTTCATACCGGTATAAAAAAAAATGGCTAGATGCATTACCAACTTTGTGCAGATAGTTACTGAAATAACCTGCTTACCACAAGCTCCAAGATGCCATCTCCTTCATCATAATTCTCCAGAACTGTAGCACCAAACCCCAGTTCTCTAATCATTTCTGCTACCGCTGGGGGCTGGACGATGGAAGGGTCGTATCTCACTTCGGCCTTCCCGGCCATCAGGGCGACGAGGACAGAGCATATTCCTAAAAACAGGGAGTCACACTTAGTAACACTTAGGGAAAAAACCATCAGTATGCTGTACACTTGATTGACCTGGGTAAGCGTATCACATACTGCTATTTTCATTAGCCCAAACTGATTTTATTTGGACATCTCTGAAATGACACTATCTGCAACAATGAGAAGAGCTAAGGGGTTCTTTCTAAATGAAATTCTTTGTAAAAAGAACAGAATGATTCTTAGAATTTAAAATGGGTAAGCTCTCTTGATAATTTTCCATACAAAGATGAAATAAATATTAATGTTGCATAACATATCACATGTAAATACAAACAATTTTTCAGGCTTTCTTTTCTTTTTACAAAAAATGAAGACAATACGTTGTTTGGTCTTTTCAAATGTACTCCCCCATAGTTACAGCTACATTGAGATCACTAAGCATTCATCATTGTGTCTCATAGATTGCAATGAGAATGTCAACAATGCATCTTAACCCCACACAAATGCATGGGACTGCACCCTGCAGGCCAGCAACGCAACACTGCACACTTGAACTGCCCTAAAAGTCATGGGGAATTGCAAGCACCAGCCCCGCCACACTTGAATCTTCTTCCAGCCCCTTATTCCGAGAGACCTACTCAAGCTGTCCACCTATTCCAAAGCCACTAGTCCAGAGCTTTCCAAACTGTGTGTCGCGACACAAAAGTGTGTCGCCACACACAGCGTGGTGTGTCGCCACACCACCCGGAAGCGGCGGCGCGCGCGTGCACGGCGGCTGCCATGCACGCCCGCGCCGCCGCACGCCCCCCCACGCTGCCGCACGCCCCCCCGCACCGCTGCCATGCGCGCACGCCGCCGCACGCCCCCCCGCACGCCCCCTGCGGCGTCGCCATGCGCGCGCGCCGCCGCACACCCCCCGCGCAGCCGTGCGCGCCGCCGCACGCCCCCCGCCGTGCGTGCGCGTGTCGCCGCCGCCGCCGGGTGTGTCGCCAGCGGCGGCACTTTGGAAAGCCCTGCACTAGTCTTTGAGGAAAGTATATTCTCACATCCATGTAGTTTTCTTGGGAACAATATGGAAACAGATGGTCAATGCTGTTTCCCAGGATTTTTTTTCTTTACTTTTGCATCAAGGGTGACAGCAGGATGGCATCTTCTGACCAACCCTGGGTGAACTGGAGAAAGCCAGCTTGGTTAGTGCCAGGATGGGAGACTCCAGGAAATTCAAAAAAAGAAAAAAAAAACCCACACACCAGAATTTGCGGAGAAGACACCAACATGGACATGTCCATCTGGTTACCAGAGGAAAAAAAGCTGGTGGCTTTTAGCAGACCTGAAATATCATGGATTCAATTTTTTCTCTTCTGTCACAGCCAGGACTAAAACTGGCTGTAATAAAGGCAACCCGAGATCCCGGATACGAGGGCTGCTCGGTTCCTTTCTGTAGGAACAAGGAAGGGGGGGGGGACACAGCCCAGGTCCAGAGGTGTGGTGGTGCTGCTCCCCAAAACCTTGATTCGTGGGGCTGTTCTTAGAGGCGATTCCTTTCATTCTCCACAAATACGGAATAAGCTCTGGCAGAGTGAAAATTCTGAACTCTCTTTAGAGCATCATGCATCAATGACAACCTTCAGGGGGAAAAGGGAGGCATACGACCCAAGTGAATCAGACAAGAGCCACCCCCAAGGGTCAAATGTTAAGATCTGCCTAGAGACATCAGTGATCCTTCCTCTCCTTGGGCCTTTGCCTTCATCCCTGACCAGGAGCTCAAATCAGAATAGCCACACTTCTGTCTTCACCTGCGATCTGCTCACTATCAGTAATAAATCACTGCATCCGGGACAGCAAATGTTAGTCAGCTTTATGGAAGTGCTTCTTACCATCTTCCCTCCTCAGATTCCTCTCAATGTTTGCCACACAGGAAGCGCAAGTCATGCCAGTGATCTGAATGTAGCATTTTGACGGCGCCTTCAGACCCGGTCTGTTAGGAGCTGGCGACAGGTTGGAATGATCTTCTGTTTTGGGAGGTTTGCTTTCCTGAGTTCTGGCCAGCCTCTCCTGGGAAGGCTCGGTTATAAGCAGCACGGGCTCTGGGCTCGGGGGTACTGGGAGCAGAAAATCGTCATCAGAAAACGCTTTTCCAGCCCGTCTTTCCTCCGGGAGCCTCACCCACAGCCCTCCCGTCCTCCCACACCAACCCAGGCAGGCAGGCAGGCAGGCTGGGCTGGGCGACTAGACCAAAGCCAGCCAGGGGGGTCCCACGGCACAGCAGGAGTTGAATTTGGGACTCTCTCTCTCGTCCCAATCCACTGCCTTTTCTGCAGCACCACACGGACTCAAGATGCTCCCAAATTCCAAATGTGTCCCCTCCGACCCCCAAAGACACACATCTCTGCCCAGGGCCCCTTGCCACTCCCTTGTTGCTCTGCTTTGAAGGCCCCAGCTCATCTGCATGCATGCAACCCCCTTAAGCCGGCCCCGTTAAGGAGATCGCCACATTCTCCCGCACAATCCCCCCCCCCCGAGAAATCTTTCTCCTAACGAAATGACTGTGCTTGTCTTTTCAAGTCTACACAAAACCGAAAGAGCAACTTACCAGCTACGGATGCATCAAAGCCCATGTCTTCAATTGAGTTCTTTAAGTCACCTGGAGAGGTCAGCGTGGGGTCATACTCTATAGTCCCGTTATGGTCCCGCAGCGACACACACACCGACTTCACGCCAGGTTTTTGTGAAATGAGTCCCTCGATTGACTGCACGCACGAATTGCAAGTCATTCCTTCGATACGGATCACGGTCACGAGCATCAGGGGGTGAGGCACAATGCCCTGGACGGCTCTCGGAAAGGAAGACTTCAGCGGAGATTTGGAGCTGTTCGGACGCTCGGCGTTTTCGTGGGCATCCAAAAGGCAGACCTTGAACGTCCCCGGGGAGACGGCTTCTATCGCTCTCCTGAGTGCACCGAGGCTGATGAGGCTGGGGTTGTACTGGACCACGGCCGACCTTTCCTGCAAAGACACTGTGATGCTGGTCACCGAAGGAAGTGCCGATACGCTACTCTGAATGTTGAAGACACACGAACTACAGTGCATGCCATCAACCCGGAAGGTGATGGTCTTTACACTCGGCTTGCCTTCCAAACTTTCCTGCGGCGCCCTTTCCGGGCATTTGGCCTGAGTGTTCTTGAGCCGCTCTACGTCGATAGCACCGAGTTGGAGTGGTTTAGACATTTTCTTTACGGACGTGGTGAACCCTGCCGCTTCTATTTGCTTCTTTATTTCTTCAGAGGTGATGATATGAGGCTGATATGTGATCATGGCTTCCTGATTATCCAGGGAGACTAGAAGATAAATGGAGAAGGGTTTGTGTGATTCCCTCTTGGTATTCCGTAAAGTATTTATCCATGAAAAGGCATTCTGTAGGTTATTTCCCTCCCTAGCTTAATGGTCCAGTTAACTCCAACTGGCTGGGGAATTCTGGGAGTTGAAGTCCACACATCTTAAAGGCGCCAAGGTTGAGAAACACTCCTCTAGGCACTCCAAATTCAAATGAGCCTGGCTAAGCTGGTGCAGCCTGTCCCGCTCTCCTGCCCTGCCCTCAGGAGCTCAGCATGGCACACCCCACCGGCCGGCCAGCGATTCGACTTTCCCAGCGGTTTTCCGCCCCTCCCCCCGCCCCTCCCCCCCCCGCAGCCATCACTGGTATCCGAGGGGCTTGTGCCACACTCTTCCCCCAAGCCCCTTCTGCCCAGAACGTTCACTCCATGCCCGGAAAAAAGCCACACAGCCGTTTTGTTCTGAACATGGTTTAAAATGCCTGATGCAGTTCAGGCACAGACCATCCAAAACCAGCTGTTTAAGCCACGGAGCAGTTTGCACATCGATAGTTCTGAGCAGTCCAGAAGTAGCTGGGATGAAAACGATCCTGTTCCGAGGGTTCCGCGAGGGCTTTAAAGCAGGTAACTTCCAGAATACTTGGAAGAGGCCATTTTGGGGACAGAACGTTCTGCGATGGAGCGTTTTGCATGGCCTCACCAGGGCAGCATCCTCTCGCTCAGCTAGAAGAGTCGGAGGGGACTTGCAGACAGCAGCACTGCTGTGACCGCGTACAACAGAAACGAATCACGTGGCAAAGAGGTGGAATTCAGCTTTCAGAGGGGGAGTGGCATCATCTGGTGCAGTTACATCATGCCAGCCCCTGCCTACTAATACAACTTGTCCCAGTTTCAACAGAACCACCGTCTAGTCCCAGTGACTTACTAGATTGAGGGGGAAAAATGATTTCAAATCTGTCTGTCCTCACTTAGGTTCTGTTTCTTGGTTCTGTTTGAGGACACCGAAGGCTGGCTGCTACCTTTTAGAAATGCTGGGCTTTTCTGAGTGACAGCTTTAAGAGGGGACCTACAACACATTTACGCTAGGAATTGGAGAGTACCAGGTGGATTTAGACCTTTCTCCATAAACAAAACCATCAGCAGTATTTTGGGAGTTAACTGCCTATTTGGGTTATACCGGAGAATTGATGAAAAAGGTTTAAAAGAAAGAAAACTCTTTAAAAGAAAAGGGCTATGCATTTTTAATTACCTCTAATTCGTGTGACACCTTGCAGCTTGCCAACTTTTCCTTCAATGGTGCTCGTACAGGAATGGCAGGTCATCCCCTCTACCTTCATTCTTAGCACCACGTCGTTTATTTGGCTTAAACTCACATCTTCACAGGTTCCTTGATTTCTGTCCTGCCTGGCATTATCTGAACTTAATCCCGGTACTATTTGGTTAATCTGCTTGCTGTTTAGAATGGAGGAGACAAAGGTCACCACTAGAGTTTTTTTGTCACAAGAGATTTTCACATCCAGAATGCCTTTGGTCTTCAGGAGGTCGGTTCGGATCTGTTCGCCCGTCACAGCTGCCTGGGCGGGAATTGTAAGAAACGTGGTGTCAGGCGGAACGAACTGGGGGTCAGCGTCTTCGAGAATGGCACCGAACCCCATGTCTTCAATGGCTTCCTGTAGTGACCCTGGAATTTGCTCTTTGGGGTTGTAAATAATGGTGGCCTTCTGATCATCCAGAGAAACCTTGCAGAGAAAGAGAAAAGGCTGCTGAGCCAAGCAAGATTAAGATCTCCTGAAAGTGGCATTAACTTGTCAGGCAGCTTTGGCTTATTACAATGACACCCTGAATGGCGACTTCACTCACCTGAGAAGGAAGTGTAAGGCGGTACCTATGAAACCATAAATTAACTTGGATTTATCTGTAAGACAAGACGACCGGCTACAGAGTGAACCACGAGGAAAGCAGCCAGACAATTTCAGAACCTCTCACACAATAATACAGTATACATTTCTCACATGAACTTTCTACAGGGCCTTAAGTGTACATTACAATCCATGTATAGTAATGACGGCTAAAGATTAGCCTAATCTCCAACTGTTATGCCCAGAAAGTTAAATAGGTGGTTGATAGGGAACATGCTGTTACACTTAATGCCACACTGACTTGGGGTGGGTGGTGAACAGGGCCACAGGCTGGGGCGAACAGATTTGGTTGAAGGGTACCAACCCCTCCCCCCAATTTTTAGGAGTATTCCGTGGCATATAACTAGTGGGAAAATGGGTACTGAAACTAGGAAACTAGGAAAACTAGGAAAATGGGTACTGAAATTCCACATATGTTGAAAAACAAGAAAGGAAACTGCCATGTTATATACTGTATATATATAAATATGTTAGATTTTAATAAAAAGGTATAAACACACAAGAGGTAAAGAACCAAACACTGTCAGGAGGGAATGGCAAGTCAGAAATAGAAATACAAAAAGGGAAAGGGGAAATGGTGATCAAGATGCTCTGCGAAGTGTCCAGGCAGTGATCGGGTGCGCAGGCAATTGGTTCTTTTAGATCCAGAGACAATAAGCCCACCGGTGAGTAAGGAGATTTTAAGCTTTATTATTAACTCAAGCAAACAGATTTAAACAGGAACACAATTTAGGCAGATTAAGCAGAAACATAACAAGCATAACACAGAAAAACGTAACATACCAAGCAAGATGATACCCAATCCCCCATCGGCTGTCCAGAGCCCCTCAATAATGACAGCGGAGATACCCCGGGGCGGCTCCATTTGCAGAGTACCCAGCCCTAAGTCTGTGCAGAAGCTCCCCAAGCCAATTTTGCGCACAGCACCGGTACCAGGGTCTGTGGCCAAGCCCCCAACTCAAGAGGCAACCCTAAGGTTTTTTATCAAAGTCTGGCCCTAAAACCTCGTGACCCAGCTTCCGTGGTACCGAGACTGCAGGACTCAACCTTGACTAGGTAAGTCCCCAGGGTTTGGGGCACCTGTTTAGGACATGATCCAAGGGCCTGGGAAGCTACGCAGGTAAGTTAGTGCTAACGTAAACAATCTTGGGGTTTTCTCCCCCCGCCACACTTCTAAGTAAAAGTAAAAACAAGCCGGCTAAATATAGCTCAGAATGAACTCCAAACTTCTATAATTTTCTTAATATGAAGGAGAAATAAAAAAATGCCACTTAACTCTTCGAAATACAACGGTCCTCTGCATTGCCGCTACACAAGACTGCAGGAGACACTAAATAGGCTTGACTTACTATTCTGGAATTTGCGGCAGCTCAGTGAAGGGACGCAGTGGAACGCTCAGGATGGGCCCCACCCCAAGTCTCCACGGGCAGAAGGGACTGGGCCAGGCAGGTGGATAATGGAGGCCCTGCGCCGCTTCCCTCGGTGGACTCCCCCAGAACAACCTTATCATCGCCATGCTTTCGCTCTATTAATCTGTACCAAAACGGACTGTGGCAGCCTGAGCCTTAAGCAAAGAACGATGGTTCCCAGCCTGTAGTCTGGAGACCACAGGCGTACCAGGAAGGTGCTGCAGGCAGTCCTTGGTCTGGACCCCAAAATCAAGGTGATTTTAAAAGGGCCTCGATCTCCTGCCAAAGCTCAGAACATGTTGGCACTCTCACATCTTGCGGGATTTGGCGCTCTCGCAATATTGCAGCTATTTCTAAAAATTAAATGAACGTTATTTTATTTTATGTGCCATAGACCAGCGGTCCCCAACCTTTTTGGCACCAGGGACCGGTCGTGGAAGAAAATTTTTCCACGGACCGGGGGGGGGGGGGGGGGGGGAGGGGAGTTTGCAGGCGGGAGGCAATCGCGCGCACCAGGGGGCGGGGTTTGCAGGTGGGAGCCAATCGCGTGCACCGGGGGGGTTTGCAGGCGGGAGCCAATCGCGCGCACCGGGGGGCAGGGTTTGCAGGCGGGAGCCAATCGCGCACACTGGGGCGGGGTAATCACACGCACCGGGGGGGCAGGGTTTGCAGGCGGGGGCAGGGTTTGCAGCCTTCCTAACAGGCTGCGGCCCACAGGTTGGGGACCCCTGCCATAGACACTATCAGGGAATCACACGTGCCACGACACACCTGCAAGCTCTGGGTGAGGTTCCATGAGGAAAGGGCGACAGGAGGCAGCTCTCCCAACCAACTGTTGGGCTAGAAATCCCAGCACAGCAAAACATTCCAGTTAGCACCCCAAGGTTCCTTTCACACGAGTGATTTTTCCATCCAAGCCTGAAGTATGCGCAGAACAGAGGATACAACCCGAATGCCCTTTGTTGTTTCAGCTTATGGGGCAGTACAGAAAGCCCCTCCCTCTTCCTCTCCCGGGGGGAATGCCTGGCTGTGATTACAGCAAATTTGCTGTTCCTGAGAGCTTCTTCTAGGAGGACAGGCAGCTGTACTCGTCTTAGCCTCTTTACTTTTGTAAAATATGCAGCACAGATAAGTAGGAACACGGGCCCTGATCTTTGGCAACCAAGGCAAAAAAGCCACAACTCCGCTAGCCAAGATACAAGGAAGCTCATGAATAACAAGCAGGAGGAACTTCTCTGAACTTTTAGCCCTCACAGCTTTGCTAACGTCAGAAACTTTCTCATGTGATGGGAACAAATGTCTAAAATCTGATTTGTTTCTCAGCAGACTCTCAACTTCTCCAGCTGCTTCAGTTTCTAAAAGGGCAAATGGACATTACTGGAGAGCCCATTGAATTAACTGCAAATGTTCCATTTTCTGCAGGCAAAACACAACCTGGAAGCCCCTATGTAATCTAATTACACAAATGTAATCTCTTTAAATGTTGTAGTTTCTTTCTTCTGCCTTTGGCTACAGAATCATGGATTGATTTACTGCCAATTACTTGGAAGGTAACCAAATTCAGGCTCTCTGGACTGCACTGAGCACCGTCCTCCCCCCATCCCCAGTTTAAGAATACCGAATCCAAAGTGGAAGCTTGTCAAGGTTCTTCTGCTAAGCGGCATGCAAAGCAGTCCTCCATACGACATCCCACCTAGCCTCTGATCTGGTAATAAAAGTCAAATTACTTACTTTAATGTCATGAACTCCATTTAGTTTCCCAATGTGCTGCTCAATAGTCTGTACACAAGAGTTGCACGTCATTCCCTCCACGTGAACCGCAACTGATCTGGCCCCTGAGGATGGATCCATTCCGCTTATACTTTTGCATTCCTGAAAATTAGAAAGGAAAAAATCATGGCACAAATAAAACAGAAACACAAACCAGGCACCCCATTTATACCGAAGTGACAGAAGACCCACAAGGAAACCTCCAGGAAGAATGGATACCAGGTATCAATTCTTTGCCTAACTTGATTCACGGGGTTACTGGAGAATGAAGGAAAAGGGGGGCATATTGCCCAGAGTGCTTGGAGGAGAGAGAGGCAGAAGAGAAATGGAATTAACGAATAAATGAGCAAAACAAGGGGTGTGGCTAGGGGGTGTAGGCCACGCCACCTACTGTATTTCCGAAGGTAAGGTATTATAAATGCTAATGAGAAGCAACCTGGGTTGCTTAAAAGGAGCAGCAGGAATAGATGCAAGCTTGACAAGTTTTATTCCCACTGGTATGTGGAAAACTCTTAGAAGACTGACCCGAATAACAAATGTGGAATAGGCAATTACTCTATATGACTAAGCCCTTGTTTACATCAGTTCCCAAAGTGACAGTACTAGATCGCCCAGAATGTGTGAAGACGTTTATGCACCTTTCGCTCAGTACAACTTCCCTGTAGACTGCAGAACAGAACGCAGAACCCACTCCAAGCCTGTCGATCAGCCAAAGAATTAAGGATACTAGATAGCGTGTGCTTGAGGTGCACACCTGTCTGTGCGTGTTTGGGTACAGTTCACTGCAAACTACCTTAGGAATCAACACGTTAGAAGACACAATCTAGATTGCATAAAATCACATCTATGACTAAATATGGATGTGATGTTAAGGCGTGCTTTCAATACCTCTCCGCTAGAAAGCACAGAAAGAGACTCCAATTTCCCTCTTGCTATCACAAAAAGTAGGCAGAACACCAAGAACGGTTCTCCCCAGACCCCCAAATACGGTCCTGATCCAGTAAACGAAAGGCTGAATATTACCTTGATATTTAACACTACAGAGCACATTATAAAATTACTGTAGTCAATTTTCCTACTCGTCTCGTTTCGTGTCAGAAATGCAGGAAATAAAAAAGGGAAAATATTAATTAAAATTTAAAAAGTTAAAACATTTAATAAAAATATAAAATTTATATAACTCTAGCCCAATGCCAGGCCACATTGACGGCAGAGGTGTTTCCAGCCAATAAGTCACTCTGTGTGCATGTCGGTCCCAAAGGGGACTGGAAAAGGTGGGCAGTTGTTTATTTTCCTTCTAATTTATGCTTGGTTCCTAAAATTAGCTGGAGTATTAGTGCTATACCCCAAACTCTCTCACATGGTTCAGAAGAAAACAGAAATGGTAGCAGAAAAAAAGTTTATATATATAGTTATTTGTGTCTTTCAGGGTTAACTTTTCTCAGATAACCACAAATATCTCTAGGACAAGGTTTCTTAAGAGTTTCCCCTTCACCTGCTGTTTATAGTTTGCTGATGATGAAAGCATCTGTTGTCGCATAACAATGGCACTAAAATTTTTAAAACGCATTTTAAAAGCAGTTACAGATTTCGAATTTTAGGTGGCAGTTAAGTAGCAGGTGCAAATGAAGCTTTAACAAAAAACAGTTTTCATATAAATAAACCTAATTGGAAAAGAAAAGTCAAGCTAAAATGCATCGGGGCTGGGTTTTGTTTGGGTATGTTACATTCAAAACAATGAGTGAGATGTAGGGCTAAGATGTCGGACTGGCACTGATCAGGTCCCCCTTTGGGCCAGTCACTTTCTCTCAGCCCAGCCAACACCACAGGATTGTTGTTATGAGGAAAAGAAGCAGAGGAGCTCTGAAATGAAAGGTGGATATAAATCTAATACAGGTAGTCCTCACTTAATGATGGTAATTGGGGCTGGAATTTCTGTCACTAAGTAATGCGGTCGTAAAGTGCAATGTCATGTCACCGCGCTGCTTAGCGACAGCAGTTCCGGCAGTCCTCATTGGCGTTGTTAAGCGAGGACCGCACGGGTCATTAAGCGAGGACCTTGTGAGATTGCAACTTGCAACTTCCTGCCGGCTTCCCCATTGACTTTGCTTGTGGGAAGCTGGTAGGGAAGGTCGTAAATCGTGATTTTTATTTATTTATTTATTATTTGGATTTATCCCTGCCCATCTCTACCATGGTAGACTCTGGGCGGTTATCATGTGACCATTAAGATGCTGTGACAGTCGGAAATCTGGGCTGGTTGCCGAGTGTCCAGATCGCAATCACGTGACCACAGGGGCATTGTGATGGCCGGAACTTCGAGGACCGGTCATAACTACCACTCGTTCAGTGCCATTGCAAGTTTGGCCTCTGAACAAGTGGTTGTTCAACGAGGACCACCTGTAAATAAACTGCTTTCATGAGATGATTATAACAAACATAATTTGGACAGGTCTTATTACCTATCTGAAGTGGGAAATGGAGGTTGTATGTTTTCTCCAGCTGACAATGCTCCATTCAAGAGAAACCTCTAGAGCAGTGTTTCTCAACCTTGGCAACTTTAAGATGTGTAAGATTTCTGGGAATTCCCCATCCCATCCCACTTGCCTTAAGACGTGTGGACTTCGACTCCCAGAATTCCCCAGCCAGAGTTCTGAGAGTTGAAGTCCACACATCCTGAAGTTCCCAAGGTTGAGAAGCCCTGCTCTGGACAGAGCCAGGCTCCTTTTTAAAAAGTTTACACCCGGCTAGCTGACAAGAACAAAGGCAGGCTGGGGGTAAAATGGTAAGAATTGGTTCAAGTATTTCCACGAATTGAGGAATGTTATGTACAATGTAATTATACATAATTCACTGGACTTAACTAGGGACCATGCACATATTTCAGGACGCTCCGGAGAAAAGAGATTACAACTTTCCCAACAGAGCCAAACCCTAACCAAGCCCTTATTTAATGAACAACTTCCTTCTCAAAAAAACAAATAAATAAAGGTGTGAGCAGCACGAACGTAACATGGGAAGGAAATCAGAATTTCTTCCATTCAGACCTGCGCAAATGATGCCCCACCAAAGACCCCGGGCTTTACTTCCTGTTTCGCTATCAGCCTGGAATCGTGTTCAGCTTAGTGGATAACAAGTTGTGTAGACCTCATCTAGATAACAAAGGGGCTATATGTCATAGTGCAATAACCCAGACACCACAAAAATCAAAAGCTATCCCAGTTTCACCCCACCTCCAAAAATTGCAATATTTTAAAAAGAATTTTATTGTAAAAATATATTTGATTTTGGGATGTCACAAGTGCCGCGCTGTCAACTTCCTAACTGAATGGCCATTTCAGAAATCCACACCTCCAGCACCCAATTATGGGCCAAAGATCTAAATCCTGAAGTTTCCACTCATACTGAGCATAGAATATTTTCAGAGTCCAAGAAGTGTATCAAGAATACACGTGGTGTATACATTCCTAAATCTCTAGGTCACTTTGTTAACCCAGTGTGCTGTGACTGATACTGACAGTAATAATTAGTTTGATAAGAAAGTACTGATTTTTATCAGATTTTTAGTCATTAGTGATAACCTAGATGGAATAACTTTAAATTAAGCAGAAGCTAAGAGAATCTTTCCTGGTAAAGGTTTCCCCTGTGACTGAATCCTGAAACCCTGGAGAGCCCTTGGGTTGTCAGTATGGACATTATTGATTTAAATGGACAAAATATCTGATTCCCTACATTCCAGCATCTTTTTTCTACCACAGCAGACAAAAGATGCCTGCAGAAAACCTACAAGCAGGACACTGACCCATTTCATATAGTTACAGATTGTATTATTGAAAGTCTTTGTGCAAATTTATATTACACCTTTGTAGCTTGAATCATGTCAACTGGATTTCTATTTCTCAGTGGAAACGTTTTGCTCCTTATCCAAGAAGCTTCTTCAGTCTGGCTCAGACTGAAGAAGCTCCTTGGATAAGGAGCGAAATGTTTCCACTGAGAAATAGAAATCCAGTTGACACGATTCAAGCTACAGACAATTCCACCTGGATGACTGAGAACCTTCATAGACATATATTACACCTTTATTTCTTTATTGGATTTAGAGCCTGCCCAATTCTCACACTGTTCTGGGCAGCTTCCTTTTTGAAAGAAACAAGAAGAGGAGGAAAACAAACATGTTCATCCAGGGAAAACAAGCCCAACACGCCAGAAAAAGAAAAACAGCAGAGACTCGACAACCACCCTAATCCCAGGCCCGGGAACCAAGCCAGGTTTCATGACTTTGACATCAGGTGGGAGCCGTGACGGACCTCTGGGGGGGACGCTATGCCAAGGGGCAGGTGTTGCAGCAGAGAAGGCACACTGCTAGGTCCCAAAAGATGACATCATTTGAACGAAGGGACCCGGAGCATGCCCACTCCGTCCAATTCTTCTGCATCAGGGTGCTCCCTCACCGCCCACGCCCACGCCTCTGCCTTCTGGACCAGCTGCAGCACAAGTGGTCTTCAAAGGCAGCCCCATGTACAGCACACTGCAGTGGTCCATTTGTGGGGTGGCTAGGGCATGCGCGGTTGCCTGGAGGGTCTCCCATCCGGGGATGGGCCCAACCGGTGTTGTGCAAAAGCCCTCCTGGCCACAGCTCTTTCAGCAGGGGCTGTGAGCTTGTTACTGTCGTACGAACAGGATTAGGCCAAAATAGTTCCAAGCCAGTGGTATGGTGAATAATATATCAACCCAGAGAACGAGCTTTCACAGCTTCTCAAGTCTGGCAGAAATGACAACTTTTATTTTCTCTACAATTCATGTCAAGTCAGGTATGAGCCATACTGATGTTGAACAACTGATGCCACCTGTTAATAAAGTTCTCTGTTACCACCCCCACTGCATTTGTGGCTGTGGCAAGAAAGATGCAGTGGGGGTGGTAACGGAGAATTTTATTAACAGGTGGCAACAGTTGCTCAACATCAGTATGGCTCATACCTGACTAATTCCCAATCTTGGATTAGAAAAACCATGGAAAAATGGGGAGGGGGGAGTTTCAGTGGTTTGGTTTAGGACAGGGGTCGGCAAACCGTGGCTCGCGAGCCACATGTGGCTCTTTGGCCCCTTGAGTGTGGCTCTTCCCCAGGCAGGCGTGGCGGGCATGGCCAGGCGCGGCAGCGGCATGGTGTGCGTGGTGGCGGGCATGGCGGCGGCAGCAGGCGCGGCAGTGGCATGGTGTGCGTGGTGGCGGGCATGGCGGCAGCAGCAGGCGCAGCAGCGGCATGGTGTGTGTGGCGGCGGGCATGGCGGCAGCAGGCCCTAAGTGTGTGCGATTGGCTCCTCCCCGCAAACCCCGCCCCTTCCACGCGATTGGCCTCGCCCGCAAATCCCGCCCCCTTCCACGCGATTGGCCCCCGCCCGCAAACCCCACCCCCTTCCACGTGATTGGCTCCCACCCTCAAACCCCACCCCCTGGCCCTCGAGTGATATTATAAATTTTATAAATGTCAAAATGGCTCCTGGCATAAAAAAGTTTGCCGACCCCTGGTTTAGGAGGTAGTTAATGCTGCCTTAGTTGATGGCACAAGGCCATTGTCCTGGAAAAAGGCAGTAGCGCACCCTCTTTTGATGAAGGCATCTCTTGAAATGTGGCTTGGGGGTCCTCCTGGATTAACAGCTCCTTCTAGAACAGCAGGTGACCAGAGGAGCCGTGGCCCAGCTTAGGACAGTTTATCTATATCTATCTATCTATCTATCTATCTATCTATCTATCTATCTATCTATCTAATTTGCATGTCGCCGCAATCGCAAGACTCTCAGCAACTAACAAGGTATAAAAAGACAATGAAGATAAAAAGTCAAAATGCAAGCCAGCTGCCAGGTGTGGCCCCACCGGGACCAAGAAGCCCCAAGGACAGTGACTGACTCACATCCTCATCACCACATGCTTGGACGCCTGGAACACACTCTCCTGAAGCTGCCTCCCCAGACAACCTGGCATCTGCAGTTGGTACAAAATGCAGCAGCCACAGGGAGAGCTGTTGCTGCTGCTATCTTATGCCCATTCTGTGGTCACGGCCCTTGCCAACAGTAGGTTTCTGAGTCAGGTCCTGGATTTAAATCTATAAAGCCCTGCAGAGGTTGACTCCAGGAGACCAACTCTTCCAAGGGGAATCTATCCAGCTTGCTTACAGTCCTACCCCTACAAAAACCAAGTGGACGCCCTTCTCTGCATTGGTCTCCCACAACATGGAATGCCTGTACTCTCTTTTCTGAACTTCCGCAAGGCTGTGAAAAGAGGCCTTTGAAGGTTGATTTTAATAAGGATTTTATGGTTATGGGGTTATTCAAAATTGTCCAGAATCTAAGGAGCTGGACAATACATAAATGTATATAAATAAATAAATGCAATTAGTGACAGAACGATATATACAAGGATTTTCTCTTAAACACAAAACACCCATAACAAGTGTAAAGGAGTAAAATAATGCCAATTAATTAATGCCATTAGATTTACAACTTGTTTTGTTATGAACAGATTGAGTTCAAAGCTGAAAGAATTTACATATATGAGACATGAGTGTACAACTGAAATAGTCTATCTCCTTGCAATGCTGCACGCATGAAAAGTGCATAAAACATAAATGTGCATAAAACAAGTGCATAAAGCAGCAACTTTCAAGGACTTTGAATTTCAAGTAATGCATTTGTGTTTCAACTTTTTGCTAAGGTTTTGTAAAAATGCATGCATTACATTACAAATCCCATTGCTTGTTTGTGATTCACACAAGAAATACCCTACAAACAGGTGCACATAGGAAAACACAGGCAAGTCTCGTTTCCAGTGAAACCAACATTTGAGTGCCTTTCCCCATAAATGTAAAGAAAACCAGTATTTAGCTGAATTTCCAACTGTACCACACTATTTGCAGCTTTTATTGTTCAACTTATAGCTTAAGACGATTCACAACGGGAAGCAAAGCCTTTAAAAACTCAGTAAAATAAAACCCTAAATGCACAATAAACCAAATCATGGAGAGTAAAACCACTGTAAAGCTAAGAGAGATTTAAAAGGCTGGATTTTTTTTAATATAAAAGTATTTTTCTGGCAGGGAAATTATAATGTCCACCATCTCCTGCCCTTCACTCAGCAGGGCCATGTGGCCATTTCAGGCCTCCAGAAATCCCAGCATCTGGGGAGGGGGATCCTTGAGATTCCCAGCTCCAGGGAAACCTGGGGTATTGCCACCCAGGGCCAGGCAGCAGCCTCTCCGTCTGAACTGATTTAAATGACTTTCCCAGTTTGATTCAGAGCTGGCGTCCTACGTAACAGGCCAGCGTACCCGTCCAAGAGACTAAGAGGGCGGAACCGAAGTGAACGGAGTTATTGGGGGAGACACCCAGGAGGGTCACAGATGCTCTGGGCCAAACAGATTCTTCTTCTTCCTTGCTTTCAGAGTATAAATTCAACCAGAGCCACCCTGACAATTCCTCCTCCTCCTGGATAAAAAATTCCAACTTCTTTGGGGATGGACAGTTAAGCAGCTAACAGTGCTTCACAAGTCAAGCTTGGCTTCTTAGCAAAAACATGAAAAGGAAAATGAATGAATTCCAATAACATCAAGAAATGAAAATAACATGAGGCAGCAGCTAAGAATATAGAGCAGGTTAAAAGATTTCTCAAATTAAAATTGAGAGCACCTCTGGTGCACCCCCTCCTCAAGAGGCCATCGCTGGACCCTACAGTGTTGGATAACTTTCGTCCTGTCTCCCACCTCCCCTTTTTGGGGAAGGTGGTTGAGAAAGTGGTGGCATTACAGCTCCAGAGGATTCTGGATGATACGGATTATCTAGACCCCTTTCAGTCAGGGTTCAGGCCGGGATATGGGGTAGAAACTGCATTGGTCGCACTTACTGATGATCTCTGGCGGGCACGGGATGGCGGCAGTGCATCCATCCTAGCCCTTCTTGACCTCTCAGCGGCTTTCGATACCATCGACCATGGTATCCTTTTGGGACGGCTTAGGGGGTTGGGGATTGGCGGCGTGGTTTTACGCTGGTTCAACTCCTTCCTCCGGGGCCGATCCCAATCGGTGGTTATAGGAGATGAGAGGTCCGACCCTCGGCCCCTACGTTGTGGGGTGCCACAGGGTTCGGTTCTCTCCCCTCTCCTATTTAATATCTACATGAAACCGCTGGGTGAGATCATCCACCAACACGGGATGAGGTATCATCAATATGCTGATGATACTCAATTATATATCTCCATCCCGGGTGAGTTAAGTGATGCAGTGGCTGCCCTTTCTCAGTGTCTGAAGGCTGTGGGGGCCTGGATGGGGAACAACAGGCTTCAGCTGAACCCTGGTAAGACGGAGTGGCTGTGGATTGATGGTGCCTCGAGATCCAGGGAGTTGTCATCTTTAGATCTGGACGGGGTGGCACTACCCCGTTCAGACAAAGTGCGGAACCTGGGTGTCCTTCTGGACTCACGACTCCTGCTTGAAGAGCAGGTGGCAGCCGTGGCCAGAAGGGCATTTGTACAACTTCGAGTTGTGCGCCAGCTACACCCTTTCCTGGACCGAGATGCCCTCCGTACAGTCACTCATGCCCTGGTCATCTCCCACATAGACTATTGCAATGCGCTCTACATGGGGCTACCCTTGAAGAGTATCCGGAAGCTTCAACTGGTCCAGAATGCGGCTGCGCGCGCAGTTATGGGTGCCCCAAGGTCGGCACATGTGACACCTCTGCTGCGCGAGCTGCATTGGTTACCGGTTTGCTTCCGGGTCCAATTCAAGGTGTTGGTTGTCACCTTTAAAGCCCTACATGGCATGGGACCAGGTTACCTAAAGGACCGCCTCGTCCCCAGAGCATCGACCCGCTCCACCCGGTTATGCAGAGAGGGCTTGCTTCGGACCCCGTCTATAAGAGAATTCCACCTGACGGGGTCCAGGAGGCGGGCATTCTCTGCAGTGGCACCCGCCCTCTGGAATATTCTGCCCCTGGAGGTGAGGCTAGCCCCCACACTTATGACCTTCCGGAAACAATTGAAGACCTGGCTCTGCCACCTCGCTTGGGATGGGGGGAGTAATAGCTCCTCTTGGGGTTGGCTTGCTCCATAGGGTTCTTTAAAGCTTAACACCAGAGCCTCTTGGATCTTATATATTTAATTAAATTATGTATTCTATTTTATAAATTTTTATATGTTTTAATTACTGGCTTGGTGTAAACCGCCCAGAGTTCCCTCCGGAATGGGGGGAGATGGGCGGTGATATAAGTTGGAAATAAATAAATAAATAAATAAATAAATAAATAAATAAATAAATAAATAAATATATATATATATATATATATATATATATATATATATATATAAAATTCTCAAAAAAAAAAGACCTAGAAAGAAAACACAGCTGAGTGTACAGTTGTAACCTTAGTTACCACAGCAGGACTATATTTCATTAATGCTTACTGTATATACTGGTACCATGTTTAAACAAAAGCAGCAAGGCACCTACCAGATTGTTTTGCTAGAGATAAAATAATGCAGGAGTTTGCTTAAATATATTATGAAATAGAAAGATGTTCCTCTAATTAACTTTAACAAGCTCTGACGCCCTGTTTTTGCAGAGCAGGATTCAGTCTCAGATATGATTGCAACATTTCATCCAAAAAAGAAGCAAAAAGTGCCTTCAGAGTTTCCCACATGTGAGCATAAAAGAGGAAGAAATAAGCAGACATTTGTTCAGTCTTCCATCACACATAAATGCAGACTGGCTTCCTAAACTAAATGCATGGTTTTGAACTTGTTTAATATTTCGTTTAATTCAAAGCACTTTTCTACATATTGCTGCATCCAGTGTAGCCTGAAAAAAAGAAATGTGGAAGGAAGGAAGGAAGGAAGGAAGGAAGGAAGGAAGGAAGGAAGGAAGGAAGGAAGGAAGGAAGGAAGGTAGGTTTCAACCAAACAAAGAAGAATATTTTTAGGGAACGGGAGGAAGGTAAAAAGCTGCAGCAATGGGAAGAACAGGACTGGTCTGCAAAAGGATCTCAGCACAAAGGGCAGGACTAGAAAAGCAATTTCAGGCAAGTCCAAAGGTATTTTGTTTCTCCCCTTTGAAACAGGAGACTCCTTATCTCAAAGGACTTCGAAAACACCCTCCAATTAGGACAAACAATTTGCCACCTGGAATGAGAGAGAGGGGTCTGTGGAGTCCTTGGTGCTCTCTGAGCTGGGTGCTTTGCTGGCGACGGCAGCGAAAGTGCACTGAGGACGTTGCTTAACCGGGCAACGAAACGTCTGCAAGCAAAGCACCCAGCTCAAGGACTCCACAGTTCAACCCTGAGCTAGAGATTCTCTTCCATAGATGGGGGTCTGAAATCAAAGTCCCCCCCCCCCAGGATCCTGAAACGGCAAACGGTGCGTGTGTGCCTGCGTGTGGCAGCTTTGCCGTTTGAGGATCCTGCGCCCTCAGAGGCTGGATTCTTTTGGGTGAAGGAAGGAAGCTCAGGCTCGGGATGGCCCCCATCGCTGTCCCATCTTCCCTCGGAAACCCTCCTCCCTCAGATAGAGACCCTGCAAAGGGGCTACACCAGTGCTGCTTAACCTCAGCAACTTTAAAATGGGTGGACTGCAAATCCCAGAACTCCCCAGCCAGCATGGGGAATTCTGGGAGTCGCAGTCCACCCATCTTAAAGCTGCCGAGGCGGAGAAACCCTGGGCTGCACCGTTCACAGAGAGACAACCCCGCCGGCGGGGCGCCTCCCTGCTCCGCGTCCCCAGGGAGGAGGCTTCGGGCCCCCACGGAGCAGGGCTCGCCTTCCCATCCGCCGGGCCCGCCGAGGCCCCCCGGACCCCCGTTTGCCCCACGCGACTGGGCTTCTCCTCCCAAACGGAGGGGGGTTTCGGGACCAGCCTCCGCTCCTGCGAGAGCAGACCAGGCTTTCTCTGCCACGGGGGGACCCCCCTCTCAGCCTCCCCCCCGGCCAAGGAAGGCCGCCCGGAGCCGGGGGAGAGCCTTCGGGGGCTCTCGGTCGCCGCCGCTCCTCCGCCCCGCGATGCCGGCAAGGGATCGCCCGATCGATCCGGCCAGGAGGGGCCACGAACTGCGGCCCCGCCCGCGAGCGGTACCTCAGCCCCGGTCCGGCCGCCTCTCCCTGCTCGCCCGCCGCCGCCGCCGCCGCCGGACCTTTCGCTCCCTCCCGGGCGCCTCCGCCGGCTCGGCCACGCCCCTCCCTCCGCAGCCACGCCCCTCCCCGCGACGGTTGCTACGCACTACGCGCCGCCCCCGGGAAAACGGAAGGGAGCGGCGTCACGTGACGCGGGAGGGAGGCTGCTTCGCTGATTTCCCGCGCTTTGGGGCGCGGGCAGGCGGAGCGGAGGTGCTGCGACGAGCCCCGGGTGTAACCCTCAGTCACCCCCCCAAATCATCGTCATCATCATGGCCCTGGGTTGGGTTCACACGGCACACCAAGCGAACCAGGCTCGGCTTAGCGCCGGCATGAAGAAGCCCCTCCATCTCGACCTGTTGCTGGTGAAACTGCCCAGAGTCGCTGGAATCGGGCGGGATATAATCATCATCATCATCATCATCATCATATACTGTAGAGCAGTGTGTAAAACATGGCAACTTTAAGAGGGGTGGACTTCAACTGGCTGGCTAGGGGATTCTGGGAGTTGAAGTCCACCCACCTAAAAGGCTCTGAGATTGAGAAACACTGCTTTGGAGCTCCTGATGTCTAATTGTTCTCTGAACCAAGGTGAAACCATTTGCAGAAAGAAACATCTTGAAACTGGGAGGGAGGGGGACTACTCAAGGACCTCTGAAGCTGGAATGTGTTCCAGCTGAAGCCTAACTAGATATGATAGTTTCTTTTTAGTGCTCTAGATGGGGAAAAGGGGAGGGTGGTGAAGAAGGGTTTGTGGGAAATTACTAGGCGTGGGGGGGAATTGTAACCGGCCGGAGTAGGAGGTATATAAACTTGTAGACTATGCTGTATAGGCGCGCCCAGATCCCCCGACTTTCCAGGGAGATTGCGGAGCTGCCAGCTTTTGCAAACGCTTAAATAAAATTGCTTGCTGCTAGTCACTGTGTCTGGATTTTTCTGTGGGTCTGTGTGAATCTCACAAAGTCCACCCACCTAAAAGGCTCTGAGATTGAGAAACACTGCTTTGGAGCTCCTGAGAATGCAAGGCAAAAGAGAACGAGGGAATCCAATATTTCCATCTTCTGCCCTGGGCCTGTTCAGAGCACCTACCCCAGGCCCCCGATGAACCCAGAGGCACACACAAAAAACCGCAATCGGGCAGACAGTGGCGTCAATTGCCTGGTTGGCATCTGGCATCAGGAAGCAACCTGGGCCCTCAGCGAGATGGCTTCCATCCCTAGTTTTCTGAGGAGCTCTGGGAGATGAAACGACAGAAGCCGAGGAAGACAAGCAGCGAATCTGACCAAACTCAGGAACGAGCTCAGGGTCGAGCCTGCGTGGTGGCAACGGATCATGGCTTCTGCTCCGTTGTTGCCTCAGCAAGCTGCCGGCCAAGCCATCTTGCAATCGGGGCAGCATTTTTCACAAATGTTATTAAAAGGCATAAACTTTATCATTAAAAGCTAAGACATGTTGTTAGTCAGAAAAACTTACCACACACCTGATTTTATGGAACACAGTATTTCTTATCAGTCAAACAAAAAGCTGCATAAAAGTCTTCTGCTTGGTCTGGAGTCACTGATCAAAGAAAAATTGCCTCGTAGGGTTGCTTTTCAAGACCATTTGGAAAGTGCCAATGGTCCAGAATGCTGTGCTGTGCAGGTACTGGACATTATGACCACTTGACGCCAATTCTCCAGGCCCTCCACTGCTGCCAATAGGTATCAGGTATAATTCAAAGTGCTGGTTTTAACCCAACCCTCTAAACCAGTGTTTCTCAACCTTGGCAACTTGAAGATGTCTGGACTTCAACTCCCAGAATTGCTGGCTGGGGAATTCTGGGAGTTGAAGTCCAGACATCTTCAAGTTGCCATGGTTGAGAAACAGAGCTAGAGGGATGGAAGCTGCCATGTCTGGATCTAAAGACAACTGACCCCTTTTTATCCCCCAAAGTTCTTGCTTTGTTGATTAGCTGGGATTGGGGTATTTTTCCATGTGCTCAGGCCCAAATTTTTTTTCTGGTTCAGGTGATTTTTCCTTTCTTTCCTTAATGAATTCTTTCCTTCTTATTTACCTCTCTGATCTTTTAGACAAGATTCCTGTCCTTTTGTTCTCTCTGCTCACATGCCTGCTTCACCGTTAGTTATGGCAGCTTCAGCCTACTCTCACAGTATCCTGTCTCTGTTTTTGCAGCAATCCTCACATGCATTTTCCTCATCCATACCCTCCCTTTCCTGCATGATCCCACCAAGCATCCTTTTTCATCCTTCCAATTGGCCCAATTCCATATAGTTCTCAATTATTTTCGCTGTTCCAAGCAGTTTCCACATACAGGCAGGTCATAGTTAGTGCAAGTCAGCAGCCGGCGCGGAGCGAGGCATTCTGGGACTTGCAGTCCAATGCCTGCAGCGGAAGAGCCGGTTCCCTTCCTCTCTCCCTGTCGCGCGGTAATAAATTGTAATATGTAAAATGTAAATGATGATGTATAATTGGATGTATAATTGGATTTGATATATATAATGTAAGCCGCCTAGAGTCCTCTAGTAGGGAGGGGATAGGCGGGGTATGAATAAGATAAATAAATAAATAAATAAATAAATAAATAAATAAATAAAATAAGTTCAAATGGTGCAAAACTCGATTTAGTGCAATTTATAAACTGATACCAGGTCACGTTTGAGTCAAAATTCAGTTGCTACCACCCACGCAGTTGCCATTGGGGTTTTAGACGCTAATCGTGGTTTGTGCAAAATGAAAAAAGGAAGGTTCCATTTGAGGAAGGAATTCAAAAAAGAAGAGGCTCATTTTGAAGTACAACAGAAAACAGGAGATAGCAGATACGCTTTGGATATGGGTTTATCCTTTTATACAGTATTTCATTAATAAATATATAAAAATGTATGTTTAAAAATTTTAATTGCCTATTTCAATTGAGCTGGAACCAATTACCCTATTTTCCATAGAAATATCACTTCGAATAGTGCGAATTTGAATAATGCGACCATTTCATAGGATTCATTAACCGCACTAATCGAGACCTATCTGTAATCTTTTCTTAGGTCTGCTTTCCATTCATTCTATTGGGAGATGTACGGATAATGCATGTACATGTAACATCCTGTCAAAACCCCATCTTAGTAGACTATCAATTCTATATTACCAGAATATATCCAACATTATGATTCAAAATTGTTTATTTTCAATACATTTATTACATCACACATAACACAGAGAAGAGTGCCAGGGAGGGGTGGCACAAATACAGCTCAGATTGCTTCCCAATTCCCGCCACAAAGTCACCTCTAGTTTTCTCTCCATTCCTTTGGAGTAAGTCGGCCAACTGGAGAGAAATTCCATACAATCGGAAGCTGAGTGCAAGCCTGCAAAAGTGATCAGAAGTTAACCATAACTATGACAGCAACTGCGTTCACACAGCATATTTACCCAGGGTTGATGACTCAGCCCAAGTGCTTGAGCTGACACAACCCAACCCTGTTTTACTCTAACAGGCAAACCCCACAACTGAAGGGGGGAATTCCTGCTATTGCTCTGGCTGCGGCTGTCTGACAAATACTTACATAGGTCCAAGCGCCAATACCAAATGCCAGCCCACTAACGAGAACGAGGTTGCCATGCTTCTCATGGAAATCAGGTTCAAGTTTGCGGTGAGCCTGTCTCGTCACAGTATGTTGAATCCCACGGGCTGGAATACAAAACAGTCGAAAGGCCAATTCACCAACCAAACAGGCAAATTAACATGAAGCACATATGATTACTACTCTGCCTTTGCTGCAGGACACACTCAGCTCCAAAGTTCAATTAACGGGCGGACCCAGTCACGGTGGGACTGGGCTACCCTCTTCCGGCACTTTTTAACTGAGGCTGGCCAGTTTTTGTATTTTCCGAACTTGAAGCCGAGTTCAATATTTCTCATCAGACCTAAGATTAGCCGATTACAACAGACTTCCCATTGTGACGGCCGTACTCACAATATTTGTGCACGAACCCTTAACATACCGTAATTATGCAAAACCATTTTTATTAAGCATTTCAGTGGAAAGTATCTTCTCCCTTGTGTTTTCTCGAAGAAAAGAAGCTACTGTTTTCTGTGGGCAGCAGTTACAGGAGGAGGGACCGAAGTCTGGCTTCCAAACCTCAACCTGGCATCCATCGGGGGCACGGACGGCCTGATAAAGAGCAGGTGCCAGGGCAGGGAGAGGGGTGCCCAGGCCCCCCTGAACTGAACTCAGCAGGCTAGGCAAAACAGCCCACGATTTGTCCCGACAGCTCTGCACCTTTGTGGCGCCGCGCAATGCTTTCAGACTGAACTGCAGTGGGGAGCAGCTTAGGAGGCCCAATGTGGGGTGTCTGCAGGCTGAAGTGCTGCAGTGACCCGAAGGCCCAGATCTGGGGATTTTCCATCTCTGACCTAGGGTGGGGTAGCACTTCCCCTTTCAAGGTTGGTGTGCAATCTGGGGGCCTTCCTGGACTCGCAGCTCCTGCTTGAAGAGGTGTTAGCTATGGCCAGGAACACCTTTGCACAACTCCATCTGGAGCACCAGCTGCACCCTTTCCTAGATCGGGGGGCCCTTCAGACACTCACTCACACCATAGTCCCCTCGCAGCTTGACTACTGTAATGTGCTCCACATGGGGTTGCCCTTAAGGATCACTTGGAAGCTTCAGCTGGTCCAGAATGGGGTGGCACGGGCAGTGACGGGCATGCCTCGGAAGTGCACTGGTTGCTGGTTTGCTTCCAGGTGCAATTCAAGGTGCCGGTCGTTACCTGTAAAGACCTCCATGCATAGGGAGGGCCTGGCTAGCTGAGGGACCGCCCATCTCCCACAGCGTCTGACTGGCCGATTTGATCCCGCAGGGTTGGCGTGCTCCGGGTTCCTTCGATTAAACAGGATCACCTCTCAGGACCCTGGAAGCCTGCCATGCCTGCCCTCTGGAATGAGGCTCCCCCTAAGATCCAGATGCCCCCCCCCCCACGGCTGGCGTTTCAAAGAGCCATGAGGACGGGCTCCTCACCCAGGCCTTGGGGGGGGGGAGACCCCTCCCTGCATCGCGCTGGCCACCTTTTATCTTGCGCTGATTCCTTTGCAATTTCTTTCTTTTGATTGTTGTGAGCCGCTCACAGTCGGGTGGCATACAAGTTTAATATATCATCATCATATCTCGGGTCGGGGTTCGCGTACGTGAGAAACGTCTGACTCGGGTTCAGACAATCGCAGAGGGTTTGCTCATCGGCGCAGGGCGGCGCTTCTCGGAGCCACCCCAAAACGGCTGCCCTCCCCAAAAAAGTAGGGCCAGACCCAGCGCTTTAATAGGGAATCGCGGACTAGATTTTCGGGAAGCTGAAAGAGCCCTTCTGTTTCGCTGCCAAGTCGGCCAATTTCGCCCGACTTTGGGCCTACTCGGCTGCCGAAGAGACGGTCAAGGCACCGGCATGCTGCCAACAAGAAAGAGGGGGAACGACCCACGACATGCAACTAGTCCTCATTGAGGAGCCCCCCCAATCAACGCGCGGAAGATGCCGATGTCGACCGGGCCCGTTGAGCGGGACTCTGGTCGCGGCACACTCACCCGAAAGGGCCAGGGCTCTTCGCACCAAAGGGAACATTATCCCGCGTCTCCCCGAAAACCCAACTCACTCCTCGGGTCACCTCAGCAGGCAAGCGAAGAATAAAATGGCCGCCGGGTCGAAAGTCGCACTACTGCGCCTGCGCCCGCTTGAGGACGGAAAGCGACGCATCCTGGGAGATGTAGTTTAGCAGGAAAAAGGGGAGTGGGGCGCCGCCGATGTGAGGGGGACAAGCTCCGCCGAGCGAGGGGGCTCCGAACGGGGCGGGCTTCGGTTCCGTCTGCCGGGCTCGCGGTCGGAAGAACCGACTCGCCCGCGAGCGCGGCCTCCTCCGCCGCGCCCCCCGGTGGAGGCTTGAAGAGGCTCCGCGAGCGCCTCTCCGCCGTGCTGTCAGGATGGCCGAGTGGTCTAAGGCGCCAGACTCAAGGCGAGCTGCCTTCCCGGAGGGCGGGGCATTCTGGTCTCCGAATGGAGGCGTGGGTTCGAATCCCACTTCTGACAGGTCTCTTTTTGCGCCGCGCGCGGCGGGGGTCGCCGCATCTTTTGCAAACGTTTTGCAGCCGGAGCAGCAGCAAATCGCGCGGCTTTGGGGCGTCGGGGCGAAGGAAACGGCGGGCGGGCCGGGAGAGCGAGCGGGCGGGCGCTGCCTGGGGAGTGCGCGGCGCCCTTCCTCGCAGGCGCGGCCCCTCCGGCGCGATTGCAAGCGGGGATGCTGTTCAGAAGCCCTCGGCGAGCGGAGCAACCCCCCCGCCCCCCCCCTCTGATTCTGCAAGCGGTTTGGGGCAGGGGCGAGGCTGCACCCTTGAAAGAGCATTTATATAAATTCGTCCAGAAATGAAGCCCAGGCGTGCTTCCCCGCAGCGGGGTCCGAGCGCTGTGGGTGGGGTGTGCCTAGGGGCAGGAGGGCTCCCCTGTTCCAGTCGAAGAGAATCTGTTGGACTGGGGAGTCCTTGGGGCTCTTTGAGCCTGGTTGTTTTCTTGCAGACGTTTCGTTGCCCGACTAGGCAACCCCTTCACTCCACAGTTCCCCGGTCCCGCCAGACGCCCTGCCCAGACATCCTGTCTGCAGGGAGGGCAGCTGCGTCCCCTCTTGGCCTGGGGTCAATAAAAGACAGAGGCATCTTCTAAGGCAGAGTTTCTCAACCTTGGCGGCTTTAAGATAGGTGGAATTCTGGGAGTTGAAGTCCACCTATCTTAAAGTCGCCAAGGTTGAGAAACACTGTCCTAAAGGCTGTTTTAGGGAAGTGAACAAGCGAAAGGACAGCACTGGCCCCAATTAACAACAAGGAACCGCAGCCTCCCGGTTCATCCCGTCACTTGCGGCTCTTTCACCAAAGCCTGTATGGATCTCCTGAGCCGCCACTTTGCACAGAAAGTGCAAAAGAACTTCCCAAGCATTTAAAATTCAGCTTTAATGTTTCATGTTTTTATTTTTATCTTACGATTTTTAATTTACAATTGTTTATCCTTTCACACATTTTGGAAAATGATCAAGGCTGATTGAAAGTTTTACTCTTCTCTATTTTAAAAGAGCCCTTTAGCAACCGGTCCGAATTTACCAGGTTTGCTAATGGACTTTTGAACGCAATCGCACTCTTGCCCTGAAGCCCTCCAAGATACTCTGCATTACAACATCCATCATCCCCAGCCAGAATTTGCGTTCTTCCTCCCATCATCCGCAGCGCTTCCCCCACCAGCCCCAAAGAGCTCTGGGCGGGGCCGCGCCGATTTGGACTGTAGCTCCGCCTTCACCCCGCCCACTCGCGCGCTACCCTCCAATCATATCGCACCAGATCTCCCCGTTCTCATTCGTCGCCGAGCGCCTCCCGGACCCGCCCCCTCTGCTTTCCCCTCCCAAAGGTGAAAGGTCGGAGGCTGAGCGAAACAGGAAACGCGATGGACCAATGGGGAGCGGCGGAAGAGTAGCTTGACCAATCTGGAGCTGGCCCGACTCCCGGCCTGGCCAATGGGCGCAGGGCTGCCGGTGTCGCCGTCTCTCCGGCTGAGTGAAGAGGCTGGCGAGGCCATGGCGACGCCACGGCTGCTGTTCCTGCGGGCCTTGGCGCTGGGCGGGCTGGCGCTGTTGGTCGGCTGGGGCACCTCCGGCGTAGAGGGGCAGAAGAAAAAAGAGGTGAGCGGCGCCGCCGCCGCGGGTGGGGGGTTGAGGGGAACCCCGCGGTCATCAAGCCAGGACACCAGGACTCAGTCCCTGGGGCGGGAGAGAGGCCCGCTGCCCATGTGCAGAGGGCATGAGCCAAGGGCAGCAGGGCTGGCGCGCGGAGGGCTCTGCTGGGTCCGTTCCGCCCCCGGATGGGAGAGTTGGGGCTGAGCGGGGGAGACACGAGGGGATGTGAGGGAGCCGGCAGCTCTGGCGGCAGGTTGCGCCCTTAGGCTCGGCTCCCCCCTTCCCCCGGGTCCTGGGCTTTGATGAGGTTTTACGTTTTTATTGCATCTTCATGGTTGCGTTTCGTAAGCCGCGTCCCAGATCGGGTACCTTTCATACGCTCAGCCCGTCCCTCCGTCTCGCCAGTGGCAACTCAACGCGGGAGGAAGCGCTCCAAATCGTCCAAACAAGAGTCCATGAGAGGAGGGCTGGAAACAACCCCCCCCCCGGGTTCGCCCTCAATGCCAGCGTGCGAGGGACACTCCTGGCGCCTCTGTAGGCCTTGCTTCCGTGTCTTGCCCACCTGCTTGGGGCTTGACGCCCGCATCGTTGTTGTCAAAAGTTGGCGGTCTGGTCTTGACAGCTGGATGTGTCTGCCTGCCTGCCAACCGCCTGCCAGCCACATGCGTGCTGGGCTTCAAAGGGGGGTCATGTCAATCTCCAAATCGTCCTGCAGGAAACAGGTTGTGGAGCCAAGATGCAGAAACTGGTTATTTGTGTATTTCTTTGCCTGGGCCCGCATGCTATTTGTATAAGGATTTCTTTGCCTTGCTCTGCCTGAAAAGACAGAGGGAGAATATAGCTGTGTTTGCAGAATATGTATGTGGCATCATCCACATAGTTAACAAATGGCAACATCTGTGTTTATCTCAGCCTGACCCACCTCAGAGGGTGGTTGTTATGGGGAAAAAGAGGAGGATGGAGCCCCGTGCATGCCACCATCGGCCCCCTTACAAAAAAGACAGGATGTAAATGCAATGCATAAATACATATGCAACAGCATGGTTAGTCAACATGGTTTGGTTGATTTGGACTTATTCTTTTTAACTTGTAGACCATGTTTTTCATTTAGGTGTATTGTGCAGAAATAACTTTTATGAATATTCATGTGCTGTTGGGCTTCTTTCAACTTTGCCAAGTTGAAAGAAGCTTGCAGATGGAGTTGATGGAGTTGAAAACAAAAGGTGAAAGAGAAAAAACACATATAGGGCTGAGATGTGGAAATTGTGGAATTTCATGTGAAGAGAGAATCATGTAATCCTGGATTTACCACATCACAGTAAATTAGTGGGAGCTGGAACTAATCACAGGATAACCCCTAATATGCATTTAAATGAAATATGATTAAAATTCAAGCTGTGACCATTTAGAGGCAACATAACGTTGCAGAATTCCTTTCTAATCTAGATGGTGCTTTCAGAAAAAGTGAGCCAGTTGATGGAATGGACTAGCAAAAGGTCAGTTATTCGACTGAATGGGGACAAATTTCGACGTCTCATAAAGGCACCACCAAGAAACTACTCCGTGGTAGTGATGTTCACCGCTCTTCAGCCTCACAGACAATGTGTTGTGTGCAAGTAAGGATCTCAATTATTCGTTCAGTAAGCCATGGTTCAGATCATTGTGGTTGATATAGTTGTAACACCCAGCCACCACTGTGTTTCCTTCATCTCAGTTTTTTGACTCAGCTTTTGACTGGAGTCCAGTGGACCATGTTCTCATGGTAAATTAAATTAATCCTACACAATGAAGGATCCTTCACAATGATGAAGAAAACACAGTGTGGCTGGGTATTCACCATATTACCAGAAAAGTATACTAATGTTTTGTGCTGAAACACAAAATGTTTGTTAGAAGTTGATGAAGTAGCCATTCCTAAAATGGTAATTTAGAAATATTCCTCTTAAAATGAGTTAATATATGAGGATGAATGTTATGCTGAACCTGCTATAGTTGCATGTTATGAACAGCATTTCTTTGAACAATTTGTATAAGATTCCTAAAGTTCATAAAAGCAAATGATTTTAGAAACTGTTTAGTTCATCTTTAATTGATTTGGTGGAAACTGACACTTCAACTGATTTAGATGGAAAAAATATCACTTAAGAACATTCCAACCTTTGGAGAGGATCCAATGATTATTTTATTAAAGGTAGCAAGTTATAAGGAGTCACTGGTCTGCTGTTAGGAACAAAGAGCGCCAGAGACTGGTCAACCAAGTTGTTAAATAGCACAACAGAGATTGAAGATGACTGCATGTATACATTTGACCATTGACAAAGAATTGTTTTGCAGCTGCAAGGAGTACGGATAGGGGTTCATGGGAATCTTGGTATCTCTTTGTCTGGGAAGACACAGAGAACACTTTGCAATGCAATGCTTAGCCTTTGATGTTGTGAATGCCAGTCAGGTTGATTATTATTCTAACTGTTTGACCCTCATCCCACTTTTAATGGAGAGAGTTTTAAACACACCCCTTATCCTTGAGAATGTTGCAGCTTATGGAGCCATACAGTTTGTAAATCGATGTAGCAGTTCTGGGTGGAATTATGTCAGGAGGGAATAGTTGTGGCATATATAGGATGGTTTAGTGATCAGGATTGCTGTGACTGGATGCATTGACTTTACCCTAAACAGGCAAGCAAAGGCAAAGTTACTCAGGAGCCATCTTTGACCTTGGTATGAGCATGTCGAAGGCATGAGAACAATAAAAACTCTCTCCACACCATTCTGGAATTAAATTCTAGCTTCTCAGGCCTGAGGCACATTTGTTTTCCTGTGCACAAGTGTAAATATATCCACAGATGTAGCACGGGCTTGAGGGATCCAACCACAAGGGAGCTGCGAGGGCTTTAGTTCGTTTTAGTCAAACCTAAATGGTGCACAATTTTGAGTCTCACAAAACAGCAGCATGCCACCTTTATACAATCTGAAGTCACGTTCGGCCTTGAGCATTTTGGCAGTCACATTTCAAACTGCAGGCCGAGCCAGGACAGAGAAATGAGTGGTAGTATGGGAAAAAACCCTAAATTTGATTAAATTCAGTTTTAAATTTAAATTTGAACTAAATGAATTAAATAGTTAGGTGGATTACTCTCCATACATTTAATACGTTTCCTTACAGTCTGGTGGCAAATTTTGGAAGGGCTCTTGGTGCTAATCCAAAGCTTTTGGGCTCCAGGCAGGGCTAGCAAGAGCCTCTGTGAGAAGCCTGGGGCGCCTCTTCCTCCCCGATACTGGGGCAACGTTTGCAGCACCGGTGCCAGGGTGCGTGTCTGGGCTTCTTTTCTTCAAATCTGATCTTTTTTCATCAACGCTTCCTTTCATTTGTGACAGGCAGGCTGATGAAGAGTACCAGATTCTGGCAAACTCCTGGCGATACTCAAGCGCATTTACCAACAAGGTCTTTTTTGCCATGGTGGATTTTGACGAAGGCGCCGACGTATTTCAGATGGTGAGGAGTTTCTGGTGACCTAAAGTAGTGAGCTTATAGGAATTGCTGGTTTTTGTATGAGTAAAGGATAGAAAAAGATACATACTGCTTTATTTAAAATTCTTAAGATGTTTAAAAAGCAATCTGAATCACATTTGTTCAAAAATAAGTCCCTAAATATTGTTTCTCTTCATTAAGAATATTTTGGATTGTGGTAAAGCCAGTTGTAAGGATTAGGATTGTAAGAGTGTGAGCTACAGGTTGCTTGTCTAGAGCAGTGTTTTTCAACCTTAGCAACTTTAAGAGGTGTGGACTCCAATTCCCAGAATTCCCCAGCCTCAGTGGATAAAAGGGGCTTTTCCCATCCTTGTATAGCCTAATGACAGAGGGACCGGTGTTATCAGTTAGAAACTGAATATTACTGAGTGTTTCCATAGACCAGTGTTTCTCAACCTTGACAACTTTAAGACTTCAACTCCCAGAATTCCCCATGGCTGGCTGGGGAATTCTGGGAGTTGAAGTCCACCCATCTTAAAGTTGCCAAGGTTGAGAAACACTGCCATAGACTGAGAATCTGAGTTCTGTTTGAAAGCATGGATTTTAAACCTTGGCAATACAGACTACGTTTTCAATGGCATGTTTTTGTATGTTTTACTGAAAAATAAAGCTCAACATGAATTCTGCTCCAACCTTCATTAATTTCCCACCAAAAGGGAAGCCAAAAAAAGGAGATACTTATGAGCTGCAAGTACGAGGTTTTGCCGCTGAACAGCTTGCCCGCTGGGTGGCTGATAGAACAGATGTCAATGTAAGTAAATGCCAGATTTTGCCTCCGGTGTTATGCTTTTAACTCTGAATGCACAAAGAGGTGGTCTTTTACGCTGCTGCTTGCTTTGGGGAACCACTGCTGAACTCCTGGGCATCTCCTTTAGCCTCAACGAGTAAGATTGCTATGCAAAGAGACCGAGTTTTGAAGTCAACTGCCCTAACATAGGTAATGACAATTAGCTGGTCTAAAGCAGAGCCGAGCTCAATCTTATCAGTTGGATTGAGTACGATACCACAAGCCAAAACTATGCAAAATGCATGGTGTCTTAGAGTATTATGTGATCCTAGCTGTTTGTAAACCATAATTAATTAATTTTTTCTGTGGTGGAAAATTGATCTGAAGACATTGAAGGGGACCTACTTTGTACAGAGTCTCCTCCACCAACACAATAGGAGGGCAGTGGAATAAGTGGAAGTCATTTTTATTGTAGAAATTATAGCATTGATTTGTCATTTTAATTTATTTCTAGCCTGTCCCCCAAAAGATACAGAACACGCATGCTAATAGACAATGCACAACATAACCCTCGTTTTAAATTATATTATATTCTGGATCAACTTCTGTCATGGGTCGTGTTAGTGATTTGCCGGAGTCCCATCGAGCGCTTTGGCCAGGCCCCTCGGTTTCAGAGAAATTGATGTGCTCGCTTCCCATAAATCATGCCAACGTTTTGGGAGCTGTGTGGGAGGCGTCTAATGCTGAAAGGCCACGCCCCGTTTGATGGCAGTGAATACCACCACTCGGGGCAAGTGTGTTCGAGACGACAATTGCAACCTGTCTTTGTCACAGATCCGAGTGATGCGGCCACCAAACTACGCCGGGCCCCTGATGCTGGGGCTGCTGCTGGCTGTCATCGGTGGCCTCGTCTATTTAAGGAGAAGCAACCTGGATTTCCTCCATAACAAGACGGGCTGGGCCTTTGCTGCTTTGGTGAGCAACCTGACCTTTGAAGCACCCCTGTGGACTCCCCCCGCCCCACACAGGCACACCGTGGGAACTGTCCTAAATACGCTGCATTGTGCATTCTTTTTTCCCCTTGTTTTAAAGCGAGGACTTGACATTTATAGGAAATAAAGTTGCTGTATTCCTATTTGGGAGGGGTTTTTTTGCAGGAAAGAGGCAGATCTGAAATTGAAATTTTGGCCCATTTTGGCTTCTTTGAGAGTAAATGTAATATTGGCAGGGGATAAGACATGCCTGATTAAGTCACACAATTATGTAATTAACACATGAATAGTTTGTAAATGCCAATTTTGAGGATTACATTAAGAACAAACATTTGAAATAACTTTGAAAGTCTGAAAAAAAGGAACTAGCCCTATTTGAAGTTAGTTAATATGTCATTCATTCATTGGCGATCACTCGTAGCCGAGTAAGATTGTCTTCCAAAGGTAAAATTTTAACAGTGGATCCGTAAGTGGCTGTAAAGGCCAATTCTGGATCCACACAACCTCCCACAATGAGGGCATAGGTTTCCGGGTGGGAGACGGTCATGATGAGGGTTTGCCTGACGTGCCTTCCTTTTAGCTCTTTTCTCCCTTTCGCCCTGTACTCGTGCTTCTTCAAAGTCCATAGCGCCATTAATAAAGGCTGACCTCCAATTGAAACGCTCATGAGTTAGGGCTTCCCAGTTCTCAATGCTGATATTACATTTTTTTAAATTAGCTTTGAGAGTGTCTTTGAATCTCTTTTGCTGCCCACCAATATTCCGTTTTCCATTCTTAAGTTGGGAGTAAAGTAGCTGCTTTGGAAGACGATGGTCAGGCATTCGAACAACATTAATATGTAGGCAGTGTTCCTTTAGTAGGTTTGCTGGTAGGTTACTGGCATGCCTGGCTGCTGATTCACTGTCTCTTGTTTTTAGTGTTTTGTTCTGGCTATGACATCAGGGCAGATGTGGAATCACATCAGAGGGCCGCCATATGCTCATAAGAACCCTCATACAGGTCAGATGGTAAGTGTGAGTTAATTTCTGCTTGAAAACGTGTCATGATGTCACCATTAGCATCTTCCCTTGGCTTCTTGGCTCCAGGCCTCATCTGCGGGGAAGTTTCCAGGTTCAATGGCCGATGGGTAATAGCACTGCTGAGAGCATTAATTACCAGAACATGCCATCAACTTGTTCTGGAGCTCAACTTTCTGAAGAACTGATTTTCTGTAGTTTTGTGCTCACGTGCAAATGCAGGTTTGGAGTTTTGTCCCATAAAAGTAATTTCATGCCTTGACATCTTATTTTCCAGAGCTACATCCATGGGAGCAGTCAAGCACAATTTGTTGCTGAAACGCATGTTGTTCTACTGTTTAGTATCCTTAATGATGAATAGAATGCTGTATGCAAAAGTACGATCCGAAATCGTGTTTTTCAGCCTTGTGCTGCATGTGTGATGATTTTACAATTTAGGAGATGGCATGGATTGGGCTGAGGATATGTGTGCTGCAAATTTACTTATGCCAATCTGGACAGGAGATCACTGTGAGGAATGTGTAGGAGCAGGTAAGAGATAAATGGATTCATCTGAGGGCGGCTTACTCTGTTCCAGTTGCAATTGGTCTCAACAGAAGTATTTGCTATCCTGATTAACTACAGGTTGTCTTTGCTTACCGACTGCCTCGTTTAGCAAGGTGTTACAAGTTACAATGAAGTTACAATGGTGTAAAAAAAAAAAGCTTTGAGACCAGTCCTTGCAGTTATGACCGTCGCAGCATCCCGCAGTCATGTGATTGCCATTTGTGCGCTTCACATCCGGCTTCCGACAAGCCCAATTAATGGAGAAGGCGGAAGTAAAATCACAAGTTGCAGTCATGTGATGTCTTGCTTAATGATTGCGGTGATTCGCGTAACAACCGAAAAGGAAGTGAAGTCATAAGCCCATTGCAGTCACGTGATTTTCTGCTTAGTGGCTGCGACGCTTAGTGATGAGTAGCCAGTCCCAATTGTGGTTGCTAAGTGAGGACTACCTGTAAACATAACCCATCACCCTGGTTGGAATTATCCTATGTTGTGTTCAAATGACACACCTCAGTCAACAAACCAAGGGCAGATGTTTTGCGAACCATTCCATTTAAACTAACCAGTTTTAGTGTTTAAAGTGTAGAAATCTCAGTTTTTGCAATAATTATGTAAGGAGCAACCTCGAGCATTTCATGGGGGAGAATATTCCTGAACTCAGGCACCACCCCAGAGATGGCTTCTGTCAGAATTGAGCCTTTAGCCAAAATTGTTAATTGTGGTTAAGGGCAAGATCCTGCCATGGGGTTTAGTTCTGGGTAGACACGTGTAGAACTACAAGGGAATGGCAAGAGGTTGGGGGAAGGAAGGAAGGAAGACGAGCACCAGCGTTCCAGAGGGAACGTTGGAAATTGTTTGGGTGATTTACAGCCAAGGTCAGACAGTTGGAACCATCTGGGAAACTCTGAGAATGGTACCGGAGAGAGAGAGGGAAAGGAACTGGAGGAAATGAGAAGGAAATGTTAATTGTTTTATTGTTTTCTTTTTCAACTGATTTGCCCGGGAAAAGTAAGGGGGCTGGCACGGGGGGGGAGTAGAGGGTTTTACTGACTGCTTTGCGCGGGAACGGCCATTCGTGGCTTCAGTCTGGGTCTAGCTACTTAAATCCTAATAAAGAACTTTCCATATTCTGTGGATGAAGTTACTGGTTTTGGGGTTTACCGACTACGAACCTCACAGCTTCTCCGTGTGTGGGGGCGAGACGGGGCGCTTGGCAAGCTGGCTGGACCTCAGCAGTCCCCGTTGAGGTCTGTAGCGGCAAAGGTGGCCTGTCATGCAGCGGAGTCCCAGCTTGCTTAGCCTGCAGAAAGGGTTGCGCGTCAGGAGCAGAACTTGGGCTGGGCAGGATTAGACCCTGATCTCCCAGGTCCACGAACCGCGCAGGCAGAAGCCCCGGACAGAGTGTCCCACGGGTGGTACTTTACCCATGCCAGGAGGCGGCGGGCAGGCAGGGCTGCCCTGGCCGCCTCGTGGAAAGGTGCCTGATGGGCTGCCGTTGCTTCTTGGCCCGGCCCTCAGCAGCCTTCCTCCTTTTGCAGAGAAGGGGCAGCTGCAGTGCTCTGGTGGAGCAGAGGGGTCATCGCCATGCTTTAGGGAGCGGCCCAGATGCCAGGGGGAGCCCAAATACTCAGACAGATGGGGAGGCATATCAGGCCCAGCCCTATTTAGGACTCACCTGATGCCCTGAAAGCTAGCCTGAGAAGAGGCGACCTGCCCTTCCCCGGCAGAATTTATCATTTCCGCTGTCAAGGAGAAGAGTTTGAACAGGTTGACTCCATTCGGATCCAAGCCAAGGATCTTAAACCTGCAGCTGGAACAGTAGTGACCGCCTGTCTCAAAGATTAAAGGCTTCGCTCCGTCCAGGTTTTTGGCCTTAACCCGCCTTCTCATAGACGCAGGTGTCACTCTGGGGATCGTGCTCCTTTACGAAGCTGCTACGTCCGACTTGGAGGTGGGGAAGAGAAAAAGTAAGTACCAGAATCGGCAGCAAAATGCTTTCCCTTGGACTATGTTGCTGGAGGCAAGTGGGGAGGGGAGAGAGCGCTTAAACCAGTGTTTCTCAACCTCGGCATTTTCAAGCTGTGTGGAATTCATGGCTGGCTGGGGAATTTACCGTGGTAGAGTCTACCGTGGTAGAGATGGGCGGTGATAAATTTGATTAATAAATAAATAAATAAATAATAAATTCTGGGAGTTGAAGTCCACACAGCTTGAAGTTGCCAAGGTTGAGAAACACTGGTACAAACATTTGAATACAGCATTTCCTCTGTCCATTGTCGGTATTTGCCATCCTTTTTAATTAAAGGATTTGGGGGGCGCTTTTTAGGGTTCTTGGAGGCTGCCTTCACACTTTGCAGCCCCCCCGCTGCCGCCCTTTCCAGGGCTCTGCTCAATCCCGTTCCTTAAATTTCAGTGTCTCAGTGGTTTTTCAGGTAGCGTGAATCGCCTTCTTTGCTCTTCCATAGTAATGTGTGTGGCTGGCATCGGCCTTGTGGTGGTGTTCTTCAGCTGGCTCCTTTCAATATTTAGATCCAAGTACCACGGCTATCCATACAGGTATGTGTTTTCCGTCTTTTAAATCACTCTTTTAATAGCATGGTGAAATGCCCCCACCCAATGGACAGTGTGTGGCCCATCCAATATGGGCACGGCTTGGATTGTCCTAAGTTCTTAATAGATAGAAAACCCCACTCATGAACATCCATGTTGTGCTCCCTGCTTTCTCTTGTCATACATCTATTCAATTGGTATATTTTTATCCTGCTTTCAAGTAATGCTGGCTTAACATTTAAATGTGGCATGCTGCAAAATGCACTTGCTTTCGCTCAGCGTCATTAGGATTAGGGAGGAGTCGCTTACTTTGATTTGATAATGATCTAAGTACATATAGATAGGAAAGTTTTATACATACACATATATACTTTTCTTTTCAGCTTTCTGATGAGTTAAGGATGTTGCTGCTTTGTGGTTCGCAGAAGTGGAGCAAGATCCAGATATGCTACCTCTCTTTGAAACGAATGAAATAATTGTACACCAAACCAAAGATATCTAGTGCCTTGGCAAGACAAACTGTTCGCCCTAAACGTCATGATGCATAATTACAACACATTCCTGTTCCCCATTTATTTGAAGCCAAGGGTAACTTGTACTCTGGGCTTTGCATTGCTTGCTGTCTTAAAAGCAAGTGAGCCTTAATTCCCAGGCCACAGTTCAAAAAGCCTAACTAGGTGCATGCTTATGTGTTGCAAATGCATAGAGACATTTGCTCTTTGCAGCTCCGTGCACTGCAAGATCCACAGAAGTGGCTTATCCGGGCGGGGAGGAGTGGGGCTGGGGTGTTCAGAGCAGTCCTTTAACAGATAGGCTCCCACCACTGCCATATTTCCAATTTCCTGCAAGGATTTTATTTTTTAGTCAGATTTCTCATTGGGGAGAACTCCTGCCAGACCTAGGCAATATGTCCCTTGATGTGAGGGAAGGGAGTCAGATTCCGGTGTTTTGGCTCTATGCAGTGGGTGAATTCCTTTCAGCTAAAGAGTGGAACCCACAGAGAAACGTTGAGGGGGGAAATGTTGAAGCTCCCAAGCGTGTATTTATGCCATCTTAATGAAGTGGCTTCCTTGGGCCTTTTCTTTGAAGAGAAATGAAGAAGGGTGCCATGTGTGAGGCCGTTTCTGTTGCCGTTTACCTGGCCACCTGCTGAACAGAATCTCCCAGAATAATATGCTGCCTTCTCCTCACTTGTGGACAGTTTTGAGATCTGGCACCACCATGTAGATTTATCTCTACAGTGAAGTTCCATTATTGTGCTGATCTTTACCAAACACAGTCACCTGCTCAATTTTGGTAATGGCATTGCTTGTTGTGGGTTGGACTAGGTATTCAGTCCTCCACTGTGTTCCTAAAACACGTGACTGGTGACTGGCATTCTTAAAATTCTTTCTATAACTGACCAATTCGGAGGTTGAACACAAAAGCAGGATCTCCTCTCTATCTCCTGCCCTGGGCGCTGTGTATGTAATCCTGGGCATCTGGTATCGAAACCAAAGGGCAGCCCTCACTTTAAAAAATGGCTGATATGGGGGGGGGGGACCACCTTAAATTGAAACATTTCCCATTCTGAATCCTGACCAGATACCAACCTGTCTGCCTATGGCAATGGAGACCTAATATTCAGTGGATTTCTTTACCTCCAAGACATTTTGGAGATGAAAGAAAATCCCAAAATGCGTAGAGGCTGCAATAGCGGAGTTTTTCTTCAGGCGAGAGCTGTGTGCCGTTTGAATAGTTCTCCCTTCTTCTCTGCCACTTGCTGGATTTGGTAACATTAGCTCATTTGGGGCAGGGTCTAATAAGGGCTGTAGAAGAGCAAGAAAAATACATTTCTCCTAGGGAGCCAGGGAAGCAGCTACGATTGTAACTCAGCTGTATAGTTTTCTCTTACACAAGTTTCCTATATTCAACTACTTTTCAAGTGCCTTAACACCATTAGACTATTTTTTCAGTATTTGATTCCAACAACATTTGAAAAATGCATTTTTATATGATTGAGAGCATCCAAGTTGTAGCATGGATATTGAAATGACTACTGTGGATATTTGCCAGATTTCAATAAATACTTTACAAACATGGACCAGCAACTGTCTTTTTGAACTTGACTGCATCTGGAAAACCTCAGTCCACAGAAATTTCCTCCTGAACAGTTCCCCCCCCCCCCCCCGTGGAGAGGGGGTAGCTTGAGCATCTGCCCTTCAGTCGGCTGGTTTGAAGCTGTCGGAGCACACGTTCCCTCTTGGTGCCTTTGAGATTCTGTCTTGCACTGTGTTCGTTTTTTCGATGCTTTTAATTACAAAATTGGACATTGCAAAGCATTGTGTCAAGCCTTCTTATTTCCAAGAATACTTACAGATTCCCCATATATTGGGTGTGTGTGTGTCTTCAAAGAGATAGTAGTCAAAAACTAGATTGCAGGTCAATTGACTCAGGGTCTTTGTTTTCACTACACAGTGGTCCATTTCTTGAATTGGCTGAATCCTTCATTTCATTAGTTTAATGATTCCTTAATAAATTGCATTTTCTGCCTACTGGTGTATGCAGATGGTGTACAATGAAATGTAAAACAACCCAGGAGCACAAAACATTACTAAAATGTGGAACAAAAACTCCAGTTCGAAGCTAAAGGGTGCCCTCTCCGTTTGGTTTCTGTGGGGAGCCAGTTCCAAAATTATAACCCCCCCACAAGCTAGTGTGTCTCGCTACTGGAAGAGCCAGGTCTCTCTCCCTCCTCTGTGACGGGAATTTTGTTTCCAGACTGCTAAGGGGAGAGGTAGACAACATGTGGCCTCAAGACCACATGCAGCCCTCCGAACCCTTGTCCCAGGGCTGTTGTGTGGGCCATGGGTCTTTAGCCAATAAAGTCGAAGCAAATCAAGGTACTTGCTATAGCAAGTCTCCCTTTGAGCCAGGATTGAGAGAGAGGCAAAGTTCCTTGGCAGAGCTGTCCTTCAGAAGGTGGAGCCCAAAGTGTCAGGGCAGGCCAAAATCAAGGTTTCAGATAAGCAGAGCAGGAGTCAAAAAAGTGTTGTCTACAGTATCACCATCCAGTAGCTGATCGTGCCCTGGCAGCAGGTTTTACGTTCAAAGCTCCCATCCAATATCTGAGCACAGCTGGAAAGCAACTGGAAGCCAGTGCAGCTCACGCAACAGCAGTGTAACACAGGCAAATTGTGGGGCATCCAGAACTGCGTGCACAACCAGTCTGGACCACTTGCAGCTTCAAGGGCAGCCCATGTTGAGGGGGGCCACACAGCTGCCTCTTTCAAGGCAGGCAGGACCACCCCCTCCCACAAAGTAGCATTAACCACTGCTTGGACCCAACCACAATTAGTTTCTCAGGAGGCCTTGTCCAGCCAGGAGGGGTATGGGTCTAGACCAGTGTTTCTCAACCTCAGCCACATTAAGCTGGGTGGACTTCAACTCCCAGAATTCTCCAGACAGCAAGCTGGCTGGGGAATTCTGGGAGTTGAAGTCCACCCAGCTTAAAGTGGCTGAGGTTGAGAAACACTGGTCTAGACAACGAGTGGCAAAGCCCACAGCAACAAGGACCCTGTTCACTTCCTCAGGATTGACCAGCTCAAACTCCTCCCGGGTAACTGAGCTAGGACATGCCTCAGTCACTTCCGCAAGTTCCACCCAGCCGGAGCCCGACAGATGCTGAGAGTGCTCCTCACAGAGGCCCTACAAGGGTTCCTCCAGCCCCTCCTTGCCCTTAAGAGACCTGGTTACCCGAAACAAGGCCACCAGTTGGTTATCTGCAGATGCAGTAAGAGTGGAAAGTGAGCTCACTTGGCCCTTATCACCACAGGTTAAGTCCTAAGAAAGGCTCTTGCCTGTGTCCGGTGGGCTTCATCAGACTTCATCTTCCTCCAGCGGCACTCTAGGCGCCTCTCGGCTCATTTCATCTCCTGGAGCTCTTCCATAAACCAGCGGGCTGCACAGGATCCACGATCGCAGAGGGTTTGCTCAGGCGTGACCCAATCCAAAGCCCTTGTCATAGGCTGATGCCAAACTGACTAATCGGAGGCTCAGGAACAACCCAAGCTCGCTCTGGAACCCTACTGGGTCCAACAGTTACCTGGGACAAGACAAGCGAACAGGTCCAGCCTCCCTGGAGTAGGGACCAGTTCCAGAGAACTCCAGGGCCAAGAGGGAGTAATGCTAACACCCCCAATCCCAGATCACTTCGCTGCTGCTCCAAGACAAAAGCCATATCCAATGTGCAACCTCCACTGTGAGTCAGGCCATTAATAAGCTGGATCAGAGCCATGGTGGCCATCAACTCCCGAGCCATCTCTGACTGCAGGCCCAACGAAGAGAGGTTGAAGCCCCACAGCACCATCAATCAGGGAACACCGCCGCCGACTCAGCCACGGAGCCAAGGAACTTGGGCAGGGCTGCTGCCACCCCACAGGGAGGCAGTCGAGCAGCAAGCCCAACTGACCCCTATGGCTCACTTTCACAAAGAGGGCAACATCTGGCTGTGTCTGGGGCAGAGTCCCTAAAAGCCACTAAGGTAAAGGTAAAGGTTCCCCCCGCACAGTTGTGCAGTCGTGTCCGACTAGGGGCCGGTGCTCATCTCCGTTTGTTAGCCGAAGAGCCAGCGTTGTCCGAAGATGCTTCCGCGGTCATGTGCCTGGCATGACACGCGTGGAACGCTGTTACCATCGCACGGAAGTGGCACCTATTCATCTACTTGCATTTGCATGCTTTCGAATTGCTAGGTTGGCAAGAGCTGGGGCGAGTGCGGGAGCTCACTCCGTCACGCGGGGCTAGGGATTCGAACCTCCGAACTTGCGATCCTCCGATCGAGAAGCCTGGCGTCTTACCCACTGAGCCATCATGCCCCTTCACAAAAAAAAAAAAAAAGCCACTAGAGACACTCAAATAAGAGCAGCCACACCCTCATAACCGGAGTCACAACTGGTGCTACACTTGAAACCTGGGGAGCACATTTCTGAGAGAGGAACTCTAATCCGCAATCAGATGAGATAAACTTTGTTACAGGCTCACCTGGTATTAAGCAGCACCAGCCAGAATCCAGGGCTCCAAGGCTCCAGAGACCAGGTTTTGGGGCTGAACGCAGGGGCCCAGAACACAACGGTGTTAAACACCGGCGCTGCCTTCCCCTAGGGCGGCTCACCCCTGCCTCCTGCCCTATCCCCCATGCCCATCACCACCTCAGTTGCACCCCACCCAATCCCCGACACCCCACCCCCAACAGGCCCATCACAGTCTTGCCAAACACTCCAACGCCCTCCATTCACTGCAGGAGTGTGAACTTGCCACTCTGGTTGCAGGGTTTCCCTTCTTCCTATTCTTTGAACCCAACCGCCAGGGCTGGATGGGGATGAAACCAGGGAGCAGGAGCTTCGGGGGCAGGCTCAGCTCACCCCATTTGCAATGGCTGTGATTCCCCCGTTTTTATTTTCATGATTAAAAACAACAACAGGAAAGATCCATCATCCAGGTAGTGATGGACCCTAATCATTAAACGGGGGCTGGTCTCAGATGGCTGTAAATTGTGGTTGGCAGCAAACTGAGTTTTGGGTTGCTGGGTAAACAGGTTACCTGTGTTCAGAAAGAGAATCGATTACCACCAGATGACTAAAAACCTGAAGGAATAGATTGGGAGCGGCCATCTTGGATGGTATCTGGTCATTCTTGTGGGGCTGGACAAACACCGCTGTCTGCTGGTTGGCTGATCTCCTGAAAGAGTGGACATCATTTCAGAGTGCAGATGAGAGAGATGATGCCAAACCCTTCCTTGCTGGAAACGCACAAATGCTAGGTTTGTTCCACTGATCCGGAGCTACTGTTAAAAACAGCCTCAAGAAGGCTCAGTGGGTGTTCCTAGTACAGGTAAGAAAGACATAGCCTGCACGTAGTAAACTAGACATACTGCACTTCGCCAGCCTTGTCTGATCCCAGAACCAAGCAGGGTTGGAGCTACTTGGCGCTTGGATGAGAGGCCGCCAGGAAATCTACACGTCGTCAGCTAGACTGGGAAAGATGCCAAAAGAGGGCACTGCAAACGGCTTCCATAGTATTGCCAAGAAAATTACGTGGATGTGTCCATGAACTTACTGGAAGATATTAAGTGGCATTACCATATCTGAGAACAGCGAGACCCAGTGGGACCCAGTTAGTGCTTCCGTGGGGGACCTCAGAGAATCCCAGAGCTGTGGGCTAGACAGGGAGGTCAAAAAATATCCCTGAAGAACCAGCGGTAAACAATTTCTGGATTGCTGCCCAGAATACAACACGGGCATCTCCATGAAGTCGCCAGGAGCCAAGCTTGACTTGAGGGAGTCTTCATTTTAGTTAAAGATTTTCAGGGAGAACCGTTTAGATGAGTCTGTTTCCTGATTTACCTGTTTACAATGAAAACAGTCTGTTGAGGTCCACACTTCTTAAAGTCGCCAAGGCTGAGAAACACTGCGCTAATGGTTTGATGTTTGACCCAGCTCGCATGATTGTGCACTCTCGGAAGTACCATCGAGAATTCTGAGTGGGTTAAACCCGTGATGAAAGCAAGGTTTTTAAGGCCACCCAGAGCCATTTTGGAGTCAGGTGGCCTCAAAATTTAATTAATTAATTAAATTTAATTAATTAAATATTTAGCTTACCATCTTACTGTCCATAACCCTGTTGTTGTAAAAAAAATCAAACAATGAAAACAAATGTATCAATAAAACTAGTCCAATGAAACAATCTCTTACAATAATATTGCAAATGACTGGTTCTAAGAAAAAGCTATTGTTGCCAAGGAAACAACACTGATGTGTCTATTAAATGACCAGGAATTGGCTAGATGTGAGGTGGGTGATGTATGTTGTTCCTTTTAAAAACCTTTGGTCATCTTGATATAAGCAACTTGAATATCATTCACTAGTTTTATTTTATTTTATAGATGTATTTTGGCTTTTCAACACATTGTACTAAACAATAAACCCTGATTGTCAGACTACCATATTTGTATTAACGTACCATAGTAAGTACTTTTATAGTTATAGTAAGGATATTATAGTTGGCTGTGTGAACCCACTCAGGTTTATAAAGCAAAATTTAGAGCTAATGAGAGAATTCAGCTTATTTTGGTTTAATCAAGTCATGCGAAGTGTTTTAAAATAAGTGAAAAGAACTGATGTGTTAAGCCCTGTGGCTAACTAGGTGTGCAAGACACAGTCAGGCTCTGTGGCAGATGTGATGTTAAAATACAGCCACTACTGCCTGCTTTAGGGCTGTGTGTTGTGTTGCATGAGAGAACAAGGAAGAAACAGCATTTTGCATTCGGGCATACCGCGCTGGGGGCCCTGTCATCCAACCTCCCCTTCAATGACGTCATACGGCGTGACGACAGGCGACGGCAGCAGCCGTAGCAGCCAATCGGAAGCGGCGGAGAGAAGCGATGACGCCAACCGCCCTAGCAACAGCGGCGGCGGGGCTTGCCCAATGGGAAAAAAGATGCCCGCCGCCGAGAGCCAATGGCGGGCCGCCGAGCGGGAGAGGGAAGGCGGGCGGAGGCGGGGCTCTCTCTCCTGTTCTCGCCGACAAGATGGCGGCGATGGCGGCGGTGGCGGGGATGGTGGCGCCAACGGCTTTGTTTCCCCTCAGCGCTTGAAGCCGGCCGCCACCGGCCCGGCCGCGAGGGACAGCGGCGGAGAAATGACCGCGGAGCCCGCGAGGTAGGCGGCGGGGGCGGCAGCCGGCTCTGCGCGCCCTCCCCGCGAGGCGGTTCAGCCGGGTGGGGGGCGGAGAGACGAAGCGGTGGCGGCGGAGCGGAGAAAAGCCCCGACGCCCCTACTGACGCCGCCGACGCCGCACGCCTTCCCGGAGGCGGGAGCCCCCTTCCCGCCGGCTGCGGGCGAGCGCCGTGCCGGGTTATCCGGCGGCGCCTGAGGAAGGGATGGGGGAGAGGCCGGGCCCTCCCCCGCGCCGCCCGCCTCTGCGCATGCCCAGTGGGGACGGCCAGGGATGTCTGCGGCTGGGCTCGCGGGCGCCCCCCGGCGGGCGGCCGCACTTACCCTCCCCGCTCGGGGGCGGGGCCTTCGCCGCCCTCCTCTTTCCCGCCGCTTTCTCGGCCTTGTTCCGCGGCTCCGGCGGGGCTGGTCGCGGTAGCCGGGTGCGACCGAGGAGGATGGACCGCTTCACAGGTGCGCGGGTGCCCCGGGACGTTTAGTCATCTGCCCGGCGGCTAGGAGCCGGGCGGGCTTGGGCATGGGTGCCGGGCTGCGGAAGGCCCTATTTCCAGTCCTGCGCCCGGCGTGTCTGCGGCGGTCTTCCCCAATACGCCGCCTCGGCGGTGATGGTGGGGATCGCGCCCGACTTCTGGACATAACCCTGGCATTTTAATGTGTCTTCCAACGGAGGCATCGGGTGGATAGATGGGGACTTCTGGGACCTTAAAGAAAGGATGGGTTCACCCCCTAGTTTGTGGGTTAGTCCTTTGTGTAAATCCAGCCACTGAGTTTTGCTGGTGGCTGTGTCTGTTCTGCAGACCCTTCACTGGGGTTAAAACTCAGTAAATTGTGGTTTAGTTGACTGCAGGTTAGACCAAGTCTTTCTCAACCTTGGCAGCTTGAAGATGTGTGGACTTCAACTCCCAGAATTCCCCAGCCAGGATGTATGAATGCTGCAGTTGTGGTATGAACCATTTGTCTTTACACAAGCAACTATGGCTAAGCAGACCATGGATAAAAATAGGATTAAGATTTTTGCCCTTGGTCTGGACTTGAATATTATACTAGGTCTGTAACCATATTATTGTTTTCCTTTTTCTGCAAACCAAGTTGGTGAGTTCTTATTTTTTACTGTCAGCAGGTTTTTCCTTGCCCACTATTCCTCTTTTGCAAGCTTATCTTCCATTCTGATGGTACTTTTCAGAAAGTTTCTTCAAGTATTTCATTTGGTAATCGTATTACTACATTTGACAAATAAGCCTTGTATAGGAGAATCTTATGGTAATGAGCAGACCACTGATTTTTTTTAATATTTGAAAACTCAAGAAGACAAAACTTTCAAGGAAGTTTAATGTTTCCTAAACAAATTATTTTTAAAAATGTGAAAGCATAAGAGAATACTGTCAAATGTGATTAGTGTGTGGATACTGAGTAGTCACAATCCTTTACTAATTTATTTCCATCAGTGAAATATGGGCATTGGTGCTATGTTGGCTGTAAACTTACTCACTTTGAGGAAGAAGACTCTTGCCTTTCTCTCCATTTTCATTTGTGGAACAGCTCAATAGTGGTTTCGTATTACTACTCTGAAAAAGCTTGAAGAGAACATAAATGATTTCTAACTTTTTACACTTTTTGTTCTTGCATTGATTCTTCCCTGCCCTTCAGTGGTCAAACATCACAGATTATTAAACAATTTAATAATTGCCCTTTCCAGTTTCTAGTTGTCTTCCATCAGAATTCTTTTTATTGAACAATTCAGGTTTTTCAGCAGGACTTCAGATAATTAAAAAGTAAGGGAATAAGCACTATGCAAAAGAAGGAGTATCATACAATTTGCTTGGGTCATTAAGGAGCTGCAGAAGGTCTTTGGATCCTAAATGTTTGTTAACAGTAAGGCCTTTTCAAAGAATCATAAAGTTGGAAGGTGGCTTTTTGTTCATGTAACCCAATCCTCTGCTCAATGCAGGAATCCAGATTAAAGCATCCTTAACAGATCCACCCTTCATTTGAACACATCCAGCAAAAGGGAGCTTGTTACCTCACTGCTGAACTCTTCTTAGAAAGCTTTCCCTAAGATTCAAATATCTTCCTGTATCTTAAGAAAAATATTCTGTGACCTGTAAGCATGCAGTGGAAGAGAACTGGTCACTGTCTTCTGACTGATATCTCTTCAGGTACTTGAAAAGTAGTAAGATACGTATCTTCAGATTTTTTTTTCCAAGGCTAAACAGCATTTATTCAATCATTTCCCATAAAGCAGATTTCATTCCCCAATAAACCTTATTACCTTTCTTTGGAACTGCTCTAGTTTCTCTGAATCTTTCTTAAATTGTAGCTCCAAGACTGGTCATTGTGTTTGAGATGGGGTCTGTCCAAGATGGAATATAATAGCTTTCAGATCAAAGGAAAAGTGTTTATCATTCTGTTAATGCAACCTAAAACTGCATTTACCCTTTTAGCATCCATGTCACACTGCTGATTCACTTGTACAACTCTGATCTTTTTCAGATATACTATTACCAAGCCATTTTTTCTCCATCTTATATCACTGCATTTTGTGTGTAAGGACTTTGTGGAGTCTCTGGTGCTCTCTGAGCTTGGTTGTCTGCTTGCAGATGTTTCATTACCCAACTAGGTAACATCATCAGTGCTAAGTGACTGTGGGGTTTGCTCCCTGTTTATATTCAGTAGCTTGCCCTGCCAGTGTTGGTGGGGGTGTGTCTTTCTCCTTGGTAGTTCTCCATGGTATTATTTTCTGCTTGATTGTTTGTCTCCTTGGTAGTTCCTTGATGGGGCATTTTCTGCTTGATTGTTTGTCTGGAGTTAATCCCTGCTTATCTGGGTTTAGGTTGCTGGAGAGGATGTGTTCTGGTCTTTTTGTTTCCTCCTTAACTTTTTTTAAAATCGTCTCTTTTGAATGGTGTGTAAATGTGGTTTATTTGTGTCTATTGATGGCTGATTTGTCTGAATGAAATGTTTCCAGGAATTCCCTAGCATTTTTGGATTTAGCTTGGTCTAGGATATGTCTATGAAGGTTCTCAGTCATCCAGGTGGAATTGTCTGTAGCTTGAATCATGTCAACTGGATTTCTATTTTCTCAGTGGAAACGTTCGCTCCTTATCCAAGGAGCTTCTTCAGTCTGAGCAAAGTTGGTAAGGGAATCCTAAATATGTTTCTAGGTAGCTGTGTGACCTTACACCTGGGGCTAGGTCATGGTTATATTGAGATGTTATTTTAAGTCCTTTTATCATCTAAAGGAGGATCGTTAAGATCACCATGCTGCTGTTGAGCTTGTGAAATGGTCTTAATCTTCCTAGGCACAGAAGACAAAGCTGTGCCTAGGAAGATTAAGACCATTTCACAAGCTCAACAGCAGCATGGTGATCTTAACATCCTCCTTTAGATGATAAAAGGACTTAAAATAACATCTCAATATAACCATGACCTAGCCCCAGGTGTAAGGTCACACAGCTACCTAGAAACATATTTAGGATTCCCTTACTAACTTTGCTCAGACTGAAGAAGCTCCTTGGATAAGGAGCGAAACGTTTCCACTGAGAAAATAGAAATCCAGTTGACATGATTCAAGCTACAGACTTGGTCTAGGATGCTCACAAAATGTTTTAAGGTGCTTGCAAATCACTATCTTTATCATTTGCTCTAAATTTTTCAAAGTATCAACATTAAACTGGATAGTTTGATGCTCCCCAAGAATTCAGACACTTTCCTGATAGATTGTTATCTGCTTAGATGAATATTGAATGGTTTGCAAAATAATGAAACAGTTCCTTATTTATAATATTAGTATAATGTTTTAGAATTTTAAATGTTTCTTTAATAGCATTGTCTAAGTGAATTAGGTGGTATCTTGCACAATGAATATGTTCAGATGACATGTTCAGAAGCCAAGTAGCCTGGTTAATGGGAATGTATATGTCATTGTCTTTTCCCCTAACCTGTGTGGCTGTTTAAATAAGGATTTTGGCCTGTTAAAGGCAATGTATGTCTGAGACCAGAGCTGCCATTGTTTCTGATCAATGCAGTTTAGTCATATGATAGTATGGAAGTATATATAAGAGTTGCATTGTTATCTTTGTTTTTGCTTTTCTGTTCCATCCTGATTATTTGCATTAATCTAGGTGGGTCAAAGTTAACTACTGTTGATTTGGATGCTACCCTTCTCTTATTCTACTGTTAATCTGTTTTTTTTAAAGGACAGTTGGTAATTAAAGGATGTTAATTTTACTTGCTAAACCTTCAGACTTGTTCCTGGTAGTCTGCTTTCTGCTGGAATGCAAATGGTGATAGTTGACTGATAATGCATATTGTTGTTGGGAATGAGCGCTGTAAAGTAGATGTGCAGAACAAGAGGTAATTGTCCCTATAACATGGAATCCGAAGATGGGATTTGAATCATTCTTGGTTTGATTTTTGACTTGTTTGAGAGTGACAAGTTGGGAATGGGGGCGGGAAATATGTTTGCTTTGAGTTAAGTTTATCCACCCCTAAAGAGAGAGCCAGCTAAGAGTGATTGGGCATTGAGTATTGTATGTTGCTCATAAATGATAAGATATATCCATCACAATTCTTTATAGTCTTTATAGATTGGACCATTTTTAAGGCTAGCATATGGTTCTAAAACTTGTTTACTTAACTTACATATTGACCAGTGCTAGAATTGAAATTGGAATCAGGAAGAATTTGGAAAATACAGCTTGTTCATAGGCTATTGAAAAGCTAAAACAAAAGAAAAAAGTGTAAATAAATATAGCATTTGGAATGGAAGTGTGGTGGCCTTAAAGGCATCATAGCAAGTAACCTTAGAAAACAAAGGTTGGAACTACATGGGTGGGTTTTCATATTATGTTAAGCCATACTTTGCTTAATTTGTTGAATAAGCACAAGTTGCTTGGGGTTCACACAGCACAGGAATCCAAAATCATGATGTATCTTAATGTGATATATGAAGCAGCTACTCTATTTTTCAGTGTTTTTTTTACTAAGTGTATTATAAAAATATAACCAATGCCCTTTTTTCATTTAACAGTGCTTTAACAAGTAATGACTTGATGTCATGTGTGAGTGTACTTAATATAATCTAGTGATACGGCAGGGAAGCAAACTGGCGAGCAGAGGTGGCAGGGCCAGAATTTGAAGTAGTGAGGGAAGTTTACACATGAATTCAACATAGCTGTGAAATCTTTGGATATAAACTTAGAGTAACATTTGCTTCTGCAGCATCTGGACTTTTTAACAGGAGTATTGGTATTTCTATTGAGCTGTGTTCAGACAACATGTGAAGTCACAGTTTGTTTAACCATGTTTTACTGAAGAAATTACAACTGGCTGAATTCATATAAGATACATAAGATACATAAACAAGTAAAACACTTCTTGCCCTAGCCTGTTGTTTGACTTCAATTTTAGCATGCAAATTGCTGTCTTCCCAACTGGGAATTTAATGGGGATTATGGGAAATGAATACATTAGATGGTGGCATACTACAAAGGTATAGTTGTATTACTTTGTATTCTGTCTTTCTCCAAATTGCTTAGAGTTTGATTGGATTCCTATATCAACCTAAGCCATAATATGGTTTTTGACTTACTCTGTTATGTGAACATTGAGAGGGATAAACCAGCATTTATGGGTAACAACTGTATATGAATCTCGCCAGCTTTTGTTATCTAAACCATGACTTAGCACAAAATACAAATCCAAACTGTTTCAGCCTTATGACAGTGCTGTGAAATCTGGGAAATGATGACTAGATTCACATATTTTGCTGCACAGTGATTTGTTTTAAACATGGTTTGCTGAATAAGCTACAATTGCTGGCTCACATTAATCCAAAACCAAATAAACCACAAAATGATTTAATTTCATGTGTGAACCCAACCAGTAATTTGCCCCGATACTCTAAAGAAAGAACCACACTTAGTGGCTATGAATGTATCACCAGCTGTCATGTACATCATTTTTACTGTGATTTCAGGTTTAGTGTCAAATCCATACCAGCCACCATTTTGGATCTCCTTAAAGTTTGTTAATAGGTTATATTTTTATTAACATATGGGTTAAAAGGATCCAAGATGGTGACTATTTCAGGTTTAAATAAACGTTTTCTAAATCGCAGTAAAGGGTCAGGAGTAAAGTAACACTCTTCTTTTCTGATTCTATTTTCTTGAAATATTGGAACAGCTAATACAAAATGAATCTCTTATCACTATTCTTTAAAGAAAAACAGGTGGTTGTAGGTAACTTAAAACCCATCACAGGCAGAGTAGGAGCTGGCTGCAGGCTCAGACTCCCTCCTTTTGTCTTCCCTTGCTGACAGGAGATCCCACCCATCTGCTTTAGTTACGTAAACTATAACGGCAGCAGGACAAAGGCTAACCAGGGTGCTGCTGAAAGACATTTCAGAATGTTAAGGTGGGGATTGACAAGGATATAATATAAGTTGGGGCAACAAAATTCCTCATCCCACTTCTGCCCTTTAAAGGCAGAAATTATTTTAACTCGTTAACTATTTTTCTTTTAAAGTGATATGAATTTTGTAAATATCCCCAAATTAATTAAATCTAAGGCTGTGTAAAACATATGCAGTCTTTCTGTGAACATATCTGGAAGGCATAATGTAAGAGAAGGCAGCATAAGGTACTGAATCTAAGTTCTTCCTGACTGCAGGTTTTTTTTAAAAAATTATTTTGACATAAGAATTAAGAAGAACCCAGCTGGATCAGGCCTTTTCTTGTCGAGCTTTCTGTAGCCAGTCAGGTGTTCTGCAAGCCGATAGACATGGACTGTGGGTGACAGCCTCCCTCTACTGTTGCTCCCCAGCAGCTGATCTTTGAGACATGCTTCCTTTGGTTTGGCAGGTAGTAAACCCCTCTCCAGACCAGGAGACATTGTGACCCTGGCTATTCATGAATTTGCCCAGTCCCCTTTTAAATCAGTTTAAATTGGTGGCCATCCTGGCATCTGTTGGTAGAGAATTCCACATGCCCTCAGTTTAGCTGTAACGTTCATCTGTTAATATCTTCAATTTTCATGTAAGTTATGAAAGCTCACTGAGAAGGTTTTTGCATAATAAGCTGAAGGTTCTTTAATACAAGCCCAATGGAAAAACAGGCTGCCAATGGGAAAAGGCCCTCAGGAAGTGGTATTTCTATCGAGTAGTTTCTATTTAGTTATTTAGTATTTCTCAGAAAAGGAGGATTCTCGATTCCTCTCAAAATATAGATTGAGATGGTTGAGTTGGGCTGAACTAAGTCAGCCACTGGATAAGATTCTAGGATAAATATTTATGCTTTGTTTGGACATCCTGTCAAATTACCGTTTGCTCTACCAGCCCTTTGTAAGAGGTTCCCACTTCCAGATAAATAACAAGAAAAAAATGGCTTAGGCCTGGGCTACATGTCTGCTTTCATTTTTCCTCCATGATAATGATGTAACTGTCATCATGGCTAAGTTATAAGAAACAATAACTTGCAGACCCATTTCAAACAGGATTTGAATTTGATTGCTGGCTGATCACAAGCTGCTTTACACTCATTTTTATTCATATAAAATAGTTTTGAGTGAAACCTGGTACATGGAAAAATTGTCACCCAATTACTAAGGTAGTTCCTTTTGCCATAGAAAGGCAGGCTGGTTATTTAGCATTTTTAGCATTATTAGCCCACATTTTTTTCAGCCCTTTCTTGTTGTGCTTCTTTGCAAAGCGCATGTTCCTCAGGAATTGGGGATCTACCCCTTTCAGAGATTCGTATCTATGTGACCTGGGTTTCTTAATGCCATTTCTGTGCCACTTGCGAGATTGATTGTGTGTGGTATGGTTCTTCGACTTGGCCATGGCTAAACCTTACGAGTCCGCCGACGTTCACGCCAAAACCGGAAGAGCCAAGCTGCTTTATCTTTTTAGGCATATTAAATAGAGTTTAAAGGGATGCTTGAAATGATTCTTATGATAAAAGAGACCAGGTATTCAGGGCTCTATACCCTGGTCCAGTGATACTGATTCTTGTGGTTGTATTGTTTAGATAATTAGGAGAATTCTTTTTTTAAAATAATTTTATTGAAGTTTTTAATAAACATAGTAAAAACTAATACAAACTAGAAGGGAAAAAATAAAAGTTCAGAAGGTACAGGAAAAAAAAAGAAAAAGACAACAAAGACAGTAATAAAGAAGTGGTCCTCAAGCTTCATGACACCGAGCATAAGCTAATATAGTAACTTTTCACCCTCTTTTAAAGTTACAAATAAAAAAAAACCTTTTCCCCATAGTCTAACTTTTATCTATACACAATCCAGAAATCATCAACTATTCAGTCCTGGTTCAGCAAAAAGTCCATTAGGAGTTACCAGAAATATCAAACATAGTTTATCCCTCGTCAAATAGTCCAACTTTATATTCCTTCTTTTTACTCTGCACAATCTTGACCTTTAAATCAGGCAGTAACCAGCCAGTAAGGAAACGGATCTAATACAGAGGTGGCCGAACTAGCAGCTGCAAGGGCCCTGTCCACTTCCTCAGGTGTAACAGGATCAAACTCCCCCCAGATAACCAAGCAAGACTTAGCCCCTGTAGCCTCCACTGGTGCTGCCATAAAGCTGGAGTCCAACGTAGAGTGAATGCGAGTGACTTTATCCACTAGATGTGCAGCATATTCCTTATAGCGACCCTGTAGGTGAAACCCAGTATTACTCCAAGGAGGGACCGGGTCACCCGAAATAGGGCTGCCGGGCGACAGTCTGCGGACGCAATAAGAGCGGAGAAATAACCACGTTTCGCCACCCTTACCGCCACGAGGTAGGCTCTTAATAGCGGCTCTAGCTCATGTTCGATCGTGTTTGCTCCCCGTCTTCCACCAATGGCGCTCCAGCCGTCTCTTAGCCCTCTTAAGCTTCCTCAGCTCTTCCGTATACCGTGGGGAGCCACGGGAGCCATGGGCATGGAGAGGCCGCTCAGGCCCAATCTGATCCAAAGCCATGGCCGCTCTCTCGTCCATGTGGCCACCAAGGCCTCGGCCGGACCGTGAAGCAGACTTTCCAGAACAACCCCAAGCTCCCTCTGAAACCCAGTTTGGTCCATCAGGGGCGGGCTGATCTAATAGGCCCAGCCTCCCTTTGGAGGGGGTGGCGCCAGAGAATTGGAGGCTGACCAGGAAGTGATCTGACCATGACAGGAGAAACCAATACCTCCCACAATTCCAGAACACTCTGCCACTGCTCTGACAGAAAAACCTGTCCTGGTTAAGCTCACACACACAGGCACAGGAAGGTGAGTAATAAGTATTTATTGACAACAAGACTTGAATTACTTAAAGCAGCCACCAGGTGCAAACACTGGAACCAGCTTGGGTCACCACAAGTTTCAAACAGAAGAACAGAGACAGGCACTAAGACAGGCAGGAATTTCCAAACTAACTTGGAACAGCAGAATACAGGCAGACACTAGGACCAACCAGCTCAAATTTCAAACTCACTTGAATAGGAGAATACCGGCAGGCACTAGGACCAGCTCGGAAACCAGACCAGATAGAAGAAAGCAGCAGCAAGGCAAGAGTCTATGCCGGAGATTGCAGCAGCAGCAGCAAGGGCAAGGTTCTGGAGCGAAGATCACGGCAGCAATGGAGACAGCGGCTTGGAGACGTAGATTGGCAGTGGTTACAGAGGCAGCGGCGCGGAGAGGTAGATTGGTGACAGAGGCAGTGGCTTGGAGGCATAGATCAGCGCTACAGAGGCAGATTGGCGACGGGCAGCGGCGCAGAGAGGTGATAAGCGGCAGCGACAGATTTGGAGGCAGCAGCTGTGTGGTGAAGGTCAGATGCGGGTTCTGGTGCGACGCTGTGATGGCGTAGGTGCAGGGTCCAAGGTGGGTGCGAGGCAAGGCTCCAAGGTTGGCTCTGAAGTGATGTCTAGAGGTGGAGTCAGGTCCGTTGTAGAACGGTTGTCTCCGACAACCCGTTCCTCAGATTGTTGTCCCTTTATACCAGAGCTTTCCAAACTGTGTGTTGGGGCACGTTAGTGTGTCGGTTGCAGTGTCTGGGTGTGCCTTGGCTGCTGCTGCCTCTGAACCCTGCCAGGATTCCGCAGAGGTCCTAGTGCCTGCCTTGTGCCTTGCTGCCTCCAAACCTGCTGTGATTCCGTGTAGGTCCTAGCGCCTGCCTTGTGCCCTGCTGTAAGAGTGTGTCGCGAAATGATGCCCTGCTGTAAGAGTGTGTCGCGAAATGATGTATGTCTAAAAAGTGTGTCACCAACATGAAAAGTTCGGAAAGCTCTGCTTTATACTTTTTGCTTCCTGCCGTTTTCTAGCAGTAACCAATCGGGTCGCTTTCTCCTGGGCGTGTTTTTCTGCCCTTCGTTTTCTGTCGCGGATAGGCGGTGGTGAGCCTGCCCCTGAATTGCTGCCTATGAACAGCTGACCTGTACTTTCAATTTTTGCACCCTGACTTTCTCCCGCTCTTCCCGGTAATGGTTCCAACGGCTCTTCTTCCTCCTTTCCCTCAGAAGCTAATGGTTCCAATTACTCCTCTTCCTCCTCCCCCTCAGAAACAACCTCCACCCTGACACCCCCCGCTGGACCCCCTCCTCCCCGAGTTCATGGGCCAGGCGGGTTTTCTCGAAACTAGCAAACCCATATTGGGGCGTGTATGTCTGAGGAGTTCTCCCATGAATATTCCTCTGGTCCATACCCTTTCCAATCTATTAAATACTGGAGGCGGCCCTTACGAATACGGGAGTCCAAGATGCGAGCTACCTCATACTCAATCTCACCTTGGACGACAACCAGTGGAGATGGTCGCTTTGCAGATCGAAGTGGACTATTGGGAGAAGCTGGAACTAATAATGATCAGTGAAAAACGGGATGTACCCGAATGTGGGGTGTAAGTTTCAATCTGAAGGCAACCAGGTTATTAACAGCTTCCACTGGAAATGCCCCCAAAAACCTGTAGTCCAACTTCCTAGAAGGTCGTGCAGATGCAAGGTGTTTTGTGGATAGCCATACAAGATCGCCCACTACTACTGATGGCCCCGCCTGCCGATAGCGATTGGCAAATCGCTTGTAGTCCTCCTTTGCCTTCTCCAATTGGCTCTGGAGGACTTGATGAATAGACTGGAGTTCTTGAGTAAAGTGGTCAGCAGCCAGTACCGCGGACTCTGGTGTTGAAATAGGAAACCGACGAGAATGGAAATGGTAGTTGGCCATGAACGATGACATTCTGATGGAAGAATCTAGTGTATTATTGTAAGCGAATTCAGCTACCGCTAGGAGGTCTGTCCAATTGTCTTGTTTAAAGTTTATGTAGCAGCGTAGATACTGCTCTAACACCGCGTTCACCCGTTCTGTTCCCTCATCTGATTCTGGATGATATGCTGAGGATAGTTGACTGTGCATGTCCAAGTTCTTAAGAAGCGCCTTCCAAAATCGAGCAGTGAACTGCGGCCCTCGATCAGACACTATGCTCTTAGCTAATCCGTGCAGCTTAAAAATATGTTTGATATACAACCGCATGGTTTCCTGTGCGGTAGGGAGGCCCACACAAGCAATAAAGTGAGCCATTTTGGTTAGAGCATCCACTACTACCAGAATGGTTGTAGCACCTTGGGATTTTGGGAGGTCGGTAATAAAGTCCATAGATATATTTTCCCAAGGTTGACCTGGCATCTGTAGTGGCATTAAAAGGCCAGCAGTCTTACCCGTACGGGTAAGGGTTCTTGGCCCTTCGACAATCAGGACAAGAGGCCACGTATCTTTTTACATCTTTCTGTATTCGAGGCCACCAGAACTGTCTACCCATCAACTCTTAAGGTTTTAAAATAGCCCAAATGTCCCGCAACAGGATTATCATGATATAGTCAGAGTGCTAATTCTCGTAACCCCCCAGCCGGTACATAGTAACTTCCCCAAAAACATAGTGCCCCCTGGTTCCAGGACCACAGAGTGAATTGATCAGCAGGAAGTTGTGCGAAGATCTCTGCCCTTTCACAAAGGGGTTGTTGCCCTGCTGATCCTTGATTTGTTGAAGGATGTCGCGTGGCACATCAGTTGCTGCAAATCGTTCCAAAGGAATTATGGTCTGGGGTGGAGGTGGAGGCCCCAGACGATTGTACTCAGGTTTCCGCGAAAGGGTGTCAGCCCTCTGATTTTGTCTTCGCAGAATATACGTTACTCGAAAATTGAATCGCGAGACGAATAGCGACCAACAAATCTGTTGCTGATTTAGATTTCTCGCAGTTTTTAGATGTTCTAACTTGCGGTGATCCATCCGTACCTCAATCGGGTGACAAGCTCCTTCTAAATGATGTCGCCAGGTCTCGAATCCTGCCTTGATGGCCAGAAGCTCTTTGTCCCAGATCGTATAAGCCTGTTCTGCAGGCGCATGTTTGCGTGAATGATAAGCGCATGGGCACAAAACGCCAGTGCGAGGTTCAACTTGGAGGAAGACGGCCCCTATGGCGACATCTGATGCGTCTGTTTCCACTACAAAAGCCCGAGTTGGATTGAGGTGTCTGAGAATAGGTTCTGTTGTAGAAGTCAGTTTTAGTTCCTCAAAAGCCCGTTGTTCATTGGCTCCCAACATGAACTTTGTTCTTTTCTGTAATAAATTGGACAAGGGTGTAGTTAGTTCCACGAAGTTTGGAATAAAATTCCTGTAATAATTAGCAAATCCCAACAACCGCTGCACATCCTTGGCGTGACAAGGCGGTTGCCAGGATTGAAGTTCCTCCACTTCGTATGGCTCCATCTCGATGCCGGTGGAGGAGATCCGATGCCCTAAGAAATCAATGGTGCTCTGAGCAAATTGACACGTCTCCAACTTGGGGTACAGATGGTTTTCTTGTAATTGTTGCAGCACCACACACATGTGATGTTCATGCTCGCTTGGAGAAGAGGAAAAAATATATCGTCCAGGTAGATAATCAGATATTTGTCAAGGAGATCCCTAAATATATCATGCATAAATATGCCAGGAGCATTAGATAGTCCAAAGGGTATGACTATATTCGAAGTGGCAGTAACGAGTACGAAACGTGGTTTTCCATTCGTCATCCTGCCGTATCCTGATGAGGTTATAAGCCCCCCGCAGATCCAGCTTTGTAAAGATTTGCGCGCTATGTAGCTGCTCAAGGAGCTCTGAGATTAGAGGCAAAGAATAGCAGTTTTTGACAGTGATTTCATTAAGTCTCCGGGCAAGTTCTTGGTGGTATGGGGATTCCAAGTCATCTTGTCTGCCTCCTGAGGAATCTGTATAACGACCAAGTAGCAACGGTAAGAACAGATCACGGAACAACGGACTGGTTTAAGATTGGGAAAGAAGTACGGCAGGGCTGTATACTCTCACCCTACCTATTCAACCTGTATGCAGAACACATGCGACGTGCTGGGCTTGAGGAATCCAAGGCTGGAGTTAAAATCGCTGGAAGAAACATTAGCAATCTTAGATATGCAGATGATACCACTTTGATGGCTGAAAGCGAGGAGGAGTTGAGGAGCCTTATGACAAAGGTGAAAGAAGAAAGTGCAAAAGCTGGGTTGCAGTTAAACCTAAAAAAAACCAAGATTATGGCAACCAGCTTGATTGATAACTGGCAAATAGAGGGAGAAAAAGTGGAGGCAGTGACAGACTTTGTATTTCTAGGCGCAAAGATTACTGCAGATGCTGACTGCAGCCAGGAAATCAGAAGACGTCTACTTCTTGGGAGGAGAGCAATGGCAAATCTTGATAAAATAGTTAAGAGCAGAGACATCACACTGACAACAAAGGTCCGCATAGTTAAAGCAATGGTATTCCCTGTAATAACCTATGGCTGCGAGAGCTGGACCATAAGGAAGGCTGAGCGAAGGAAGATAGATGCTTTTGAAGTGTGGTGTTGGAGGAAAATTTTGAGAGTGCCTTGGACTGCAAGAAGATCAAACCAGTCCATACTCCAGGAAATAAAGCCAGACTGCTCACTTGAGGGAATGATAGTAAAGGCAAAACTGAAGTACTTTGGCCACACAATGAGAAGACAGGATACCCTGGAGAAGAAGCTGATGCTAGGGAAAGTGGAAGGCAAAAGGAAGAGGGGCCGACCAAGGGCAAGATGGATGGATGATATTCTGGAGGTGACAGACTCAACCATGGGGGAGCTGGGGATGGTGACGGCTGACAGGAAGCTCTGGCGTGGTCTGGTCCATGAAGTCATGAAGAGTCGGAAGCGACTGAACGAATAAACAACAACAACAATTGCAGCACAACCGTAGCTCCCCTGACTTCTTTACGAAGAGTACGGGGGCTGCTACTGGAGAGGTGGAAGGTCTGATGAAACCCCGCTTCAAATTAATGTCCAGAAAATCCTTGAGGGCCACCTGTTCCGGTTCTGACAGCGAATAGATTCGCCCCATTGGAAGTCGAGTGCCTGGAACCAGGTCTATGGGGCAGTCATATGGTCGATGCAGTGGTAGTTGTTTGGACTCCTGCTCGTCAAATACACCTGTGTATTCCTCAAACTGGGGTGGCAATTGTGGGTTTGAGGCGTCAATTCCTGTAGCGACTGAGGACATTCAGCGCAAGCCAATTCGTCAAGAACCTTGGAGGCCAGTCCGTCCTGGAATTGGTCCAGGAGCACCGCTTCATTCCATTGGAGGTCTTGGGCGAGCAACCGGAAGTCAGTGATGTACTTGGTCACTGGTCAACAGCCTTGCCTGAGCTCTTTTATACGTCTGCTCGCTGCTTGAGTTTTGATTAGGTTTTCATATATGATCTGTAATTGCCTGCAAAACTCCTCATAGTTATCCAGTAACGGACTCTGCTGGGTGATGAAAGGCGAAGCCCAACGCGTTGCAATTCCTGTCAATAGGCCTATCAGAAACCCCACCTTATGACGTTCAGTTGGAAAATCCTCTGGCTGGAGACTTAGGTACAACTGGCTTTGCGCAAGAAACGCCGGGAATTGTTGAAGTGTGCCATCAATTTTTTCTAGCGTAACTACCGGACACTTATGACGTGGTGTTCCGGCTGGAATAGATGCCTGCTGCTGTGCTTGCATCTGGGCCCGCTGCGCTTGCATCTGGGCCAGCTGTGTTAACATTGCAGCCTGCTGAGAGAGTTCCAAAACTAGTTGCTCCGCCATGGTGCTTGGTTCACCTTCCTTTTCCCCCAATGGGGTGTGGTCAGAGACAATCTGTCCTGGTTAAGCTCACACACACAGACACAGGAAGGTGAGTAATAAGTATTTATTGACAATAAGACTTGAATTACTTAAAGCAGCCACCAGGTGCAAACACTGGAACCAGCTTGGGTCACCACAGGTTTCAAAGAGAAGAACACAGACAGGCACTAAGACAGACAGGAATTTCCAAACTAACTTGGAACAGCAGAATACAGACAGGCACTAGGACCAGCTTGGAAACAAGACCAGATCGGAGAAAGCAGCAGGAAGGCAAGAGTCTATGTCGGAGATTGCAGCAGCAGCGAGGCTAAGGTCTGAAGCAAAGATCACGGCAGCGACAGCAGGGCAAGGTTCTGGAGCGAAGATCACGGCAGCGACAGCAAGGAAAGAGTCTGGAGCGAAGATCACGGCAGCGATGGAGACAGCAGCTTGGAGGCGTAGATCAGCAACGGCAACAGAGGCTGCAGCACGGAGAGGCAGATCGGCAACAGGGGCAGTGGCTTGGAGGCGTAGATCAGCAGCAGCTACAGAGGCAGCAGCGCGGAGAGGAAGATCAGCGACGGGCAGCGGCGCGGAGAGGCGATAAGCGGTAGTGACAGATTTGGAGGCAGCAGCTGCGTGGAGAAGGTCAGATGCGGGTTCTGGCGCGATACTGTGACGGCGTAGGTGCAGGGTCCAAGGTGGGTGCGAGGCAAAGCTCCAAGGTTGGCTCTGAAGTGATGTCTAGAGGTGGAGTCAGGTCCGTTGTAGAACGGTTGTCTCCGACAACCCGTTCCTCAGATTGTTGTCCCTTTATACTTTTTGCTTCCCGCCGTTTTCTAGCAGTAACCAATCGGGTCGCTTTCTCCTGGGCGCGTTTTTCTGCCCTTTGTTCTCTGGTGCTGATAGGCGGTGGTGAGCCTGTCCCTGAATTGCTGCCTATGAACAGCTGACCCGTACTTTCAATTTTCGCGCCCTGACTTTTTCCCGCTCTTCCCGGTAATGGTTCCAACGGCGGCTCTTCCTCTTTTCCCTCAGAAGCTAATGGTTCCAATTACTCCTCTTCCTCTTCCCCCTCAAAAACAACCTCCACCCTGACAAAACCAGGTCAGGTGAATGACCACTATTATGCGTCGGGCCCTGGATGACTTGGGAAGGAGGGGCGGGGTTTACAGGTGGGAACCAATTGTGCGGACCGGGTGCGGGTTTTGTAGGGAGCCAATTGCGTTGACCGGGGGCGGGGTTTGCAGGTGGGAGCCAATTGCGTGGACCGGAGGGTAGGGTTTGCAGGCGGGAGCCAACTGCGCGGACCGGGGGCGGGGTTTGCAGGCGGGAGCCAATTGCGCGGACTGGTGGGCAGGGACCTGTCTTTTTCATCAATACGGAATATTACATAAGACCCCGTCCCGTTTTGCCATCCTGAAATATGGTCAGCCTATTACCCAGGCACTGGAATACGGTGAGGTGGGAGCCTGTGGATGGTTCTGCCAGATGCATCCAAGGAAGATGACTGAGATGCCAGGTTTTTGTTCTATGGTTTTTATTGTTGTGAACTGCCCAGAATTGTGTTCAAGATGTGTGGCCATACAAGTTGTTTAAATATTACAAAAATAGGAGGAGGGAGGAGTATTTTATTTATTTATTTATTTATTTATTGGATTTATCACTGCCCAACTCCCCCAAGGGAGTATTTGTTACGTTTCCCGCCTTGAGTTATTTGTAAAAACAATAAAAGGCGGGATAAAAATAAATAAATAAATAAATAAAATGAATACATAAAGGAAGCATTAAGTGCCCAATCCGATATGTAGATCTTGGCAGATAGAAGTGCATAAATAATTATTTGTATCTAGGAGGATGCAGAACATGATAAGCTTGAGGGTTCTGAAATAAAACACTATTTTGGAAATAAGGACAAAGGGGGGCACTTTATTTTGAGTGTTCTACCATACAGAATGGTAACTCAAAGCAAGCCCTTATTTCTCAATTTACATACTAAGTAGTATGTAAAATAAGTGGTGTGATAATTCATGCTGAGTGTTATTTGCTGATTGTTGTCTAAGAAATATTTGTGAATAGGTGAGATTGTAACCTGATGGCAAGCAGTGGAAATAACAGTTAAATAGAAACAAGCATATTTTTGCAGTCTGGACATTGTTTAGCATTTATTTTAAAAACTCATCACCTTAGCTAAAGCTAAATGTAACAAATCTTTTGTAGATTCAGTAACGGGTAACTCTTAGTATCATCTGTCACCTTATAGTGCACTTCTGTGGTCATGGGCTGAACAATATAGGAACAGAAGCTTATTTTAAGTTTCCATTGTTCCCTGGTAGAACAACAGAAACATTTTGAGTTTTGTTCTGCCATAACATGGAATATTCAAAACTTCCAGTAGAGCATTTTGAATGGGACCATTTTGTTTCCATCTTAGAACAACCCATTTTCCCCTATTGTGTACATATCCAAATTTGTTTTGGTTGGTTGAGATACAGAGCTAGCTTGCTTCATCCTATAACTGTAACACCAAAAGGGATATATTAATATGGTGCATCTTTTTTTTTAACAGTGAAAGCAAGTTGAATACATTGGTGCAGAAACTTCATGACTTCTTGGCTCACTCATCAGAAGAATCTGAGGACGCCAATTCTCCTCCAAGATTATCTATGAGCAAAAATATAGGTAACATCTTCATTCTAAAACTGTTAAGATTTGCAGTTTTTGAATATTTTCTCACATCACACATAATTGTATAACTAGGAAATGCTATACAGCATGTCAGAGTTGCTGCTATCTTGTTTTTTATAAAAAATGTATTAAGTTTAAAGCAAAGATAAAAACTACAAAAAACTACAAAAAAACTAAGTTGACTTCCGACTTTTAGCAGCAAGAATATACAGCAATTTCCATAATCAAACCCTTACGCTATATCAAACCGAAGTCACATTATTTCTATAAATCATTACATTAAAAGGTAAAGGTTTCCCCCGCACATTTGTGCAGTTGTGTCCGACTCTAGGGGCCGGTGCTCATCTCCGTTTGTTAGCCAAAGAGCCAGCATTGTCCGAAGACGCTTCCATGGTCATGTTGCCAACATGATGTGCATGGAACGCTGTTACCAACCCACCGAAGTGGTACCTATTAATCTACTTGCATTTGCATGCTTTCGAATTGCTAGGTTGGCAAAAAATCATTCCATTAGCACATTATAAAAATCACTAAATACAATTGTTCCCTCCCCTTATATTAAAAGAAAAAGAAATATATAAACCTCCTAATCCACTTCCTCCCCCAAAGACAACATTTACTAAATTATTTCCTTCCTACCACTATTCTATACATTTCTGTCTACTAAAATAAAAATTGTGGTGAGTGGGCTTGTGTGTTCCCAATGAACCCTGTGAGCGAAGCCGTCGGGAGTCATGTACTCCTGGCAGGGTCACCCATGGCGGTAAGGTCCAGGGGGAGGAACCAGACAAAGAACGATCCAAGAAAGTCCTCAACGGCAGAACAGGCGGAAGATAACAAGGTGTATTGTTACAACGGCTGTGAAGGCGGATGAAGGCTGCAGCAGACAAAAGGTCACCAATCGTCATGGTATCCATGCCATTGGATTAGAGCCTTTTTCTGTGAAGGTTGTGTGCTGATCGTTGTGCACCGATCTCCACACATAAAACAAATTCACGCACAGGCGTCTTCCAACCACACCAAACCCAAAACAACCAAAAGTCCCATGGCGACTGACGAATGGCAACGGGGGCAGGACTGTGAAATCCGGAAGCTCCTAGTCATGGACCAGCACATGGGCGGTGGATACGGATTCAGTCGCCCTGACTCAAGGATCGAGGCAGTTGAGTAGTTTGGCAGCTGTATCCACGACTGAGCAGCCCTATTTAGGATCCACTCTGCTCACCCCATATGGGGAGGGGGCTAGAAAAGGTGCCCTAAACATAGTCTGCCTCATTTTCTCTCTGACTGGATTACCGCGACCAGTGGGGTCACCATCTAGCGGTCGTAAAAAACACATGAAATTGAAGAAGCACGAGTACAGGGCGAAAGGGAGAAAAGAGCTAAAAGGAAGGCACGTCAGGCAAACCCTCATCATGACCGTCTCCCACCCGGAAACCTATGCCCCCACTGTGGGAGGTTGTGCGGATCCAGAATTGGCCTTTACAGCCACTTACGGATCCACCGTTAAAATTTTACCTTTGGAAGACAATCTTACTCGGCTACGAGTGATCGCCAATGATGATGAATAAAAATCAAGCTAAAAAAACTTATAAATTGTCTGCTTTTATAATTAATAATACTATAATAATCTTAACCCTATTAACCCTAAAACCAAGCAATTATTATTATACCTTATAAATCTTAAATCATTAAAAAGAAATAAAAACAAGCAAACCTTAAAAACAATCCAATTAATCTTAATCCAAATTGTTAAAAAAAATAGAATCATAGAAGCCTTAAAAGCAGTCAAAATAAACATTCTTAAATCTTTACCCCACTTCAAAATACACCAGGGCGTTTACATATCTCCATAATACACACACGGCATTTTTCATAAGAAAGTCAAACAGCCCAACTGCCCCCCTTAGAAACTCAGACTTCTCAGCAGAAAACCTCCCACAGAGCAAAATCTCTTCTTTTCCATAACATTCCACCAGAAAAACAACTGCATTTGTGACTTGTGATTCGGTCTGTGTCTTTAACTCTTTAACAGCTTTCCAAACTGTGTGTTGCGACACAAAAGTGTGTTGCCTGCGGGGCCCAGGTGTGTCGTGTCAAAACCCGGAAGCGCTGATGGTGCGCCACTGGGCCATCAGCGCTTCCAGGTTTTCGCATGGCACACAAGGATACCGCCACCACTGCGGCGCAAGAACATCCGAAAGTGCAGTGGCGTTGTGCAAAAACTGAAGGCTTCCAGGTTTTTGCGCGCCACCGCAGCGGCGGCGCTTCCAAGTTTTCTCGCGCACCGCCGTTGGTGTGTTGCCGCGGGAAAACTTTGGAAAGCCCTGCTTTAACTCCTTCAACACCAAAATCTGGTCGTCGTCATCCGGCACAACAAAAGCTTCAATTTTGCTGTCGGTAGAAACATCTCCATCTTCACTAGAATCAACTTTTTCCACAACCTCCTAAGACAGATGAAAGCTGATATTTCAAAGCTGATATTTTCTACAATGTCCCGAATATCTCGCATAATAGCTTGACAGAAATCAGAAAATCTGTTTGATCACACAACGAAGCTCTGAGAATGTCTGCTTAAAATTCTCCATGTTACAGGCAGTAGGTTATGGCGCCCCCTAGATACTTAACTGACAAAAGTAAGAGTTAATAGAAGATTAACTGTCGGGGCGAGCGGATGGAGCGGCCTGCTTCTACTCCTAGACACCAGTGATCCTTAGGCTGTCCAACTTCTTGAAAGATTCCATCAACGCTGCCTCCGAAAAATTCTGCAAATTACTTGGGAAGATAGGCGGACTAATGTTAGCGTATTAGAAGAAGCGAAAACCACCAGCATTGAAACAATGATCATCCAACATCAACTTCGCTGGACCGGTCATGTTGTTCGAATGCCTGACCATCGTCTTCCAAAGCAGCTACTTTACTCCCAACTTAAGAATGGAAAACGGAATATTGGTGGACAGCAAAAGAGATTCAAAGATACTCTCAAAGCTAATTTTAAAAAATGAAATATCAGCATTGAGAACTGGGAAGCCCTAACTCATGAGCGTTTCAATTGGAGGTCATCCTTTATTAATGGCGCTATGGACTTTGAAGAAGCACGAGTACAGGGCGAAAAGGAGAAAAGAGCTAAAAGGAAGGCACGTCAGGCAAACCCTCATCATGACCGTCTCCCACCCGGAAACCTATGCCCTCATTGTGGGAGGTTGTGCGGATCCAGAATTGGCCTTTATAGCCACTTACGGATCCACCGTTAAAATTTTACCTTTGGAAGACAATCTTACTCGGCTACGAGTGATCGCCAATGAATGAATGAATAGTAAATAGACACTCACACAGAGATTATATAAAATAGCCTATTTACTTATATACATACGTATTTACAGATCACTTCCACAGGTAACAAATGATACACCAACGATACAGCATACAGAGGTAAAATGGGAATAAATGAGAAGAACGAATACAGGACATCTCTGTATTTATATATAAACTGACCAATCACCTTATAGGTCACTCTCATTATCCACCACACCCAACTTAACTCTAAGCACCTGTTGTATGAGTCACACACTGACACATCATCCCTACAACAATGGCTGCTAATTGGGTGACTCTGCAGAATATTTCCCCTTTCACCTAAATATCAAACCTCTCAATATAATTTATATCTAGCTGTAAATTCCTGGGTATATAAAACCCCAACATTAACAAACTGGAGAGCCACTTTGGTCTAGTGGTTAAGGTGCTGGGCTAGAAACTAGGGCCCTGAGAGTTCTAGTCCCGCCTTAAGCATGAAAGCCGGCTGGGTGACCTTGGGCCTGTCACACACACACAGCCCTAGGAAGGAGCCAATGGCAAACCAGGAGACTGAGAGTTCTAGTGCCGCCTTAGGCATGAAAGCTGTCTGGGTGACCTTGGGCCAGTCCCCCTCTCTCTCAGCCCTAGGAAGGAGCCAATGGCAAACCAGGAGACTGAGAGTTCTAGTCCCGCCTTAGGGATGAAAGCCAGCTGGGTGACCTTGGGCCAGTCCCTGTCTCTCAGCCCTAGGAAGGAGCGAATGGCAAACCAGGAGACTGAAGAGTTCTAGTCCCACCTTAGGGATGAAAGCCGGCTGGGTGACCTTCGGCCAGTCCCTGAGTCTCAGCCCTAGGAAGGAGCCAATGGCAAACCAGGAGACTGAGAGTTCTAGTCCCGCTTTAGGCATGAAAGCTGGTGGGGTGACCTTGGGCCAGTCCCTGTCTCACAGCCCTAGGAAGGAGCCAATGGCAAACTAGGAGACTGAGAGTTCTAGTCCCGTCTTAGGCACGAAAGCCGGCTGGGTGACCTTGGGACAGTCACTCACTCTCAGCCCAACTCACCTCACAGGGTGGTTGTTGTGGGGAAAAGAGTAGGAAGGAGTATTAGGTATGTTCGCCGCCTTGAGTTATTTATAAAAATAATAAAGGCGGGATAAAAATTAAATAACTAAATAAAGATTTCCAGCAGTGTTTACAAAAGTAAAAGTGATAAGGGGCAGCTTCCCAGAGAAAGTAGCAACAGAAAACTGATGATTCAAAACAGCAGATTCAACGTGTAGGGAAAAATCAAATTCTTGAAATTCAGTACAAAAGTTATAGCAGGGATGCACTTATTTACTCCCAGTCCTCCTTAATATTTAAATGGGGAAACAAGCCAAAACTTTAAAAGATTTTTAAAAATTAATCCAAAAACAACAATAAGCACCAAGAGAGATCGCTTTTCCTTGCTGTAAAAAGCCTCTCTTGGCGTACATAAACTTAAAAAATATAAATTGGGTGATTTAGAAATGGGGTGGCTCAACTTAATGTCCCTTTAAGGCAGGGGTGGGGAACCTTTTTTCTGCCAAGGGCCATTTGGATATTTATAACTTGGGACCGGGGGTGGGTGGGTGGGGGTTTCTGGGATTTCTGCAGACCAGGGGCCAGAGTTTGCGGGCGGGAGCCAATCACAAGCACTGGGGGGTGGGGTTTGCGGGCGGGAGCCAATCACGTGGAAGGGGCAGGGTTTGCGGGCGGGAGCCCTGCGAGCCTTATATGGCCCGCGGGCCTGACGTTGCCCACCCCTGCTTTAAGGCTACAGTGCGGTTTGGAAATGGTGACGTCCCAGCCTCCCGGCTGCTATTACCGGATTATCGCCAATGCTGTTTGCGATCCTTTGGCTATGAGGGGCTATTCTGGAGTACAAATGGGATGATTCCGAGCGTTTTCTGTCCATGAAAATGCTCTAGGGCTTCAGGAAAAGCCTGCCTGAGCCCATAAAAAAGCCGCGTTGTCAGATCTGCCTGCGGAGCTCGCGGGCACAGCTGTTTCGGCCATGTCCCCCACCGGAAGCCGCTGCTATCTTGTTTTTAATTGATGTCATAATAAAGAAATTTATGAGTGAAATAACGAACGTTTTATAATATTAATTGGGAAAGAGGAAATGTTTCTGACTTTAATCTGCTATCAGTATTTCCATTGTTTCTTATATTTGAATTTCATAACGTACTACATTGTTTTTCTGCCAATTTTATTTTCAACCATTATTGCTTATGCCAATTCTTTCTTTCTTTCTTTTTTACTTGCTTGCTTACTTATTACTTAGTTTTATTTCTATGCAGCAGAAATCAAAAAGACTTTTGGCAGCTTATGTAGAAAAGTACAAGCATTTATAGTAAAAAGAGAAAACAACAATACAAACTATAAAAAAATAAAGTGGAAAGTTCTCTGAAGTAGGTCGGTCTTCAGAAATTTCTGAAAAACCAACAAAGAAGAAACTAGCTTGATCTCCACAGCATCGGCAGCATGAAAGAAATAGTTGCAGAGAATGTAGAATTGGAACCCTGGTACTTGATCAGTTTTGGAGAATTATATATGGCTTCACACTCTGTAGCAGTGAAATTTTTTTTATTGATGTTACTACCCTGCTGTCAATCTCAACGACTTTGTTGGTATAGAGTGAGCTGTTGGCTACTTCCATGTGGGTATTGGTTTCTCAAGGCCACACTGGTTATGCAACAACATATTTAATTTTCTTTTTTAAAATAGTAACAGCTATTTTAAAACTCGCATAGTAACACAAAAGGGATGTGTACAGAAGGGGGAACATGCTTTATTTCATACTAGCAAGAAACTTACTGTGGCCCCAAGATTAGCCAAACAGTTCGGGTCATGTTGCAACCAAAATGTAATCGTGGTGGTTCTGCATTTTGATTTCCCCCCCCCCCCCCCCATCTAGTGGGGTCTTAGGTGGTGAGCAGTGCCAGGCCAGTGTTCCGTGCCCCTACCACCTCTGCATGGCTTTGTACATCGACACCCCCCCCCCCCGTCACAAAGGCCTTCTCCTCCTATGGCTCTTAGCCACTAGCACTGGGTTGTCTTCAAAGGTTATGGGGATCTGGGTGTTACGCAACCAGGCGTTGCATAAAAAAGGTAAAGGTTCCCTCCGCACATTTGCGCAGTCGTGTCCGACTCTAGGGGCCGGTGCTCATCTCCGTTTGTTAGCCAAAGAGCCAGCGTTGTCCGAAGACACTTCCATGGTCATGTGGCTGGCATGACGCGCGCGGAACACTGTTACCTACCCACCAAAGTGGTACCTATTTATCTACTTGCATTTGCATGCTTTCGAATTGCTAGGTTGGCAAGAGCTGGGGTGAGTACGGGAGCTCACTCCGCACGCAGGGCTAGGGATTCAAACCTCCGAACTTGCGATCTTCCGATCGACAAGCCTGGCGTCTTACCCGCTGAGCCACCACGCCCCTTACACCAGGCGTTGCATACTTATGGCCAAATCCTAACAACCTAGGAATGATTTAATTTGGTATTCCTGTCAATGCCACCATCAACAATTGAGGGACAGCATTGGTTCATGGAGCGAGTCATGAACTTAATTTCATCCAAAATAGATTGAATTTTAATCCTGATGTTAAACCATACTGTTTCTTATCAGATGAATCTAAGTTTTGTCTGGACTTCAACATGGCGTAATACTTGATAGCCTCATAAATATAAAAAGGTCATTTGAATATTTTGAGTAGTTATTACAGTTTTTTACATGTTGATGTGACATATTTACATGTTTCCTGTAGATAGTGACAGTATGCCTGGAAATATTCCGGCTCCAGTGGAAAACAACAGGGAAGAGGTAAGAATAGAAGGTGGTAACTACATTGATATAATACTATAGTTATGGAAAATTATGGTTTATTTGATAGTTCAGACCTTTCAGATTACTTTTATTACTTTTATTAGTTTATATGTGCAAATTGTTCTGAATTTGAGTTGTTTTGAATCCAAAACACCTCTTTTAAGTTTCAAACACCCCACTCCAAGTGCAAAACAGCTCACCTTTAATGCAAAACAAACTTTTTGTCCATCTTTGGAGACGTTTTAAGCATGAAACACTTTTGAATGATTGAAGTGGGATGTTTCAAATGTTAAACCTTGTGCGTCCCTATTTATTATTGTGTGTGTAATCTAATGGTATGAGCATCTTTTGTAGAAATACTTCCTTTGGAATTTGGTAGGATGAATGTTTGCCTTAAGCTTATAATCAAGTATTTAAAAAATGACTAAACAGAAATATGAAAAGTTGCACCTTCAGTTTTCCGGCTCACTTGGAAGCCTGCAAACGTTTAGTGTCTTTTATTAAATAGCGGGGAGGGATTGGTATTGTAAAAGGTCCAAAGCAACTCCTTTGAATAAGTTTCGAAGCCCTCACTGCCACGCTATGCATTCCAGAGCCTCTTTCAAATCAAGCTGTCCTTGAACTCTTGATGACTTTGTCGACACGACTACGTAGTTTTCTTGGCAGCATTACGGACCTGGTTTGCCATTGCCTTGTTCAGGGTGGTTCTTTCAGCTTTCCAATCTAGCCTGGTTGTCCTCAAATACGAACCAGGCGTGACCCTGCTTAGCTGCCAAGTGCGGACAAAGGAGTGCCCCTCTTGAAACGTTTGTGTGCTTGTGTCTCTGTATGTGGCTTGACGTATTTTTAAATACACTTCGGTGAATAAACATGCATGGACAGCAGACTTGGCATTTTTCCTGTGTTTCCTGGTATTTTTCTTTTCCACAGGAGCAATTCAGGGCCAGCGCATGTGTGACAAAGGCAGTGAACAAGAAGCTACTTTTCAAATAAGGAGGCAGTCTAGGGAGTCACTGACTGGATTACACAACTGAAGTTATTAACCTCAGTTACTAAATTAACCCATTTTCTGAGTCCACACAATTCAAGTGACTAATAATTGCAAGGGAGATGGGCGGGGAATAAATTGAAATAATAAATAAAATAAAACAAGTTAGGTTTGTGCAACACATTGAACCACAGAAAAACCCGAACTGGATTAAGTATGTTGTGTGCATGCATTTTCTGTATCTTTCAACTGATTTGGCTAAGCTGTGACTTGGTGTCACAGAAGTGACAGTATAGCTGGGTCAGATTCTCTATTGAGTATTCTCCATGTGTGATGGAATACAATTCCTTTTACCCCACACATCTATTTTCTGGGGATGAAGCCAGCTCTACATTGTACTTATTTCTTAGATTTCTATCCCGCCTTTAAATTAGGAGCTCAAGGAGGTGTATGTAATGTTCCTTCCTCCTATTTTATTTCTACCACATCAACCCTGTGAGGTAGGTTGAGTTGAGAGAGAGAGAGAGAAAGAGTGGCCCCATGGCTGAGGGTGGACTGGGATCTGGGTCTTCCCACGTGGACTGCCACAATATAACTACTATACCATGCTGTCTCATGTTGAAGAAGACGGTTTACTTGTCCCTTTGAGATCTGTACCACTGAGATCTATGGCAGTAAAAAGCTGTTACTGTATAGTTTTATACTTCATGTACATGAAGTGCATATTTCCAATTTCTAGGGGCTACCAAGGATTTTGGAATCCCAGGAATGTGTCTTGATAGGCACAGAGGGCAGAGACATTCAAGGGAATCATAAATATAACAGCAGCTAGACTATATGTGTTAAACACTCCCCCCCATGTCAAACATAAATTTCTTGTGGGTTCACTGTACGCCATCCTTTTCAGTCACTTGACTTGTGAAACTGCTCTTGCTAACTCTGGATATAAGCTGCACAGGTAGTCCTCGTTTAACATCCACTCGTTCAGCAGCCAAAGTTACAACGGTGCTGAATGAGGGGTACTTAGGACGGGTCCCCTTAGCCGCATCCATTGCAGCGTCCCGCAGTCACGTGATCGCCATTTGCAATCTTCGCTGCCGGCTTCTGACAAGCAAAGTCAGTGGGGAAGCTGGCAGGGGGTTGCAAATGGTGATCATGGGATGCTGCAACCACGCAGGATTTGCCTAACAACGGCAACTGGGACTGCCGGACCTGCCGTTGTAAGTTGGCGTGGTCACATGACGTTGCACCTTATGACCGTGTCGCCTAGCGATGGAGTTCCTCATCCCAGTTACCATCGGTAAGTGAGGACTACCTGTACTGGGTTTGTTGATATACTCTTGTGAGAGGGGTTTAATTTTTTTTTTCCTGTGGTGGGTAACAGAAAGCAGCTTGGTGGTTCTCAGTAACTTTACACAAAGTTTTTGCTTATTTTATACAATGATTATAGTAACATTCAGCATACTATTTAAGCACATTTATTTATTATTTATAAATATTTTTGCCTGTCCAAGTTTTTTTTAATACTTCCAATAATTGGAGCACACTTTAATAATGAATTATTACACTTGTAGATACACTTTTTATTGTGCCTAAGGACTGAAATACAGGAAGTTATATTTAATTTGCATGCAAAGTAATATCTGAGGTGATATGCACACGCAGAGGAATGATACTACTTTGATTCTATATAAGAGGTTTGCGTTTTTGCATTTTTTCATATATAGGGTAGTAGCTCTTCTGAAAGATCCAAATCATTAGGATCATCGCGCTCCAAAAGGTTAGTTGGTGTGTTATTTAAATTTTTAATTGCTTGCTTCACTGAATCAGGAGATACACCCTGACTATAAGAATTGATAATTATGCTAAGAGGTGATGCAACAGAAATATTATGTGGCACTTGATGGAGTATACTATTTGCTTGCACTTTTTAAAATAATAATTAATTGATATAAATTAATGATATGAATTTGAAATCAAATATGATTGTCCTGAGATCTGAATTCCAGTTGCCCAGAATTTAATATGTGGAATTATACAGTATATCGATTATAATTCTTTTAGTTGATTTTTTAAATCCTTCATGAACTATGTTAGATTCCTTGCATAAAAATATAATTTCAGGCTGTAATTTTGTGCAAAATTGCTAAAGTTCTGTAATTTTGCTGAAATATGTACAAATGGCATTATGAATATTTGTCTTTGCTGCCCATTCAGGAAACCCACAGTTGTAACAAAATATGTTGGCTCAGATGAAGAACAAACTTTAGATGAAACCATGAATCAAGATGTTTCAAATGAAAACTCAGAAAATGAAGTTGATATGAAAAGTTTGCCAAAAGGTAATTAATCTGCTAGTTCAGAAGGAATGTCACAGTATGACAGTTACAATTAATATATTCAGTAAGTATTCAGTAAGTATCCCTTGGGGGAGTTGGGCGGTGATAAATCCAATAAATAAATAAATAAATAAAATAAAAGTATTGGCATGTTTTCCTGGTCACTGAATAAGCCGTATAAACTTCCCTGTTCTTTCCTTCCTCTTCCGTTTTGCAAATTCTGGCTCTTGCTGCTTACATTAACTCATTATAAAATTAATGGATTCTTGTTCAAGTAGCAGCAGTTGATTTCAGGATATAAAACACGGGATAAGCAGTTCATTAAGTTGTGTGTTAAAACAAATTGTAACATATATAAATTAAAGTTTTAGAGCAATTAAGAGAATATGTTTGTAACCTTGAAGATTAAAGCATCTTATCCATTTCACTTTTTTAAAATGTCCCAATTATGAAGCCTTGTCAGAAAGAACAAGGTATGTGTTGTAATTAGGTTTACATGTTATATTTTAATATTATATAATCAGAATTTTGGTAATAAAAATGAAATGTTATTTCTTTTGTATAACTTGGTTGAGTTGGAAGAGATAACTTGAAGAAAGTTTTTCAAGAGTTCAGAAAACCGGGTTTGCTTTGAAGCAGAAGTTATTGCTGCTTTGAACCAAAACTGCCTGCTGCAGCTGAAAGTATGCCCGTTTTCCTCCAGGGGGGTCTGGGCATTCCATACTGGGATATCCCACCCCCACCCACTCTGGAGGCAAAGCGAGAAAATTCTGGCCTTGCTTTCTGTGGGAGGAGAGAGCTTTGCCTTCAGCTCCAGGCTGACTTTGCTCCAAAGAGCACAGATGCCCAGCATATCCATATGGCCAGAGTTCCTTCAATAGAGCCAGATTTTACTTCTTTTTCCTTCATTTTAGTTTCTTTACCTTTTTTTTAATTTTAATTTTTTTCCTATTCTTCCCACAACAACAACCCTGTGAGGTGGGTTGGGCTAAGAGAGTGTGACCAGCTGGAGACAGTCTGAATAGCAAACAAATTGAAAGCACATAATTGAGAAGTTGAAAGAAAATCTGCTAGATATTTTACCGATTTTGATTAGATAAAAAAAATCAAATACCTGTATTAGGGAGATAAAAATTTGATAAATTAAATAAATAAATAATGCATAAATAATGCATACATAGAAATGATCAAGTAGTTCATCTATACAGGAAAACCTGCTTTGTGTTTAGTAAAGGTAAAGGTTCCCCGACACAGTCGTGTTCGACTCTAAGGGCCGGTGCTCATCTCCGTTTGTTAGCCAAAGAGCCAGCGTTGTCTGAAGACGTTTCCATGGTCATGTGGCTGGCATGATCACGTGTTACCTTCCCACCTAAGTGGTACCTATTTATCTATTTGCATTTGCATGCTTTCGAATTGCTAGGTTGGCAAGAGCTGGGGCGAGTGCGGGAGCTCACTCCGTCACGCGGCGCTCGGGTCTCGAACCGCCGAACTTGCTATCTTCCGATCGACAAGCCTAGCGTCTTACCCGCTGAGCCATCGCGTCCCCTATGTTTAGTAGGAGAGTTTAATAGGAGAGGGAAGCTGTAGAATTAATGTGTTTACCTTCAGTTACACAATTTAATATTATTGAAAAAGGAATTTAAAATACCCTTTTTTAAAATAAGTGATTGGTCTGATTCGTTAGTGTAAGCTATCATGTAAGGATCCTTTTCAAGTGCCCACTGTACTTGCACTGGTGATCAGAGCTGATACACCTGCTCTTGAGTCTGATAACCTCCACTCATGAGGAGGAGATTGTAATGGAAGGTGCCACTGAATTGGGGGGGTGATGTGATGGAGCTGGGAGCTGAGGGGGTAGGGAGCACATTCCAGGCTGATAAGCCTTCGCACAGCTTGGGGAGGGGGGCGAGGAAGAGAGTTAGACTAGCACCGCCCTAGATTCCCAAGGGTATTTTTTACCTTAGCTCAGTCTAGGAACCCTGAGTCTGGCAAGATTCTGTGTATGGTAGAAACAATAAAGATACTAGAGTTGAACTTCAACTCAGCGTTGTTTCTTCCCCAATTTCCCTGACAGAGATTGAGGTATTCTTATTAAATGACCAATAACCGGGTGCTTTGAGGACAATAGCAAAATTTTTATTTATAGCCTTAGCTTACAGAAACTGTTTGGTGCCTTCAATGTAAGCTGCCCAGAGTCATGAATGTGAGATTGGTGGCTGTATAAATTGAACTGAATGAATGAATGAACGAACTTTATAGGGTTTCCTCCTTTTATATGTGTACTAGACAACCTGTGACCCATTGGGTCATCGTTTCAGAGATATTTCCTTACCTAAACAGAGAAACAGAATGACCAAGGGCAAAAAAGCAGTGGGAGCGCGAGCGACTTCCAGCTTCCTGCCTGCTTCCCCATTGACTTTGCTTGTGACAAATCCATCTTCCCTCCCTCCCTCCCTCCCCACATATAATATAGGCTTGTGCTGTTTGCCCTCCCCTCACAACCCTCAGGAGAGCCCCGATGAAGCCGCCGCCTCCTCAACTGACCCGCGGAACTGCCTGCCACTTTGCTGGGGTGTGTGTGTGGAACAAAGGGAGCTGAATATCTCCTTACCAGATTCCTCAATGCCTTCAACAATGGCAGAGCTGCTAATGTCCTGGAAAAGTTCTTAAAAATTCTAGGAGACATTCAGAGATGCATCTGCCTTGAAAGTAGCTCATGTTGAACTGTACAGCCCAGTCAAACATCAGGGGTTGACCACAGGAAATGTTTTATGACATTTTGCATTATGTCATAAAATGTTTTATGATGATTTTTATGTCATAAACTGTTTTGTAAAATTTGCCAAATTTCTGTTCCACGGGAGTCATGGGTCGCAGATTTTGGATGCATTCTGTAAATTAGCCCATTTGAGGTACCTTGGTTCGAAAATTGACGCACCGTTTCACCCAGACACGAGAGTTTTAGTAGTGTATAGTGTCAGGATGTAGCATCCTTCCAGTATAGGGATAAGTCTATAAGAGATGGGTTTTGTAGTAGTATTTGTATTAGCAGGTATTTGTATTAGCAGACCTGTAGTAGTGTTTGGGTATGGGAAAAGTAAGATTAGTAGTCTGTGGCTTGAATCATGTCAACTGGATTTCTATTTTCTTAGTGGAAACGTTTCACTCCTTATCCAGGACTTATCAGACTGAAGAAGCTCCTTGGATAAGGAGTGAAACGTTTCCACTAAGAAAATAGAAATCCAGTTGACATGATTCAAGCCACAGACTGTTCCACCTGGATGACTGAGAACCTTCATAGACATAAGATTAGTAGTATTTGGGTATGGGAAAAGTGAGTTTGTTGAGAGGCCTGGGCACCTTCAAGGTCAGTGTGGCTGGCTTATCAGTGCTCGTTAGCAAGGAATGTTAGAAAGGGAGTAGAGAAGGTTAGAAGGTAGTATTGTCGAAGGCTTTCACGGCCGGAGTTCGATGGCTGTTGTGGGTCTTCCGGGCTGTGTGGCCGTGTTCTACCTGGGCACAGAGATTTCGCTTCTGTCTGTGCTCCTGCCCTCTGAAGATGCTGGCCACAGATGCTGGTGAAACTTTAGGAACCACAACTTCCAGAACACGGCCACACAGCCCGGAAGACCCACAACAGCCATCGTTAGAAGGTAGAATGGAATTTTCCTATTAGATAGGTTTAGAAATTAAGGGGGAGATTTAGCCGTGAGAAGCTGCAGAACAGAATGTAGCCTTTAGGGAGGGGTTAGAGAAGAAGGGGGATTTTATCTTAGCATTTCGCACGCTTTTCCTCAGACTGATAGTTGGCTTGGACCGAGCATCTGTATTAATAAAGAACTCTTCTACCTCACCTGGTGGAGTGTGATTGAGAGTTTCCGATTTAATAACTGTGTATCAGTTCATCACATATAGATGTACTGTTACTTATGCTTGTATTAATGGTGTGCTGTATTTATAAATTCTGTGACTTGGTCTTGGACCACAAATAAACAAGTAATAATAGTGTAACTGTAATGTTGGTATACTGAAGTATAGAAACACTGGATTTTGTAGACAGTGTATAAATATATCTTGCACTATATCTGTGTACCTCTGTCGATATGTTAATCATGTATTATCACATTTACCAGTGAATTATATAATCAATATATTAATGTCAGCATTTTGTCAGCATATAATGCTAGCCATTATATAATACCATGGTACGGTGATAATATTTGTGCCATGTGTTTGTGTGAATGTACATGTATGAAAGATGACGTATGTGAAGCTCGTTCAAAGCAGGCCAAAAAGGCAGAAAAGTTTACTCGGGAATATTTTAGCGTATGCTGCATATGGAAAATAACAATAAGATATATGAGATATGATTCCCACATGAACTGGATGAGACATTGGCACCCTAGAAAAATACCAGGAGATTTGAAAAAACCCGCCAAGGTGGGATTGGCCAAGCTTCCTTTTGAAGTTTTTTTTAAAAGCTATGGGAATTATAGTCCTTTGGAGCCATCACAAAGGCTAGATAAAGTAGCTAATCATGCAAAGCCCGATAACTGTATGAATAGATGATTAAATTTGAACGTTGGGATTCTGATTCCATAATTTTCATTGTAATTTTTAACTGTCATTTCCTTAGGAACTATAGTCGTACAACCAGAACCAGTACTTAATGAAGACAAAGATGACTTTAAAGGACCTGAATTTAGGAACCGAAATACTACTAAAATAAAACCAGAATCTCAGAAGAAGCGAGGAGGTAAGTGCATCATGAATTAAGTCCAGGTCTTTGTTTAAAATGTTCCATGTTGGTCGTTACTTTGTGCATGTTGTATGTTGGTTTCCAGTTTCCCCCGAACCCTGAATAGGCAAGGTAGGTCAATAAGAATTGCTTGTATTGCTGCCTGGGCACTTGAGAGCAGGGGAGGGCAATCGGATGCCCCGGGGATTTAAGAAGCCCACAGACTCCCTTCCTGGGGCATCAGTTGCCCTGTCCTTCACAGCTGCTAAAATCGGCCTCATCATTCCTCTCCATTCTGAGGTGGGAAGAACACATAAAAGGTAGTATAAGCATTAAGGTAATCTAACACGAAGAAAGCAAACATTCCCCAGTTCCTCCAAACTAATAAAAGTTTTTTAAAAATCCTGTCTCTGTCCACCTGCGTGCTACATCCTCTCCCATTCTGCATCATTGTCCTGCCCCTGCGGACTTCCTGTCCTAAAAAAGTTCTTCCCCCAGTCATTGTCCACCCGTTTTTAAGGGTCTTGCATACCTAGGGAATGCTGCGTTGTTTCAAGAGTTGATGAAAATGTTAATCTAGAGGTTGTGGTTATCCAGTAAAATTAATAGGCAGTGAGTCTAGGAGAGACAGAATATTCTTTTTCACAAAATAACGTGGTGGCCATATTTTGGCTTATGTTGTTTTAAAAAGACAATGAGTTTTAAAACTCTAGTGAAATCTCATTGTGTTGAAGCTTTGCGTATCAGGTCAAGAAAAAGGTATCAAGGAAAAACTATTTTATTGGCCCATTAGTGGTTTTTTAGTGAGCTGATTGCTGTTAGGAAGTGAGTGTTGGATGACCTAGTTTTTTTGCTCCACTGTGGTAGATTTTTAATGGTGTGCCAAGTGTTTTGCATTCAGAATAGTTGTTCCAACTTTACTGGAAGTGATCAGATACTGTTCCAACCTTTCCAAAAGTATTCTGAGGTGGAAACACTTGTGGAATGACTGGACCATTTCTGGCAAAGCCAGACTTGACCAGTGAGGAGTTCTGCAGCTCTTCGTCCATTGTTGTCCCGTAACGTAGCTCGGTGTGGCACGTGGACACCCTGTAGTATCTGCAATTCACTTTGGTGAATTAAAAATGTTTTGTGAATTAAGACACCAGTTGTGACCCTGATGCACAGTTCCCAATGCAAATGGAAATTATGCCAATCACCAGAATTATATGTAGGCTTGAAATTTTGATACGTAAATACTAATTAGTTTGAAAGCATGAAACAAACTGTTACTTAGAAGTTGAAGCTTTTGTTTTTGTTCAGTTTGGAATCCTCCATAAATAGCTTGTTACTCCTGTTGTCTTTATAAGCCATATAGCATTTATGTGTAAGTTTTTATATCTTTTACTCCTTTTATTATTTATATTGTTAATTATAAATTATATTGTTGTCTAATTGGAAATGCTTATTCATTTTATGATACTGATCTACAACTGTAAAATTTTTACTGATTAAATGTGAGTGAATCTCTTGAAGTGGAAGTTGGTAATATTTATTTATCTCATAATAATTTATTTGCTTAATAGTATTTTTCTACAAGCCTTGTAATAGCCTTCTGTAATTCAGTGTCCCCCAAATGTGCTTGGAAGCATTACACAAATTGTGCCATTAATGTGAAGCATCCCTTTTCAAAATGTAGCAGATTAAATGTGTTAAAACAGTATTTTTTATGGAAAAAATGTAGAGAGTCTAACACACTTTTTCTCTCTCTTTGGTAGAGGAAGGGCTCCATGGTATTGTCAGCTGTACAGCTTGTGGTCAGCAGGTGAATCATTTTCAAAAAGATTCTATCTACAGACATCCCACGCTGAAAGTACTTATATGTAAGGTATATATATATATATATTTTCTGTTTCTATCTCTCTCTGTGCACATGCACTCTCCTGAATGTACCCATAGGCTCAAGATACAATTTATCATTAAAAGTCCTGTCGGTGTGTGTATGTGCTCATGCACTGATTTCTGCATTCTGCTATCTACAGAAAAGCATAGTCTCTTTAAATTTGTCTCATGAAGGTATGGATTTTGGAGTGAGACAAAAAGTGCCTTTGGGCCAAGGGAGCATGTAAGTATCAGTAGCACAGTACAGCATCTAAGGGGTTCCTGAAGTTCTTTCCACCTCTGCAGAAGAGATCTGATGCATCCAGAGAGGCAGAGAGGAACCCATGTTCCACTTTTCCCCCCAAAATGTTTTAGTCACGTTTCTCCTGTGGAAATCAGGAACATTCCTTTTATTGGCAAGGGGGGAAAGGCCAAGAACATAGTGGTTCCAGATAAATAGGCTGTAAACAAAGCAAGCCTTTCCTTCCTAATACATCTTTTCAGAACCTTCTTAGGTAATAGCTTCCTAGTCTCCCTGCAGTCTCCCTACTTTTTAAAAACCTACTCAGGCAGGAATCAACACTGTAATTGATTAAGGCGCAGGATAGACAGAACTAATGACTTGTAAAATTAGATACCAGCCACTGATCCCTCTCCTTCCCAGATTTAAGGGAAAGCGATTCCAAGACTCTTCTGAAAAAATATGAAGTAACCAACCTAGGATACCACTTGCCAGATCACAAGGAACCTCCACAGTGATCATTAATACTGGGCCCTCTGCACTCCCACTACTAATACAGTGTCATATGGCATTGGAATGTGCAGCAGCCCCATACCGAACTGCCAGTCTCAATACTGCCATGCCCACCTCTGCTGCCGGACTGCATTGGTTGCCATTGTATTTGCAAGTGCAGTTTGAGTTGCTTCTGTCTACCATTAATGTCCTTCATGGCTGTCTTTCACAGATAATTCTAGCCCAGTTTAGATGGCTAGATAGTGTCTTCTGAACCCCCACCCCCCACGGTGCAATGGAAAGGAGCCCAAGAGTGGGTGTTTTCTGCAGGGGTTCCCTTCCTTCAGAAGGAGCAGTCCCCAAACAGAGGAACGCCTCCTATCTTATAGCATTCCAGAAAGCCTGGTTTTTCTAAAAGGCCTTGAATCATTGTGGAGTCATCAACACTGGACTGCTTTATAAAAATGCATTGTATTAAATTTCTTCTATATTGTATTATTACATTTGAATTACATTGTATTCATTTTCTTCTATATTGTGTTATATTTCTATTTATGTTTATACACACATACATACACTAGGCATTCTGTAATATATATATAATACTCTATATATTAAATATACAGGGTGAACCAAAAGTCAGGCCCCATAGGCCAGTCACAATATGTTTTATTAATTTTATTTTATTTTTCAGAGAAAATGTTACTGTACAGGTAGTCCTCGTTTAGCGACCACAATGGGGACCAGCAAGTTGGTCACTAAGTGAGGCAGTTGCCAAGTGAAATATCACGTGATCGTGACTGTGCTTACAATTTTACTTCAGCTTTCCTTGGTTTACAGCATCAGAAGGGTACGACCCCAAACAGCTGGGTGAACCCAAACGGCAGGGAAGGTTTCCAGAACTCAACTCACGAGGAAGCCCAGTAAAAGGGCAAATCTCATAGCCCTTTCCCCCCCACTCCCCTGCCCTTTGGAATGCTTACTTTGGCGCCGGGATAATTAGCAAGAAGGGAATTAATGTTTGTATTTACATTTGTTGGAGAGGGAGGGATTACAAGAGAGTAAGCAGGCACGCAATGGGGAGTACACATTGAAGGGAATGCGCTGGTGCCAGCTGTTTGCATAGCGTTCTCCGACCCCCAGCTGTTCAGGAGGCAAACAAAGGCCGAAGGTGTGAAAGTCTTGTCAGTTACAGGTAGCAGCTGTGCCTGCCAAGGTCACAGAGCTGAGCTTGTTAACTTGTGGTTAGCCCCTTTTGGGGAAGCCACTCAGGAAGAGAGAGCTTGTTTAGGCAATCTCTCCATTTCTCTTCTTCTTCTTCCTAGCGTTTTCCTGCTATTTTCGCGGGGTCTGCTTTTCGGATCCTGAAACACCACTTTTCCTGATCATCCGCATCCTCAGGGCATAGCTCATCAATTTGCATGTCCTTATTGATGGTGTCCTGCCATCTCTGTTTTGGTTGCCCATGTGGCTGTCGGCCATCAATTTTAAGCTGGTACGCTATTTTGGCGACAGTGGAAGGTGCCGCTCTAAGAACATGTCCATACCAACGAAGCCGGCTTTCTCTCATCTTCTCTGTAATTAATGACACGCCTAGCTGTTGTCGAATGGCATCTTTTGTGACGTGGTCGAGTAGGGAGATGCCCGATATCCAACGGAGCATACACATTTCCATAACATGGAGATGGCTCTCTACACTCTTTGTTGCTGCCCAACACTCGGTGCCATACAATGCCACAGGGCGGACAATCGTCTTACAGATCTTAGATTTGAGACGGATTGGCATCTGTTTGTCACAAAGCACACCGGTGAGTTCTTGCCAACGCAGCCAGGCCGCATTCACCCTTGCTCGCACGTCACTGTTGATGCTGCCGTTGCCTTGGAGATGCCACCGTCGCCTTGGAGATGGGAGCCAAGATTTATTTATTTATTTATTTATGATTCAATTTGTATTTACCGCTCCATCTCCCCACAAGGGGACTCTGGGCGGTATCGGAAGGTATCGACCTTCTTTAAGTTTTCTCCATTTATTTGGAGCGTTCTGTGGGTGGTTACGGTCTCTAGGTACTCAGTTTTCTTTATGTTCAGGCGAAGTCCAAAATGGCTGAGATGGTTGTTCCATGCCTGTACTCACCACTGCAGTTCATTCCTAGTAGTAGAAGCAAGCATGCAAGCTTCTCCATTTGCAATCTCTCCATTTGCAAGGGGGGAAAGAAAAAAACGGACCAGGCACAGGACAGTTCAATACCGTGCTAAATGACTGTAGTGGCAAACGTGACAGAGAGAGGCTGCGATGGTCGTGAACTGTCACTGTCCGAGGCAGTCGCTAAGCGAGGTCTACCTGTATTTAGCAATGTTCAAAGGTCATGCATCAAACAAGTAAGGAAATGTTTAGAAGAGAATGGCAACCAATCCAAACATTTAATGTAATTAATATAATAAATTGTCTATGGGATGTGAATGTTGGTGCACCCTGTATACAGTATATATGGCGGGGTGGGGGTATAAAGCACCTAGAGTCCAATTGGATTGAGGCAATGTATACATTTCATAAATAAAAGCCTGACTCAGTTTCAGCTAAGTTCTGCCTAGTGTTACAGTGAAGAAATAATATTCTGAATTACTTTGGAGTAAAACTTACGTTTTATATTGGATTGCAAGGATGAAACAAAGCAAAAGCAAAAGGAAAGGTCTCTCAGTGTCTTAGAAAGAACAAATTTGTCTGTAGGTAAATAAAAATGCTGATAAATAATATAACCCAGCAATTTAATTAAGCTTTCTGAAAAAAAAAACTTTTTTCTTGATAGACTTGCTTCAGATATTATATGAGTGATGACATCAGCCGTGATGCAGATGGAATGGATGAACAGTGTAGGTAGGTGTACAAAAGTGCCATCATTTAATTAACTTCTGTTCAGTCTTATCAAATTTATCTGGCATTGTTTAAAGTGTTCAGAAAGTTTGCTTTATCTTCTTTTTGGGAATAATGCAACTAGTTCCTTGCTCCCTGAGGGATCTCGTCAGTGTTAAAAGTTTGTTAAAATGCCTATATGGGTTTGGTGTATTAGGTTTTCCTTGTTAGTGAAAACCTCCTCCTACAAAAGTTGTTAATTGAAATAGAATAAATAAATTGAAAGTTCATGTGGCAATCAAATATTCAGTTAACACATTCATCTTCCCTTTTATTCTATATGATTTAACTTGCATTTAGTCCAAACAAAATACAGAAGTAACTGGGGAACAACTGAGGGGGAAGGCTATGAGTTTTGGGGTACCAAGACAAATGCATCAGTCTCATAGTCCTAATGCTTTGAGAACAGCTCTGAATTTTCAGTCTCATGCATACTGGCAACCCCTGGGGTATCTGGATTGATGCTTAAATTTGGCTTGTTTTCCTGTAATAGAAAACAGAGATAGTCTTATCTTTTGAAAATAATATACAGGTAGTCCTTGCTTAACAACTGGTTGCTTAACGACTGTTCAAAGTTACGACAGCCTTGGAAAGGGTGCTTTAGAGCCAGTAAAGCACCTCCGGCCATCGTGAAATGTCACGCCACCCCCTCCGGTCACACGACTGCGTTTCGGGCGCTTGGCAGCTGGCTCACATTTACAACCGGTTGCCAAACGCTCCGTGATCATGTGATCGCCATTTGCAATCTTCTCTGCAGGCTTCCCCAGAGAGTCAGTGGGGAAGCAAGCAGGGAAGGTTGCAAGCGGAGGGGACCGAACTCTTTGGAGCTCCTGGGAGGGGGCGGGGATGACTTCGTGCTGCGAAGAAGGAGGGGAAAGGCTACTTTTGGCTCTTTCCCTTCTTCGCGGCGCAAAGCCTTTGGAGCTCCTAGGAGGGGGCGGGGCCTGAGCGGAGAGGCAGCGTAGTAAGGTAAGGAGTGTGGGGTGATTCTGGGGGTGTGTGTGAAATCCTTAGATATTCCTGCTCCATGCAAGCAAGCATGAAGGATTTAGCTAAATCCTTTGTGCCTGCTTCCACGGAGCAGGAATCCTTCAGCAGGGAGCTCTTTAAACAGCCCCCAGAGACGAGAGGGAGCTGAGATCCAAGCAGGATTCTCAGCCCCTGAGCGGAGAGACAATGGCGCACGGCCTGCGCCAGGCCTCCCAGGGTCTCCCCCACCCCCCTGAGGCACCCCGCGCTCCTTGCCTGGGACTCCCATCTGCTTAACGACCCACAAGATCGCTTAACGACCGCAACCGGGAGTGCTGATATTGTGGTCATTGAGCGAAGCAATCACGTGCTGTCTCGCTTAAGGACGGCTTCGCTCAACGACTGAGATTCCGGTCCCAATTGTGGTGGTTAATTGAGGACTACCTGTAGCTGCATGTACCCCATTCCTATTGTATATTAATGAAAAACTTCTGTCATTTGTTTATGGGAGCATATTTTAAAAATGTTAAAACTTTAATTTCAGATGGTGTGCTGAAGGTGGAAACTTAATTTGCTGTGACTTTTGCCATAACGCATTCTGCAAAAAATGTATATTACGCAATTTAGGCCGAAAGGAGCTGTCAACCATAATGGATGAAAATAATCAATGGCACTGCTATATTTGTCAACCAGAACCTTTGCTGGACTTGGTCACTGCTTGTGACAGCGTATTTGAAAATTTGGAACAATTATTACAGCAAAATAAGAAGAGAATCAGAGTCGACGGTGATAAAAGTAAAATGTATGACAATTCTCTTAAATATTCTTCAAAGAAAAATAGTTCCAGTTGTAATGGAGAAGAAAAGAAATTAGATCATCCGTATTCTGGTGCTCTAACTTATTCTTATAAAGCATTAATGGTGCCAAAAAAACTGCTGAAAAAAACAAAAAAGCTTGTTGAAACCACAACTAACATGAATGCTAGTTTCGTAAAGTTTTTGAAGGAGGCAACTGAAAATTCTGAAATAAACAGAACAGTACATATACGTCAGCTGAAGGCTTTTAAGTCTGTATTAAATGACATAAAAAAGGCTCATGCAGCATTGGAGGAAGGTCTGAAGCTGGAGATTCAAAATCTGGATGCTAAAATCAAACAGAAACATACCAAAGAGAAGGAAACAGAAATTAAATCGAGTAACAGTGAAGTGAAAAAAACAGAAGGAAAAGAATTCAAAGAAACTAAAATTGTATCAGAGGTCAGTGAGCCTACAGATCAGAGTGTGCCAGTAATAGAACGGACGGGAAGCAAAAAATTGAACTGTAAAGATAAAAAGTCTGGCAAAAGCGAAGAGCTTCAATATGAACCTAATAACACTGAAGCTACAGATATGGATATTGTTTCTGTTCCTTCATCTGTTCCTGAGGATATTTTTGAATCTTGTATGGATGTACAGAAAGCAGGTGAACAGAGTACTGGAAGCAGAACAGAGCATGTTGCAGTAAATGCTAGTAAATCTAAGGATAGTAAAGGTGGGACTAAGTTGATACAGTCTCCAAAAGTTAAGAAGGAATTGGTTGTAAAATTGACTCCAGTTTCCTTGTGTTGTTCTCCTGTAAAAGCTGAGGATCCAGATGAAAAGCTGGAAAAGGGAGAGAACAAAGAAGGTGGAAAAGAAAATTGTAGTTCTGAATGTATACCAGAAAATAAAATCTCTTCACAGGTAGAAGATCATGATCTCAGAAGGTCTCCGCGAGTTAAAACCACACCGTTAAGACGTCCGACAGACATAAACACCTTAACTTCTAATTCTGAGGAAGACAGTAATGAACCGTATGGTGAAAAGTATGGCAGAAAACCCACACAGTCCAAAAGGAAGAAAGAGAAGCAGAGTTCTCCTGGTAGCGCTGCTTGCAGTCCTCAGTCTAGCAAAGGACTCCCTCTGGACCACAGTTCTGATTCTGATGAAATCCCCGCTGTTCTCCAAGAGGTAGCCATGATGAGCCATAATTCTTCAGACCCCGATAGCAGCAGCGAAATGCCCAAGGATGCGCTAAACGCTTTAAAGAAGCGGACAGCAAAGGAGGAGAACGGAAAACGAAAAAGGAAAAGTTCTAGTTCTGGATCAGATTTTGATGCTAAGAAAGATAAATCAAATAAAGATTTAGGTGCTGCTAAAAAGAAACGCCAGAACTGTTCAGATTCTTCTAATAACGATTCTGAGTTGGAAAGGGAGAATACGAAGAAAATTGAGCATACGAGGAAAGGTACAAAAGAAACCCCAAATGAGGTTTCTTTGGAAGAGGAATTAACCAAAAAAGGAAAAAGAGAGTCAAACCAGAAGCAGCAAAATGAAGTGCCCGGTGAAGCTGATGAAGAACTCTTAACTTCAAATAACGAGAAGGCAGGCGATTCTCTGGAGGATGCACCTTGTCAAGAGACGTCCGTTAAGGAGAAGCAAGCACGAGACTTCAAGGAGAGAGCGTTGAAAGGGAAACAGAACGTTTCATCTAGAAAAGACAGTGGCAGCACTTCAGGCAAGCGAAGCCGGCTCTTGGGGAAACCGCAGGATTTGTCTTCTGATGATGCAGGACGGTCCCCGAAGCAAGAGCAAAGTAGTGAGTCCTCCGATGAGAGAAAGAAAGCCAAAAAAGGTGTAAGAGAAAAAGAAAGTGCAAATGAGGGAAAAACCTCTGAAAGGAGGCAAAGCGATTCCTCTTCTGAAATGGAGAAGCCGCCTCCTGAAAAAGAAAGCTGCAGTGCTTCTGGAAGTGCTGGTAAGAAACAGAGAACTGAAGGAAAAATAGGAAGGAACCTGAGAGAGAGAATTTCTAAGAAACCCCAAGATAATGTTTCAGATACGGAGAAGTCTCCCCAAAACGAACAGCTCTGCAATACTTTGGAAGACAGTTTAAATAAAAAGGGAAATGAGGCTAAAGAAAAGAAGAAAAGTCCTAAAAGGCGGAATTCAAAAAAGGCAAGAGGCGAGCTGTTGTCTTCTTCCGATGAAGACTTCTATGAGGAGAAAAAGAGCAAAAAGAGAGGGGCGGCCAAGAAGGGGAATAGCAAAGGTGGCCGTAAAGAGAGAGGGAAGCCTGACTTAAAAAAAACGAAGAACAAATCCGCCAGTGCCACTGCCACGTCATCGTCTTCGAATGAAGCTGAAAATGAAAACCTGGATTCAGCAGGCGAGGAAAGCAGTGACGAGCAGAAAATAAAGCCAGTAACAGAAAGTTTGTTGGTGGATAGAAAATTGGGATTTTTTCAGTCTTCAGGTGTGCAAAACATTAAATCTAAATTTTTGTTTATTATTTCTTGAGAGAAAAAAGCTTCTATTTCTCTGTAAGATTTTGAGCCTAATCCACACATTCTACTAATTTCTTCAAGATTTTCATTTTTAAGGTGGTTTGCATTTGGGCTTCAAGGATGTTATGTGGATTAGTGCTAAATTGGTGGTCACGTAACAAAGATGTTTGTTGATATGACATTGAAATAGAAGAAATCCAATCCCATAATGGTTAAGCAGGGGCCTCCTGGAAGCCCTTTTTTTCCCTCAGGAGGATGATCTAATTCAAACTGCATTTAAATCTAAAACTTCCAGCATTTTCAGTCAGCCAGTAGCATTGCTGGCTAGAAATTCTGGAAGTTGTAATTCAAATACATCTGGGGACACCAGGTTGAGAAAAATTATCCTAAACTATGCTATTTCACAACTTCTTTCTTTTTCAATGTTTCTCTTTTCCGCTTCGCTTTGCCTTGACCTATCTCTGCCATCACAAAAAAAGGAGAAAGAAAAATGAAATACCCATGGCTCATTGGTTGAAGCAAAGTCCAATAACTACTGGGTTGATTAGAATAACCTGTTTTTACTCCATGAAAATGAAATCACTATGAGAAATGTTCAGCCTATTTGTTCATATACACAGGAAAGCTTCTTGATTCAGTTCATTAGTAGAGGCATTGATTCAGAATTTTAATGCCTTTGTTCCCAAAATTGCTCAAGGCTACAATGAAAATACAAAATTATTACTCAAAGTTTGTAATAGGAAGAGTTAAAACATCCAGATATAAAGCTATAGTTTCTATGATTTTTTTAAAATTATATTTTAAAGGCATTTAAGCTGCTGGTCATCAAGATACAGTAGCTTCTAAAAGTGCATTTTTAAGTCAACTGGGTGCTGAGTGGATCAAAACATAAAGTAGGTCTGCACATGGGGTTAAAGTCAGAGGTCATGCTCTGAGCCCCAGGACTGGATCCATCCCCTGAAAGCCTTGGGGTACTACAAAATTTGTAAAAGCTGTCACCATATTATAATTTTGAATTTGGGAGAAAGGGAATATTTTTTTTTAGATTTTTTATCCCACCTTTATTATTTTTATAAATAACTCAAGGTGGTGAACATACCTAATACTCCTTCCTCCTCCTATTTTCCCCACAACAACAACCCTGTGAGGTGAGTTGGGCTGAGAGTGACTGGCCCAAGGTCACCCAGCCGGCTTTCGTGCTTAAGGCGGGACTAGAACTCTCAGTATCCTGGTTTGCCATTGGCTCCTTCCTAGGGCTGAGAGAGAGTGACTGGCCCAAGGTCACCCAGCCAGCTTTCATGCCTAAGGCGGGAGTAGAACTCTCAGTCTCCTGGTTTGCCATTGGCTCCAGGAGCGAGTGACTGGCCCAAGGTCACCCAGCTGGCTTTCGTGCTTAAGGCGGGACTAGAACTCTTAGTCTCCTGGTTTGCCATTGGCTCCTTCCTGGGGCTGAGAGCGAGTGACTGGCCCAAGGTCACCCAGCTGGCTTTCGTGCTTAAGGCAGGACTAGAACTCTTAGTCTCCTGGTTTGCCATTGGCTCCTTCCTAGGGCTGAGAGAGAGTGACTGGCCCAAGGTCATGCCTAAGGCGGGACTAGAACTCTCAGTCTCCCGGTTTCTAGCCTGGAGCCTTAAGCACGAGACCAAACTGGCTCTCTTATTATTAAATATGATAGTAGGTAATCATGTTAACTATATTTTATTTTATTTAAATGTAATTATAAACAAAATGAAATTAAATTTAGCTTTTGCCTCAGCCCCATCCACTTTCTGGAGGGTGGTTGTCCACGTCAGTGGCTAAATACAGCCTTCTTACTAGCAAAAAGCTACATATCTCTGCCCTAATCAGTGCTTTCTTTACCATGATCCATAGCTTTCCAAACTGTGTGTCGCGACACTTTAGTGTGTCGCAACACACAGTTTGGTGTGTCGCAAGACAACCCGGAAGCGGTGGCGCGGGGGCACATGTGTGCACAGCGGCGGCAGTGATGACGGCAGCAGCGCGCCATTGGCGCTTCCGCGTTTTAGTGGAGGCCGCCGCCGTGCACGCCACCGTGCGCCCCGCCATGCACGCCCCTGCGTGCGCCCCCGCACCGCCGCCACTGTCACCGTTGGTGTGTCACCAACGGCGGCAGTTTGGAAAGCACTGCCATGATCTATCAAACAACCCAGAAGTGGCTTAGTTCACGTAACAGACTAAATAAAAACTAAGCAGACCACAGAATGGCTTAATGCATGTTTCTCACACTATAGATTGGCAGTCAACTTCATATAGGTTTCATGATGTGCCAGGATTGAAATGGGCCTGTTTTCCATGTGAGATGGGGTAGACCTAGTGCCTCCCTGAAATCCTGTACTCTCTCACTTGGGGGTAAGACCCATTGTGGTGGAAGATTCTCTTCCAGCTGTTGATACCGTTTTGAGCATCGTATTTGAATATCTGGAAGTAAGCAGGAAGTTGTGAAAATCACTGGTGCTTGCAGAAGATAACTCTCTGTAGCCCACATTCTTTTAAACTGAGTAGACTTTTCTTTTTACAGTGTAAAGTAAGCTGGCCGATTCAAGTTTTGACTTGAGTATTTCAAAGTTAACTTTTTAAAGTTTCAACATAGTATGAAAGAAAAATGTATTTATTTTATATTAACTCGCTCAGGGTTTGTTTGTTTCTAAATCACATTTGGAAGACTGACTTTATTAGGGATCAAAAGCCAAATGTAAAATTGGATTGCATTTACTTAATAAGAACCGGGATTGTGTAGTAGGAAACTGAAGTCTTAATTTTTTAAATTTGGTTTTAATATGAGAAAAAGGGAAAGAGCACTGTTGCTCATGTATCACATTGGGAACTAGCTATAGAATGGTCATAGAGAAGCCACTCTCCAGGTGCTGTACAAATGTGGCAGCTGGAATTTTGTAAATTTTGCACACCCTGTTCTAGGGTTGTTGAAGGGTTGCACTGTGCAAGGTAGAAGGCTGAGTGTGTGATAGGACCGGCTCCTTCAGCCTTCAGTAAGATTTCTTGAGAATTGGGGCAGTGGATATGAATAGGTCTGAATTAGCTATATTGCTGAATTTGATGGTAGTTTTTGTACCACGCTGAGTGGCAAGTACCTCCCTTGGAAACATTGCAGTTACCCAAACTCAGAAGGGGTTGCATCTGTTGGGATAGAATACCTAAAAAATATGGGCATAGTTTTAAGGTATTTTCATCAGCACTAGCATTGAGATGTTCAGTAGTACTGCTGAGTAGGAACTTGCAATAGTTTTAGTTTTCTTGGAATATTTCCTTGAACAGTATACTAAAAATAATTTATTTACAGGACACGGTGCCATTCACATGAATATTTATTTGAATTTACTTGAATTTGTGAAATCGGTTTAAATCATAAAATAAAATAAACTGCAGTATAAAATTCCTTGAGTTATATTCACGAAGGCAGCTTTGTACTTTATCCTTGCCATGTTAGGGCAGAAATTAGATAACAGTGGATACAATGCTTGTATCTTATCAAGGCTCTATTTTAATAGCTCTTTCCGGATCAGATGTGGCAGTCCGGGCAACTCATAGACGCCATCAGTGTGTTTTGAGATTTTTAAACGCTTTGAAAAAAAGTAAATGATCCCAATGAGTATTTGCCAAAATTGTAAGGAAGGCGAAACAGTATTGTGCTTTATGCTAATGCAGTTCTTTCTCTTTATAGTCCAAGGCTTATAGTTAATTTTAGTTAACTAAAATTAGTGCCTTTTAGTTAATTTACTTATCACAAGGGTTTCTGATTCTTGTATATGAAAAAAAATCACTCAATGAGCACAGCTTCTATATAATCAAATTATAGAGTAGGTTAAACCTCCTTAATAGCTGGGTGTTTTGTCCCACTGTCCCGCACTTACTGTACTTACAGGCGTGCTGGCTGTCCAAAAGCTTTAGCTTACCTTCTTATCCACTGCATGCCAAGGGGAGTTGGAACTCAACCCTGCAGTGCAACTCAATGTTCTCAGTGCTCCTCCATAGCTGCTTCCTTACTGATTTTAGGGAGCACCCTTGGAATTAAATTCTGTTTCATCTGAGCCAAGTAATAATTGCTTGTGATTTATTTTATTTATCTTCAGAATGAATACAGAGCATTGCATCACAACAGTATCTGGCTCAGCTCTATCACTTTCCTCTTCTCCGGCCAGATTTGAGTACGGCAACGGAAGCAAAAACCTAGTGATTTTCCTCAGTCTTCCTTTGCCTTTGTAGGTTTGTCAGTGCAATAATCATGCATGGTTTTGTTATGTTGGAGCTGTTTAGGGAATGATTCCATTGCTGTTAGCTTCATTTGAGACTGGACAGCTAAATTTAATATTTGCTATTTGAAAATATTCTAGTGGTGAAATTCACTAAGACTATTTTTGTCAGTGGCTATAAAAAGAAGAAAGATATTCCTCTTGGTTATCTCAGTTTTTCCATCATTTGTATAGCAATTATTATTATTTGTAACAAAGTTACTTTTGTTTCTGGTCCATTAATTGCAGAAAAACAATCATTTATTAATATAAAACTCTACTACAGGATCATAATATGCACTCAGTTCCTGGAACCTTAATTAGTGCCTGATTTTGATAATGAATATGTCTAGTTTCTAGGTTTCATCAGCTCTAGGTATTTCATATTTGTTCTATAATATGTGTTTAATTTTTAGCATAATTATGACCAGCTCTTTGTAAGGGTAAGATGTGATTACCTACTTGAAAAGACTGAGTTACTGGCATGTACTGATTTCTTTGAACCAGGGAGATGTAGTTTCTCAGTGTATCAAAACTGAAAAATGCTTAAGGGGAAATGAGCAACTTTTCATTTTCAGATATACTCTGCCTAAAATAGGATATAGTATAGTAATACTCTGTTGTGTATGGTCCACTGAAGTTCACCAAAGAATATCAAATTGATAAATGACATACAAAGATTAAAGACATCTTTCAGAGAAACCATCCACAAAACTGCAAATTCCAATCTTGAGAAAACTGAAGCATATTTATGTATTTATGTATTTATTTATTTATTTACCTACCTACCTACCTACCTTTATTTATTTATTTATTTATTTATTTATTTATTTATTTATTTATTTATTAGACTTCTTGACCACCCAACGCGTACAAGACGACTCTGGGCAGTTGTATAGCTGTATATACAGCTAGATCAGTAACTCAGTGGAAAATTATCAAGATAAAAGTCTAGATTACCTCATTTTCAGTCTAAGATGCTTAGCTGCTCTTAACATCCTCTGTGTTAAGATTTATATACTTAATGGCCCTTATAACCAGTATGTTCATATAAGCTAGATGACTTCCTGAAGAGGCTTTAAAAATGTATTTTCTCAAATACCTGTAATAAGCTCAAAAAACATGTTCCATTGATACTAGATGTTGAACCAAACAAGATTTGTTCTGAATTAAGGATTTGTTTAGGCATCAATCATGAATTGTTACAGTTTGTAGGTAAGCCATCATACACTGATAATGGAAAAATTATATACTGGTAAATTGTCACTCAACAATACATTGATACGTTTAGCCTACTAAACTATTAAAATCATAATATCCAGTAACTCTTGCTTAAAATATTTGACTTTATACTGTACATGCCAACTCTAATAATATTGGGGGAGAAACAGGCCATTAATTAAGCAGGAGATCAGACTTTTAGCACCAAAGTCCTAAATTTAAAAATTCAAAATAAAAATTAAGATCACAGACATGCCTTTCGATCTGTAAAGGATTGGGGGCATACTTGAAACCTGAAAAAGTAGTTCTTCAAAACTGTACCTATATATTCATTTTAAGCAAAATAAAGCTACTGTTAAGTAATTGCCCCTACAAAAATTAAGCTAAAGTAATGATGTTTACAACTTTAATCACTGTTGAAGTATGATAGGTACCTTTAGGAAAATGTAATCTAACGATTGCAGCCAAAATTTGTATAGCCAAAGAAGTAGCACTCTTAAACGACATGCCCATTTCAATTATCTATAACATCTTTAAGTATTTATATTTCTCTACCTGTTCTGGTTGAAGAGAATGTATTTACCAACTAAATTTTCTTTTGTGTAGAACTCGCTGTCAATTTATTTTTTCATTATTAACAGTTAAATGATTGCTACAAACATTTTCCTATTATTTAGACAGTAATATGAGGCCCAATTAAGTTTGAGGTAATATTACAGTAGTATCATCTGCATAAAGGAATACAGAAAGAGGATGGTTTGCAAGTTTAGGAGCAAAACTTTGAGAATTCATTAACTGAATAACTATACATTTTAAAAAGATTTTTAAAGTATTGGGGCTAATAAACAGCCATGCCAGACTTCTCAAGTAACAGAAACTGCTTCTATAAGATGGCCATAAAACCCTAATTTTAACTAACGTTATCTTCATATACTATTTCAAATGAAAAATTAGAATTAATGGGAGTAGCAGCAAGTTTGGCCCTAAATAATGACTGGGGATTAAATCAAAAGCTGCTTTTAAATCAGTTAAGTCTTACCTTATTGTATTTCAGTATCACATTAGTTAGACTCAAACTATTGTCCGTTAGACTGACCTTTTCTAACTCAAGCTAGACAACAAGTATATCTTCTGCTTCAATCCATCTTAATAGTTTGTTTAACAAAAGTATATATAGCATAAAGTTATACTGGTCATATTGAAATTACATTACATTGCATTATAGGATGGTCATCCCCAGGATCAGATTATTTTGTTTTTTCTTAACATATTGGAACAATATCCCAATCAGAACAATATCCCAATCAGAAGGATTTGCTCTCCTTCTAATTTATACATGACAGCAGTACTGCTAAAGGAAGAATGTACCAACAATATACAACTGTCATATATTATTAGTTAAGGTAAAGGTAAAGGTTCCCCCCGCACAGTTGTGCAGTCGTGTCCGACTCTAGGGGCCGGTGCTCATCTCCGTTTGTTAGCAGAAGAGCCAGCGTTGTCCAAAGACACTTACACAGTCATGTGGCCGCATGACACGCGCGGAACGCTGTTACCTACCCACCGAACTGGTACCGATTCATCTACTTGCATTTGCATGCTTTCGAATTGCTAGTCTGTAGCTTGAATCATGTCAACTGGATTTCTATTTTCTCAGTGGAAACGTTTCGCTCCTTATCCAAGGAGCTTCTTCAGTCTGAGCAAAGTTGGTAAGGGAATCCTAAATATGTTTCTAGGTAGCTGTGTGACCTTACACCTGGGGTCATGGTTATATTGAGATGTTATTTTAAGTCCTTTTATTATCTAAAGGAGGATAGTTAAGATCACCATGCTGCTGTTGAGCTTGTGAAATGGTCTTAATCTTCCTAGGCACAGAAGACAGAGCCGGGAGAAAGATGGGAGAAAGATTGTGCCTGAGGCCCCCACCTCTATTCAAGGAAGGATTTTCCAAGTTGGCATAAATGGATTCCTTGACCCCTCTCTCAAACCACCTATCTTCTCTGTCTAAAATGTGAACATTAATGTCCTCAAATGAGTGTCCTTTTTCCTTTAAATGAAGATAAACTGCTGACTCTGGTCCTGTGGTGTTACTTCTCCTGTGTTGGGCCATCCTCCTGTACAAAAGTTGTTTGGTTTCTCCAATGTAGAGTTCAGAGCACTCCTCACTGCACTGGATTGCATAAACTACATTGCTTTTCTTGTGTTTTGGAGTTTGATCTTTGGGGTGTACAAGCCTCTGTCTCAGTGTGTTGGTGGGTTTGAAATATACAGGTATGTGGTGTTTGCCAAATATCCGTTTTATCTTTTCAGACACACCAGCCATGTAGGGAATGACCAGGTTCTTTCGTTTACTCTGAGTCTCAGCCCTATCTGTCGCTGTTTTAGGTCTGGTAGATTTAGATTTGGTGAAGGCCCAATTTGGATATCCACAGGCCTTCAGAGCTGTTCTCAGGTGCTGATTTTCATTCTTTTTGGAATCCATGGAGGTGGGGATGGTTTCTGCTCTGTGTGACAATGTCCTGATGACTCCTAGTTTCTGCTGCAGTGGATGGTGGGAGTCAAACATCAGATATTGATCTGTGTGTGTGGGTTTCCTGTAGATCCCTATTTCTAGCTTGCCACCAGTCCCAATGAGGACTTCACAGTCTAGGAATGCCAGTCTGTTGTCCTTGGTGTCTTCTCTGGTGAAGCTAATGTTGGCATCTATAGTGTTTATATGGTCCGTGAAGGCCTGTACTTCCTGGGCCTTGATTTTGACCCAGGTGTCATCCACATACCTAAACCAGTGGGTGGGCACCGTTCCCTGGAATGTGTTGAGTGCTTTCTTCTCCACTTCTTCCATGTATAAATTGGCCACAATGGGTGACACAGGAGAACCCATGGCACAGCCGTGTTTTTGTCTGTAAAAGTCACCTCTGTATGTGAAATAAGTGGTGTTAAGACACAGGTCCAGAAGATGGCAGATCTGGTTTGGGTTGAGATGGCTTCTCCTTTCAAGGGTGCTGTCCTCTTCTAGTCCCTTCCTGACAGCGGATAGAGCATGAGTGGTGGGGATGCTGGTGAAAAGGGAGGACACATCAAAGGAGACCATAGTTTCATCTGTATCCAGTTTCAGGATCTTTGCTTTGGAAACAAATTCTTCCGAATTATGGATGTGGTGTTCAGAGTGTCCAACTAGAGGTGCTAGTATGGTAGAGAGGTGTTTGGCAATGTTGTATGTTACCGAATTAATGCTGCTGACTATGGGTCGGAGGGGTGTTCCTTCCTTGTGGATCTTAGGCAGTCCGTAGATGCAGGGGATGGCTTCTCCAGGATACAGACGGTGGTAGGTAATCCTATTGATGGAGCCATCATGTTCCAATTGTCACAAGCTCAACAGCAGCATGGTGATCTTAACGATCCTCCTTTAGATAATAAAAGGACTTAAAATAACATCTCAATATAACCATGACCCCAGGTGTAAGGTCACACAGCTACCTAGAAACATATTTAGGATTCCCTTACCAACTTTGCTCAGACTGAAGAAGCTCCTTGGATAAAGAGCGAAACGTTTCCACTGAGAAAATAGAAATCCAGTTGACATGATTCAAGGTACAGACAATTCCACCTGGATGACTGAGAACCTTCATAGACATATTTCGAATTGCTAGGTTGGCAAGAGCTGGGGCTAGTGCGGGAGCTCACTCCCGTCACGCGAGGCTAGGGATTCGAACCTCCGAACTTGTGATCTTCCGATCAACAAGCCTGGCATCTTACCCACTGAGCCACCATGCCCCTTACATATTAGTTAAAAATGCTACAAATTGTTTTACCCATATTTTATGACATGTATGACATGTAAAACTTCTGTTAAATTCCAAGGAACTGCTAACATTTGGGGGAAAAGGGGATAATTTGATATATTTTTCTATATTATAACTGAATGTTTTTTTATTTGCCATGTGTTTCTTTTTAAAATACTTTTAATATGTTTCATAATTGAAACATAAAATTTTATAATTAATATAATTATATCCTTTATGCTTTCCAATTACTTTCTGTATACTTTGTGATTAGCTTGAAACAATGGAGGGACTATGCCATGCTAAAAAATTCCTTGTTGCTGTGACCATTGTAGATATTAGATTTCTTGGTCTTGTCTCCACTAATTCCTTTGGCAAATGGAGCTAGGTTTGCCCTTTGGCTTACAGAAAATCAGCATATTCACTTGGTCTAAAACTTTGGCTAAGTCTCAAAGGTTATTATGGATCGCCATTATGCCACTCGGGACTCAGGATTCCTTTCGAATAAAGAAAGTAATATGGTTGCAACAAAGAAAAGAAGATGCCCACAAAAATACTGAGCCGGTGGGATTTCATATATGAATGTATTTTCATAACACAGTCTTAAGGCTACAGAATTTAATTAGCAATGCTGTAAAATGTTAATGTTGGAAAAGTTAAGCTTGTCCCATAGCTGGTAAAAGAAGTTCCCGTGTACTCTGCTGCCCAGAAATGTCCTGGTTTAACTGGAGCAAGATGGCTTTTATAAGGGGAAAATGAGAGAAGAACTGGGATCCAGGCCCTTGCGCTCTCGCTCGCAAATACATGTACAGTGGGGCAAAAAAGTATTTAGTCAGCCACCAATTGTGCAAGTTCTCCCACTTAAAAAGATGAGAGAGGCCTGTAATTGACATCATAGGTAGACCTCAACTATGAGAGACAAAATGAGAAAACAAATCCAGACAATCACATGTCTGATTCGGAAAGAATTTATTTGCAAATTATGGTGGAAAATAAGTATTTGGTCAATATCAAAAGTTCATCTCAATACTTTGTTATATATCCTTTGTTGGCAATGACAGGTCAAACGTTTTCTGTAAGTCTTCACAAGGTTGGCACACACTGTTGCTGGTATGTTGGCCCATTCCTCCATGCAGATCTCCTCTAGAGCAGTGATGTTTTGGGGCTGTCGCTGGGCAACACGGACTTTCAACTCCCTCCAAAGGTTTTCTATGGGGTTGAGATCTGGAGACTGGCTAGGCCACTCCAGGACCTTGAAATGCTTCTTACGAAGCCACTCCTTCGTTGCCCGGGCGGTGTGTTTTGGATCATTGTCATGCTGAAAGACCCAGCCACGTTTCATCTTCAATGCCCTTGCTGATGGAAGGAGGTTTGCACTCAAAATCTCACGATACATGGCCCCATTCATTCTTTCCTGTACACGGAACAGTCGTCCTGGTCCCTTTGCAGAGAAACAGCCCCAAAGCATGATGTTGCCACCCCCATGCTTCACAGTAGGTATGGTGTTCTTTGGATGCAACTCAGCATTCTCTCTCCTCCAAACACGACGAGTTGTGTTTCTACCAAACAGTTCTACTTTGGTTTCATCTGACCATATGACATTCTCCCAATCCTCTTCTGGATCATCCAAATGCTCTCTAGCAAACTTCAGACGGGCCCGGACATGTACTGGCTTAAGCAGGGGGACACGTCTGGCACTGCAGGATCTGAGTCCCTGGCGGCGTAGTGTGTTACTGATGGTAGCCTTTGTTACGTTGGTCCCAGCTCTCTGCAGGTCATTCACTAGGTCCCCCCGTGTGGTTCTGGGATTTTTGCTCACCGTTCTTGTGATCATTTTGACCCCACGGGGTGAGATCTTGCGTGGAGCCCCAGATCGAGGGAGATTATCAGTGGTCTTGTATGTCTTCCATTTTCTAATTATTGCTCCCACAGTTGATTTCTTCACACCAAGCTGCTTGCCTATTGCAGATTCAGTCTTCCCAGCCTGGTGCAGGTCTACAATTTTGTTTCTGGTGTCCTTCGACAGCTCTTTGATCTTCACCATAGTGGAGTTTGGAGTGTGACTGTTTGAGGTTGTGGACAGGTGTCTTTTATACTGATAACAAGTTCAAACAGGTGCCATTAATACAGGTAATGAGTGGAGGACAGAGGAGCCTCTTAAAGAAGAAGTTACAGGTCTGAGAGAGCCAGAAATCTTGCTTGTTTGTAGGTGACCAAATACTTATTTTCCACCATAATTTGCAAATAAATTCTTTCCGAATCAGACAATGTGATCGTCTGGATTTGTTTTCTCATTTTGTCTCTCATAGTTGAGGTCTACCTATGATGTCAATAACAGGCCTCTCTCATCTTTTTAAGTGGGAGAACTTGCACAATTGGTGGCTGACTAAATACTTTTTTGCCCCACTGTACAAGAGAAATGAAGGCATTAATGTCCTGTATGGTTTTTCCAAAACATTGAAAGGTAGAGGCAGATTTATTCAGGTAGTCCTCGCTTAACTACCATTAGCGATGGTTCTAACTTACAACAGCACTAAAGCCCGACTTGAGACCGGTCCTTGTACTTACGATTGCTGCAGCGTCCCTGCAGTCACATGATGGCGATTCAGGCGCTTGGCAACTGGTTCGCATTTACGGCTGTTGCAGCGTCCCGCAATCACGTGATCGCCATTTTCAACCTTCTCAGCCAGCTTCCGGCAAGCAAAATCAATGAGGAACTGTGTGATTTATTTAATGACCACGTGGTTTGCTTAATGGCCATGTGATTTGCTTAATGACCACGGTGATTCACTTAACGACAGCCACAAAAATGGTCATAAAATCAGGTCAGATTTGCTTAACTGCTTCACTCAGCAACCAAAATTCTGGTCCCAATTGTGGTCGTTAAGCGAGGACTTACCTGTATTGCTCAACTACTTAGAAGTGTCTGATACTCCCTTTTTTCATAGTTTTATGGGCTAGAGCACTTTTTAAACCGCTTAGTGATCTTGTGGTCTAAAATTTAACTTCAATCTGGGATTTTTGATTCTGGCATAGACTGATTTTGCAGAAGCTTTTAGATTATGTGCTTCTGCAACACTTCCTTCCCTCTCCTGTCAAAATCCTCTTCAAAAGAACCTCTAAAACATAGCTTTCCAAACTGTCGCGACACTTTAGTGTGTCGCAACAAACAGTTTGGTGTGTCGCAACACAACCTGGAAGCGGCGGCAGGGGTGTGCACGGCAGCGGTGCGGTGGTGTGCGCGGCGGCGGCAGTGGCGTGCCATCAGCGCTTCTGTGTTTTAGCGGAGGCCGCCGCCGTGCACCCCCCCGCACCGCCGCCGTTGGTGTGTCACCAACGGCGGCACTTTGGAAAGCACTGCTCTAAAACTTAGAAGATTTTGCTCACAATAGTTGTAGTACAGCTAGAATTTTAAAAGAATCACCAGAATGTTTAAAACGTTCTTTTAAATTTTTCAGTTCATACGTTTTTCCCATGCTTACGAAACGGAGAGGTGACCCGGATTTCTATAGCTAGGTGGAGAAGCATAATATTGATCCCGATCGCTGCTAGACCGTCTCTGAGTATTGTATCACTCCCCGCCCAGTCGCTTCTCAGCTGGCCACCCAACCCTTAAGTGGTATATTGGTACTCCTCTCCTTCAGACTCCGTCCTGTAAGGAACATTTGCCCCTTGTGCAAGGGGCAGCTACCGGCTCCTCAGGCCAGCTCCAAGGTGTGGCTTTTAGACCTGAGATTTTGACCTTAATCATTCTTATTATTGCTCCTACGTTGAATTTGCCAAAAATCAGGAAGCATCTGATAGTACTCTTCCAACTAAAATTTTATTAAAAGGCCTAAGCTTTTATGAGCTGCAGCTCGGTTCGTCAAATATATAGAAATGAAACAAGTTGCAGCCCACAAAAGCTTAGGCCTTTTAACAATATTCATTCATTGGAAAAGGTGCTCATCCTGATTTTTGTCTACCGCAGAATAACCTGGCTTTCTTTGTACAGTGCCTTTGAATTTGCAAGCAAGTCATGGGCCAGCTCTTCCATTGTGGCTACCTTTATAAAGATGAGTGGCCTGACAACTTCCCTTAACTAGGTTTTTAAATCATGATCACTAGTATTGATGTATTGTTTAAATGAAGTTGTTGAAGAGGAATTCATTTCAGGGGAGGGTGATGTAGCACTTGCAAATGAGCACACTCCTTGTAATGTAGCATCTGTATATTGAAGATGCTGGATAAAAGGCAGTATTATGCCCACAGTATATTCCACTCCCAATTTTATGGAGGTCTATTTTTCCTAGAATTTGTTAGGAATTCTCTGTCAAATTGTACCAGGAACAGGTATTTGATCATAATCATTAAATCTGCTAGTGGAATTTACTCATGTAGCCAAGGAAGCAAGATTGTCTTGAGTTCTGTGCACTGTGACTTCAATAGTTCTGTAGCTTTAGACTTCATTATATTTGTAGCATACCCTTTTTTCAAAGTGGCATACATGGTGTTAACTCAGTTTGCATTTTATTTATTTATTTATTTTCTATCCTGCCTTTATTATTTTCATAAATAACTCAAGGCAGCAAACATACCTAATACTCCCTCCTCCCCACAACAACAACCCTGTGAGGTGAGTTGGGCTGAGAGAGAGTGACTGGCCCAAGGTCACCCAGCCGGCTTTCGTGCCTAAGGCGGGACTAGAACTCTCAGTCTCCTGGTTTGCCATTGGCTCCTTCCTAGGGCTGAGAGACAGGGACTGGCCCAAAGTCACCCAGCCGGCTTTCATGCCTGAGGCGGGACTAGAACTCAGTCTCCTGATTTGCCATTGGCTCCTTCCTAGGGTTGAGAGAGAGGTACTGGCCCAAGGTCACCCAGCCAGCTTTCATGCCTAAGGCGGGACTAGAATTCCCAGTCTCTTGGTTTGCCATTGGCTCCTTCCTAGGGCTGAGAGACGGGGACTGGCCCAAGGTCACCCAGCCGGCTTTCATGCCTAAGGCGGGACTAGAACTCTCAGCCTCCTGGTTTGCCATTGGCTCCTTCCTAGGGCTGAGAGACAGGGACTGGCCCAAAGTCACCCAGCCGGCTTTCATGCCTGAGGCGGGACTAGAACTCAGTCTCCTGATTTGCCATTGGCTCCTTCCTAGGGCTGAGAGACAGGGACTGGCCCAAGGCCACCTGGCCGGCTTTCATGCCTGAGGCGGGACTAGAACTCAGTCTCCTGATTTGCCATTGGCTCCTTCCTAGGGCTGAGAGACAGGGACTGGCCCAAGGCCACCTGGCCGGCTTTCATGCCTGAGGCGGGACTAGAACTCAGTCTCCTGATTTGCCATTGGCTCCTTCCTAGGGCTGAGAGTGAGTGACTGGCCCAAGGTCACCCAGCCGGCTTTCATGCCTGAGGCGGGACTAGAACACTCAGTCTCCTGGTTTCTAGCCCATTGCCTTAACCACTAGACCAAACTGGCTCTTTTGCTATATTTGCTATAGTGTAGAGTAGACTGAGATTAATCCTGATCTGGATAAGTTTTTTATCCTGCTCTTCACCCCTTAAACAGTTTCCAGAGTATCTTACAACCATCAGTAAGTCAATCCTTATCTCTAAATTTAAAATACATGACACAAAAGAAGTGATGGAGAGGAGGAAAACAGTTATATGCTGAAGCCCTGCATTACCAGCAGGAGGCATATAAGAAAAAGATTCACATGCATACCTCCAGCCCTCCTGTTTTCCCCAATTCCTTTGCCAACTGATATTCAGCTATTTCTAGTTCCAGTTGATCACCAAAGAGGACCTTGCTCCTCTTTGTTTTTCCTACTTTCTGCAAAATTAGGCTCTCTGGGCAGAGAGGCTTGTTGAATCACCAAAAGATGGTTTTGGGCCAGTTTTCCACCAATGTTGGACTTTGCTTTTATTGGTTGAAGACTAGCAATAATAAAACTTTATCAAATATTACATTCTCAGCAAGAAAATTTCCTCTTTCTGCCTCCCTCCCTATGGGTATATAATAATAATAATAATAATAATAATAATAATAATAATAATAATAGCCTTTTAAATGTATGCTACTCATCTATTTGCCACAGGAATTTTTTTTTCATATTTGCCTGCTGAGGAGGAGATTCAAAAATTAAAGCATTATTTTCTTCTACCTTGGATGTACAAGGCAGTATCTAGGGCCATGTTTGTAGAGGGCAGATATGTGTAATCCTTCCACCTTTACAAAGGGTGAGGAAAGATTCTTCTGAATACAATCTCTGAGCAGAGGAAAAGAGGACAGGCATCTACTACAGGATGACAGTCCTCTGCCATTTATGGTTGAATGGACCAAGTATATAGAATGAACAGTGCCAAACCGTAAATTATATAGGTGCAATTCCCCTGTTGTCTTTCTGATTTTAGACAAATTGTCATAGGTCTGCATAATTCTTCCTTTTCATGAGCTTGAGTCTTACACAGTCGCTTATATAGAGCATGGGATTTGGGTTGTTGTAAACAAACATCTGGAAAGAACTGTTGTTTCCCCAAAATAGTGGAGATGATATTTCATAGCAGTGATAGAAGAAGTTTTTCTCTTGTGCCAAATATATCTCCCCTTTTTTCCTTCTTTAGGAGATGAAGGAGAGAATAAATCTGCAGCTGTGCCAATGGAAGAGGAGGAAGATGATGACGATCCTGAGAATAGGTATGATTCCATCCGTAAGGACTTTAAAAAGATTATAACACACCCTAGGCGTGGGCGCAAGCCAGAGCAACGGAACAGCAAGCAGGTTGTAAAAACCAGAAGTGCCTGCCTTGTAAAGACTCGCTCACAGGCTTCCCGCAAGCTTGAACGAGAGGCCAGAAAACAAATCCCCAAAGCCAGAAATGCAAAGAAAATAAGAAAATAAGATTTAAGTGTTAACTCACACACCTTGCATAGGGTGTGTTATAAATGCACTGCAGCACTGTCCGTTTTAAGTTTCCATGTATAATGTGGATTTTGTGTAAATTGTAATTGAAGTCACACTTCTCTTTAAAAAAAATTGATAATTACAACTCCCCACAGGAATGGGAGATGAGCAGTTATTCAATATTGATAGCATTTTGACGGCTCTTGAATGCCTTTTCAGCTGGAGTATAAATTAGCTCTTAGAAAAACTTGATCAAAAACAGCCAGAAGCAGGACATGCTTTTGGAGAAATCTGTTTCCTAGTATCCTGAATTACAAACTACTATAATTTCAAAACTGAATACTTGGTAGTAGTAATATGATGACTTGAATTTGTGCCTGCTTCAGTCATTTGAATTTTTATTGGCATTGTTTAGACTACAGTCGCATGTTAAATTGGACATGTGCATAAATGTATATTTGTTAACATTTAATGTTAAAATATCACTGTAGTTAAGGATTTAGTTTTGTAGGCCTTATAAACTTCATAATACATGAATTCTGTAACTGATGTAAACCAGAAAAGAGTAAAATAGAAGGGATTTTTAAATTAACAACAGGCTTATCCTTAGTGACTTAACAGGGCATGAAGCCTCAATGAACACAGGGGAATTTAAACTGATATGCAGAGGATTACACTGTTACAGAATTGACAAAATGCATATTGTTAAGTAATCTATGCCTAATGTTGGTTACCAAGCAGTTTCTTTTGTGGGAACTGTTTCACAAACTTAATAGAATATTTTGGGAATGATAAATGTGCATTTGGCTTTGTGGGGCTTAGAATTGTTTGTTACTAAGTGGACTGGTTTTTACCTACATAACTAGAGAAAACAAAACATATTTTTTTGTACCTGAAGTGAATTTTAACACAACTTGTTCTCCAGTGTGGACCTGGGTACAGATAAAATGCTGCTATTCTAGGTATTACCTGCTTTTCACATACAATGTTTAAGAAAAATGTTTAAATTGAACTTTAATATTTGTTTAGGGAATGGTGAGGAAATTGTTCAAAAATGTTGTTAAGACTTTCAAAGAGTCAAAGTAGAGTTTATTATTTCATTATTAAGTTTTAAAAATGAATTTCTACTAGATAAAATTAGAAAATCATTAGGAGTTTTGCTGGTTTTTTAAAAAAAATTCTCAGTACTTAGTAGATAAATCTTAAATCATATTTTAATCGTAAAGAATAATTTTATTCATAAAAATCCTGGAATTGCTTTAATAGGGGAAAAACCCTGAATACTGTATAATCCAGGAAAAAAAATGATCTACCTCTCTTAGATGGAGTTGGTGTTCATAGCCAAGTAATCTTAACCAATATGTATGTTGGTTAACATGTATTGAAATGCTTCGTTTTGCTTCAGAATCAGGAAACTGCAATTAAGTAGCTGGTTCAATGTTAGAAGGGTCCAAAGGGTTGTGCAGAAAGACCACTGGGCACGGAGACCCCCCTCCGCCCTGTTGTGGTGCCTTCAGTCCCACACTCTGAAGGGCAGCTCCTGTGGCACCAAAACTGCAGGTGGGGGGATCATCCCTTCTCCCATTTGCAAGCTGAACTGCATTTTGCCTGCGCATGGGACTGTGGCAAACACCTGCCGGTGGGAGTTGCAGCACTGTGATCTCTCAATCCAAACTTTCAAGTAAATGTGCTTCGGCTGGCAATGTAGCTGTTGCTTGCTTCTGCTTTTTTTATGGATGAAACACTTCTGCCAGGCCAAAGAAAGATGTCAGAGATCTGTAGTATTGTTACAGCTTAGACAGTTGTATTTACAACTTTCTTTTTCTGAAGAAACTATTTTAACATGCCTCTTGTTAAAAATGTTAAAATCATCTTTGCCACTTTGCAATATTTTAGTGAGTCTTAATATAACAGACAGTGCTGTATTTCATTGTGGTGTGTATTTGTTTATTATTGGTTTGTCTGAACTTTTAAATAGTGCTGTTTTAATATGTTTGGAGTTATTTTTGTTCATTAAGAGATTCATAGTGTATTCATGCACAATGCCTTTGAAGTATTTGATGGATGCAATAAATTTTTGTAAAACATGTTTCTCGTCCAAGCATTTAATTCAAGAAATATAAAACACATTTTTTTCTACTAAGATATAATAGGAAACAATTTCTCTAGCTATTGTCATTCATATTGAAAATTTGTCCACATAATACTCAGCTTACCATTCTTGTGAAGGTCTCAAGTTTTAACGCTATTTAGTCATGTTATACCAACTAAAATTAATTAGAGTATGTAATGTTTTTTGGTGTAATTCACTTTCATACTCTACTTAGAGTATGTCAAAGATGTAATTGTAAACATGCTCCTCGATTGTAGTTGTAGTTGGTAAGACATCTCAGAAAACATGTGCTTGCATCTGGGACTCTTTACCTGTGACCCTCTGCATGATTCATGCACATGCCCTTGCAAATTGCTTAGCACTCACCTCCCCTTGATATAAACTGTGGAGTCATCCAGTTGTGGGTATGTCATATTCAGAGCCGATATCAAAAATTGCCTGTGGAAAAAATAGAAGCTACACGTGTGGGTGTGTAAATGTATGTGCAATTAGTCTTGCAGTTGAAACCACTAGATCAGGACACTGTAGAATTGGAAAGGGGTAAAAAATCATCCTCACCTAGGAACTGTAAATTGAATGAACCTTTGGAGATGTCACCAACAATTTTATTGGCGAAAAATAAGGCAGCGTTAGCATCTGATAATGGGGTCTGCAGATGACTACCAACTTGGCTTATAGAACAGTGAGTTTAAGATAGTTGGATCCAGAGAATGTCAGCAGAATTTTAGCTCTATGGAAAATCAAATTTATTAGTTGTGACTAATGTCCTTTGGATCCAATTCATAATGTTGCTTTTTAAAGGCTAGTTTTAAGGTAGTTTTAAGATAGCACTATTTTGTGGTGAGCATATGCTTCACATTCTTTGTGTCACAGTATGAGAAGGCTGGATGATGAACCCTAGTAATACACTAGTCAATAGGATTTGTTTGTGTTCGTTAAATAGAGATTTAATGAACAGAGAGTTCAGCTTCTCTGAAACTCATTCCCATGGCTGCATTTCCTTCCCTAATCAGCTAGCATTTTTTGAATGTGATTATGTCTTTACAGAAGTCAAAATAGACTTTATCTGAAAAAACAAAACATTTATTATCAGTTATGACTTAGAATGCGTATCTCCTTTTTGAAGTCCAGCTAATAATATTACATGTTTTGAAACCTAAGCATAATTTGTAGATGGTTTGCTTCGTTGTCCCACTTAATAAAGTTAGGTATGGAAGATGTATGTCAACACTAAATACAACAATATAATCAGAAATTGAAACACATTTAGTTAAAATGTTACAGAAAAAAACAGCTTTTATCTACACTTCTGTTTTTCTTTGGCTTTGCTTTCCATAGAAACCAAGGTCAAAGCCCATTGCAGGATTCCATAAACTTTGGATCAGGTCTACAAAAAAAAATCATCTGTGAATGAATGTTTATGAACAGATTTAAATTTTGAGGGAAAAAAGTCGATATTCATGGGAAACCTATTTAATGCCAAGTGATCATTTCTAACCAGTATTATTATTCTTCATCCTAGCGTTTATCCCGCTTTTTTGCAGGATCCGCTTTTTTCCGGATCAACCGGAAGTTGGTAATTGGTTGATCCGTTTAGTTGCGACGGGGGCTAACCGACCGGCTTGTCGCTAGAGCCTGACGCCGGAAGCTAGGGTTAGCTGACGGGAGCTCACCCCGTCACGCTGCATCCGCACACGGGCTTCGAACCGCCGGCCTTAAGATCTTCCCGTCTCAACGTCTTAGCGCCTTAGGCTCAGTATTGTTCTTCATAAAACTTAACATGCTGATTAATGTACCTGCACATCTCGTGACCTGGCTGAGGAAAATTTATGAGTTATTCATGGTAGACCAGCAGGCTCAGCCTGCTAATTTGGACAGCAAAAATAGGCAATGAGCAAAAACATACTTTTATAGGTCTTGGTGACCTTTGAATCACAACATATGACAAAGTTTATGCAAGTAACCCTTCCACTCGAAGCTCTCCTTGTCGTAACACCTTTGGTTTCTTGCTAGCGGAGTTTCTCCAGATATGTCTTGCTGCTGTTTTGTTTTGCTGACAAGTTTAATTCATTGGTTTGGGGCAAAAATCCAAATAGTTTTGATACAGCATTGGACAAAACAAAGATTGTAATTAAATAGTTAAATTTTCTTTTTTGTTAAATTTATCCTAACCCATTCAATTTCATTGAAAAAAAAGTGCTCCCTGAAGATTTATATTAGATTGGCATTTTCCTTGTTTTTGGTTTTATTAAGGGGAACCAATACAATGGCACATACCAATCTTGCTCTTTGGATCTGTTTTAGTCCAGAAATACCTGTGTGTCAGACTGAAAAAGTGTGATGAAACTTGAGGAAAGTCCAAGGGAAATTTCCAAAGCAGTCTGCATGTTGGGGGCATTCTGTGCGAAAACCAATGCATAAACATCTGACTGCATGTTTGAAATTGTGGGTGCACATAAACATTTCAGGGATTAGTGAAAACTGCTTATAGTTTTATTCAATAGGCTTTTGAGAGACACCTGTTTTTCTTATCTCTGGTTATTAATTACATGACTATCTGGAAAACAGTCAGCTGAGATTCTTTGAAAACTATGGACAAACCCTATCAGTTTGCACTAATTTCTTCATTTTTGAAGCATGAGAACTAGCTATTGTGCTGAATGTGGGCCAGGAGGCTGAAGAACATCATTATTTATTATTATTTTTATTAACCTCGGGATGAGATGGACTGCTTCTATTCAAAATTGTACCAGTTAGACCAATCCGCACAATCTTAGGCCCAAGTATGGTTGCCTTCAATTGAAGGCTTTTGCAATTGGTCTTTTCTGTATCCTCTGGTACCTTCCCACTATAAGGAGAGGAGAAAGTCTGCCTTTATCATCATTGTGTTACTGCTGGCTCTGTTGAACTGCCTGGCTTGCCTTGTTATGAGGGGGAAAGTGACATCCCTTTCCAAAAGTTCCACCGGTATTTGTCCATTCTGCTTTCTGTACTATGATTTTTTTTAAAAAGAAAGAAGTAACTTGGCAGTAAACAAGAACTCTTAAGCCAGGAAAGCCAGTGCTTAGGATGAGTATATGAGCCTCCTTTAGGCAGTGTTGATGGGCCACTAATTGTCTGTCCATTATGTGTTGTACTGCAAAATATGACTGTATTTAATCTCCCTTCAAGTTCCTAGCCATATGGCTTCAAGGTCTGTTATCTTGGGCAGTCCTAAAGCAATAGCACCTGAAAACTGGCTTTTAAACTTTCTCTTTAACATTATATCTCATATTGGTTGACTGACAGGGATCCTAATATTCAGCTAAAAATTGCTGCGCTATAAAGATTGGAAGTATGATACTGAAGGGAGCAGAAAATGAAAGTTAACACTATAGTGGAATTACAACAGCCACAGAAACTGCAGCAATTGATAGTCAATTGATAGAATTTGCAAATGTTTATTGCTATTGTTCATAACAACCCATTCTTCCACAAGCAGGTTGATACTGTACACCAAATTCCATTTCCAATGGCCATCCATTAATCTTGCTCAATTTTTAAAAAATGCTTGATCTAATTAATATAGTTGTACAATTACATTTGTCATTTATTGGTTGTTATTGGTGAACCAATGGAATACACCTTTTTTGTTTTACTTCAAAGAATTGCCAAGAAAATGCTTTTAGAAGAAATCAAAGCCAATCTTTCCTCAGAGGAGGATGCTTCTTCTGATGAAGAATCCAACGATGGGAAGAAAAAGAAAGGAAGGCGAACAAAAAATATAAACGACAATGGTAAGCACCTAGTAGAGAAACAAATATGTATAACGCATTTTCATATCAAAGTGTGTTGTAACAGTTTCCTCAATAGCATACTGTTTGCTGCTAAATATATACACTAGCTAACCATTAAGTGGCAAATGATGGTGAATCAGTTACTAGGTTAATTACAAGGTGGGCTGGCTGCTAGCTTGGCTGGCCTCGAAAAAAGCTTGGGTGAATTCATAGAAGTCATGGGAGTCAGTGGCTCTTGGCCTTGATGGCCGTGGGACTGCCTCTGCAGGCCATCTGGCTGGGAACTCGTGGGCTTCTTTGTGCAGTTGGTTGGCCCCTGGGAGAAGCGACTGCTGGACTAGATGGGGCAGCATCCTGATGTTCTTAACATGCCACTTAAACCTTGGGCTGAGGATTTTGATTTATCTGCTAAAATTAAGTCATAGGTGGGCAATCTTTGGATTCCACGATGCCCCTCAGCACCTTTTTTCTAGTTCTTAAGAGTGCCCCTCCCTGAGTGGATGGAGCCAAAATGTTCAGCTGGTTTGAAAGGTGGTTGAAGAGGGGTGACTAAAAAGTCTATTTTAAGACTTAAGTGTAACTTGCTTGCTTCTTTATTTATTTATTTAATTTTTAATTTACTTAATATTTAATAATATTGTTAATATTTTAACAACATTAGTAAAATAATTCATTTTGTTGAATGCTTATTTTATTATGCCTGCTATAATGCATAGTTCATTGTTATACTGACATAACTCTGTGATACTGATATAAACTAGAAAAATATTTTGTGCATAGAAGTCTTCTTTTTTGGTGATTTTTTTTTCTGCAACAGGAGAGAATGAACAAGAAGATGACTTTGACTCAGATTCAGATGCTGAAGAGGCCAAGAAACCTAGATACAGGCACCGTTTGTTAAGACACAAATTAACAATGAGTGATGGAGAGTCCGAGGAAGAGAAAAAGGGAAAATCTAAAGAGGCAAAAGAAGTTAAACGCAGAAATAGAAGGAAAGGTACAAAGTCTGTTTGTATCCCTGCATGTGTATGAGCCCTGATAGCTTACCTATTTTATTATGCATTTATTGTTAATGATGCATAGTGAAATCCCCCTCACTTCTCCACAGCTGCTTTAAATGTGGCCCAAGGGGTTTGATATCTCTAGAAACATTTCTTTAATCACTAAATCTTATCCTTGTTTTCCTGTTTCATTTGTTAAAAAAAAACCACTTATGTGGGGTGGATAGCTTACAGGTAGTCCTCGCTTAACAACCATTTGTTCAGCGACCGTTTGAAGTTATAATGGCACTGAACAAATAGCAGTTACGACCGGTCCTCAAAGTTACGGCCGTTGCACCACCCCCACGGTCGCGTGATAAAAATGTGGGCTCTTGGCATCCTGCCCGGATTTACGACTGCAGAGTGCGCTTCAGCTCCCCCCACCCCGCCTATCTCCCTCCATCTCTCTCCTTTTGGCCATCCTGCGCTCCACCACCCCTGCCGCCCCAGCTGACCTTTGCCATCTGCTTCCTCCCGTTGCTGACGAGGCGTGCCTGGCCTCCTCAGCAGTGGGAGGAAGAAGATGGCAAAGGTCAGCTGGGGGCGGCAGGGGTAAGCGGTGGCGGCAGATGGCAATGATGGGGAGATAGGCAGGGTGGGGGGAGTTGAGTGAGTGCGGCAGGGCAGGAGAAGTGTGAGGTCCTCACCTAATGACTGCAACCGGGACTACTGGGACTGCCATCGCTAAGTGGCGTGGTCACTTGATGTTTCGCTGAACGACTACATCGCTTAGCAAAAGAAATTCTGGTGCCAATTAAACAAGGACTACCTGTGCGTTGAACTCAAAACCAGAAGTGTACAACTAACTTGTGCACCTTTCTCTAATCAGAAGTAGGGACAGGTCAATTTTATTTCTGGCCTGCTGTCATAGTTACATAAATCACCAGCAGGTGATTTTATATCTCAGAAGAGGCTGGTATGCAAGATAAAATGATTTGTGATTTCGGAACTTACTGCCCTCCTGTCATCTTACCAAATTAACTTTTGTCAAATCTTACAAATGTGTTTGAAGAATAGCCACCTTGGATTCTTATTTCATGTGCTTAAGCCAAGCAGATGATCCCCAAGAGGGAGAATGGTCTCGAAGACCCCAGCGTCCAAGGCACCTAGAATGTATTCCTTGATGGGCTCAGGGAATTCTGATAAGCAAGACTGAAACAGACAACTCTTGTTACATATGTCTATGAAGGTTCTCAGTCATCCAGGTGGAATTGTCTGTAGCTTGAATCATGTCAACTGGATTTCTATTTTCTTAGTAGAAACGTTTCGCTCCTTATCCAAGGAGCTTCTTCAGTCTGAGCAAAGTTGGTAAGGGAATCCTAAATATGTTCCTAGGTAGCTGCCTACCTAGGTGACAGCTACCTAGGAACATATTTAGGATTCCCTTACCAACTTTGCTCAGACTGAAGAAGCTCCTTGGATAAGGAGCGAAACGTTTCTACTAAGAAAATAGAAATCCAGTTGACATGATTCAAGCTACAGACAACTCTTGTTACAGCAATTCCTTTTTGGCCGCTCCACCTTGCGCACCTTTTGGGTTAGACAGAAGAGTCACATTTATAAATGGACAAGTCTCAAGAAAGCTTTTTTCTCTCTCAAGTGGATCAGGATCAAACCCAGCATGAAACATAGGTAGACATCATATTTTAGGTAGGTAGGTAGGTAGACATCTGAGGTCTTTTCCTCAATCTTCCAATAATTCATAACTCCCTCACTTGGAGTCTGTATGCTGTTTTCAAGACCCAGCCTTTCTCCTTTTGAATCACTAAGAAATGAACTGTCTTGCAGAAGGTGTTATTAGTGACAACTCTGCAAGAAGGATATCAAAACTAGCAGTCCTTTCAGTCAGAGATGATCACTTCTCTGTACGTATGAGCAAAACCTACTGTTCCAGGAATAGGATATTCTGAAGAAGTCCAGAACCACCTGTTTCTCCTAAGGACCATGCCAATTTGGCTCTTCTGGAGGTGGATTAAGTTTTATGGAAGTTAATCTTTTGAAGCAGAAGTTAATCTTTCAAGCTAGAATATCTGGGAAACTGCCAGATTAATGTGGTTGGGGACAGAGATGGAATGTTGTAGAATCACAGGTTTTGTCCATACCTGATCAAATATACCATCATCCTTTCCCTTTTATCTCTAAGGTTAATTGTTTTCTCAGCAGAATAAAAGTTTTTTTTTCCTTTTGCAACCCTCTTAATAGGCCAAGATAGTGGAGAGCACATTACAAGTTGGTTTTAAATGCCTCTGAGATGGCATTCGGAAGAAGTATATTATCACAGGTTCTTCCTGTCACTTGGGACTCAGGCTAATTATTTCCATCCATTTAGTCTGATTACCTAACTTTATTGGGTGCCTCTTTACAACACCCAAAAGATTTGTTATCTTTTTCTTTTCAGATTAACACATTTCATTAAAAGACACAAGCTTCATGAGCTACAGCTCACCATCTGATGCAGCTCACAAAAGCTAATGCTTTTTTGTAACATTTGTTAGTCTGCAAATATGGGACCAGACCCTCTGATTGTTGGCTCCCTTGTCTCTCCTCCTACATTGTTATCCTTGTGTGAATAAGGCATCCAAGACCACATCCTAAGGATGAGTTTCTTTTGTACTAAGAAGATCTCCTCCTGTTGGGATCCTCAGTTTCAGAATGGCCTTATCTTAGCCATTGGGACAGAATTGGAGGGAGGTGCTACTGAGGGCATTGCTATTGGAGCAGAAATTTAAATTTAAAATGTTGGGACTCTTAATTTAGGAAGAGTTGGAAGATAGAATCCATTGTTTGATGGCTAAAATGGAAAAGAATCTCCATCAAAAATTACCATTCTTTCATTTTCTTTATATATTTCTAAAACCAGTATTAATATTAGAACTCATTATTAATAGTTATCAGATAACATTGTGTATCAAGACTGCAGGACATTTCAGATGCAAACATTTCAGTCTCTGTTTCAAGCTTGAAGTGGGCTGTTCCACTGTACCAGAAACATTCCACTGCTGTTCTGAAAACTCTAGAAGTGTTTAAATGTGAAAACGGGATGTTGAATTCAGAATGCTTCTGGGATTAATGGAAGAGTGTTGCATCACTGAATAGGATTGGAGGTTTTCAAACCTAGATGTTTCACATTCAAATCATCATGCCATTACAATTGCATATCGCTTTCTGCCCAGTTTTTCTCTTAAATTTTTTTACTACATGTTTATTGCTAATCACCATTGGAAGACCTAAAAGACCAGGTTAGGGACAGATCATAATGGAGAAAATCTATGTGGTTGCTGAGAGTCGACAACTTGATGGCACATAATCAATTGTTGCTAATCACATTTACAAATAATATAATTACTAAAATAGCATTTTTCTTTTCTAAGCAGCATTTTTGTGATCGATTTGCATTTCTTATATGCTAGCAGGAGGCACAGTTTTCATTGCTTCTTGTTCTCTTGCTGTTACTTTGGGCTCCTGTTTATCTAATCGTAACTTTTATGAAAATGTACAAAGTTTCTTGACATTTATTTAATTGTTTAATCTTAAAGTGAGCAGTGAGGAGTCAGATAATTCAGAAGCCAATGAATCTGGAATTAGTGAAGAAGTGAGTGAATCTGAAGATGATCAACGTCCTAGAACCAGGTATCCTATTTTTTGGTGGAAGTTCCTGGGTCATATGTTAATAATTCTGTAGAGAGGTCTCTGCAAAAATCTGTAGAGATAAAAATTACAAAGCACTTCCCAACCCAGGAATACTTTTTATTCCAAGTTGTCTTTATCTTGCTGTAGCCATTAAAACCTGAACACCAAATTCTGATTTATAATGTTGCCTTTTAAAGAGACAGAAACAAAAACCTGTTTACTATCTGTGATGCTTTGGAATTATCATGGTATTTCTTTCAAATCCAGTTTCCTAAAATCCAGGCATTTTTGGCTTTTTCTTCTTTTTAAAAAAAATAAGCATCCAATGTTCCTCTGCAGTTTTTGCCTGGTTTCAGACATTACAGAAAGACACAGTGTGGTTTGTTTCTTTTTTGGCTTGGTATGTTGTAATGTGGGTTGTAAATCGTGCTTTATGACTAGTTATGCGAACCAGCCAATAAACCACTGTTCAGTAAATCATAATTAAACTATAACTTAACATAATGTGAACATCCCCTAACTGTATTCCTTCATTCTAAAATATTGATGCAGAAGAAACAAGAGTTAACTGGATCATAAATAAAGGAGGAAAAACGGCAGCCACATTTCTTGCATAGTTAAATTGACTTGATTAGGAATAATGTGTACATATTTAATCTTGGAAGGGGCGTGGTGGCTCAGCGGGTAAGACACCAGGCTTGTTGATCGGAAGATCACAAGTTCGGAGGTTCGAATCCCTAGCCCTGTGTGCGGAGTGAGCTCCCGCACTTGCCCCAGCTCTTGCCAACCTAGCAATTTGAAAGCATGCAAATGCAAGTAGATGAATAGGTACCACTTCGGTGGGTAGGTAACAGCGTTCCGCGCGTGTCATGCGGCCACATGACCGTGGAAGCGTCTTCGGACAACGCTGGCTCTTTGGCTAACAAACGGAGATGAGCACCGGCCCCTAGAGTCGGACACGACTGCACAAAAAATGTGCGGGGGGTACCTTTACCTTATATTTAATCTTGGAGGAAAATAAGAAAAACATTGCAGTGGTCAAGAATAATCCTTTTTAGAGCAACACCCCTTCAATTTTTCAGATCTGCCAAGAAAGCTGAATTAGAAGAAAATCAGAGGAGTTACAAACAGAAAAAGAAAAGACGACGCATAAAGGTCCAGGAAGATTCATCTAGTGAAAACAACAAGGTATTGCCTGGGTAGACCAGCATATTTTTGTTTTGTTTTTGTTTTTAAATGAATATGTTAGCTTCAAAACTTTATCGCAAGCAGCTTCCCAACTACAGTAAGATATTTTTGAAATTAAAGAAGCTTTCACAGCAAGTTTAGTATGACAGCTGTCAGCCTTGCGAGGTGGCCCAGACAGGAAGCACGCCCAGATGAACTAAATATACTTTATTGTAAGGTTACATTAACAGAATCTTGCAAGTCTGAAAGTACATCTCTCCCCCCTTACCTTTACAGCCCAAGACACTAGGGAGGGCCAGTTCTGAGACGTTTGCCACGCCTCCATTCCTTCTGCGGGCTCAGCTGCCTTTTATCAGGCAGTTCCCCGGCTGTGGCGCTTCCCGCTGTCTCCCAGGGTCATTCCCACGCGCCATTCCATCAGCAGGATAGATGTTAAGTTCTGGTCTGATTCCATCTCAAGTATTGCAGCCAGTTCTGGTTTTGAAAAGGTTCATAAGACTGGAACAGGTTCAGAGAAGAGTAACAAGGTTGATCAGGGAAGTATAAACTAAGACCTCTGAAAAGAAGGGGGAGGAGCTGGGTATGCCTAGTCTTGAGGAAAGACGTGTGATGGGGAGATGATTATCTTCTTCAGAACCTGAAAGGATGCCGCACAGAAGGTCAAGACCTAATGTGTGTCAGCCCAGAGTGCATGTGATAGAATAAAGATTTAAATTTTAGGAGGGTAGATCCCATTGTTAGAAAAACTCCCTGATTGTAAGAGGTTTTATTTGAAAAGTGATGGTGGACTTCCCTTCACTGGGTATGCTCAAGTGGCAACTGAATAACCATCTGTCAGGAATGCTTTAATTTGGACGCTATGGCTAAATGGCCCCTTCCAGTTCTGAGGTTCTGTGTCTGCTGTTTAAAAACGAAACGGTCCTAAATAGTATTAAGCTCAGAGTAAGCCTTTGTATCATGCAAAGCAGCTGTTATATCCTGTCCTCTGAGGTTTGTGTGTTCACTCTCAATAGGTTTGCTTGGACAGATGCTTCCAGAAGTCACACCAAATTCTAATTCATTGTATGACAATCAGTTTATGGCATTTTTAAAATTAAATTTAAAAATTTGCACCTGTTCTTTTCTTTTTAATTCCCTCCTATGTGATTTATGATAAAGGGCATTGGAAATATAGGAAATCTCAAATCCAGTTGAGGTATAATGGAAAGGAAATGGAAATCAGTCCTTGGGATGGTAATTTGTATATATGGGAAATGCTCACTGCACCATCTCAGTGCAGTGGTATCTTATACACCAGGGGTCCCCCACCTTTTTGGCATCAGGGACCGGTTGTGGAAGACAATTTTTCCATGGACCGGGGGGGCGGGGTTTGCAGGCGGGAGCCAATCGCGCGGCCCGGGGGCGGGGTTTGCAGGCAGGAGCCAATCGCGCGGACCACCACCGCTCACCTGCTGTGCGGCCCACTTCCTAACAGGCCACGGCCCACTAGTGGGCCGCAGCCCACAGGTTGGGGACCCCTGCTATACGCTATGTCCTGCTGTAAATACTGAAGTTCCATCACACAGTTTAGTTAGCCAGTTTTGTGACCTGCTACATATTAGTATTTGGCATTATTAAAAATGAAAGGCAATAACAGTAAATTGTTAAGCCTGTGGAAAGAGTATGCTTTGTGTTTTATTTGAAATCATGATTAAGAATATATCTTTCTTGAACTTTTACAGAGTAATACTGAAGATGACGATAACGATGATTCTAAATCTCCTGGAAAAGGCAGGAAAAAAATACGAAAGATTATTAAAGATGATAAACTCAGAACAGAAACCCAAAATGCATTGAAAGAAGAAGAGGAGAGAAGGAAACGGATTGCAGAAAGGGAGCGTGAAAGAGAGAAGCTCAGAGAAGTATTTATATTTTTTTAATTGGGATATTATCAAGATTTTAAAAAGTATTTTGAGAAAAGGCAAAACTTTAAAATTGCTAAAAGAGAATTGTAATAGAAATATATTTGATAGGCAGTGCCTCATTTATGTAATTTTACTGTTGAAATCATTCTTAAAGAACATGATTCTTTTAAGTGTTTTTACTGCAAAAGTACTTAGCAAGGTATTTGAAAATAGAAGTGCTTTTCTTAAATTGACATGATTTCTAAGACATTTTATATGCAGAACCCTGATTTTCTTTTATGAGATGTCCTTGCCCTGCTTTAATATTTTAATGTTTATTTTTTTGCTTTTTATTAGCATCATATTAACAGCCAGTACGTTGCCTTGAGTTGGAATACAAGGCAAGGTACACATTTCAGCTAAATTTACTGCTCAGTGAAAGCAAGTGGATGCTCACGCTGAGCTTACCAGTTTTTGCAGGCTTTTTATACCGTTTGGTACAGAAGGGTTACATTATATTACTTAATTTATTTTATCTTTTATTACTTAACTTAAACATATTTATTTTATTGTTCTGGATATGTTTAGCAACTCCAAGTATGTAGAGAACTGCAATTCAACCCCTACTGTTAATTTAAAATGGAGAACCCTCGTCAGGTAGTACGTACAACTGAATTGCTTCATAGCTGTGCAGAAATTTACTTGGGATCTGAGAAGAGAAAGGTTTCTTAAGATCTCAGTTTGGCTGTAGCACTAGATGTAGATTTGCCTTCTGTGTAGCTTGAATATTGAATATCTTGAGTTAATTGCACACATCCAAAAATTCTTTCCAGGTAATAGAACTAGAAGATACACCTTTGAAATGTCCAATTACAACTAAACTGGTTTTAGATGAAGATGAAGAAACCAAAGAACCATTAGTGCAAGTTCATCGAACCATAGTGACAAAGCTTAAACCTCATCAAGTAGATGGTAAGACAACATGACAATTTTTATTTAAAAATGCTAGATTTTAGGAGGTTTATATTTTGAATTGGTTGGGTTAGAGCCATGTGGCAGTGTTCTATTACAACGATTGCACTTCAGAGCCGAAAATAGGTGCTTAATTGTCCACTGCTAATTTTTTAAAGGATCTTTTTAAAAACATTCCTTCTAGGTGTTCAGTTTATGTGGGATTGCTGTTGTGAATCTGTGAAAAAAACAAGGAAATCTGCAGGCTCTGGGTGCATTCTTGCCCACTGTATGGGTCTGGGAAAGACCTTGCAGGTATGTTTAAGGATCTGTTGGCCAGGATGGACCTTTCTCCCTCCAGCTTCATTCAATAAAAGATACATAATCATGTCTTGTGAAAAGCTTTTCCAAGTTACCTGAGGATATTCCCACTGCTGTTAGAAAGTGTAATAAAGATTATCTATCTATCTATCTGTCTGTCTGTCTGTCTATCTATCTATCTATCTATCTATCATATTTCTTCATCCACCCAGAGTCGTTGCTATACGAGATGGGTGGTGAAGAAATACGATAAATAAATAAATAAATAAATAAAGTATCTTTACTACACTTTCTTCAGGGAATTCAAGTACTTCATCTATAGGATTGGAATCCAGTTCTCACAATAACCCTGTGAGAAAAGTTGATCAGTTAACTCTTTGGTTGGGCTAGAATTTGAACATTTGACTCTTTGTTGCTGGTCAGAACTCCTACCTATTATACTCCAAGGGTTTACTTCAGCTACCCATGAAGGTCATTCCTTCGGCATACATGATTTGGAAACCCGGGGAAGGGACGGGTGTGGCAGGAGATGTTTGTGGTTTTAGAAAAAGAGAAGTAGCAGATGATGGACACAAAAGAAGAGAGCCAGTTTGGCGCAATGGTTAAGGCATCAGGCTAGAAACCGGGAGACCGTGAGTTCTAGTCCCACCTTAGGCACAAAGCCAGCTGGGTGACCTTGGGCCAGTCACCCTCTCTCAGCCCTAGGAAGGAGGCAATGGCAAACCAGGAGACTTGAGTGTTCTAGTCCTGCCTTAGGCATGAAAGCCGGCTGGGTGACCTTGGGCCAGTTCCTGTCTCTCAGCACTAGGAAGGAGCCAATGGCAAACCAGGAGTCTGAAATTTCTAGTCCCGCCTTAGGCATGAAAAAGGCAGTAATGTCAGCAGCGTTGTTTGAAGTGTTCCAAAAAAGCTTCAAAAACGTGTAGGAGGCCCACCCAAAGAACCTTTCTCCCACTCCTCAGTTCACGTGGTCTCCACCCATCCCTGAGTCTGCAGAAAACTATAGCAGCGTTGTGTTCCACCCCAGACAGCTCTCGGTCATTGTCGTTTCCCTCCCAGGTAACAGATGACAAAGTCTAAGAGATTTTATGAATCTTGAGGATGCCCTTGGACAGTATCAATGTCTAAGAGGGGAAACACCATTTTAAACACTGGTTCAGCTAAGGAGAGAGCCAGTTTGGTGGTGTGGTTAAGGCACCAGGCTAGAAACCGGGAGACTGTGAGTTCTAGTCCTACTTTAGTCACAAAACCAACTGGGTGACCTTGGGCCAGTCCCTCTCAGCCCCAGGAAGGAGGCAGTGGCCAACCACTTCTGAAAAACCTTGCCAAGAGGGACTTGTCCAGGCAGTTGCCACAAGTCATGACTGACTTGAAGGTGCACATGCACACATGCCCACACACACACCACTTTAAATAATGGTTAAATGTTTCATTGCTAGAGTTTTTCAATTGGGAGCAGCTGACAACAAAAGCTATCATAATTACACTGAAAAAGAATGTTCAATTAATGTACAAGTTGGCTTACCTGTATTTTCTATCTGGAAAAACGTTTTCAGAACAAACATAACCTTCAAAGACAACTGTCAAGATTGAGCCAAAATAATGTGTTATTTATTTTATAAGAAATGGATTGTATTTTATCTTCAATATTCAATAATAGTTCAGTTGGTATAGAGGCTTAAAAGCATTTCTGAGGAATGTATATTCTTTTCTCAGTATCTTCATTAAGAACCAGATTTTCCTTGTTCATTCCTTTACTAAAACATGGTGTATTTGGGGTTAGTGTGTTCCATACAACTCATGATTGTATGGGACATACAATCATACAACTGGGAGCCAGTTTGGTCTAGTGGTTAAGGCAACGGGCTAGAAACCAGGAGACCAAGAGTTCTAGTCTCGCCTTAGACATGAAAGCCAGCTGGGTGACCTTGGGCCAGTCACTCTCTCTCAGCCCTTGGAAGGAGCCAATGGCAAAGCAGGAGACTGAGAGTTCTAGTCCCGCCTTAGGCATAAAAGCCGGCTGGGTGACCCCTGGGGCAGTCCCTGTCTCTCAGCCCTAGGAAGGAGCCAATGGCAAACCAGGAGACAGAGAGTTCTAGTCCCGCCTTAGGCATGAAAGCCGGCTGGGTGACCTTGGGCCAGTCGCGCGCTCTCAGCCCAACTCACCTCACAGGGTTGTTGTTGTGGGAAAAATAGGAGGAGGAAGGAGTATTAGGTATGTTCACCACGTTGAGTTATTTATTAAAATAATAATGGGATAATAAATAAATAAGTAAATGATAGTTAAAAAGGGGTTACCTAAGATCAAGAAAAATGGAAAGAGGTCAAAACCAGTTGGTCATTGTGGTTACAAACTAAATGCAGCAAATTAATGTAAGAAGAAAGTTGTTAACTTGAACAAAGTACATCAAAATATACTTTTAATATTAAAAAAACTCATGTTCTGTCTCCATGTTTTGTTTGTTAAAAAAAAGTTTTTTTTCAGGTGCAGATGTGTTCTAATGCCGATTTTCTTGGCTTTCTCTTGAAGGTAGTTAGTTTCCTTCATACTATTTTGTTATGTGACAAACTGGATTTCAGAACCGCTCTTGTTGTGTGTCCGCTGAATACGGCCCTTAACTGGATGAATGAATTTGAGAAATGGCAAGAAGGCCTAGAAGACGATGAGAAACTTGAGGTATTTAATGTTTAATATGGATGGGTGGAGTGCAACTGCATTCAGGAATGATAAATTAATCATTTAGAAGCATGAACTTCTCGGCTTTGAGTATATAATCCACATTCATATGCTGAGAGTGCATTACAATTAAATGTTGACTTAAAAAAATAAAAACCATTTATTTGCTTGCTTTCCCAAGGTCAATGAACTAGCAACGGTGAAACGCCCTCAAGAGAGGAGCTTTATGTTGCAAAGGTGGCAGGACGAAGGAGGTGTCATGATCATAGGCTATGAAATGTATCGTAACCTTGCACAAGGAAAGAATGTGAAGAGCAGAAAACTGAAAGAAATATTTAACAAAGCCTTGGTTGATCCTGGTAAGCCAGAATACTGCAGATCATTCCCTCTGTGACATGCAAGCAAGTCAGCAAGTCATGTAGAGGAAGAGATGTTCTTGAGTAGATAGATGTCCCATTCTAGATGCAAAGCAAGAGCTGTGTAGAACAGGGCAGGTTGCGGCATAATTACTCTTGAAACTGGAGAAAGTATCAGGGATTGATAACCTGATTGGCGAATGGTAAAACTGGAAAACTGGGATATGCTTTGGAATTAATTCTCTTGGATTTCTCAGGACACAGGATTCAGATTTACAGTTTGAAAGATCCAGAAGATTTAAGTGTGTGGTATTATAACAGCCCTCTCCAAAAAAAGAAATAAAAGTGGTGTTTGGTAGTTGTTGTAGGCCTCAAGCTCTAGTTAATTGTTTTAGCAAGAGTTAGGGCAGAAATTCTGAAAGCCAGCCTGGAAACAACATACTGTAATTGAAGCTCCCAAACTTCTGTAGTTCCCAGTGTAGTCTTAAAGGTGAATGGTGTTCTCCAAATTTTTGTTTTTATTTTTGATAAACAACAGGGTACCTGAAAGCATTGACACGCCACAAGAGAAATAGAAACGCAGTTAAATTGAATAAAGCTTGCGTCAAAAGTGTGTATTCTCTGCTTTTTGTAGCATCTTGCTTAATGAGATGACCTGCAGCTTGTACTGTGTTTTTATTTGTTTTATTTAAAGCACTTATACGGCCTCTTACCTCCCACAGTGATTCTAGGTGGCCCACAGCAGCCAGTAACAACAACAACATAAAAACACATCATACCCTCCCCACCATGGCATTGCATCCACCCATGCTACTGACCCCTGTCTCAACCCCATCCTAGCCCAGTGCTTGGGGGAACAGCCAGGCCTTCACAGCCTTCTAGAAGGCTGAAAGGGTAGGGCTTCGCCAATTCTCAGATGGGAGGCTATTCCAAAGGGCCAGGGTTGCTACGAAGAAGGGACGCCTCTGGGGTCCCACTCCGTGACAACGTTTGATGGAACCTAGTGGGATGGGTAGATACCCTTATAGGGAAAGGTGGCCGGCCCTGTGCCATATAGGGCTTTAAAGATGATAGCCAGCAGATGGAAGCCAGTGCAGCTCATGAAATAACGGTATAGCAGAGTGCCCGGAACTGCACACGCCGCTGCCTTGTGTGCCAGTTGCAGCTTCCAAATGGTCTTCCAGGGTGGCTCCACGTAGGGCATGTTGCAGTAATCTAATCAGGAAGTGACTAAGGTGTGAGTGACTATGGGCCAGGGCTCCCAGTCCAGGAACGGGCACAATTGACACAAGATGAATTTGTGCAAAGGCCCCCCTGCAGGAGCGGCAAGTCCAGGATAACGTCTCTCCTGACCCCGGGAGGCCAAAGACCCACAACCACTCCATCTTGCTAGGGTTGAGGTGCAGCCACTTTCTCCCCATCCCGGTCCTTACAGCCTCCAGGCACTGGGCAAGCACCTGAACAGCATCACCTGCCTGGCATAGGGTAGGGAGCAACAGTTGGGTTGTCACTGAGTGACCTTACCCAGCAGTTTCATGTAGATGTTACTGTAAATAGGAGAGGTGAGAGACCCAAGCCCTGAGGCACCACAAGTAAAAGGGGCGTACTGCTGGACCTCCCCCCCCCCCCCCAACACTGACTGGTACCAGTCACAGAGGGAGGAGGAGAACCACCGCCGAACAGTGCCCCCACTCTCAATCCCCAAAGCTGGTCTGGAAGGATACTATGGTTGATGGCATTGAATGCCGCTGAGAGACCCCGGAGGGCCAGGATGGACATACAGCCAATGCTGTCTTGGTACTGAAGCCCACCCTGAGTCCTGACTGAACGGGCTCTGGGTAATCTGTTTCATCCAGGGCCCTCTGGAGCTGCACTCCTACCATCCTTTTCAACAACCTTTCCTAAAAAGGGAAGTTTGGAGACTGAATGGAAGTTATCCAAAACTGTTGGGTCCAAGGATGGCCTCTTGAGGAGGGGACGTGTTGTGCTCCTGTTTGTGTGAATCCAAGTGTGCTTGTCAGCATGACTGATAGTTCTGGACTATATAGAGAGCTGTGTCTGGCTTCCCTAGATGCAGTTGCAACTCTCTAGCTGAATGTGTTGAAATTTGTAAGCAAGAATGGTGAAAACTCCATGAAACTTGTTTTGGCTGTAGGCAAGTGGCACTCCAGGCAACACCCCCTCCCTCCCAATTTTCAGTGTGGAGATGATGACAGCAATGATTTATGGCCTCCCTTTTTAGCACTTCGGGGAAAAAAGGGGGACTTGAAACAAAACTTTGCAGTGTATCCCAACCCTTAAGGGAATTACTTACATTTAGACTTACATTTACCTGCTTTGGAAACAAGGACCTTGATGTCCCTCCAGTTTAAACCAAGCAGAAATTGTTTCTGCTTTTTGCTTTTGGGCTGAAATCTGGGGCAGTGAAATAATTCTGGATAATCTGAAAAGCTGTTTTCCCACTCCAGCCTTTTGAATCACATTGTTAAAACAGGGAAGATCTTAATGTTTGAACAGCCCGGTTGTGATCTCTCCTTCCAGAGCTGTGCAGCCTTTTCTGGGCTGAGAGCCATGCTTTGCCTTGCAGGAGCAGCCGGGAGAGAGCGTGCTTCAGAATGCAGCCGGGAGCGAAACTCGATCTGAATAATTTCATTTTCATTTGAAATTCAGTTTAAAGTTTAAATTAACTTAATATGATGTCTGTCAAGTTATGTTGAAAACAACTTTTGGAAATCATGCGTGTGTCTGGGGGGGCTTCGTGCAGCCCTCAGGTCATGTGCTGTGAACTTTTGTAAAAGATGCTTTCCTTGTTTCTTTTTATGCTTTTTTCAGCATTCTATGTTTTCTGGAAGGTCATAGTTCTTGTGAATCCGTTCGATGGTTTTAACTTTCTACAGGTAGTCCTTGTTTAATGACCATTCGTTCAGCGACCTTTTGAAGTTACAGCGGCACTGAACAAATGGTAATGACGCCCGATCCCCGAAGTTACGGCCATTGCAGCGTCCCCGCAGTCACGTGATCAAAATTCAGGTGCTTGGCAGTCCACCCACACTTGCAACTGCAGGGGCGCTTCAACTCCCCCCCACCTGCCTATCTCCCCCCCATCTCTGCCCCTTTGGCCGCCTTAAGGTAATAGGTCCCCCCCACACATTTGTGCAGTCGTGTCCGACTCTACGGGCCAGTGCTCATCTCCATTTGTTAGCCGGAGAGCCAGCGTTGTCCGAAGACGCTTCCACGGTCATGTGGCCGCATGACGCACGCGGAACGCTGTTACCTTCCCACCGAAGTGGTACCTATTCATCTAGTTGCATTTGCATGCTTTCGAATTGCTAGGTTGGCAAGAGCTGGGGCGAGTGCGGGAGCTCACTCCGTCATGCGGGGCTAGAGATTCGAACCTCCGAACTTGCGACCTTCTGATTGACAAGCCTGGCGTCTTACCCGCTGAGCCACCACGCCCCTTGGCCACCTTGCACAGTGGCAAATTGCGTGCGCTGTTCTCGCGATGCTCTGGAAGGCCTCAGAATCTTTCCAAAGGCTTTCCAAAGCGGTGCAAGAACGGGGCGAGCGGCCTTGGGAAGAAGGCCTGGCACAGCCAGCAGCTGCCTCGCTTAGGGCCAAGCCGGGTGCGCCTCGTCAGCGGGAGGAAGGCGGCGAAGGTCAGCTGGGCATTGCAGGGCCTGTGCAGCACAGGGCGGCTGGGGTGGCTGGCTGCGGCATGAGGCGGCACTCCGCGGTGGGGGCGCTGGGGCTGAAGTAGAAGCCCAGGGGCAGGGGCGGTCCGCTGAGGCTGCTGAAGACCCCGGGCCTCTACATCGCCCCAGCACCGCCGCAGCTGAGGAATGCCACTGCAGGGTGGCCAAAAAAGCAGAGATGGGGGGAGATGCAGAGGAGGCAGGCTCGGGGTTGGGAGGGACCAAGCTGGGGATGGCTTGGATCGGGGTGGGTCCTCACCTAATGACCGGTGGGATTCGGTTAACAACTGGGCCTGCTGGGATTGCCATCACTAAATAATGTGGTCACATGATGTTGCACTTTATGACTGCATCAGTTAGCGACAGAAATTCCGGTCCCGATTACCGTCGTAACTCGAGGACTACCTGTATTTACATTCTCTTATAAACCTATTTGTATAATGGATGCCTACTGAGTAGGTACTCTTTCCTTTTTTAATGGTCCTGGTTTGTTTTCAAACATTGGTGAACTTTGTCACCCAACCTATTTGGGCTGATTAAAAGAAAATCTGTCTACATACCCTGACATCCTCATAATCTCCTTTAGTACAGAAGTTGGGTGACAAAGTTCACCAATGTTTGAAAACAACATGGGAGAAAGGCTAATTGTAAGGCTAGCCAGTTGATAGTAGTTGTTGCCATCTTGGTAACTTTGTTTTGAGCATTGCTGTGAATCAGTAATGGAAAGCGTCACTTCCATATGTACATACCGAACTTTGACTTTATTTCCAGTTACCAGTAGATGGTGCTGTGACCTGTGTTTATAAAAAACATTGAAAAACATTACTTGAAAAAACCTGTATGCATATTTTCTTGGTGAGACATTTTTCATAAAAATTAACAGAGAATATTTTATCATGCATCAAATAAGTCTGTTTCCTGCATATGTCTAATCAAATGCTTATCCGTGTTCTTAAATTCTAGGAAGTTGTTCAGTGCCACAGATCTCTTGAGTTTCTGACATTAAAGATTTTTTAAAATACAGAAAGTGCATTGTCCTATACTAATTTATGTCTTGATGACAAGTAAAAGAGTAGTGTGTTTTTCTAATTCTCTGGACAGTTACTCACCAGAGTTTGCAATAGATTGGATTCAGTTTGGAAAAGGTGTTTCAGATCACATGGGAGTGCAGACTCAACATTGGTTTGCAACTCCTTAAAGCAGCTGCATCATTTTCCCAGAACTGCTGCGGCTGTAATTATTTTAAGGAATTCCAGACAGATGCGACAATTATGCTGCTGTGCATTCTGTGAATCACCTCTTCCAGATTAAATCCAAAGTAATGACACAGCCCCGTTGTCTTGCCTCCCTTCTGAGAGAATTCATACAACAAATCATACCCAGAGGTATGTATCCAGTAGAAATGCTACACATAGAGAATAAATTTTCATCCTGGACAGCTGCTTGCAAGATCCCATTCAGCATTTATGAGCAGGCCACCAGCACAGGTTGCACATGTATTTGTACTGTACGTAGAGATAGTAGAACAGCAGTTCAGAGTAAATTGCCAGGTGGACCATCTGTACCTTAGCAGAAGATGCTTAACTTACGGAGTTGAATGAATACACTTACCTCCCTCATGGCTTGGCATTTAAGCAGTGTTTCGTACTTGGCAGGCATCTGTGAGATACTGCTGCTTCTGTAATTTCAGGCCCAGATTTCGTTATCTGTGATGAAGGACATATACTAAAAAATGAAGCTTCTGCTGTTTCTAAAGCTATGAATTCTATCAGGTCCAGGAGAAGGATAATTCTTACAGGAACCCCTTTGCAAAACAATCTCATAGAATGTAAGTACATTTTAAGAGGGAGCCAAACATGTGTTTTATATCTGTCTGCAGTTTCAGTAAAAATAAATTAAATAGTTCTGTTAATATGGAATAAGACAATATGCTCCATGCATCTTTGGTTTTCTCCTCACTTGTAATCCTCAAATGTATTCCTCGTTTGATTATTCAACAAGCATCTGCATTTATTATTGTAAGTCTATGCACACTGTTTCCACGCTTACTAAAGATTCTTTTGCCGGTGCTCTCCTTGAATTCTTTCCCTCCCTGTATTTTGTATAATGTAGCATGAAAATTTTAATATGATTGTGTTAAAAAAAAAGCCTCATACAAGGATTGGCCTAGTCTCTGACTGCTAGGACTGCGGACTTGTGCCTTTGGGGATGGCTGTGGCCCTGCCTTGCATCAGTGTTTTTTTTAGACAGTCAGAAACTTGGCTCAGTCGTTCACCAATCCTGCTGCTTCTCTTGGAAGAGAGTCTCTTGCATGCCAGAGCCCCGGGTTCGTGTTACCCGATAGCCAGGCATCGAGAGGCTTTGCCTGGCTGGAAATGGCACGCTGAGTTTCAGGGGGCCGGGAAGGGCTCTGCGTCGTGCGCTCGGCACATCACTGCGCAGATGGGGTGCAAGCTTGTAGCCCAAGCCCCAGTTTAAGCTAATAATCCCTTTCTTTTAAAATATAGAACAGCCTGAACCTGCTTCCAAATATTTCTTTATTTTATTTAAATATTTATAAGCCGCCTTTCTGGAGCACGGCCACCCAAATAGAGAAGGCCTCGGTGAATATACACTTGTCCATCTTAATTAAAGCCTCACACCAGGGTTACTCTGCTATGGAAAGGGTAGGCACTAAAAGGTAATACTTGTCATTCCTCAGATCACTGCATGGTTAATTTCATCAAGGAGAATTTGCTGGGATCAATTAAGGAGTTCCGAAACCGATTTATAAATCCAATCCAAAACGGCCAGTGTGCTGATTCCACTCTAGTAGATGTGAGGGTGATGAAAAAGCGAGCACACATCTTGTATGAAATGTTAGCTGGATGTGTTCAGGTGTGTGAATTTTGATTTGTATTACCTTGTTCCATTGTGAGAGTTGAAAATTCCTAACATCTGAAACTGAAACTTAAAGGGTTTTGTGTTTTGATACTCTCCTCCTGTCAACTGAAGTTATACCTTTCTCTTAACAAGCAATCCATTATTCCTGATTAACAAGAAAGAAAATCTTTTAAAAGCTTTGATTTGCCCACATCCATTTGATTATTTTTCTTTATTTTAAAATGTAAACCCCACCAGCCATGGGCACTCAGGGTGGCCTGCAATTACTGGATAATATCTATGGAAGATAATTTAGGGCAGAACTCTTAATCTTTTTAGACTTGTGACCCACAATTCACCCCAAGCTACAACATGGGATTCTCTTAACCTTTTAATTTTTTTCTCCTTGTTTATTTGTGTTTCTACTTTCTCTTTCTCTCCCCTTTTAAAAATCTTTTGCAAAAAATGGTGATAACTTAATTGTGTATATCAGTTGTAGACAGGCAGTGTAAGGCACACTACTGTAGTTGCATTTCAGCACGATGCTGAACTACGGTTGTAAGTCCTCCTCCTTTTCCTCTCCAGAGTAGGAGAGTGTATAGTTCTATGTCCTAACCTGCATAAACTGATTAGTTTTAATTAAAGTTCACTTGAAACAGACTATGTTTATCAAGGTGGCTTGTGTCATAAAGCCATACGTAAGACAACCACTGGCACGATGAGGTTAATGAAACATAAAAGTGAACATTTTGAAGCTTGTCCTTGTGGAACACCAAAGCCTCAGTCTCAGGTACTTCAGCCAGTGCATCTACCTCATCTATGCCACAGGGTTGTCACACTCTGTCGAGCTGCTTCTGTGTACCTTGGTCTCCCAGGGAAGGAGGGGGCCCATATGTGAATGCTAAATGATTTCACCACTTAGAATCCTAAAATTTTCCTTTCTAAGCATTTGACTTGTTCCATGTATTTTAAGTTACAAAGTTAATTGAGTCTGGCTTGGTTACTTTGATGTTCTTATTGTTCTATGACAGTATTCTAGCTTTTCTTTTTTCTGATACAATTATAGAGGAAAGATTATACAGCATTAACAAAGTTCCTGCCACCAAAATATGAGTATGTCCTAGCTGTTAGAATGACTCCCATTCAGTGTAAACTGTATCAGTATTACTTGGATCACTTAACAGGTAAGGCATGATTCAGTGTTCTATTCGATTGTTGTAAAAAAGTACCTGAGGATATTTGCATATGGAGTTGGCAAAGCTGAATTGGAATGTGGGGTGGGGTTAGTTACTTTTTCTACTTTGATGATGATTAGGGATGGTTCAGATGATCTTGCTGGCTCTGTGTACAGGGAGAATGGGAATCTCCTTATGCAACTTAGTGATACCTCTGCAACTGGAGTGTTGTACTATACAGTGTTGGTTGCTACATTTTAAAAAGGCTATAGCAGAGCTGGAAAAAGTTTAGAAGAGAACAACCAATGAGCTTGAACATCTTCCCTGCAAGAAAAGGCTGGGGCTGTATCTTGGAAAAAGACATCTAAGAGGAGACAGATGTATGAAATCAACCATGGTACAGAGAAAGGAAAGTTTTCTCCCTCTCTCCAAACATAACGGGTCATCCATTGAAGCTGATTGGAAGGAGAGGTTAGACAAAAAAGAGCATTTCACACAACAACACCTAATTAACTTACAACATTTATTACCACAAGACATGGTGATGGACACTGGCTTTAACAACTTTAAAAGGGGATTGGATAAATTCCTGGATGACGTGTATACCAAGGACTGTTGAAATGGCAGGTGGAGATTTTGCATGGTATAAGTTGAGTCTAGATGACTTTGGGAATTCTCACAACTCTTGTGATTGGAAACTACAGCTCCAAATTTGCAAAAACATTATAGGTCAGGAAAGTCTCTGATCTGAATGATTGTAGTGGCTCACGTTAACATTTCATAGGTAGGTAGATAGTTGGCAGATTGACTATATTTGTGGTGGTGTATCTGCTCCTTAGAGAGTAATTATATTTCTTTAATGATTTTGGTACTAAATTTATATATCATGGATGCCCTTTTATCATTATTGAGATCTTCCACATTTTCAAACTCACTTCCACACAGATGAATAGTCAAGGCATTGAATATTCTTTAGCAGAGCTTTCCAAACTGTGTGTCGCGACACAGAAGTGTGTCACCACACACAGTCTGGTGTGTTGCCACACAACCCGGAAGCGCTGATCATCATCAGCGCTTCCGGGTTTTCCTGCGGCGACACACCAACGGCAGTGTGCAAAAACCTGAAAGCGGCAGCAGCGCTTCTGGGTTTTTGCGCGCTGCCGCAATGGTGGCACTTCCGGGTTTTCCCGTGGGTGTGTCGCCGCGGGAAAACTTTGGAAAGCCCTGTTCTTTAGAGTGAAACAGGATATTTATTTATTTATCGTATGGCACATTCACATCACGTTACAATAAAAAACAGAGCATCATAAATATGAAATATAAAATACTATATTTACAATTAATTACAAACGTATGTCTAGGTTACAAATACAGTTTTTTGCTTCAGTTTGCACAGCCAGAAAAACAGCAGTCTCCATTGTAGGCTTTGAAGCAAACACCAGAAGCTTCAAAGTTGAAACAGGATATAATTATTTGTTAAGATTTATTTGCCAAATGCACTTAAAGTTCTGGGAATTTTAATGGCTTTTGAATTTCCCCGACTATTTTAATTTTATGGGACATTGAGATTGAATTATAGAACGTTACTCTTAAAAAGTTAAGGAAGCCTCAACATTCTACAATTTCCTGTTTTTAGTACTGAGTATAAGAAGTTAATTGAAATACGATTTGCAGTAGGTATTAAAGCCTCACATGGAAAAATATTGTGAATTTGTTTTTTTAAAATGGGATTTCTATTCATATAAACAAATTAAAATTTTAGTTTGCATAACTTAAATGAAATGTGCATATAAATAATATAGACTGTCAAACATGTAAAACAAGATGGATGATTAATTTTTAGCAATTTTAAGAAAAAGAAAATACTGATTCAGCGGCTTGAATATCTGATCTCTGATCGAAGTTGTGCACCAATGGGAGAAGCCTCTCTGTTTTATAAGTTACTAGGAAAAAAAGAGAGCGAGTTACTGATGCATTGTATAAAAGTGAATACACCTCGCTTAACCTGCAGTTCGCTTAACCTACTTCAAGCATGTACTTGAACGTCATTGTCAGGTGTCGGCAACAGCAGTGAAGGTGGACGAGGCAAAGCTGGAGCTAAACTCTTCCAAGATTTCCAGATGTTAAGCAGAATTTGGACTCATCCGTGGTGTTTGCAGCTGGATTATATTAGCAAAGAAAACAAGGTAATCTACATCTGTCTGTCTTTGTGTCTCTCATAACAGCTCTGCAGTGAGACATGCCAAATTCTAGAGTGTTTCACTTTTTGATAGCTGCTTACATATTTTTTCTCTCTCTGTGTGTGTCTTTTTGGCTAGAGTAAACTCTTTTCCCTCCGAGGTACTTTTTGGAAGGTATAAACATATCCCCAGTTATGAAAGGCTCTGTCCCTGTGGCAGTCTTGATACAATTCATCACATAATCTTTGACTGCCACTTATTTGAGTCTCTTTGTTACGAATTACTTATAAAACCTTTACAGGGTAAATATCTGCTAAACCAGTGCTTTCCAAACTGCCGCCGTTGGCGACACAGCAACGGTGGGGGCGTGCACGGCGGTGGGGGTGTGCACGGTGGGGGCGCGGGGGGGCGCACAGTGGTGGGCGTGCACGGCGGTGCAGGGGGGCACGCAGCGGCAGTGGCGGCGGCCTCGTGTTTCCCACTAAAATGCGGAAGCGCTGGTGCGTCACTGCCGCCGCCGCCATCCACACCACCACTGTACACACCCCTGTGCCGCCGCCGTGCACGTCCACTTCCGGGTTGTGTTGCGACACACTAAAGTGTCGCGACACACAGTTTGGAAAGCTGTGCGCTAAACGCTGTAAATACTGTATCATCTTGTCAATAATCTATTGAGAGATGCTATACCTGAAACCACCAGAATCGTTGCCAAATACATAGATGAAGTACTTAAATGTAAATGTAAACAAATCTCGAGTATGGCTTTCTCTTTGGATATTCTTACGACATGTTAATGTTTTGTATTTCCTGCTTTTTTAATGCCAATAAAGGTTTTGCTTGCTTGTTTTAATTTGTGTTCTGAAAGTCTGAGGAAAGGGTGGCTGTGTTTAATAAAAATGCCTTGTTTTTCAGGGTTATTTTGATGAAGACAGTCTTGATGACTTCATAGTATCTGATTCCGAAGAAACGTCAGTGAGCTTAAGCTCTGATGAATGCACTAAGTAAGTTGAATTGTTCCTCTGAAATAGTAAACAGATTTATTGATGGAGTTACATGTTAAACAGTTGAGAATAAAATTAGTGTCACTGAAGATTTTTCATGCTGAAATATATATTTTAGAAAGAAGAAAACCAAGGGCAAGAAATCTAAGAAAGACAGTAGCTCTAGTGGAAGTGGAAGTGACAATGACGTTGAAGTGATTAAAGTCTGGAATTCAAGATCTCGGGGAGGTGGAGAAGGAACGGTAGAAGAGCCAGTAAGCAACCCTCCAATCATTTTAAAGGCAGAAGAAGGTAACTAAGATTCTGAATGCTTTTCGTAGTGGGCAGTCAAGGGCAATCCACCCCACCCCACCTCCCACACTGTTACCATGGTTCTGCGCACGCTGCTGCTGCTCTTCTCTAGCCCTGAAAGGTGGTTAGCAGGGGTTCTTAGCCTGGGGTCCTTGGGGGGGCTCTGGATAGATTTCAGGGGGTCTGCGAGCTTGGATGGGAAAACATTGACAATTTATTTTCACTAATCTCTAACTGACATTTAGTTTGTCTTGTTTTTGCTTTAATGGGCTAATAAAGAAACAGATATATTACTGTGCACTGATGATGTTGCCTAGTTGGGTAATGGAACGTCTGCAAGCAAACCACCAAGCTCGGAGAGCACCAAGGACTCCCCATATATTACTATATTACATACTTCTTATTGATAATGTCAGGGAGATAACCAGCGAAGAAGGAGGGGGCTCCCTCCAGGGGGAGATACGCATGCGTAGTACTGAATCGCTTTGCTTTCCTCCCAAGAGGCTAAAGAAGGCCCCGCCCTGATTTCTTGGGCCCTTTCTCTGAGCATTACTAGTTCATTTCAGTTTAGCTGGATTCTGTCTAGCAGAGTAGGACAATAAAGCACCAGAGCCTCAACACCAAGTCTCAGCGTGTTTTCCTTCACTCGAAGTCAGGACAGATAACTCTATTTGAGCATAATTGCCTTCCTTTGTAATATAGTCTACGTGGATGTTTGTTTGTTTTAAACAACTTTATTAATTTTCAAGATACAGATCAAAGATAAAAAGACTGAAAAAGGAAACTAAAAGAAAAACTAAAAAGGTGTAGAAATAAATAGAAAAGAATACATAAAGAGTGACTTCCGACTTTCTGTAGCAAGATATATGTAAAAAAAACCCATCGTTCTCTTACTCCAATTTTAACTATGGTAAACATTATTTCTATAGTCCATTCCAACTTGCAATACAACATTCCCATCTAACACATTTCCCCCCACTTAAAAACATAAAGAAGAAACCTTCAGACACAGTTTTTCACCAAAGAGAAATAACTAAATATTGTCCCTCCTCCCTATAATAAGTTTTAATCCTCTCTGCCAGCTATAACTAACAAGAAATAACCTGGCTATATCTTATTACTAACATATGTAAAAGAAAAATAACTTTATTAATATCATTCTACCAAAAATAAGAGTAGCATCCAGAAAACAAAAAACGTTGTTCTTAACCTTTAAAAAGCCATCCTGACAAAAATATTTAAAATATATTTTAATATTTTTAATAAAGTCTTCAATATTCCTTAAAACTTAACTTATTAAAAAAATAGAAAAACAGTAATCTTGACTTTCAATGTTGCAATTTATATGTAAAGAAACTAAATTTCCAAATTAAAAAATCCCCAGAATAATGAGAATCTCCAAGAGGTTCAGCGTTTCTTTGCTGTAAAAAGCCTCTGATAAATAACAAATAAGCAAAAAAATAAAGCGTCTAAGAAATGGGGTGACCAGATCTAAAGTCCGTTTTTCGGCTTTGGCACAGCCTCGAACCAGATGACAGCCCCGCCTCGCAGCAGTCCCAATCACGGATTGATTGCAGGAACTCCGTTCCGTGACACCCTCCCTCGCAAGAAACTGCTGTCTGGAGAATAAGGGGGGTGATTTCCCGGATTCTCCTTACCTCCGGAGAATTCTTCAGGCTGCAGGCACCTAGCCTGTGCCCAGAAACTGCTGCGCCTCCGGCTCTGCTTCAAAAAGCGGAACCGATCAATCCGCCATTCCCACCGGAAGTCAGTCCGTGTGTTTAAATACATCTTTCTGAGAAGGGGTGGGGAGGCTTCACCAGACTCTGAAAGGGGTCATGGCACAAAAAGCTTAGAACCCCTGGTTTAAATGCTCAAGAATGAACTATATGTGATACATTTAAGCCTTGATCTGAACCCGTAGCATTTTGATTTCTTTCAAAATTGAAACTACCTTGTGGGTGGCTGATTTTGGTAGCTGGACTTCAAGATTTGGATGGGAGAACTGGTGCCAGGGGTGGGTGAATGATTGCAGCGTGCTCCTTAAGGGGTACAAAGAAGAAGCCCTTGAAGGCAGTCTGGAAATTGCAGCTGGTAAGTAGCACCTTTCAGAGGTGCCATTTCGTGCCTGGGTTAAAGCAGCTTCTCTTGTCGCTGGCTTTCTGAACACAATTTCAGACGGAAAGTTGAGCGCAGCGCTGCCGGTTTTCTCTGCTCATGCTAGCAAAATAAAAATGTGGCCTCATCTCTGTTTAATTTTTTCCTCTCTGAAGCAATAACCAAAGCAATAGAAATAAAATGTGTATTTTCTTGTTCTGAAGTATATTATTGTAAGATGATGGGTCATTTGTTTAAATGTTCCACTTCCTCAATAGATACTGCATTCAGCAAATTTGTTCTGTATGTGGTAACACCTGTAAAATAATACAAGGAGAAAATTCCATGGAAATAGATGCTATAATTAATAGCAAAATTGAAGTTCCAAGAGGAAGAAAGCTTGTTCTGTATTTACGATAAATCATTGTGTGTATAATACAGTAATGAAGTGGAGATTAAAGCCACAGACTTATTACACTGTTTAAAGAATGTAAGTGACATAAATAAAGATAACATTGGAATCCAACAGGAGGTTGTAAGGCTCTAGAAGCTTTTATGTACGTCAGCCTTCTCCAACCATACGTCTTCTTCCCGTACAGTAGTGGGACATCCTAGCCTTAGCTTTTATGAAAGAAAACCCTCACAATCATGCCCAGTGCCTGGAGTGTGTTTAGCGGCATAGCATACTAGCACTGTAGTATCCTATAGCGTTTTCCAGCACTATTAAATGCCATGATGGTTCCTGAGGGACAAATAAATAGATTGGTAAGTTGTCTGTCTGTATCTGGCAGCATTTCTTCATGCATGTAGTTTGGTAATCCTTTGTCCACTTAACCTAATGGCAAATATATTGCACAAATGGCAGACATTTATGGTCTTACAAAGGAATACTTAAATACCAGCAAATTCTGTAGAACCTTACATTTAATGAAGTACTGTAGTGCAGTAAATGATAAGGCAACAATTCTTCATGCCATTCTGCGAGAAAGTTTATAACCCATCTTGTTTCATTCTACACCTTCATTTTTTCAGATTAATTCAGGGATTAATTTGACTGTCTCAGAACAATTAAAGCTAATTGCTTGTTAGCAAAGATAATTTATTTTTGAAATACGCTATAAAACACTCTAGTTAACAGCACAAGTACATCTGTAATATATATTCTTAGATACAAAGGAATAGAGCGTTTTGGAGTTCAAGGTATTTCCTGGGAATGTAAATTTCAGATAATGTACAGTCTGTTGAAATCTAGCTGAGCAAGTAGATATTACATTAACTGTGGTATAAAACTTATAATTTATAGCTATTTGATAATGTTGAATACCAGGATTCCAGCTAAGAACTTTTTGTTTTTATTTCCTAAACAAATGTCTTAATAACTGATTGCAGATTTATTTTTTTTAGTCTGTTTAGTTCATTAATAAAGTGATAGTGTATCCCATTTTAATAATTGCACAGGGAATTTCAACAAGCTTACATATGCATGTACAACGTGTAGTCACAACCAATGATAGGTTTAAGCTGCATAAAACGAGTAACTGTTGGAGTTAAAAGGATTTATAAATGCCTAAGAAATTGGAGAATTCCACAGCTTATGCTGCAAGAACCACAGCACAGATTCCAGTAAACTCTTCCCTAAGGGAAGTCCTTTGGCGGGGTCATCAAAAAGCCACACCCCTCACTGCCACTATATGTGCCTCAGTCCACCGGGGTGTCAAACTTACCTCCCAATTGGACTTGAATGGCCAGGCATGCTGACGGGGTCCGGGGAGCCTTCCTGGATCAACATTACAGAGGCCTTCAAGTTCAGCACCAGCAGCAGTAAGAGCTGTGCTTAAACATTGAGCCTCCGCATCCATGGCAGCAGCTTCAGGAAGACAAGAAAAGGCTTGCAGTGCCTGGCGTCAGTCAGTCAGGGCTCCCCTATGTAGGGGGAGGACATACGATGCACAGATTACAGAGCTAAACTGTGCAAATGAATGTATGTATGTGTGTGTGTATGTATGTATGTATGTATGTATGTACTATCCCGCCTTTATTGTTTTTATAAATAACTCAAGGCGGAGAACATACCTAATACTCCCCCCTCCTCCTATTTTCCCCACAAAAACAACCCTGTGAGGTGAGTTGGGCTGAGAGAGAGTGACTGGCCCAAGGTCACCCAGCCGGCTTTCATGCCTAAGGCGGGACTAGAACTCTCAGGCTCCTGGTTTGCCATTGGCTCCTTCCTAGGGCTGAGAGAGTGACTGGCCCAAGGTCACCCAGTCGGCTTTCATGCCTAAGGCGGGACTAGAACTCTCAGGCTCCTGTCTATGAAGGTTCTCAGTCATCCAGGTGGAATTGTCTGTAGCTTGAATCATGTCAACTGGATTTCTATTTTCTTAGTGGAAACGTTTCGCTCCTTATCCAAGGAGCTTCTTCAGTCTGAGCAAAGTTGGTAAGGGAATCCTAAATATGTTTCTAGGTAGCTGTGTGACCTTACACCTGGGGGCATGGTTATATTGAGATGTATTTTAAGTCCTTTTATTATCTAAAGGAGGATAGTTAAGATTACCATGCTGCTGTTGAGCTTGTGAAATGGTCTTAATCTTCCTAGGCACAGAAGACAGAGCCGGGAGAAAGATGGGAGAAAGATTGTGCCTGAGGCCCCCACCTCTATTCAAGGAAGGATTTTCCAAGTTGGCATAAATGGATTCCTTGACCCCTCTCTCAAACCACCTATCTTCTCTGTCTAAAATGCGAACATTAATGTCCTCAAATGAGTGTACTTTTTCCTTTAAATGAAGATAAACTGCTGACTCTGGTCCTGTGGTGTTACTTCTCCTGTGTTGGGCCATCCTCCTGTACAAAAGTTGTTTGGTTTCTCCAATGTAAAGTTCAGAGCACTCCTCACTGCACTGGATTGCATAAACTACATTGCTTTTCTTGTGTTTTGGAGTTTGATCTTTGGGGTGTACAAGCCTCTGTCTCAGTGTGTTGGTGGGTTTGAAATATACAGGTATGTGGTGTTTGCCAAATATCCGTTTTATCTTTTCAGACACACCAGCCATGTAGGGAATGACCAGGTTCTTTCGTTTACTCTGAGTCTCAGCCCTATCTGTCGCTGTTTTAGGTCTGGTAGATTTAGATTTGGTGAGGCCCAATTTGGATATCCACAGGCCTTCAGAGCTGTTCTCAGGTGCTGATTTTCATTCTTTTTGGAATCCATGGAGGTGGGGATGGTTTTTGCTCTGTGTGACAATGTCCTGATGACTCCTAGTTTGTGCTGCAGTGGATGGTGGGAGTCAAACATCAGATATTGATCTGTGTGTGTGGGTTTCCTGTAGATCCCTATTTCTAGCTTGCCACCGGTCCCAATGAGGACTTCACAGTCTAGGAATGCCAGTCTGTTGTCCTTGGTGTCTTCTCTGGTGAAGCTAATGTTGGCATCTATAGTGTTTATATGGTCTGTGAAGGCCTGTACTTCCTGGGTCTTGATTTTGACCCAGGTGTCATCCACATACATAAACCAGTGGGTGGGCACCGTTCCCTGGAATGTGTTGAGTGCTTTCTTCTCCACTTCTTCCATGTATAAATTGGCCACAATGGGTGACACAGGAGAACCCATGGCACAGCCGTGTTTTTGTCTGTAAAAGTCACCTCTGTATGTGAAATAAGTGGTGTTAAGACACAGGTCCAGAAGATGGCAGATCTGGTTTGGGTTGAGATGGCTTCTCCTTTCAAGGGTGCTGTCCTCTTCTATTCTCTTCCTGACAGCGGATAGAGCATGAGTGGTGGGGATGCTGGTGAAAAGGGAGGACACATCAAAGGAGACCATAGTTTCATCTGTATCCAGTTTCAGGATCTTTGCTTTGGAAACAAATTCTTCCGAATTATGGATGTGGTGTTCAGAGTGTCCAACTAGAGGTGCTAGTATGGTAGAGAGGTGTTTGGCAATGTTGTATGTTACTGAATTAATGCTGCTGACTATGGGTCGGAGGGGTGTTCCTTCCTTGTGGATCTTAGGAAGTCCGTAGATGCAGGGGATGGCTTCTCCAGGATACAGACGGTGGTAGGTAATCCTATCGACGGAGCCATCATGTTCCAATTGTTTCAAACTGTCTATTACCTTTTTCTTGTAATTGTTGGTGGGGTCTCTTTTCAGTTTTTCATATGTATGGTGATCCTCCAAAAGTGAGGTAATTTTATTGTGGTAGTCTGCAGTGTTTAGAAGCACTGTACATCTTCCTTTGTCAGCAGGTAAAATGGTGATGGTTTCATCTTTGCTGAGGGCTGTCAGGGCTCTCCTCTCTTGGACGGTAAGGTTGGGGGGAGGAGGTTGAGCACTGGACAGAGCTGCAGATATTTTAACCCGGAGTTGTTCTGCTTCCTCAAAAGGTAGGTGGTTGTTGTGGATGGCAGATTCTGTGGCTGTAATGAGCTCCACAACCGGAACTTGCTTGGGAGTGATGGCAAAATTAAGACCTTTGGCCTTTTCCTTTAGATAATAAAAGGACTTAAAATACATCTCAATATAACCATGCCCCCAGGTGTAAGGTCACACAGCTACCTAGAAACATATTTAGGATTCCCTTACCAACTTTGCTCAGACTGAAGAAGCTCCTTGGATAAGGAGCGAAACGTTTCCACTAAGAAAATAGAAATCCAGTTGACATGATTCTCAGGCTCCTGGTTTGCCATTGGCTCCTTCCTAGGGCTGAGAGTGACTGGCCCAAGGTCACCCAGCCGGCTTTCATGCCTAAGGCGGGACTAGAACTCTCAGGCTCCTGGTTTGCCATTGGCTCCTTCCTAGGGCTGAGAGCAAGTGACAGGCCCAAGGTCCCCCAGCCGGCTTTCATGCCTAAGGTGGGACTAGAACTCTCAGTCTCCTGGTTTGCCATTGGCTCCTTCCTAGGGCTGAGAGAGAGTGACTGGCCCAAGGTCACCCAGCCGGCTTTCATGCCTAAGGCGGGACTAAAACTCACAGACTCCTGGTTTCTAGCCCATTGCCTTAACCACTACACCAAACTGGGTCTTTATTTTTTATATGTTTTAGCTGTTTAGCTGCTCTTTCCCTGGCCAGGAAGCAATATTTTTCCCCTTCTCTCCCTAAACCTACGGATTACAGCATCTGTGGCATAATAATATGATATTGTGGTCAAGGTGTACGTTTAGCTAAGAATCTGTATTTTTATGGCTTGTTTGAATGCTTGGAGGAGAACACATGATTTGTGTTTTTAAGTAACACTTTTTTTTTAATTTCCCCAAGGTAAAACTACTTCCTCTTCCAATCCAGGCAGCCCAGCTCCTGACTGGTATAAGGACTTTGTGGCTGATGCTGATGCTGAAGTGTTGGAGCATTCTGGGAAGATGATGCTTCTGTTTGAAATCCTGCGCATGGCTGAAGAGCTTGGCGATAAAGTGTAAGTCATTCTTGGCGATAAGAAAGAAAACCTTCCATTCACAATACTTGTGTGCTTTACGTTTCTATATTCTTCTTTGCAATGGTAGCAAATATGTGTAGCTCGGGGTTGGTATGTTGTATTGTTGGAGTCCTGGGAGTTTGGTTTTGAGTTACAGATGTTCCATTACTCTATTAGGTAACATGAGTTAACCTGCATTCCCTGAACCAATGATGTTAACTATTAGGTGATGCAACATCTGCAATCCAGAACCCAAAAGTTAAAGAACTTCAACAGTGCAGTAGGGTTTTTTCCCCCTAAAATTGCAATGCACATTCTGCTCTGACCAGCAAAGCAAGCTTTTTAATATTCCCTTACATTTCTAAACTGAATTGACGGCACAAAGTGCAGCACACAGATATGCTAATTACAGGTGTGGAAACTGAGAACTATTTTGCTTATTCCCATTTTCAGCTTAGTGTTCAGCCAATCTCTGATATCACTAGACTTGATAGAAGATTTTCTGGAGTTAGCAAACCGGGACAGAGAAGAAGGAAAACCAGTAGTATATAAAGGTAAGCAAGCAGATACCAACTTTAGAGATCTGGGAATCTTTCCATCCACCCACTCACACCCACTCTCCCCATTTTAATATTCTTTTCATAGGGCAGCATAACACAGAACCTTTAAAATCTTGGTGCTCCGCCCCTTTATCTTTCTTCTGAGACGGATTCTTTTTCTACTCCCACCTGGGTAAAGACATTCTTGGTTTGTGAAAGTACCTTCCTGTTACCAGAAACACTGTGTATGTTGCAGGGAGGCACATTCCCCCAGTCTTTCTTTCTTTGTCCTTTGCGGCTACGCCGTAATCTGATATCTGCAGTGCCTGCTACTGAAATCGTTCAGCCAGAAGCCTTCGTCTTTGGTGCCGAGTCTAAACTGCAAATCTCACTGCCTTAATATTTGGACTTTCTGTTTTTAACTCCCATCCTTGGCTTTCTGCGGCTTTTAGAATTCTGGAGAACATTTGTGGCATTTGGGTTTATTTTGCCTGACCATAGATTGCTCATTTTGCCTACCTGATGAGCTGTTGAACTGTCTAACGATGAACTTCACAACACCGGGTCAGCAGAAATGAGGACAGAGCATCCCCCTGTGAAGCTAAAGAAAGAGGCCTGTGGAAATGGGGGTGGGAGAGGGGAGAGATAAAGATTCTGTCTCTAAACTGGCATGTTAAATAGAGAAAGAGAGCGTTATGAGCAGCGGGGTCTTCGAGGCCCTTCTCTCCTGGTGGAAACCTGTTTCTCCGGCTCTTTCGCCCATCACAAGCTGTGGGAAAAGCAATGTGAGGCCCTTGTCTTCCTTTTTCTTCCCTCTATGTATCTCACTGTTTCTCAGCCCCAACAGCTTGAGGATGTATGGACTTCAACTCCCAGAATTCCCCAGCCAGCAAAGGGGAATTCTGGGAGTTGAAGTCCATACATCCTCAAGCTGCCAAGGTTGAGAAACACTGATGTATCTGCTCCAAAATGGATACAAGAAATGCTTTCAGTTTTTCCTTCCATTATTCTTTATCCTTTCAACAAGTCCATTCTTCTTTTTCTTGGAGGCAGAGATAATGAACTGCCTACAGTACTGTGTCCAGAGCAGGGAGTGCTTTTTAGTCAAGTCACTCCTTGTACCCATATTCTCCACAGATCAGTAGTGATTTTCTTATTGGGAGAAAAATGCGAGGTTCCTCTAAACCAGCCTTTCCCAACTTTTTGACCCTGGAGGAACCCTTGAAATATTTTTCAGGCCTCGGGGAACCCCTGCCCATTCAGGCTCAAATAGAGGCCAGAAGTTGCAAAATGATTCTATTCGTTTCATGGGTAGGCCTGTCTAGATGCATGAACGGTGTTCTTAAACTAAAAATAAAGAATGAAACGTACCTCTTTAATGTGAAGTTGCCCAAATTTGAAATATTTTTTTTAAATAAATAGTGATCTCCCAGGGAACCCCTCGTGACCTCTCGCAGAGCCCTAGGGTGCCACAGAACCCTGGTTGAGGAACCCTGATCTAAACCCACAGGGTAAACCCCTGAATTTAGGAAGAATGTCATCCAATCATGCAGTTAATTGGTTTGGTTAACACTTCTCCTGGTTTAAGTGCAGCCTCCGTGCTTATCTATCCTATTCTTTGTAGTGGCGTGGGGAGGCCTTTGTTCTCTGAAAATTTGTAGCATTCAGGAGTCCCTGAAATAACAGCACCAGTCCTCTACTCCGATAGCTACATTGCTTTATTTTGAAAAGAAAGTGCTTAAAAATATGTTTTTTTTATCCTGCCTTTACTATTTTTATAAATAACTCAAGGTGGTGATCATACCTAATACTCCTTCCTCCTCCTACTTTCCCCACAACAACAACCCTGTGAGGTGGGTTGGGCCGAGAGAGAGTGACTGGCCCAAGGTCACCCAGCTGGAAAGTATTATTCCCTGCTTTGAGTTATTTATAAAAATAGTAAAGGCGGGATTAAAAAAACATTTTTTTGCTCTCATCACCCATATTTTAAAACGCTTCTTGCTGCTTACAGAGACTGCAACAAGCAAGATTTTTAAAAAGTAGAGCAAATAGCTGTTATAAATATCGTCCATAGTGATTAAACATTGAGTTTTAAAATTTATTTAATGGATGTAATTTCTAGGGGACACATCAAACAGTACATAAATCAGAAAACTGAATTTCCTGGAATAAAAATCTCAAAATACAGTTAACAATTATCCATCCATATATTCTTTAAGATATATTTAATTAATTCTGCAAAATTTATACTTAATTAGTACTGTATTTTCCGGCGTATAAGACGACTTTTTAACCCAGGAAAATCTTCTCAAAAGTCGGGGGTCGTCTTATACGCCGGAAAATACGGTACTCGCCGTTTAAGACCTCTCCTGGCCAAGTGCAGCCGCCCGCCGAGCGCGGGAGAAACGCGGGGAGGGGGGAGCGAGCTCCGTTCCCTCGGAGCAGCCTTGGGAAGGGAGGGGGCAAAACGCAGTGGCTCCACGACGGGCTCCAAAGTCGCCCACAACGCTCAACGGGCGCCTCGCTTCGCCTCGCCTCGCCTTCCCTTCCCCTCCCAGCCGCGGCTCCATTTAAAGCGCGGCTGGGAGGGGAAGGGAAGGCGAGGCGAAGCGAGGCGCCCGTTGAGCGTTGTGGGCGACTTTGGAGCCCGTCGTGGAGCCACTGCCTTTTGCCCCCTCCCTTCCCAAGGCTGCTCCGAGGGAACGGAGCTCGCTCCCCCCTCCCCGCGTTTCTCCCGCGCTCGTCCTCCTGCTCTTCCCTGGGGGCTGCGTTCCGGCGAGCGGCTGCACTTGGCCAGGAGAGGTCTTATACGGCGAGTACTATTTTCCGGCGTATATCCCAAACTCTATATTTTAAATGGAAAAGTTGGGGGTCGTCTTATACGCCCAGTCGTCTTATACGCCGGAAAATACGGTATTTTATTTGAAAATCTTGACATGTAAATTTTTAAAGTTGTAATGTAAATTGTTTCAATTAAGCATATGAAAAAATATGCTTAATTATGGTGGAATTGAAGTTGTGTTAAGTCATCTTCTGTAAATTACATTTTAGTTCAGCAGTTTTTAAAAAAGGTAAAGGTTCCCCCCGCACAGTTGTGCAGTCGTGTCCGACTCTAGGGGCCGGTGCTCATCTCCGTTTGTTAGCCGAAGAGCCAGCGCTGTCCGAAGACGCGTCCACGGTCATGTGGCCGGCATGACGCACGCAGAACGCTGTTACCTATGCACCGAAGTGGTACCTATTCATCTACTTGCATTTGCATGCTCTCGAATTGCTAGGTTGGCAAGAGCTGGGGCGAGTGCGGGAGCTCACTCCATCACGCAGGGCTAGGGATTCGAACCTCTGAACTTGCGGTCTTCCGATCGACAAGCCTGGCGTCTTACTCGCTGAGCCACCACGCCCCATCATCGTCATCAGCAGTTTTAACCTATGTTAAACCTATGTTAACCCTAACCATAGGTTCTAAATTATTGTTAGATACAAAAAATGGAATTTATTATAAAAAATGATAAAACATGCCTTTGAGCCCTAAATAGCGACTAGTGCCTCAGCTCTCTTTGTATTTTATAGGTTTCTGAAGTTAAGGGGGCAGAAAAGAGCAATACACTTTTAAAGAAAAAGACTGAGCAAGAATTTAGTTTTTCACTGAGGAAACACAACATGCCATTTATGATATTTCTGGGTCCATCACACAAAACTGGATATCTGTGGGAGAAGTCTGCTACACGTCTCAGTTGTATCAAATCTAGTAATTAGGAGGAGTCTGGGAGCACCCTTTCAGACAAATTCAATTAAAGTCACACATGAGCTTTCCTGAATTTCATAAATAACATTTTAAAAAAGAAATGGAAACTGTCAAATGATGATGGGCACTTGCCTCCTTGTATAATACACTAAACCCCATGCTTTTTAAATTCCTAGGTGAAGGAAAATGGTTCAGAAATATTGATTATTATCGTTTGGATGGTTCTACTACTGCTCAATCAAGAAAAAAGTGGGCCGAAGAGTTTAATGATATAACCAATGTCAGGTAAGAAAGAAAGTGTATGTAAGGGAGCCATACCTGTAGATCAGCCGCCCCTGATTTTTGGGCAAGCCTAATCAATTGCCTTTTTTCCAATCATTGAAATGAGATCTATAAATAAATACGAAACACTGTGGACATGAAAATCGTAGAAGAAATGGCACGGCCATCACTTTTAACAAAAGCCTGTGCTTGTATACAAACCAAACATGCTAGAATCATCTCAGTTTGAATCTAAGGCGAGCCATTTTAGTACTAAGGTGATGGAAATTACCTTCCAACCACAGATTTGTAGTATCTTTTGGCACAATACGAGAAGAAGTTATACCAAGGGTTTTTTGTGTTTTGTTTTTTGGTGCCTTCAAGTCAGTTTTTGACTTGTGGCTACTGCCTGGACATGTCCCTCCAGTTTTCTTGGCAAGGTTTTGCAGAAGTGGTTTGCCATTGCCTCCTTCCTAGGGCTGAGAGAGACTGACTGTCCCAAGGTCACCCAGCTGGCTTTGTGCCTGAGGTGGGACTAGAACTCATGGTCTCCCGGTTTCTAGCCTGATGCCTTAACCATGACACCAAACTGGCTCTGTTATACCAAGTATAGGAGACAGGAATGCTTAATTTGGAGGTAAAATAGGGTCTGTAAATAGGAAAATTGGGCCTTGGTGTACAGAATGAAGCAGAGGGTAGACAAATAGAGTTTTGCCAAGATAATTCAATCCTTATAACAAATGCCTTCTTTCAACAACCTAAAAAGTTGACTGTATGCATGGACATCAATGAATGAGCAACATTGGAATCAAATTGACTATATAATCTACAAAGACTATTCAGGCAGCAAAAATAAGACGTGCTCAGATCATAAACCTCTTGCAAAATTAAATTAAAGAAAAAATCAAATCAGCCTATGATTATATGCTGACAGTAAATATTGAATGGATTAGTTTTGGTAAATAAGAGTGCCTCAAGAATTCTGGCCTGAAATTTGTGGCATAATTAACACTGAAGCAAAGGAAAGTATCCCAAAGCTGAAGAAAGGTGGAAAGCAAAAGGCGACAGAGACAAAAAAAAAAAACCCTTTCCCCAACTAAAAATCCTAGGGAAGAGCCAGAAGAGACCAGGAACTGTATCTTGGTAAACAGTGCAAAGAAACTGAGGATAACAATTTAATGGGAAGGGCAAGAGATTTCTTTAAATAAATTACATGAATCAAGTGGAGCTCTCAGTTGCAGAACAGCAGGCATGATAAAAGGCAAGACAAGGATCTCCTGGAAAAAGAAGATCTGGAGAGGGTGGCCAGACCATACGGAAGAACTAATGATACATAGGAAGGTGGATCACTGAATTAGAGCCGTATGTTCTGGAATGTGAAATTAGAAAATATTGCTAATAGGAAAGCTGCAAGAATTACCAGCAGAACTGTTTAAAATTATACAAGATAGTGCCGTTAAAATGCAACTTGAAAAGCATGTATGAAGAGCACAGCAGTGGGCAAGGGACTGAAAAATATCAATCTATATTCCAAGAAAGAGCATTGCTAAATAATGTTTAATACATTGAACAACTAGCTTATCTCACGTGCTAGTAAGATAATGCTCGATTTCAACAGTATTTGGAACAAGAACTGCCAGATATTCACACTGGTTCAGAAGAAGCAGGGCATTCAGTATTATATTCCTAACATCCAATGGAAGATGGAAAAGGAAAGGGAGTTGCAAAAAGCTACCTATTTTTACTTTACTGATTATACAACAGCTTTTGATTGTATACATCACAATAAATTGTGGATGCCCTTAAAAACATAGGCTTAATGTACATGCAGAATATATCATGCTGGACTAGAAAAAAGAGGAAATGGAGTTAAAATTGCTGCCTCAGAGATGATGATATCTCTTTGATGGCTGGAAGTGAGAAGGATTTAAAGAATCACTTGTTAAAGGTGAAAGAGAGTGTAAAGCAGGTCTGCTGCTTAATATTAAGGAAAAACTCCTTAAGAATATGTCAGAAGACAATGCCAAGCCAATGTAAATGGGTAGAGAAGAAGTTGATGTAGAAACAGACTTTTTCTTCTTGGGCTCAGAAATTCACAGGTATGGTGAATATAGGCATGGAATAGCTATGTGAGATAAAGACTATTATGTCGGATATTGTAGAGGAGTACAGAGATCATCTTGAAAAAAATATGCACCAGTCATTACAAAAACATGAGCTCAGTCCCGAAAAACAAGACAGCATGAAAAAGAAGCTTAAGGTTGCCCTGCTTTGACTCTCTTTAGAATAGGATTGAGAGAAGGGGAAACTCTGTCAGACTTTCAAGATTCTATTATTATAGCTTTTATCAATAAAGTAGAGTTCCAGTATTTCCTGTGATGTCTGTTTCCTGACCTGGTCTACCTCAAAGGGCTGATTGATACGGACAAAACACTAAAGTGCAGAGACACCGCACGGACAACAAAGCCAAACTCCCAAAGCCATGGTTTCCAGGCTGTAACAAACAAACAAATCTTTATTATAGTTATAGACCAGCATATCAGGCTGTAACTTAATGGCTGTGAAAGCTGGGCCATCAGAAAGACTGAGCGCCACCAACAACATAAGGACGCCTTTGAATTGTGCTGGAGAAGATTGTAGAGAATATCTTGGACGGTAAGAACGGATCATTCAAGACCATATGAAATAAAACAAGACTGCTCATTGGAAGCGCAAATCATGAAGTTAAAACTTAAATATTTTAGGTTCATAATTTGAAAGCAAGTCATTGGAGATGACCTTGATGCTTGAAAAAACGAAGCCATTGAAGAAAAGGCCAGGTGAAGACCAGCTGGCTAGAGGACACAAGCATGAGTTTACAAAGGCTGATAGAAGTTCCTGATAGTCCTGGTGAAATGATTTCCCTTCAGTCGTGAGTTGTGTGCAGCTGAAGAAGAAAAAATTGAATTCTATTTCTTCTGACTTCTCTTCAGTAACCATTTGCTGAGATGTAAGTCATACATGATTTGTGACAGTAGTCTGTGGGCTGAATCAGACTGATATTTTACTTCTCCACCCCAGATGTTTTATCGCTGACATAATAGTTTGTCCAACACACAAATTCAGTGCAGGTCATAGTATTATTGCCATTTCAAAAGGATTTCATGCTACTTTTTCAGTTTGAAAAAGACCATGATTATGACTGCAATTCTGAACACACTTAATAGGGAGGAGACCTATTAAATTCAGCTTGATTTTACTTCTAAATCTGGTTGGGAAATTTTAATTAATTTCATTTATATTTAAAGGTAATTGAAATTAAACTGAGTTAGTAAGATTTCTCTCTTCTTAGTTATTTACTGCTTTTCCAGTCTCACTTTAAAAAATTACAAGTTGGTAAAATGTTTGAGGCCACACCTAAGGTTTTTTAAGAGACTGAGAATATTAGGTTACACACTTTTAAGATACCTGAATGTTCCTTTCTGCCTTCCTTTAATATTAGGAGCGTGCAAAATGTTTTGTTTCAAAATATTGCAGGGGTAGAATTTTGCAAAGCGTCTTGATTCGAGTTCAAAACTGATGCTCTGTGTGCAAAATTGGCTGTGCTGAACATTTTCGAGACATCTCCAACCTGGGAGCAGCTGTGGTACAAACTCAGAATCCTTCCAAAATATGTGAAATATCTTGTTTTGCATTTGGAACACAGTTTTACACTGGAAAAAGAACATAATGTGGAATGTCATGCTCAGAATGTTTTACTCACACTACTTCTTATTCTCTTCTCAAGATTAAATATGCCCAGCTGGAACGTGGAAGCCAATTTAATTAGTATGTTCATCCTATGATATAACATCACGGGCTTCTCAGAATGCTAATCCTTCCAGTAGTGCATCTTGGTCTACAGAAGTTTCTCTGTCTTTCCTCTCCTCAAATCCATGATTGAGATTCTTCAGGGCTGCTTGCTGAACTGTATGAAATTGAGAACTTTCCTTCCTCTTAGTAAAGTCTTAGTAAAACACCATTGATCATAGATCTACTGCAAAATAAAATTTATTCCTAAAACTAAATAATGGAACTTTGAGATTATGTGAAAAAAAGAAATTATGCATGGGTTTTGATAATTTCGTGATGGAGAAATGAAGAGAACTTATCTGAAATATATTATACAATTAAAAGCATTAAGTCATTTCCTTTGTCACTAAATTTAAAGAATATTCAATATGTTCCTCTGTTTTTTAGCAAAGCATATCTCTGTTTAATTTAATATGAATGCAAAGTGGAGTTAAACCTTACTTTACTCTTTATTTTATTTTTTATTTTTTTGCAGAGGTCGTTTGTTTATTATTTCTACTAAAGCTGGATCCCTTGGGATAAACCTAGTAGCTGCAAATAGAGTAATTATTTTTGATGCTTCTTGGAACCCATCTTACGATATTCAGAGTATCTTCAGAGTTTATCGTTTTGGGCAAACTAAACCAGTATATGTGTACCGATTCTTGGCTCAGGTAGGTCAGAGCTGAATCTTTTCCATATAATTGAACTCTTGTTTTTTAAGTCTATTTGGAATCATGATTACACAACCCCGTGTAATTCAAATTTTTAACATTCTACAGAGCAGGTCACAAATATGACACTTGTCTAATATACTGTCATATTTATTAATTTCACTGTAGCTTCATTAAAGTTATTTATCAAAGGGCATACATAATTGTTTTAAATGTCAGTGTTTTTAAATTGTAAATGTAATTGTTTTTTAATGTCGATCATCCATACTTTTTCAAACTCTCTTGGATGGTATACGTTTCTCTTTGGAAAACTGAGCAAGCCAAGGGGAAAATGTGTGTGTATAATGATTACTGCAGAGTTGCTCTTAGCAGGTTATATCCAAGGGCATATTGTCTGTAAGCAGGAGATTCCATAGTAGTTTTTTCACATCCCCCTTTAAAGCTATCTATATCAGCAACCATTGCTGCATCTTCTGGAAGTAAATTCCAAATTTTTTTTTTACTTTGTTTATATTACTCACTAGCTTAATTTTCTGCCTCTCTGCTAACGCTTTGTGATGGATCGGTTCCAAAGAAGGCACAGCTATCCGTTATGTTGAAAGTTGTTAAGCAGTTTCACTGGCTGACTGAGGTCTAGTATAGACTGGAGTGTCGCATTCCAAAGTCAAGGATGAGAAACCCATGATTCCAGGGCTAAATAAAGACTTTTCTTTTTCTTTTTCCAGGGGCTAAAAACCAGGTTTGCAGTTTTGAGTCTGGAAATGTGTAAAAATGATAGTATAAGTCCTAAAATAATGTTCACATGGTTTTAAAAACTAAGAAAAAAAATCCCCTCTCCTACCTGAAACTCCTGGCCTTGGGTGGGATGTGGCCTGTCCCACTTTGCATTATATCCCACCAACTATTATCCTTGTTCTCCTAATGAGAACAAAAGATTTTCCACCACTGCTTTGAGCTAGGATTGGTTGAACAAGCTATACTGTAGAACTTGGATGTTATGGTATAGTACTTTGCAAACTTCTTTTTAGAAACCAAAATGTCTGGATTCACACATTGCTATAAACCAAAGCCAGACAAGCCACTTTATGTAGGATGTGGGATGCCCCCTTGTACCAGGCTTTGGTGGAGGTGGAATTTTCTTCCTTCCAGATAGACCAGTGTTTCTCAACCTTGGCAAGTTTAACGTGTGGACTTCAACTCCCAGAATTCCCGAGCCAGCCAGGCTGGCTGGGGAATTCTGGGAGTTGAAGTCCACACATCTTAAACTTGCCAAGGTTGAGAAACACTGAGATAGAGAATGTAACGAGAGAGGATGCTGGACCGCTATTCCTTAGGCCTGTTCCAGTGGGGGTACTCTCACATTCTGAAAGATTTCAAATGGCATAAAATACAGTAATATTGTTATGTGTTTGAAAGACTGAATAACCACTCCTGGAGAATGGCTGGGGAGCAGTTCTGTTGGTGGTTTTCCTGTGGAAGGAGGAAAGAAAGCCCTCAGTTGCCTGTCCCCCTCTGCGGAAGGGATTCACATTGAGGGTAGCATGCTTTCAGAGCCTGTCAAAGATTAAAGAGAAGGAGGATCAACAGCCTTGGTATCATCACAAGACTAGGCCGGCTTCTTGGTAGCCAAATGACCGCCCAGGGTCCCTCCTTTTGGGGGAGATGGGCGGGATATAAATGCAATAAATAAATAAATAAATAAAATGATGCTTGCTAATGACATGTTTTCTATCTTGCCAATTTTGGGGCCTGAATACATTCAAATGGCACCTGAAGACTCGCTTGTGCCATTTGAATGTATTCAGGCCCCAAAATTGGCAAGATAGAAAACATGTCATTAGCAAGCATCATTTTATTTATTTATTTATTTATTGCATTTATATCCCGCCCATCTCCCCCAAAAGGAGGGACCCTGGGCGGTCATTAAAGGTTTGACCCTGCGTTGCTTAAAGACAAATTCCTGCCTTTTAATTTTCCGGAAATGATAATATCATTTGCATAATTCTTGTTACTGTCACCATCCGTGGAGCTGGCATCTTGAACCTGTAGTAACTTTCTACCTGCCTTTAAAAACAACCCCACCTGGAGAACAGGCTAATCGTCTAATCAGGAGAATAACTACTGTAGTATGTGAGTGAGACTAGATCTTCTTGCAGTAGCTAGATCTTCTTGCCGTAGGTTCACAGTTTATGAGCCTAATGAAACTGATAACAAGCCAGCATTAATGTATTTTTCTTTTAAAGGGAACAATGGAAGACAAGATCTATGACAGACAGGTGACAAAACAGTCACTGTCTTTCCGAGTTGTTGATCAGCAGCAGGTTGAACGCCATTTTACTATGAATGAACTCACAGAACTCTACACGTTTGAACCAGACATACTGGATGATCCCAATTCAGAAAAGAAGAAGAAAAGGGATACGCCTATGTTACCCAAAGTAAGCCACTCTACGCAGTTAGCATCCTCGGTAGCAAAATATTTAACCCTCCAGTCCTTGCTGGAAAAAGGAAACCTGAAAAGCCATGAGGGAGAAGGCAAGGCTCTCTCTACTCTGCTAGATTGTTTCTGACCACAGTCAATGAGATGCGGTGGCAACGTTTGCAAACCCAAGGATAGTATCTTCTCTTCGTGCCCGTGGAAGATCCTGTCTCTTGGTCACTTGGAACAGTTATGGTTAATAACTCATCTTCCGTATGTTGGTGTAGAGGATGTGGGGTTTTTTTGCTTTGTACAAAAAAGTTGGCTCCAATTTGAGGAGTATATGAAAATACAGTACGTTTCTAGGCTTCCAGTGTGCTGCTATTTAGCTTCATTCTGAGGGTCTATATTGAAATGGGTGCTTGCTTAAGGCAGGGTGGGTGGTCATTGCTTTTTGTCCAACCTTCAGAATCATCTTTGAGGTTCACCCGCATGTTTCACCAGCTGTTCCTCTGGCTGATGAAAAAGACATCACTGGTTTCCAATTTCCACTAACCGTAATTATGATGTCTGCAGGCCATCTGATCAACTAGCGGGAAGAAAAGTAGAGTGGGGGAGGAGGCAGGGTTACTTCTAGTTGTTACTACTTACTAGTTGTCTCTTTTTGCCATTATCAGGGTTACCAGAATGAAGAGGGAAGCAATGGGTTTCCTCTTTCTTCCCCTTGACCTTGCTCAGGGTCCCTGGTTTCCTGTGGAACCCCCCCCCCCACTCCCAGGATGGCTGGGAGTGGGAAGCATCGCAGCTTCTCCTCACTCCCAGCAGCCCCTCTCGCAGAGGTGGGGGAATGCCTGTTTGATTCAGGCCTAGTACATGTTTAAGGTCCAGTCTGCACTTTTAAAAATGTTTTGAAAATAGATAAACAAAATAATGGCATGAGATACATATGAGTATATTGCTTTGCACACTGTTGGGTGGCACCTTTTGCTGAGACAGAAATTATGGCAGTACAAGAATTTGGTGGGAGGTCAGTTCTTGTCAGGATGGAGCATCCTGCCAGCGTAATTAGGGGGGGGGGTAGTCTGGCATACCTGCAGGGTCTTTTGGAATGTTGATTAGAATTGTTTAGTCGGACGGGCTGGCGCCAAGGTCAGCCTGAATGGCGCTGTCAGCTTGTTAGCGAAGGATTTGTGGCTGGGAATTATGGAAACGGTGAGAGTGTAGGGAGGGGCTGTCACGGAGTGACTCCCCCAATGGGGGGGGGGGGCTGGCACAAGTTGGAGGATGTAAATACCGTTTGGCGTGGGCTGTTTCTCATTCTAGTCTTTGCCTTGGAAAGGATCACTTGCTTTAATAAAGAGCTCTTTCATATCCTTGATGGCTTGTCGTAAGAGTCTCTGAATTAATAGCTGAAGGATCAGGACCATCGCAGTTCTTGTCATGCAGGAATTACAAAGTTTTGAGTAAGATTTTAAGCCTCTTCTCTTGTCCAACACCATCTTCTTGAAGACGGCTGGATTTGCCCATGCAGCTCTGGTGAAATTCAGCCACCTCAGCGGTTTTAGTAAACTCTGAGGTCACATGAAATCTGTTATTCTCACTTTGTCAGTGAATGTTCCTTTTATATTTTTAAAAAGAACCACCACAGGTGAGGGCTTTCACTGTAGAATTTGATTTTAAAGCACAATATTGAGGTATATGGATTATTTCTTCACAAAGAATTGTTGCTTAGTATTGGTTTTAAAGACTTTTGAGCCCAAGTTATTTTTGTTTTGTTTTTTGAGATTGTTTTATTTTTCCCTGTTCTGGCAGCAGACCAAGTTATTTCCTAAGGTGCCTATCAGAGAGTTCTTGTAAGGTGAGAATATGCTCTCATACCTAGGAGCATAAGGGTATACTGTATGTAAGAATTGAAATGAGCACCAGTAGAAAATCTCTGTAGTCGTTAAAGGCATTTATTTACCAAAATGGATGTAATGGGTTTTGCACAGATAGTGGAAAGACAATTGTGCTCAGATTTACCATGAAGACTTTTTTTTTTAGATTTGTCATCTTTGAATTCGTGTGTTTAAAAAGCCAAAATATTCTTCTGGCATAGTTAGCGTACATGAAGAAGAATTTAATAGTTCTGAAATATGTCCGTGTAAAGGATGCTTTCTGCGCTACAATTTTTAAGTCCAGAAATTTGATCTTCAGATTTGGCAGGTCTGGTCACGCCTGATCTGAGAAAATATCAACTGAAGCCATTGTTCCACTGCTAGTCTCCTGTCTGCTGTTCCCATAACGTCACTTCGGGGCCTTTTGCAATTCATTCCCATCATACAAGAAGGCACTCAGAGTGTGAAGGGTTTGCTCTTGTCGTAGTTGTGAGAGGCTGATATCCAAATTATTATTATTAACAGTGTTATAATATGTTCTGGTATGTGTGAGATTAAATTTCCTGGAGGATTTTCTAACTTGTGTCTGCCAGATTTCCTTTTTATTTTTTATCAAGACATAGGTCCAGGATTAGCTGTGTGTTTAACTGCATGCATCCTAGGATACAAACTCTTGCATTCTTTGTTCAAAAATTCTTTGTTGATTTACCACCACCTGATCAAAAAATCAACTTAAACTGCTTCATCCTCATTCCATGTTTGTAGTTTCCCTTCGGAGGTATAGCCTTTATTTTTTATTTATTTTTTATATATTTATTTAATTTATTTTCTCTCCCACCTTTATTATTTTTATAAATAACTCAACATACCTAATACTCCTTCCTCCTCCTAAGAAACCTACAAAGATGGACTTAAAATCAAAGTTTATGACTTCATAATCCCTTTCAAGTTTATATAGTTTGTTCCAATACAGAATTCTAGGTCTGAGTTTGTGTGTAACTAATAGGATAAAACGGGGTTTGCGGGGCTCCTGTCTAAGGCCTGCGGGGCTCCCGCCCGCAAACCCCGCCCTTCCATGTGATTGGCTCCCGCCCGCAAACCCCGTCCCCAGTGCTTGTGATTGGCTCCCACCTGCAAACTCCTGCCCCCGGTCTGCAGAAACCCCCCCCCCCCCCGTCCCTGTTTATAAATATCCAAATGGCCCTTGGTAGAAAAAAGGTTCCCCACCCCTGCTCTACATATTTACCTGAGAATCATTACATTCCATGGGTCTTCGTTCTGAATAGTCATGCATAGAATTGCGATCTCTATTATTTAAATAGTGCTGCAAGAATATAATACGTATCAGTAATTGAAGGAGGATAAATATTTGCTCAAATTAAACTCTTCCTAGATTTTGCATGGCGATTAAGACATTTTTGCACCAATTACAGCTAGATTTTACTTTATCCTGAATCCTCCCTCATCTGTCAAGCTGAAGATTAAAAACTTGCTGGCAGGCTGTTATGTTGCCTACCTTTAACTAGAAAATGAGATTGTATAGTATAATGATTGAGATCATGAGCTTGAAAACATGAGTCAGATTTCATATTGGTTCATGAAACTCATGGGACGAGCATTATCTAAAATGCAATGGCTGAATATGTTGTCTACATTTCTCCCGTATCAGGTGCTCAGAAGAATATGAAAAAAATGTCTTGAAATTTGGGGAGGATTAATAGAATACATATGAAACGCTTCTCATGAACAGCTTTTTGGATAGGAAATATCTAAAAAAGAAGAAAAAAGCAACTACGAAAAATGCATTAAACAGCTGTTGTGTTATAATTTTATTTCCACAAAACCTTACTTATTAGATAGATACATTCATTGTTTGTGTTTTTCTATATAATCAGTGTTCATTGTTGAGTTGTTTGGGGCATAATATCATTAGAAATATTATTTTAGGAGGTGGTTTATATGATCATATAATAGTCAATTTTGGGCATCTCTATAAACAGCCATATTTGGGCAAAATCGTTTTTGAAATAAATCTCCACATTTCCAACAAGAAATATACATTTTTAACCGAGTGACAGTACTGGACAAAGATTTCATGAAAGTGGAAATTTTACCTTTCTGTGTCTTAATGTTTACTGAATAGAAATCACATTTCAGACAAAGAAATGCAGATCTACCCAGTTAACTATAATCTAAACCACATTTTGGTGAATACATTGGCATGGTGCGCATGGATTAAATTGCACTGCGCTCAACAGTATTGTTTCCATAGGAACTAATGTACATGTATGTCTCCAGTCAGTTAAATTTTGTTATACAAAGTATGAACAAGATCTTACTGTGTTAACTGAACTTTTGGATCTGGCTGTTTTTTCAGTTGGCGTATTCTCAAATTCTGTTTTACTAGTCCTCCCCTCCTCTCTGATATCCCTGTTTTACTTCTTATATTGCCTTCTCCTGAATCTGACACCCTCCAGGTGTACTGGTCTAGAATGCAACCTCCACGATTCCTAACCACCACAGGCAGTTTTTAAAAATATTTATTTATTTATTTGATTTATATCCCACCTTTTTGTGCATCTCTGGGAATTCTTGGGGTCTGGCGGGTTGGGGAAGATGGCTTTCTACCTTTATTCTAAAAATTTCTGTAATGCTTGTGCTAACACACATGAAGATGTCAGGCCAAGGTATTTTCAATTTTATATCAGTGAGCTTACCTTTGCCCTTGGCTTTCTCACTCGTTTGTGTACACCAAGTAACATGATGTATGTTAAACTTCTTAATCAATTACTCATGGTAGTATTTTAATCATTGAACTGAGCAATGAAATTGTGACTTGCTTTGCCAACAACAGATTCCTCTCAGAGCATATCTTTTTGGATCTTAATCTGACACTGTTTTCTGTCTCTCTGTTGATGTTTCTGGGCTTGTGCTTGGGATTCTTTAGAAAGCAGGAGGGAACTGTTTTTTATTTGCTGATAGGAGCCTCATCCCCCACTTCCCAAGCTAGAATATTTTACCCCCACCTCAATCCATTCACTATTATCTTTGCAGCACCTATGTAAGGTACTTTAAACTGAAAATCGCCCGAAGTCACTCTGGGAGCTGTATTGCTCTGGGGATTTTTACCCAGATCTCTTAACTACTTTACCAAGATTGAATAAGAGATTAACTTTCCATAACAGAAAGATGCTGTCTATCAACAACTAAATGCAAATGTTCTTCAACTTAAAACAAGAGTTCTAGATAAAAAAACATTCAGGGCGAAACCAGAGAAAGTGTTGCTCCTATAGAGAGATTGTTTATCTCTTTTCCCAGTAGATACCCATACCTCTATGACAGAGTGGAAAGCCATAAAAAGAGAAAACCTTTCCCAAAGTATCTGCCTTCAATTCGTCAATACATGCTAACATAGTTCACATTTGGTTGACCATTTATAAACAATTGATAGTTTCAAGCTAGTATTGCCTTTCAGCCTCAGGACTACATAACCGTGAATTCAGGTTTGAACTCAGTTTTGCAACCAGGACCGAATGGCCTGCAGAGTTCAAAACATTTGTCAGTCATTACCACACCAGGGTACGCCACACCAGGGGCGTGGTGGCTCAGTGGGTAAGACGCCAGGCTTGTCGATCGGAAGATTGCAAGTTCAGAGGTTCGAATCCCTAGCCCTGCGTGCGGAGTGAGCTCCCGCACTAGCTCCAGCTCTTGCCAACCTAGCAATTCGAAAGCATGCAAATGCAAGTAGATGAATAGGGACCACTTCGGTGGGTAGGTAACAGCGTTCCGCGCGTGTCATGCGGCCACATGACCGTGGAAGCGTCTTCGGACAACGCTGGCTCTTTGGCTAACAAACGGAGATGAGCACCGGCCCCTAGAGTCGGACACGACTGCACAAATGTGCGGCGGGTACCTTTACCTTTTTACTGTGCCTGCTTCCACAAAGGGCTTTCCTAAGGCAAACAAGCCTCTTTCTTTTGCCTCCATTTGAGCTCTCGTAGGCACTTAAATACGTTCTGTTGTTTTCTACTAGGATACAATTCTAGCTGAACTGCTCCAGATCCAGAAAGAACATATAGTGGGTTATCACGAGCATGATTCCCTTCTGGACCACAAAGAGGAAGAAGAATTGACTGAAGAAGAAAGGAAGGCAGCTTGGGCTGAATATGAAGCTGAAAAGAAGGTGGGTTGTTTTAAACCATTTAAGGTCTAGGTAGTCTACTTAACCTACAAGAGAGGTGGAACCTCTAGCTCTCCAAGTTGGCTTATGACAGCCATCGCCCTTCACCATTAGTCATGGAATTTGGTGAGAGTTGCAGCTCTACAACCTCTTGAAGGCCATAGGTCCTTGTCTCTCCTATACATTCAATGGCTTGGAGAAGGAAGTATTGCTTCTAGCATGAATAGGCTTCTGCTGTAGGATTTGGCCTAGATCAGAGATGTCTTTATCAAAGGAATTTCAGTAACAACAAGATAATTTTTGAAACTTCTCTTGACCCAGAAAAGCTGGGAACTCATGATTGGCTAGGTTGATTAAGGAAGTGGTAGCTTCCCAACTCTTAACACCGATTAGCTGGACCCATTTCGTTTCGTTAGATTTTCAGATGAAATTATGAGCCTGAGGTTACTTTGGATGTTTTGGTGGGTGACCTTTAAAACTGGATAGGGAGAAGGTAGCCATTGAGTTCTCTTGGACATCCTGACAGTTTTTGATACCGTTAGCAGTTTTATTCTTCTGGCATTTTGCAGGGCTAGGACTTGGCTGGGGTGTTTCACAGCAGTTCCTGTCTTTTCTGTCAAGCTGTGCTCAGAATGAGGAGTTGGGAGGTGCAGTGCTATCAGTCCTGGATGCCGATGATGCCTGGTTTTCCTGTTCTTTACCATATAACCACGGGCATCAGTGGGTGGGGGAATGCCAAAATGTGCATCAGGACACCGGCCCATTTTGTACATGCATTGGGATGTTGCCCCCAAGTATGTAACAGGCAGAACTTGTATGGCAATTGCCATGACGCAGTTTTCGTTGTTCTGACAAAACCTCTGGATCCTGTGGAGGCCTTGGCATCCAACTCCAAGGAAGCAGTTGATTCCCTTAACTGATTCTGAAGTTTGACACTAGGCCAGATGGGGGCGAACTGAATTACCAAGGGAAGTGATGGACGTGTTCAAGCAGAGGCCCGAGAGCCAGCTGTGGTTTGATATGGGCCCCTGAACGGCTGCTGACTTACATGTCCCTTCCAATACAGTAGTACGATTCTGTGAAACCCCAGAAGGCAAAAGGGTTCTTGGTCAGGGAACTGGGCTCTGGTCTTGGGGTTCAGCTGTTCTGGCTGGGATTGCTTTTGATCCTCAGCTGTCAGGATTCAAAAGTGATGATGGTTGCAAGGAGGGTGCCCAGCTGTTCCTGAGCTGCTCAGGTTTGGTGATGGCTATCCTTGCCTTGGCTGCATCCCGGGTAGATTACCGCCATGTGCTCTGAGCAGTGTCCCTTGACCCTTGAGGGAGGTCCAGAAGCTTCTGTTTGTGCAAAATGCAGCAGGCGAGCATGACACCCCAAAAGCAGCATGCCTGGGTTGGAGGACCTGCCCTGTTTGCCAGTTTAGGGCACTGCTTTAAACTTCAGGGCTTTGAGTATCTGGAGGCGGCTTACCCATATGACCATATCTGGACATGATGGTCAACAGGGGAGGCCCCCGAAGGTGCTCTTTCTGAGGTCTGTGTTGTACCCAGACCCCACTCTGTTAGGAAGGGAGTCAAGATCTTTGGCTTCAGTTTGGGTGGTTATTTCAACTTTTAATCATTTTTTTCTTTTTGTACTATGAACTGTCTTGAGTTCTCTCTGAGAAGAAAAGGGGGGCGCAAATCAAATACTAACTTATTTGTATACCATGACAAGTCATTTATTCTGTCTTCACATGGCAGTCCTTGTATCTGCAGAAAAATAAGTTAAAGCATTTTTCTCGTAGTCTACAAGAGGCCAAAAATCTCCCTGCCCTTCCCCAAAAGTCCTTCACAATGCTGGCTTTGCTTTATTGAAATGAGCATGTGAGTGCTAGGATTGTGCAGCTCTGTGGATTCGATTCCCCAAAGGTACTTCGGAGCGCCCGAGGGTGCAGGTGCAGCAGCTCTTCAAAGCAGCTGCATCTTTTCCCTGGATTCGGCAGCTGCTGCCTGGGCTGAGAAGCTAATAGGATGCCAGGCCTGGTTAGTACTTTAATGGGATGCCTCCGGGGGGAGGGTGGGCTGGAGAAAAAACCCTTGAAGAAAACAGCGGCCACCCACTTCCACATGGCTGCCCGGGAAACGCCATGAACTTGCCCCTGTCCTTGTGCAGTTCGATAAACAGGGTGATTTGCAAACAGCAGCCCTGAAAGGCTTTCTCCTGCAGTCTCCGAGTCTAGCAAGGCAAAATCTTCCTCTTTTTCTCTCCCCTCTTCCTGCATTTGAGATGGGTTTGGGTTGGGAGGAATTCTTGGGCTCCAGAGACTCTCTTGGCTTCTCCCCTCCCTCCCTCCCTCCCTCCCAGCTGCTAAGATAAGGGCCTTCAGCCACATTCCTGCATTGCAGCAGGGGCTCTTGCCTCTTGCTATTCATCTTACTGTCCTGGGGATTCTAGAATCCGCTCAGTTTTGGTTTGGATCTTTCACGTTCTGGAGCCCCTTTCAGCTATTCAGCTATGGGTAACTGTGCACTCCTGGACTTGAAGCGCAGCTCTTTTTAGGCCGATTGAATTTCACTATTTCAGATGCAGACGCCTCTGCAGGTTGGAATCGGCCCCTTAACAGACTTCCCTATATTTTATGAACTCACGCTGCTCTGTTGGCTTCTCTCTCAGTGCTGTAATGCTGTTAGGTATCATTGCAGAATACCAGTGCCAGCTGATAGTTCCAATGCAAGCTTCAGGAAATGGTCTTTAAAAACTGCAGGGTGACATTTAAACAGACATCGTACTTCGCGCCCTTTCTTTTCTTTCGATACTATTAGCGTTTTTGTTTTGCTTTCACAAATTAAGGTAGGGATCTGTTTGTTGTATAGCTCCTCCAGATCAAGAGTGACAGCATTTTTTTGATTTAGGGTGGCTTAGGAGCTTCTTTGATCTTGAGAATCAGTTCTGTCTGTTAGTGAAATGTTGCTTATACTTTTTAAAAAATTCCCAGACTTGAGTAACATATGCTAAATATATGCCACTTTCATCAGCTGCATTTGGGCCAGGCATACATATTTTCAGGCAGAATAAAAATGACCAAACTCCACTCTCTTGGGCCAGTCTGTACTGTTACTTTGACACTTGAACTGTTCAGATTATTTCTCAGTATCCAAAACCTTTCAACTTGAATAGGCAAAAGTGCCGTTTTGTTTTTTTAGGGTCTGACGGTGCGCATCAACATGCCAGTGGGACCAAATATGTTCCACCCCAATTTCACCACTCAAACTCCATATATTCCGTTCAATCTGGCGGCGTTGTCTGCAATGAGCAACCAGCAACTGGAGGTAGGTGGGGAAATTCATATGCCATACATGATATGTTTGTTTGCTTGTTACATGCTAGAGTTAGATTCTGCCTTTCATTTGGGAGCTCAAGGTGGCTTACATGGTCCTCTTTCCTCCCATTTTTCCTCACAACAATGTTGTGAGGTGAGATGCTCTCATAACCGCCCAGGGTCCCCCCTTGAGGGGGAGATGGGCGGTGTTAGAAATTTAATAATTAATAAATAAATAACCAACAAACCAACAAACCAAGAAACAATTAACATTGTTTTTTTATGTGGCCCTTGATGAAATGTAGATAGCAGCATCTTTTTTGAAGAATTGTATAGCTTATATCTTATGTTCAGTCTTACTGTTGTTTCACTATAAAAGTGTTACACTTTCCTTTGTACAATGTGGATTTCTGAATTGCATTATTAAAGACCAAATCATGAGCACATAATTGCTTTAAGGAAAATTATTTTTAATATAAAAGCTGCTGATTCCATGTTAAATAGTAAGTGAAGCATAGCTGCTTCTTAGTGAAAATGTTTATGTTTTTACATCTGTCTCCAGGATGGGTAAATTGCTTTCCTGTCTAGGGCCCCATAGCATATTTGAAATGGGACCCTGTATTTGCATGACTTAGATATGTAGAAGCATATGTACACACGCATGTGGGCAATATGGATACAAAAATTCATTATCTTTGTGGACACCTCAATCTCTTGCTGTTCAGCCAGTCTTGATGACTTCCAAAATTCCTTTCAGGACCTCATTAATCAAGGCAGAGAAAAAGTTGTGGAAGCAACTAACAATGTTACTGGAGCAAGAATCCAACCCCTTGAAGACATTATTTCCTCTATAGTAAGTATGGTAGAAAATGAGATCATCCATTTTTGTTCTGAAGTTGTATACTTATTTCAGATTGTTGCGTCATGTGCGAACTTTTGATGATAAATTGCAATTTCTTTGTCTGTTTTTACATTCAATATTTTGATTTCTTCTAAAAACAGACAGACTTCTGTTGCAGTATAATGTTATATAAAAGGCGGGATAAAAATCTAATGATGAGGAGTTGTTGTTAATACAGTGGGAAAGATTTAAATTTTGTTACTGAAATCAACTGACAACTGTTTGGAGTTGTCCAGATTAGATCATTGTTCATGAGCGTATGTTAGATTGGCTGTTGTGGGTCTTCCGGGCTGTGTGGCCGTGTTCTGGAAGTTGTGGTTCCTAACGTTTCGCCAGCATCTGTGGCCAGCATCTTCAGAGGGCAGGAGCACAGATAGAAGCAAGATCTCTATCTCTATCTATCTCTATCTTCTATCTGTGCTCCTGCCCTCTGAAGATGCTGGCCACAGATGCTGGCGAAACGTTAGGAACCACAACTTCCAGAACACGGCCACACAGCCCGGAAGACCCACAACAGCCATTGAACTCCGGCCGTGAAAGCCTTCGACAATACATTGTATGTTAGATTGTTATTCAAAAATGTCAACTGTGGCACTGTTTCTCATTAGTAACAATCAACCAGTTTATTTGGAGCCTCAAGAGTAAAGTTCGTGCCCAGATACACTCAGCTGGTAGTTGCATCAGTGATGGAGCAGATGTGAATATAGAACTTCTAATATGGTGCTGCTGGTCCTGGTTGGGACCAGATGACGTTCCCTTTGTGCACCTGGCTCTCTGTGTCAGTTGAGTGTGTGTGGGAGGAAGGCTCATCTGGGTATGGCTGGCTTCATAGAAGGACGGGGGACAATAGATGTATGTTTCCTCAGTGAACCTGCGAGCCCAGTCTGAGCACGTTTTGGCAGTGCTGGCCCTTTCGCAATTCGCTCTTCCTCACTCTGCTCCCCACTCATGGCAACTCCTGTTCAAAGGGGGAAATGCAGGATCTCGGCAGAGGGGGAACAGCTGCAACAGTTCGGGCTGGCTGACACTGCCTTCGTGTCGGGTGAGAAGGCCCCAAGGGCTGGCCCTGTGAGGGGAACTCCTGTCCACGGTCGATGTCACAGACAGTCCGTGTGCCCCTGCTGCTGCTGCTGCTGCTTGGCCTCCTTACCGAATCCCTGGAGAGGCAGAGACCCTTCCCACTGGTCTTGCCTGCCGGTAGAATTGGCAGCCGCTCCGCTTCCTCTCTGCAGTTTCACTGCTGATCTCAGGTTGCTTCTGCTGGAGGGAGCCATCGGGGTCCCTGCTGGGCGGGCGTGAGGGGTTGCAGCCTCTCATTCCCAGGCTTGGTTCCTCCTGAAGAGCAGCTGGACTTCATGGTGACCGGTGGGCCCTTTTCAGGGAGGAAACAACGCTGTTGGGAACGGCTCTGAAAGCCCTTGTGGTGCTTTTCTTTTGCAGTGGAAGGAGAATCTCACCCTCACCGAGTCTCAGGTCCAGGCTTTGGCTCTGAGCCGCCAGGCAAGTCAAGAGCTGGATGTGAAGCGCCGAGAAGCCATCTACAACGATGTCCTGACAAAGCAGCAGATGGTAAGGAAAACCTCCGCCTTGGTGGTTCACGTAGGGCCGTAAAAATAGACTTGAGGGAAACTACGAATCATAGGATTCCCCCCTCCCCAAAGAGGTAACATTCATTCCTTATATTGTCTGTATGGACTTTGTAGTAACATTCCCATCCCAAGTTGTATCCAAGTTCATTTGGAAGCAGCCGGACAATGTTTGGTTGGAAGAACTAAGGTGTGAGATCTCTAGCTTCTAACTGGACATCCTGGCTGAGTGGGCCAAAGTTTTCTGTCCATTTAAAATTACAAATCAGATTGACTCTGAGAGGTGCAGGGTGCATTCCGCTATCTTTACCCCCCTGCTGAAATAGAAGACCAGGGCCAAGAATGGCACGGACTTCCAAGTTGCAATAAAATGCTCTGCAGTGATTATGTACTGCTGTTCCTGAGGAGCTCAAGAGGAGACTTCCTGAGAAACCCTTCCATGAACTTTTTCAGGTTGGGTCACATTATTACTCCAATATCACTAAGAGCCAGCTGAGTGTAGTGGTTAAAAGCACCAGGCTAGAAATTGGGAGACCCCGAGTTCTAGTCCTGCCCTAGGCACAAAACCACCTGGGTGACTTGGGCCAGTCTCTCTCAGCCCTAGGGAGCAGGTGGCAAGGGCGAGCCACTTCCAAAATGATGCCCAAAAAGGCTAAATGAATCTGTCCATGTAGTCAGGAATGAAACGATTCCTTTGGCAAAGTAAACAAAGAATAGAGCAAATTTGTGTAGCTGGAAACCAGGTATTAAGAAAAATGCTTAATGAGGAACATGGAAGAATTTGCTTTTACCCCCTTTCCCTTCTCCCTTAGTGAATGGGGGTCGGGGTCAAGTCATTCCTGACTACATGGACAGATTCATTTAGCCTTTTTGGGGCATCATTTTGGAAGTGGCTCGCCCTTGCCGCCTGCTCCCTAGGGCTGAGAGAGACTGGCCCAAGTCACCCAGGTGGTTTTGTGCCTAGGGCAGGACTAGAACTCGGGGTCTCCCAATTTCTAGCCTGGTGCTTTTAACCACTACACTCAGCTGGCTCTTAGTGATATTGGGGTAATAATGTGACCCAACCTGAAAAAGTTCATGGAAGGGTTTCTCAGGAAGTCTCCTCTTGAGCTCCTCAGGAACAGCAGTACATAATCACTGCAGAGCATTTTATTGCAACTTGGAAGTCCGTGCCATTCTTGGCCCTGGTCTTCTATTTCAGCAGGGGGGTAAAGATAGCGGAATGCACCCTGCACCTCTCAGAGTCAATCTGATTTGTAATTTTAAATGGACAGAAAATCTCTTTCCTTTAGAAATAGATTTTGAGATATAAAATGGAATAAGGCGGCAGTGGAGGTGTGCAGAGCCAGACTTTTCTAGAGGTCAGAGGGTTTTTTCCCCCCTAGAAAGTGCTGCTTCTCAAGGAATTAATGCACAGTCATATGCTTGGTAGTTAAAGGCTCGCAGGATTGCAGGGCAGCACCTGAACCTTTCTGACGAGGCATTCTGTGAAGCCGGGAGCGCTTTCTCTTTGGGGGCTTGCCACGAGAGGTTTGCTTGGCACGCTGGAATTTTCAGAGGGGGAGCCCGCAGGTCCCGAGGAGAAAATGCCGAAACTGATACCCGGGAGCAACCTCCCAGGAGAGTGCCCGTTCCCGTGGCAACCCGGATAAATGCCACCTGCCGGTCACGAGAAGTCCCCAATGGGATCGCCCAACAGCCCCTCCAGTCACCGGCTTGCAAATGCCACCCCGCTGGCGATGGGGATGCAGCGCGGCACGTCTTGGGCCGGGGTGGGCGCAGCCGAAGGGGAGGCGCGTTGGGGGCAGGGCCCGGCCAGTAACGGCTCCCCTTTCCGCCCACAGTTAATCAGCTGCGTCCAGAGGATCCTGATGAACCGGCGGCTGCAGCAGCAGTACAGCCAGCAGCAGCAGCAGCTCTCCTACCAGCAGGCGCAGCAGGCAGCCATGAGCCACCTGATGATGCCCAAGCCCCCGGGCTTGATGATGAGCCCCTCCAACTTCCAGCAGATCGACCTCCGAGGGATGTACCAGTCCGCGGCTGGTGCCCTGCACCCTCCGCCGCTGCAGCGAGCGCCTCCCCCCATGAGTGGCAAAAGTCCAGGACCATCCCAAGGGAAGCCGATGTGATTTTGCACTAGCCCCTTGAAGGACTGTCAAAATCAGAGAGAGAGAGAGAACTTTTTTTATTTTTTTAGGAATCAATGGCTTAACAGAACTCAACTGTATAAATAGCTCCCCCCGCCTTAGTCACACCTTCTATTTTATCATTTCCATGTTGTTTTGATACGATGCGCTATCTTACCCCGATCTTTGTCAGTGACATTGGCTAGAATCTTCTTACATGTGTTGCGTACAGGAGATACCGAGTTGTTTTCAGTGAAAACAGGCCCTTCCGTAGCCTGAGGGGGCTTCGCAGGCTTCCTCTTCCAACTCCCACGCTTGCTGTTAATAGCCACAAAAACAGCCGTCAGATCGGAAAAGCCTAGGGAAGTTCACCGATCTGTATATGTCAGTCATCACACGTACACGTACACAGCTGAGTTCTTGGTTAAAGTTGATTCCTCAAATGATGGAACTCTTTTGTATTTCTTCCCACGAGGCACACAGGACTGACACAGAGGTCCGTTCTACTCTTTATCATTCGCGATGGAAAAATAAAGCATAGGAACTGAAAATGATCTAGAGACAGTGCAATATTCTTAAAAACTACTGCTCTGAAATGTCTGAATTACACAGTTTTCTGGAAACTGTCTGCAGCCTTAAGTTATGGCCTGAGAAGAGGCTCTTTTCTCTAGCCTTCTGCCACTTCTGTTTCCTCTTTGTGATGGAAGAACATCCAGTAACTTTTTGTCCTTCGTCAACGTATTTTCATCCTGCGCTGATTCTGATGCAAAGCACGTTTCTATTGACGCCTTTATACTGGTGCTGGTGTCTCACCCTGTTGCCGGCAGTAGGGATGAGGGACCGAGAGCGCTGAATTCCAGGGACTTTGGGCTTAGAGAAGGGGCAGCGATTGGGATGGCGCCCAGGTTCAGCCCATGACCCTGAACTGGCCGAACCGCTGCGCTCAGCGCATGAAGGATTGTGCTTTCATGATCTGCAGCACTGCCAGAGTTGTGAAATAATTCCTCCTTTTATAGATAAGTATCTCTGGTTACCTCACATTTCTTTCCTAGTTTTCATTCTTTTAAGAATATGAAGGTGAGGGAGAAAAAACAGATTGGTTTTTTTTATTTCAGTCCTAGAAAAAAAAAGTGAATGTCTGATTGATTACACCACTAACAGCTACTTTTCAGCATAAAAATGGGATTGTCATCCATTTTCTGTATCGGCAACATAAAGCTTTTTCCATGCATTAGTCCATCTGATGTTTTCAAAACAAGAACTTCTGGAATGTCGGCATGATAACAAAATGACAGGTGCGTTTGTGGTACTGGAGTCAGAAGAAGATTTACAGATGGAAGAATTGACTCCAGACATCATGAAAAGTGAGAGTCGCTAATATGTTTGGAAGTCTAAATCTTTGGCTTTCTAAATCACTCTTGAAGAGCAATTCCTTTTTCTTCTCTTGTCTGAATATGTTAGAATCTAGACTGCACTGATTTTGGAGAACATTTTTATTTTTAAGTGAATGCTTCTTGATTGGTGATAGGAACATCTATTTTACAGAAACAAATAATTGAGAGATATTTTCAGTTCTCTTTTTAATGAGATAGTGGGGTGAATCTTCAGCCCAACCTCATCCAGTGGAGTGAATTTATTACATTTCTTTAAATTGGTAAGAAAGGAAATGCTCTGAAATTTGTGCTTGCTTCAGAAGAAATGAACTAGAGACTTTCTGAGACAATTGTTTGAAAGCAAATATACCTGTCCAGAACATTCCTACATTTTCTGAGCTGGGAATTTGAGTGGCATTTTTACAACGCTAGAGACTTAATGTGAAAGTTTAGGCAACATTTTAAAGTCCCATTATTTTTCCCACAACAAGAAGATATCTGATGTGGATGAGGATGTCTTGGAGATGAGAAACTTTGAAACTTGGACCACTTTACATACACACTTCTCACTTGACATTATAGCTGCATAATAATGTGCTTTTGAGTATAACATCAAGCTTTAATCAATATTTAAAGACAGAAAATGGCATCAACAAAAAACTCATTTTTATATTTGTTTTAGATGTTTTATCTAGTTAAAATGGCTTATATAAGATGATGAATAAAATGTTGCTTGTAATACAGTTTTGCCTGCTAAATTCTCCACATTTTGTAACCTGTTTATTCCTTTGGATGTAAAGCGTTTTTGCTTAGTATTGTGATCCTGTACATGTTTTTGTCCCAGTTGTATAGTAATGTTTCAGTCCCTCGACCAGCTTTGGCTGCTGACATCATACAGCTGTGAAGACTTGGCCTTCGTTTCTGTTTAGACGGCTTTTTCAGTTAATGTATTAAATATCATAAAAGTACTGTAGAAAAGATGTCACTTCTTCCTATAAGGCTGTTTTGTAAAATATATATTATGGACTGGAAATGTGTTTTTAAAGAAAAGCATTCAAGTAAGACAGTATGCTATCTGTGTTTTCACCATTCAAAGTGCTGTTTGGTAGTTGGAACTTAAAATATTTAATATCTCATTTAATAAAGTGACCAAAATACACCCGTGTTCACTGTACTGCTTTGGTAGCGTGTTGCCCTCTCTGGCGTGACAAAGAGGAACTTCCTTGTTGAGTCAGGCCCCTGGCTTCTGTAGTGGCCTTTGGCAACCCCACGAACGCTTCTCAGGCACAGCAGCATTGTTAAACATTCTCGCTTAATTAATAGTTATAAAGATGGCCTCAGATACGTTCAGTTTTAGCTAGAGATGAATTCATCCTTTCTATTCCCCAAATCAGGATTTTTAAAAAAAGCATAACTTGGGTCACGAATCTAAACAAGAAGGATGATTTTGTCAAGTTCGGTTTTTGCAATTGATTTTTCCTGCCTTATCTAGGAATTTGTCTTAAGCACCTTGGTGAATCTCCCGTGGAGATTAGGAAACAGCTTGTCGAACTTAATTTCCCGATTTGAACCTCATTGAAAAAAAAAAATCACCCAGCACAACTAGAGCATCCTGAATGTTTTAACTTGTCACATTCAAAACAGCTTTCTTGATTTGAAGAGAAGGCTCCTCCAACTTTTCCTTCTCTGAAACAGATCCTTAATATTGTTTAAACGTAAAAACTTGAACCAAATAGGGTCCAAGATGTAACACTGGATGCATTAGAACAATAATTTTATTTGGTAGAGCAGGATGTGTCATTCTGCTTGCTTTTCCGTTGTTCTAAATTCTATTAATAGAAGTTTTCTTTTCCAGGTGCCCCGTAAAACTATCACCTGTAGTGGATTTTCTCTGCCTGGTGCTCTCACAATATCTTGGGTTCCACCAGCACTTGGGGAAAAATCCCTGCTTGAGATGCTCTTGTATATCACTATCAAATAGGCTGATTGCATAATTCCCCCCTCCCATCTAATGAATTAAGCCTGTGAACTCAACCCCACCACATGGATATGCTGTATTTCCATGCATAGTTGACCCCATGCAGTGCTATTTGTCATCCTCTCGGTCCATCTGCTGGAAGACCCTACGAAGCCGATGTTCTGGGCGCAGGCAAATCCCAGGGTTAGTTGATACCACGTTTTCTGAATCTCTTACTAAGTTAAGCATAGTAATGTTTCATCAAGGCAAATACAGCAGAAGGTTCCGTTAACTTTTACTAAGAATATTGTTAATGTTCTGGCACGGTCAGCCCCCCCCCCCCGCCCCCCGGCTGTCCTCAAAGGCAATACAGGAAGGTTCCTTACCTGGGGAGAGGCCCCTGTGACTCTGGACAACAGACCATGCGCTTCTCCAGTGCCTGCACTACAGAGACATCCATACTAGCTTCATCTCACCATTACTGCATCAATACCCAGGGCACTCAGGACCATTTCATACCACCCTGCTGCTTTCAGATACCAACTCTGCTACAACATACAGTGTGGCCAGGTTCCGTGCAGCAGCGTTCAAAATTCATTGGACGATGACTTGAGCCATTAACTAGATTTAAATGGCACCTAGTTCATCATATTAGAGTGCTCTAACTTGATACAGCTAGACTAACCTCTTCTCCCCTATACCCACCTACTCCTTTTATTTTAGACTTTTTAATATATGCTTTGTTTTAATACATATATCTTTTTTATCGTCTAGCCTTTCATAATTTTTTTTAGACTGGTGCTTTTTAATTGACTGTACCCCACCCTCCTCATGCTGGTCTATGGCCGTAATAAAGGTTTGATTTGATGCTGTTAAGAAATCGGACATGGGGAGAACTACGTTCTTCACTTTCCACACTTAATTGCACTAGAAGAACAGGCTGCGGTCTCCAACTTCTCCTTTTCCACACTTGACACTGAGGGAGGAGGAGACTCTTGTTAGTCTAGGACAGCCCGAAATTGGGAGGCGTTGGGTAGCATATGCTTTGGTGAGCTGAAGCCTTTTAATGAAACGTGTTGCTCTGAAAAGGTGCTATCAGACTCCTCCTGATTTTTGAAGATGGGGAAAACCCTCCTTGTAACTGGGCACTTCCTGGATTTGCAAAGTATTTCACTGGTATTCAAGTGGCACTGTGTAGAAGCCCCAGGCCAGCCCCAATTTGCAGCAGAAGGGCAGGAGAACGAAGACGCCCTCCATGCCCCTTACGCATGTTCTTCCACTCCATTGGGATACTGTAGTGCTCAGTTACTCTTCGACAACCAAAGTTTAGAAGCTGCTGTGGGTCTTTGAAGTGTAAAATTAACTGGTCCTCACTCAAGGCATAAAAGAAGAACCCCAAAGGATGTCCTTCTAGCCAATTGGCTCCTTTTAATGCTGTTCATTTATTTAAAGCTATCAATAACCATCACCGATGTACCAAACGTATCAAAATAAAAGCCATACAATCAGATAAGAAGATGGCTCTCTTCAGATCATATACATCTTTTCTTACTGGTCACAGACCATATGAAATAAATATAAATATTTTGCCTTTATTTAAAGGACATTTAACCCTCTGTTCCACTGGAAAAGGCTTACCAATTAAACCAAACTCTTCCAACCATATGGGGTTGGAGTACAATGGCCAACTCAGTTGAGCTCTCACCAGCTTGGCATCTTCCAGGCTCCCAGAATCCTCTGTTGTGCCCCCATGCAACTGGAGAGCCCCAGGTTGGGGAAGGCTGTCTAAATTACAGAGGGACCCCCCCCCCCAAATGTCTCTCCCAGCAGTCAGCAACTAGTGCAGCTGAAGGTTGATTGGCCATACCTGGAAAGGGGGGCGGGGTTGGCTTTCTAAGGTTTTGCAGGCATTTGCTGGTGTCTGCTTCCTCCTCCTTTGCCACAAAGAGCTTCAGAGAGGAAGCAGATGTTCTTCCTTGCAGGACTTTTGATGCCACTGGCCTCTTTGGGATTAGATAAAGGAAAGTCCAATCCAGCTGTTGAGAACTGTACGGGGGGGGGGGCAAAGAGATTTTTTTTAATGTTACTACTTTAATATACAGAAAGAAAGAAAGAAAGAAAGAAAGAAAGAAAGAAAGAAAGAAAGAAAAGAAAAGAAAGAAGGAAAGAAAGAAAGAAAGAAAGAAAGAAAGAAAGAAAGAAAGAAAGAAAGAAAGAAAGAAAGAAAGAAAGAAAGAAAAGAAAGAAGGAAGGAAGGAAGGAAGGAAGGAAGGAAGGAAGGAAGGAAGGAAGGAAGGAAAGAAAGAAAGAAAGAAAGAAAGAAAGAAAGAAAGAGAAAGAAAGAAAGAAAGAAAGAAAAACAATATGTAAAAGAAAAACAGGAAAGGACAAAAATCATGTACATATAAAAACAGCACATTTTTTCAACAGCATTAAACCTTGACCACATGAAGTAATATTGGTTAGTCTTGCCATTGAAGAGCCAGTCCATAAGCAGAGAAAGGACATGTACCAGCAACCCAAGATTGTAAAACCAGGAGGCATTTTTCCATCATTAAAGACTAATCTTCCAAATCCAGTTCATTTAAAAAAAATGCAAATCTTGGGTACTTCAAAATCACATTAGTATCATTAAACCTTATTATCCCCAAACTACATTAAACAACATATGGATATTAAACCAGAACAGAACAAACCTCTTTTGTTGAATTAATCTCGTCTCAAGGTCCAAAGAAACATATACAATATTCTTCAAGGCCTTTAGCCATTCATTTCTTAGTATGAGATGTCCATCTCTTTATTTCCAAGTTCTTGCAAATAATATCCACCTTAACAGAATTTTTAATTGTTTTAAAAAAAGGTAGATTTGGAATTGTTCAAAACACATTTCTGTAGTGATCGTAATTCAGTAGTTTTAGATGACATCAGTGTGTCTTGACCAAATTTTGAAAGGAAAATATGTTTTAATTGAATATACTGTACAGCCATTCCACTGTTGCAGACAGTAGAATATGGATTCATATTCCTCTTGCAGAACCCAGATGGTTTAAAATCTTGATTGGCAATTAGCTGATCGAAAGTACAAATACTAGTCCATGAATTTTTTAAAAAATTACCTGTAATGTGCAAATTCAGATTCTCCCAAAGTGTAAGTTTAACATGTGAATAGGAGTTGAACTTCTGTTCCAATGTGTTCCAAATATTCATTGCAGCCTTTAATGCTAGACATCCAGTAAAATTTTGACTCACATATGAATTATATTTGTAACCACCCAGAGAGTTTGGGAATCGGGCGACTAATAAATTTAATAAATAAATAAATAAGTAAGTAAGTAATCAAGCCATGATACCCATAGGGTCACATAATAACTTTCTAATTCTACCCTGTAATGGTTTTGGATGTGATTACTTGGATTCCATAGAGATATTGAACTCAAAATGTATGCTCCATGACAGTGTAAGAAAATCTAACTGCTGATCCTTTCCATAAAACTTTTCTTATCAATCTGCTGGAAGTACATTAAAGATACTAACATAGGAGTCCCTCTAAGTACATAATCCATCTTGAAGTGATATTGATTTTTATAGTGTTTATCTTTCCTTGTAGGCTAATTAAGATTTTTAACCCTCATATCAGTACTAATCTGAGAGAAACAGTTTGAAATATTTACATCCTGGAGTGAGGGTGGGATGGGGTCAGGATAGTTATTCCAAGAAATTTAAAAGAATTCAAATACAGGTAGTCCTTGGTTAACAATGGTAATTGGGACTGGAATTTCCATTGCTAAGCAACACAGTCGTAGAGAGTGACGTCACATGACTGTGCTACTTAGCAATGGCTAAGTAACGGTTGCTGTTGTTAAGGGAATCCTGTGCCATTGTTAAGCGTGACATCATGTGGTTGCCATTTGCGACCTCCTGCTGGCTTCCCCATTGACTTTGCTTGTTGGAAGCTGGCAGGGCAGGTTGCAAATGGCGATCACGTGACCGCGGGATGCTGTGATGGCTGCAACTCCAAGGACCCGCCGTAAGTCCCCCTTATTCAGTGCTGTTGTAACTTTGAATGGTTGCTGAACATGTGGTCGTTAAGCGAGGACATCTGTATCCCATGTTTTAGCCATTTCCATAGATACATTAGAGTCTATAGGAGTGTATGAGACTTCAATTAATTGAATAACCTGATAACTTACCAATTGGTTGCACTATATCAGTACATTTTGATACAGAATATTTTTATTACCAATCCTCCACCTATAATAATAATTTGCACTCAGCTCCAGCCACTTTTATGTCCACCAAATCTTTTAATTGCCTGATAAGACCAATGCTTCCAATGTCAAATTAAGTATAAGAGGAGATAAGATCATCCTTGATGACATCTTGATAGTTGAAATAATTTCATTTGTAATTATTTGGCAATCCTGGCCAGAGGATTAGAGTACTAAATTTGATGTCAATTAATTCATTTAATTCATTAATTAATCATCATTTAATTCATTAATTCTGTGGACAAGAGGACCACAGAAAAAATGGAGTAGCCTTCATAATTAATAATAAAGTGGCTAAAGCAGTGCTTGGATACAATCCAAAGAACAATAGAATGATCTCAATTCGAATTCAGGGTAAGCCATTTAACATAACAGTGATACAAATATACGCCCCAACCACAGGTGCTGAAGAAGCAGAAGTAGATCAGTTCTATTAGGATCTGCAGCACCTACTGGATAATACGCCAACAAGAGATGTTATTTTCATTACAGGAGACTAGAATGCTAAGGTGGGTAGTCAAACGACACCTGGAATTACAGGTAAGCACGGTCTGGGAGAACAAAATGAAGCAGGACATAGGCTAATAGAATTTTGCCAAGACAATTCACTGTGCATAACAAACACTCTCTTCCAGCAACCTAAAAGACAACTTTATACATGGACTTCACCAGATGGTCAACACCGAAATCAGATTGACTACATCCTTTGTAGCCAAAGGTGGCAGATATCTATACATTCAGTAAAAGCAAGACCTGGAGCTGACTGTAGTTCAGATCACGAACTTCTTATTGCACAGTTTAGAATCAGACTAAAGAGAATATGGAAGACCCACAGATCAGTTAGATATGAGCTCACTAATATTCCTAATGAATATGCAGTGGAGGTGAAGAATAGATTTAAGGGACTAGATTTAGTAGATAGGGTCCCGTAAGAACTATGGACAGAAGTTCGCAACATTGTTCAGGAGGCGGCAACAAAAAACATCCCAAAGAAAAAGAAAACCAAGAAGGCAAGATGGCTGTCTGCTGAGACACTGGAAGTAGCCCAATAAAGAAGGAAAGCAAAAGGCAACAGTGATAAGGGGAGATATGCCCAATTAAATGCAAAATTCCAGAGGTTAGCCAGAAGAGATAAGGAATTATTTTTAAACAAGCAATGTGCGGAAGTGGAAGAAGACAATAGAATAGGAAGGACAAGAGACCTCTTCCAGAAAATTAGAAACATCGGAGGTAAATTCCAGGCAAAAATGGGTATGATCAAAAACAAAGATCTTTATAGGAAGGATAATAATATCGGGGATAGATTTGATGGTGTGGTCAGTGAGTTAGAGCCAGACATCCTGAAGAGTGAGGTTGAATGGGCCTTAAGAAGCATTGCTAATAACAAGGCAGCAGGAGATGACGGTATCCCAGCTGAACTGTTTAAAATCTTGCAAGATGATGCTGTCAAGGTGATGCATGCCATATGCCAGCAAATTTGGAAAACCCAAGAATGGCCATCAGATTGGAAAAAATCAACTTATATCCCATACCAAAAAAGGGAAACACTAAAGAATGTTCAAACTATCGAACAGTGGCACTTATTTCACATGCCAGTAAAGTAATGCTCAAGATCCTGCAAGGTAGACTCCAGCAATTCATGGAGCGAGAATTGCCAGATGTACAAGCTGAGTTTAGAAAAGGCAGAGGAACTAGAGACCAAATTGCCAATATCCGCTGGATAATGGAGAAAGCCAGGGAGTTTCAGAAAAACATCTATTTCTCTTTTATTGACTATTCTAAAGCCTTTGACTGTGTGGATCATAACAAATTGTGGCAAGTTCTTGGTGGTATGGGGATACCAAGTCATCTTGTCTGCCTCCTGAGGAATCTGTATAACGACCAAGTAGCAATGGTAAGAACAGACCACGGAACAACGGACTGGTTTAAGATTGGGAAAAGAGTACGGCAGGGTTATATACTCTCACCCTACCTATTCAACCTGTATGCAGAACACATCATGCAAGGTGCTGGGCTTGATGAATCCAAGGCTGGAGTTAAAATCGCTGGAAGAAACATTAACAATCTCAGATATGCAGATGATACCACTTTGATGGCTGAAAGCGAGGAGTTGCTGAGGAGCCTTATGATGAAGGTGAAAGAAGAAAGTGCAAAAGCTGGGTTGCAGTTAAACCTCAAAAAAATGAAGATTATGGCAATGAGCTTGATTGATGACTGGCAAATAGAGGGAGAAAAAGTGGAGGCAGTGACAGACTTTGTATTTCTAGGTGCAAAGATTACTGCAGACGCTGACTGCAGCCAGGAAATCAGAAAACGTCTACTTCTTGGGAGGAGAGCAATTACAAATCTCAATAAAATAGTTAAGAGCAGAGACATCACACTGACAACAAAGATCCGCATAGTTAAAGCAATGGTATTCCCCGTAGTAACCTATGGCTGCGAGAGCTGGACCATAAGGAAGGCTGAGCGAAGGAAGATAGATGCTTTTGAACTGTGGTGTTGGAGGAGAATTCTGAGAGTGCCTTGGACTTCAAGAAGATCTAACCAGTCCATACTCCAGGAGATAAAGGCAGACTGCTCACTTGAGGGAATGATATTAAAGGCAAAACTTAAGTACTTTGGCCACATAATGAGAAAACAGGATACCCTGGAGAAGAAGCTGATGCTAGGGAAAGTGGAATGCAAAAGGAAGAGGGGCCGACCAAGGGCAAGATGGAGGGATGATATTCTGGAGGTGACGGACTCGACCGTGGGGGAGCTGGGGGTGGCGACGGCCGACAGGCGTGGGCTGGTCCATGAAGTCACGAAGAGTCGGAAGCGACTGAATGAATAAACAACAAAAAATTCATTTTTAAAAAGGAAATTTCCTATTTTGCTAAAACTTGCTCTAAACTTTTCCATGGCAACCGTATCCAAGGCCTTTTCTGCATCTGCTGCTGATTCCAGTTTTCTGAATATATTTCTAAAATACCAATTAGTAATTTAGTTTTTTCCAAGGCTTTCCTAGTCTTTTATGAAACTAGATTGTGCTGGATGGACAGTTGAACGTGAAATCTATAGCAGAGCTTTCCAAACTTTTCACGTTGGCGACACACACCAACGGCGGCGGTGGCGGCGCGGCCTGCGGTGTCCTGGTCTGTCGCTCAAAAAACCCGGAAGCGCTGATGGGGGGAACCGAAAGAAGCGGCACCCCTGCCAATCAGCGCCGCCGATTGAATCTAACAAAAGATCTAAAACAGGATTAAAGAGGAATCTGGAGGTCTGTTTAGGGCCGGGGGCTCAAACTGAAGTCCTCCTGGGTCTGTGCTGCATAAGGACTAGTTCGTTCCCCCTAGAGTTGCAACGCTGAAGCCTTTTCGTACAGGGATGCAAAGTCCCTAGCGAGTTGGCAATGGAGAATACCCTGATATGCCATTAAATGTACATTTATTGAATTAAAAAAAAGCTACAGTGAAACAAAGGTACTTGAGAAGCAGGTGGCAAAACAAAGCCAATTCACCCAAGCTACTTAGCCAGCCGCATTTTTCGTTAACGCAAAGAGCAGTGGTTGGTGTTATTGCTGGGTTAACGTGCATCGTGCGTCCCCTCCGAAGCAGCGCCTGCTCCCGAGCGGAAGGGAGCCGAGAGATCTCAGGGGACAGACCTGCTCCACCGGAGCGGTCTTGGGGTCTCCTCGTATGGCGTGACCGACCAGGCCCTGCTGTGGCCAGACCACCAGTTGGGTTGGGCTCAGACACCGCTACACCGCTGTGGCCAGGTTACCCCTCTTCCCTGAGTCCTTCCCGTGGTGTCTGCAGGGCATGGTCAAAAAGGTCAAGATGCTGCCCTCAATGGTGCAATCAAAGCTTCCCCTGGTTTTGATGCATGCACACATTTGCTTTGATTGCACCATTGTGGCGGCCATCTTAACCTTTTTGACCATATCCTGCAGACACTCTGGCCCTTCCCATGACCCAGGCTGCCGATCTATGCACCGCTCAGCGCCCTAGTCTTGCGGGATAGTGTCCTCAGCACCAACAAACTACTGTGACGTAGATTGTACGTTTTGTGACATGGCAACGGGCTCAAGTTTGAAACTCCTGTTTTAGGGCTACCATATTTGGGCTGCCAAAATACAGACCATGACTTGATGGCAGCAGGAGATATTCCACAGAAAACTCTTTGGACATTCTAAGGAGCTTGAAAACAGTGCTATCTTTTAGAACTGTGCAGACCCAACTTAAATGGGGTTGGGATGCTGTGGGAAGCCATGTTGTGTGAAACAGGCCATCATGTTAAGCCATCAGGTGGTGTGTTGGGTGGAGCATCACACGTTGTTACATGAACCCAACAGTGTTTTCTTAACATGGATTTCAGGTGAGCATGTTAGATGAACCAAGCCATTCTGCGCACAACCTATGGACCTCACCACCACGTGCAACCTTGTAGTCCTGCAGCTTGTGTGTCGCATTCAGAGCTGCTTGGCGAAGGAAAATAACAGAAATGTCCTGGGGCTACAGATGTGATTCCAAAAATGGTGCTCTGCTGCTGAAAAAACACAGTTGCTTTAAAAAGTTGAAGGTAGGTGCTATCTTCATGCCCTCCTTTCTTCAAAGCACCTGTTTGGAATCAAATTTGCACAACCCTAGTATCTACATTTTGCCTTAGGTATTTCCTCTGAAGGAGATTTCTCACTCCACCGTAATGTGAACACTGAAACAATACAGAGATACCAAAGATCAGACAATAATGGTACCAACAAAAGAACAATAAAGTATCCCTCTTCTCACCGTTCATTTTCTAGCCACATCATTTTTTGAGGGATTGAGAACTACAGTGAGCAGGTCAATAGCACAAATGTGGTGGATTCCCTATGAGTAAAGCCAGGATTTTTAGGGATGTTTTTGAAGAGTGTCCTGAGATTGTGCCCAGCCTATTTTGGGTCCTGCAGTATAGTGCTGGGGTGTTTCCTATGGTGGGAAAGAGCATGGTCGATATTTTAAAGATTGTGGTTGGAGGCGCACTGAGAGCATCCCGTTTTACGGCAAAGGGTCAAACAAATTTAGTTCACGCTCTTCACAAAAGACTATTATCGTCAGAATGCAAGAGGGCTGGCAAAACCCCAACCGAAAACTTTTAATTCAGCATTTATAAAAGTTGGGTGTGTTCCTCTGCAGATCTTCCCCCGAGAGGAGTAAGTGGAAGTTTAAAGGTAAAAATTAAAAACATATGTAGTGAATGCTTTACAGGACGCAACATAATGTTTTAGGCAATGGAAAAGCATTATTTCATCTTGGCCGCGTAATTCCCGGGGATATCATCAAAGTGGAAAACGATAAGGAGAAATTTAGATTATATTCAAGAAGAGGCTAAAACAGTCCTTTCTTAGTTGGTGTCTTCCAGATGTGTGGGATTTCAGCCCCAATATTTCCTCCAGCAAGTATGACCAAAGGCCTAGGATGATGCAAGGAGAACCGTAATCCATCTCAAAGACACTCAGTTGAAAAAGATAGGACTACAAGGTCAGTTGGAATACATTTGACCCAGCCTAATTCTGTTAGTGGAAAAATAAGAAGCAGGGAATACTACTAGAAGAAACTGCATTTGGTCAGAAAACATGGCTACATGACCAGGGCCCAGAAGAATGACCCAACAGTTGAAGTCTAAAACTCTTATAAAAATGGTTATATGAATCTTTCCTGGCATGTTCACATTGTTTTCTTGGCAATGGTACAAAATTAGTTTGCCTTCTTCTGGGTTGCTTTTGCCTTCTCAGTCTAGCCTACAGCCCTGTGTTTCCCTAGAACAGTGTTTCTCAACCCTGGCAACTTTTAAGATGTGTGGACTTCAACTCCCAGAGTTGAATTCTGGGAATTGAAGACCACACATCTGAAAGTTGCCAAGGTTGAGAAACACTGCCCTAGGGGGTCTCCCAGCCCAAGCCAAGCAGGCCCGGTGCGGCTGCTTATCCAAACCCAGCTGAAGGCAGTCTAGTGTAGGATTCTTTCCTCACCAACCTCACCCACATGATGGCTGGAGGAGGAGAGCATCAGGACGGAAGAGGCATGGTCAGCAGAAAGATTCCCATGCTCCAGTCATGCAGTGATTGAGTTTGTGCAGAAATTTCTACTTCATCTCATGTCCCTGTCTGTCCAGGACTGGGTAGCAAGAGGAAAGTTGAGATGGTTGAGTCCAAACACTTATCTATGGCTTTTCTCAATTCTTCAGTTTTCTGAGGGTGCATGAGTTGGGTTCGCACAACACACTAGACTAACATTTACTGCTTCAATGTGCTGTGCAAACCTGGTCAGTTTTGTTTTCGGAGGAGAGGATGGCAGTCTTCCGCATCCCAGCACCCTCCAGATGTGTTAGTTATAAAATGGCTGGGGATGATGGGAATTAGAGCCAAAGCCTTTGGAGAGCAGGTGGTTAGAGAAGCCTGGCATACGAGACTGATGATACTGTTGCTTTAACAGGACCTGGGCATGTCATGGCTGTGATCTTTGATTTTAGGCAAGGAAATGGTCAGCTCTCATTGATACAAAAATGTGACTCCTTGTATACCAATCAAAGAGAATATTTGTAGCTCAGGGTTGAACTGTGGAGTCCTTAGTGCTCTCTGAGCCTTGTTGTTTTCTTGCAGACGTTTCATTGCCCGACTAGGCAACATCCTCAGTGCGAAAAGGGAGTGGGACTTGCTCTCTGTTTATATACAGTGGTTTGCCCTGCTTGTGTTGGTGGAGGTGTTGTTCTCCCCTTAGGAGTTCCTTGATTGGGCTGTTGTTTACTGCTTGGTTGATTGACTGAGTTAATAGTTCCTTGATTAAGGTCTAGAGTACAGATTGTTCATCTGGTGTTAATCTTTGCATATCTGAGTGATGAACGTACTGTATGGTTGAGTCCATGTGTTGTGAGATTAAGGAGTTTTCATCGTGTCTTCTGACTGCTAGTTGGTGTTCGTGGATACACTCTGCTAGTCTTCTGCCTGTCTGTCCTACATAAAAGGACAGACTACACAAAGCCCTTCAGAACATCTTAAGTAAGCCAAAAGACCCAGTAGCCCAAGAAGAAAAAACAGGAGTCATCTACAACATACAGTGTAAGGACTGTAGCAACCACTATGTAGGACAGACAGGCAGAAGACTAGCAGAGCGTATCCACAAACACCAACTAGCAGTCAAAAGACACGATGAAAACTCCTTAATCTCACAACACATGGACAGACTCAACCATACGTTCAATTGGGAGACTGTAAGCATCCTAGACCAAGCCAAATCCAAGAATGCTAGGGAATTCCTGGAAGCTTGGCACTCTGACAGGTCAGCCATCAACAGGCACATAGAGATAAACAACATTTAAGCCACCTAGAGTCCTCCGATAGGGAGGGGATAGGCGGGGTATAAATATGATATAGATAGATAGATAGATAGATAGATAGATAGATAGATAGATAGATAGATAAAACATTTACATGCCATTCAAAAGAGACAATAGAAAAGCCAAAAGACCAGAACACTGCCTCACCAGCAATCATCACCCAGATATGCAAAGATTACCACCAGGATTAGCACCAGATGAACAATCAAACAGTACACTAGACCTTAATCAAGGAACTATTAACTCAGTCAATCAACCAAGCAGCAAACAACAGCCCAATCAAGGAACTCCTAAGGGGAGAACAACACCTCCACCAACACAAGCAGGACAAGCCAGGGTATATAAACAGAGAGCAAGTCCCACTCCCTTTTTGCACTGAGGATGTTGCCTAGTCGGGCAATGAAATGTCTGCAAGAAAACAACAAGGCTCAGAGAGCACCAAGGACTCCACTCCTTGTATAGTTTGGTTGCTTTCTTATAGCAGATTAACCCCTTTTCTGGATTTGCCCAATGCTCTGAGCCACAGGGAAAAAAAAGTTTGGCCTGCTGTACAAATGCAGTTGCTGAGTTTTAAAATGTCTGGATGACGTCTGTTGTGTGAACAGACAAAAGTTCTCAATAGAAAATGTCAAGCTAGCTTATCATGATATGATGGCTGCCGTCTTCTACAGCGGGGGCAGGAACCTGGTTGTCCTCCAGAATGCCAGCAGCCCCACCAGTTTAGGATGCTGGGAACTGTAATCCAACACCATTTGGGGAAGCCCTATATTTCCCACTTCATGTTGTGAAAATCACCCAATCGTTAGTTAACCTGGAGAAAGACCAAGACTTTTTTCTTAGAGGTGCAAAGTCTGGGCAGCTCAAAAACCAATTTCCTATATTGGGGAAATGGATTTGCCCCAAATTTAATTCGATTTTGGCTACAATTCTAAACTCACCTCCCTGGGTATCATAGCAACTGACTGGGGGCTACTTTTGGAGAAACATCTACAGAACTGTCCACCAAAGGCATCTCTGCCTGTGCCCGTCACTCTCCGTAGGATGTCCTTTTTTACTAGCAGGTTTGTTCCAAATCCATGTTATTGAATCTTAAATTATGAATCAATATGATTGCAATAAATGAATAAGCCACCCGCAATATATAAAGACATTTTTATTGCTGATAAAGCTCTTTAAAATCTCCCCCATTTTCCTACATCAGTAGGACCTTAATCTTTCTGAAGAAAGCTGGGCCATAATATCTCTCATTTTAAAAATAAAATATATATATATTTATATATATATTTTGAAATAAATAAATATATAAAATAAATATACACTTTATAAATAGATTTGTCCTTATGAACAGTATTGTGTTTACATCTTAAAAATGCTCGTTCTTTGACCTCACCTCCTCCTTTCTGCTGTCACACTCCAATGGAAGGAAACCCATATAGGTCAGGGGTGCACTTTCACATATACAGACACACTCGCACACCGTCCTCAGGAGCTGAACATCCGTCAGATTTGGATCCTCCATTTTACCACCATGCAAGTCCATGAGCTATCAGATTTTGGATCACCAACATCTGGCAAGTTGCCAAGGGCCACCTTAGTAAGCAAGCTTTCCAAGCTGTTGAACAGCATGCAAATAATTTCTGAGATCTTCTGTGCTGGGTTGCATGGCATAGGATCAACGCTGGTGGTGGTTGTCAAACACAATCTCTTCTGCCCAGTGTGAACTATTGCCTCTCCCTAGCCCACCAAATTAAACACGTAATGAGAAAAATGAATGATCCTATGTAGGGTTCCAGGCTCTGCTCCATTCCCTCCCGCTCCCCGGAGAGTAAATTCATCCTTGTTATACACTTCTTTAAAAGCCGAGGGATTCATGGCTAGTGCTTCTCTATGTGTTAACTAGGCTTGCACGAAGGATGGAATGAATAGGGCTTATAGTGCTCCAGCAAAAACTTTGGAAACCCAACTGTGTGCGTGCATATACGTATGTTACACAGACATGTGCATGCACACCCACACTGGTTCTCGAGCTTCAGGGAGTATCACCTGTAGTGGAGAAGCCCTCTGTACACTGCAGGTATCTTAGCAGGATCTACCGGCCTAGGTAAAAAATGAGTAAATTTTTGGTGTCTCTTAGTCCTGAATCCTTCCCGGGGAGATCCATCTTTGTTCAAAGCGATGTAATATTGTCGCTCGGAGTCAGTGTGTCGGTAGAGGGTCGAGGCGTAGGTATTGTACCAGTTTTCTTCAAATTGCTCGCGGAAAACACACTCCCGGGTGAGCTTCTTCTGCGTGAGCAGGAGGGGGGAAGAGAAAAAGATGACCAATAACAGTGAGTGATTTCTATCTTGCCTTCCCTCCAAGAAGATCAAGATGGATGACCACCCAGTTCTCCCTCTCTCTTGTTCACCAGACCTTCTTGAATTAGGGCGACTATTGTTTATAGTTCTGTGCAAAAGTTTAGCCTCCCCCCCATCAAACTGTATCTTTCAATTACTCCCTAAATCAGTGTTTCTCAACCTTAGCAACTTTAATAGATATGTGGACTTCAACTCTCAGAAATTCCCCGGCCAGCAGGAGTTGAAGTCCACACATCTTCAACTGGCCAAGGTTGAGAAATACTGCCCTAAATAAATGGGAGCTGACCAAAACTCTACATGGGACAAATCATGTGCTTTCTAAATCATGGCTCCTGGCTTCGCATGTGGTGTAAACCCAATGTGGCTTACATAGCACGTTGTGCTTAGAAATGCCCTTGGCTTATCATGACCTATGATCCCATTGAAACTTCTACAGATGAACCTGCTTCTGTGGTTGAATGGGCAGACTCAGAAGCTGGCATCTTCCTTGGCCAGGCACCCAGATCAATGGCAGCCCTCTTCATTAGGAGATGATGAAGTTGCTGCTTTGCTCTCCTCTTTTTGGGCTCTTCTCCCATGGCAGAAATTTAAAAAGCAAGCTGTCTACTTTTCAAGTTGAACCAGAGTGATCCAGAAACATTACCAGGAGCAAAGTAGTACTCTAAGAATTGTTCCACCGAGGAGCAAGTTATGTTGTGTGAATATTTAACTGTAAAAAAATGGTTGTTTCTAAATACTGCTATATGCCTACCAAGTCCCAAAAGGGCAACTGCTTAATTGCTTGGGAGAGGATAGAAATTGAACCCCTGTATTTGCATTATTCAATTTTAATTAATTATTTAGTATTAGCTTTATTTTAAAGACTTAGTGTTTGATGTTATATTTTATTTACATTACGTCGTGTAGGTGTTTTATTCTAACTTGTTTTACGGTATTGACCAAAGTAACATGGCCTGACCTGAACAGATCCTGGCTTTTGCCCTCGGCTAATTGGTCTTTCCCTTTTTGCTCTTCAGTCCCTTAAAAAACCAGGAGGCTGAGATGTGCAGGTAGTCCTCACTTAACAACCATTCATTTAGTGATGGTTTGGACTTATGACTGTAACGTCATTTGCCTTCAGAATCTCATGACATAAACTTGGAAGCCCTGCAGGTGGTTGTTGCATTCTTGAAATGCGAAGTTGCTGCTAGACGTTTCTTAAGGTCAGGTTAAACATGAACCTCACTTCCTGGTTCTGCCCTTGAATCTTAGGATTTATTCTCCAGCATTTGCCAGCCCAGGGTCCCAATAAAGCATGGGACTTCAGGGCAGGGCATAGGAAGGGGCTGGCAGCTCAAAGCCAACACGCAGACCCCAGGACCCCACCCGGGCCTTCCAGAGCAGGCATGGTCTCTGCTGAAGGGGCAGGGGTCAAATTCCACCCCTCCAAGGTGCTGCTATCCCTGGGTCAGAAGCCGATGGAAGCTCCAGAGGGAACCGTGCAATTGGCTGTTCAGGGACACCCCTCTTGGCCGGGTCAGAGGTGGTATTCCTGGGACCACACAGTGCCAACAAAAATGGGAGGGTGGACAGCCCCTCCATCAATGAAATACTGTCTATCCCATGTTACGTTACTTCCCACGGAAGAGACCTGGATAGACCAGCAGAAAACTCAGCTGGAGAAGCCACCTCAATGGGGCCACTTTTTTATTTTATTTATTTTTATTTATTTAATTTATATAACCGCCCATCTCCCCCCATGGGGAACTCTGGGCGGTTCACAATGAACAAGTTAAAATAAGGTTTAAAATCTCAATTATACAATAAATATAAATTGAATTGAAAATCCAGATGGTAATGGAATAGTTAAAAGAAGGACAGTTATAAAATTAGGGGATTAGCCACCCCTATGAGGAACTATCCCTTCCTCCTTCCCATGCCAGGCGGCAGAACCAGGTCTTCAGCTCTTTCCTAAAGGTCGGGAGGGAGGAGATCTGTCTCAACTCTGGGGGCAGGATGTTCCATAGAGTGGGCGCTGTCACAGAGAAGGCCCGCCTCCTAGACCCCATCAGATGACACTCTTTAATTGATGGGGTTCGTAGCAGGCCACTTGTGACAACCAGGAGGAAAGGCAGCTTAGGCGGGTTCCCTTCTGAGCACACCTGTGGTGGTGAGAAGACTGAGGATCAGCCTGACTCCCCAGACACCAGCTCCAGCTCGGCACCCTGTTAACCGCTCCTGAAAAAAAGTCAATATAGGAGGAGCACGAGGGAGGCATGGGAGCTGCCAGCTCAAGGTCTAGCCAAGCTGCTCCCACGCAGGGGGCTAAATGGACAAATCCCCCGACTTTGGGTTGCTGGCAGAGACGGGGAGCCTCTCTTGCCCTCGAAGCCCCACCTGGGAGCACTGGGGGAGGGGGGCACTAATGCTGGGATGTCACTGGAGTGGGTGGGTTCATTTTCAGGCCTTTTCGGGGGGGATTTTTTGTAGTGGGTGGGGTGAAAGGGCAATGCGGGTTCCCCTAAACCCCCCAAAGCAAAACAAAAAACGAACTGATTTATGGCGGCAGTTGGGTTTTTAAGAGGAGGAATAACGCTACTCAAAGAGTCTCTCTCTCATTAGAACTTTTGGCTAAACTGTAGTTTCATGACTAGCTTACACTATTTGTGAATTTACTGGTGTTGCAACTTCAGACAGACATTTAACACGGCTTACAGTAGTATCTGTATTATGTGAACAGATGTGTTTCTGTGTCTGATGACTATTCCAAGTTTTACCATGTTAAGACTTGTAAATACAGCAATAAATCTATTCCAATTCACTTGGATTTAAGTTATTTACAGCCAATTTAGGTCCCACTGAATTCAGTGAATCCAGGTCCAAATATGTGCCCCTCTGAAATGCAGATGTCTGTCTGAGTAAGGTTTTTGCTGGAGATATGTTGGAGATGGCACGCGGGCTCCCAGGAATCCCCAGTGTAGCACCAAAGGTCCCTGGTCCTTGTGGGAGGTCCTCCTTAGACGAGAAAGCTCCCTCGAGGAACACCCTTCTCCCCACAGAACTTTCATGCACGGGCGTGGCTCAAAAGTCCTTCCGTCTTCCATACAAGGTCAGTGCTGAAAGGAGATGCATCATTTCCATTGTGGCTCTGGACCTTTGCAATTTAGTCAGGGATTCTCATTTGGATTTTAATCTTGGTTTTTTGCCATACATTCCCTTTCTCCTCAAGAAAAGGTGCCTGCAACTTGTGGCTCTCACCAGTGCCATAAACACACAAACTGTCCTGACTGTCACTTAGAATCCAGGTAGCTGTCCAAATGTCTGACAGATCAAGGTCATTTAAGAGAGGTCATTCTGGACAACGTCAAGGTCTGATAAAGTCTTCCTCATAAAATCTCCTTCAGTTGTAGGACTCACACTTACCGATCCATACAGCTCGCCTCTCTCATTCATCCCAAGGTAAAGCCCGGAATCCACTCCGCGGATACTAACCAGCCCTACAGCCAGACTTATAAACTCCAAAATTCCTTTAAAAAAACATAAAAAAACAGAGTTACTTGAAGAATGAAAAAAAAAAAGGGAAACAACTTCACTCTTCTTGAGCAACAAGCTTTCCAAACCATATCACTTTGGAGATCTTACAGATCCAGCCCTACTCTCTCCCCAAGGGCATGGACACGATCCTTTCATTTGGAGAACCTTTCATATGAAAAGAAAGGCTGCGGCAAACTGAACATCATAGAGGGATCCAAAACCATTAGCACAGATAGGGTGTTTCATGTTATGCATGATTGCCCCAGGTACGGGAGCACCCTAAGCAGAGGTCTCATCAGAAAAGGGGGGGAAATGACCGCTGAAAGGGCTACGGGACCTGTGAATGAGGCTCAATGGGAGGGGCGCCTCTCGCCGACTGCAGGAACTAGTCCATCAACAGCTACAATGGCCTTTCCCAACCAAGCATCTTCCACTTGGGCTGGAAATTGTAGGAGCAGCTATCTCAAACACGTTGGGAAACAATTGTTCTACCCTAGTCCTGTGAGCCAGTTTGGGGTAGTGGTTAAGGCACCACGCTAGAAACTGGGAGACCGTGAGTTCTAGTCCCGCCTTGGGAACAAAGCCAGCTGGGTGACCTTGGGCCAGTCACTCTCTCAGCCCTAAGGAGGAGGCAATGGCAAACCAGGAGACTGAGAGTTCTAGTCCCGCCTTGGGCACAAAGCCAGCTGGGTGACCTTGGGCCAGTCACTCTCTCTCAGCCCTAAGAAGGAGGCAATGGCAAACCAGGAGACTGAGAGTTCTAGTCCTGCCTTAGGCACGAAAGCCAGCTGTGTGACCTTAGGCCAGTCCCTGTCTCTCAGCCCTAGGAAAGAGCCAATGGCAAACCAGGAGACTGAGATTTCTAGTCCCGCCTTGGGCACAAAGCCAGCTGTGTGACCTTGGGCCAGTCCCCCTCTCTCAGCCCTAGGAAGGAGCCAATGGCAAACCAGGAGACTGAGAGTTCTAGTCCCGCCTTAGGCAGGAAAGCCGGCTGGGTGACCTTGGGCCAGTCCCTGTCTCTCAGCCCTAGGAAGGAGCCAATGGCAAACTAGGAGGAAGAGTTCTAGTCCCGCCTTGGGCACAAAGCCAGCTGGGTGACCTTGGGCCAGTCCCCCTCTCTCAGCCCTAGGAAGGAGCCAATGGCAAACCAGGAGACTGAGAGTTCTAGTCCCGCCTTGGGCACAAAGCCAGCTGGGTGACCTTGGGCCAGTCACTCTCCCTCAGCCCTAGGAAGGAGCCAGTGGCAAACCACTTCGGACACAATTGAATGGATTTAAAAAAACACACAACCACCTAGTCCTGGGTATGCAGACTGAGTCTACAGGGAATTGCAGTTCAGCACATCTGGAAGAACCACCACTCCTCATCCATGGTGCACACTGGACTGGCTGAGCACACCCACCGGTGGGGCTTTGCAAGAGTTGGCTGGGCAACTTCCAACTGTTGTTTTTTCAACCACCCAATGTGCTGACATTCAAGAAATGATCCCTCACCTTCACACCATGCTTGCCATGCACTAGTGTGACCATGCATCAGAAGTGGAACTAGGCACAGGGACAGGCTACCATATATACTCACGTAAAAGCCCATCCGTGGATAAGGCGACCCTCAAATATTTAATCAAAATGAAAAAGGTGCCACCCGCGGATAAGCCAACCTGCATTTTTCATGGCATCTTGGTTAAAAAATTGAGGGTTGGCTTATCTGCGGATGGGCTTATATGTGAGTATATGCAGGATATACAGGTACCTTTAAAATTATTACCGTATATACTTGCGATAAGCCCATCCACAGATAAGCTGAACCCAATTTTTTGGGTGCATATTGGCACCTCAAATTCTCAGCTTATCTGCAAGTACATACAGTATGTATTTTATACATATGGCTCCTATGAGACTATGTAAACAGATTGTGATGAGAAGAGGAAAATCCAGCCCTATTTTCTGACATTCCACCGTCCCCATCACCGACAAGCATATTACACAAAATCTCTCTCTTCTAGAAGTCCACGAATTCCCTCTTCCTCCCCTTCTCCTACCTGATAGTGTTTTCTTGGACCTGGATAAATGTCAGGAATTGCAATGACGTAGGACAGCGGTCCCCAACCTTTCTGGCACCAGGGACCGGTCGTGGAAGAAATTTTTTCCACGGACCGGGGTGGGGGGTGGGGTTTGCAGGCAGGAGCCAATCGCGCACACCAGGGGCGGGGTAATCACGCGCACACTGGGAGGTGGGGTTTGCAGGAGGGAGCCCCGCGGCCCACTTCCCCACTAGTGGGCCATGGCCCACAGGTTGGGGACCCCTGACATAGGACATACCCAGAGCATTCAGATAAATATGGAGAGTTCTACCCACACCTGTTTTCAGCAGGGATGCACAAAGATGAGTTCTGGAATGTCTCCACTGGAGGAAATACTCATGCTTCACGACTAGCCCTGTTCTTCCAATCCTGCTCTTAGAAACCACTGGTAAAGCTCTGACCTTACAAACAGCAGAGAATCTCAACCCAGAATCTCAAACCGTTAGGAATGAAATTACTACAGTTTGAATTAAGCGGTGTACCCTCATGTCAAGTGCCAGCAAAGAAGAGCATCTGACCATAAAACCATCCACAGTAACTGTATCCATGGCAGCTCATGGCATGCAAACTCCAGAAAAATTGGCAAGGGAGATAATTCAAACAGTAAAATGAAGGAGCACCCATTTATTTCTAGTGTTTCTAGGATGTCTAGCCATACATGAGAATATCTGATCTATCCTCATTAGATTACATCACCACCTTCCTTTTGCAAGCTTTAAGGTTTTTAAATGCTCCTTGGAAGGACTTAACGCAATGTAGCTACTTTTGAGTTTAACAAGGGTAATGCTTCTTCTTCAGGATACATATAATGAGGCTTTCAGATTCATGAGGCACCGTCACAAGAATCCTTGGGCAAACAAGGGCATCATCGGGGTTAAATGCAGTCCTGGTAGGTAAGAGAATCACAGAATATAAGGGAAGGAAGGGACCTTGTGAATCATCGAGTGCAACCCTCTGCCAGTGCAGGAATCCACTACAATAACCTCACCCCGAAGCACCTTTTTGCCTTTAAACCATGACTGCCATCGCCTTTCTGTTTGTCGCAGGACAGTTCTCGCATGTGAACTGGTGCCTTGTTACATGGAGGGATGTGCTGTCCTTCAACCAGCACCAGAGCCCAAAGCTTTTGTGTTTCTAGGCGCACTAGAAAGTAGAGCTGAACGCTGCTTCAGCTTTGAAGGCAAAGAAGAACTTTGGGGCACATGGAAAGGTGCACACAGCACCTGTCTGCAACTCTTACAGCCGCTGCACCTTGTCCCAAGACTGCACATCTGGAAAGGCAGCTTCAAAATTCCTATCCTGCTACACTGGCAGAGTGCAGCTGTGTGATCCTGGGAAAAGATGCAGCTGCTTTAAGGAGCAGTGGACTATGTGCTCCTTCATGCTCTGAAGCACGCTTGCCTTTGAAACTGAAACACCGCACAGCCCAACTAATAAAGACCTGAATGTTTCCCCATCTTTTATCCAAACTTGTTGCCCTTGAGGTGAACCGACAGCAACACAATCCATACTGGATGGTGTCCAGAGAAGGGACGCCAGTCTCCCACTTCAACTGCTGGAATCGTTGTGCATATGGTTTCTGAAAGGTTTTCCTTCCATAAATCCCTAAAAACACATACACACGCACCACATACATACATACGATTTCTTCCTCATTTTCTCTGAAATATCCCGCCTCTATTTTCTCTTAAGTGTTGGGTGAGATGAGAAACCAAGTTAAGACCAATCCAAGCGAAGAGCTTTGCAGGTCCCAGGCTGGCTGGGAATTCTAGGACTTGTAGTCCCAGCACCTCTAGAGGGGCCAGATGGACCTCTGTTTGCAGATCATAGAATAATCCAGCCCATCTTCTTGTATCCGCAAGGATGTTCTCAGGATGGCATGCCCCTGCTCCAGAGGCATAATTAAAACAATATTTAAGTCCTTCGAGGAATAACTTGAACACTTTCCTTTTGAAGATTGAAAGGAAGTTTTCCAGTTGGTATTGTTTAAACATTTGGTAATGCTGAAAATTGAATCTGACACCACTGTTATTGATATTATTGCTATCTCTGTTACCAAATTAATAAAAAATCTGCACATGAAACCAAAAGGATGCTTACTTAGCGTCAAGGACCACTGAAGTTACCTCCAGATAAATCATGAATCAAATTACTTTTAAACGATTCTCATTTGTAAGATTCTGCCCATCGACTAACCTACGTATTATTTATTTATTATTTTATTTATTTAATTTATATAACCGCCCATCTCCCCCAACGGGGAATTTATTATTCTGAAGAAGAGGCCGGCTTTGCCCATTTGGGCCTTGAGAAGTAAAAGCCGGAAACATTTACGACCTGGGCGAGCTCACCTGTGCAAAGGGAAGGCAAAATGTTTCTTCTAACGTATCTCCCCCAGGCACAGATTTTTTAAAAATATAAATATAAGCGTATAAAATACGTTGTAATACTTAAAGTATTGCTTTTTATAATATATACTGTATATGAAAAAGTACAATAGCTAAGCGGCAGCACCTAGCCACTCTCGTCAGACTTTATTTACTTTTATTGCTATTTAATTAATAACAAAAAAAAGGAAAAGGAAAAACCCAAAACACAATGATAATACTCTTGTCAGACCTGATCAGTACTTGGATGGGAGACCACTGGGAAATGCAGGGACTATGAGCTAGACTGGGAATTCCCGGAAGACGATGGCAAACCATCTCCACATGGTTACAAGGAAAACAACACGGCTGTATCCATGAAACTGACCGGAGTCGAGTTCATTCCAAAGGAAACTTTATTTTTACTTGTATAATAGGTTACACGGTCAATTTTAGCAAGCCTTCTGTCCTAGCTAAGTGTTACTGGTGTCCTTCTGGAATAGGTAGATTTAGGGTTGTTAGCATTTTCCACCATTTCTTATGTATTGGAATCTGCTCCAAGTCTTTTGGGCAGGCTCTAAATCAGAGCTTTCCAAACTTTTCATGTTGGTGACACACTTTTTAGACATGCATCATTTCGCGACACACTCTTACAGCAGGGCACAAGGCAGGCACTAGGACCTGCACGGAATCACAGCAGGTTTGGAGGCAGCCAGGCACAAGGCAGGCACTAGGACCTGCATGGAATCCTGGCAGGGCAGGTTTGGAGGCAGCAGCAGCGACACACTCTTACAGCAGGGCATCATTTTGTGACACACTCTTACAGCAGGGCACAAGGCAGGCACTAGGACCTGCACGGAATCACAGCAGATTTGGAGGCAGCAAGGCACAAGGCAGGCACTAGGACCTGCGTGGAATCCTGGCAGGGCAGGTTTGGAGGCAGCCAGGCACAAGGCAGGCACTAGGACCTGCGTGGAATCCTGGCAGGGCAGGTTTGGAGGCAGCAAGGCACAAGGCAGGCACTAGGACCTGTGTGGAATCCTGGTAGGGCTCGGAGGCAGCAGCAGCCGCGACACACCCAGACACTGCAGCCGACACACTAATGTGTCCCAACACAGAGTTTGGAAAGCTCTGCTCTAAATCTTCTAAAACAAATCCACAGACTAGGGATTCTCAACCAGGGTTCTGTGGCACCCTAGGGTTCCGTAAGAGGTCACGAGGGGTTCCCTGGGAGATCACGATTTATTTAAAAAAATATTTCAAATTCGGGCAGCTTCACATAAAAGAGGTAAACTTCATTCTTTACTTTTAGTTCAAGAACACTGTGAATGCATCTAGACAGGCCTACCCATGAAACAAATATAATAATTCTATAAATTCTGGCCTAGATTTGAGCCCGACTGGGCAGGGGTTCCCCAAGGCCTGAACAGTATTTCAAGGAATCCTCCAGGGACAAAAGGTGGGGAAAGGCTGCCATAGAGAAATCCGAGGCGGCCTCATTCATCGCTAACCTCAGTGTTAAGGCTCCAGGTCTCAGTGGGATAATCTCAAACCGAGAGCAGGTTTTGGATTAAAGAAAAGAGGGAAAACAGAAGTGTCTGCAGGGTGTGGTCATAAAAGTCAAGATGGTGGCTGTGATGGTGGGATTGAAGCTCCACCTGGTTGGACATCAAAACCAGGCGGAGCTTCGATCACACCATCACAGCCACCATCTTGACTTTTTGGACCACACCCTGCAGACACCCCCGGGGGTTTGCCACACCCAGCACCCGAAGCAGAGCCAGGCTAGGTGACTTTCCAAGCTTTCCAGCTCTGGGTGTGGCTATTGGGAGAGGATCAAGAATCCGCTTTCTCGCTGCTTCGGTGGCCAAACAGGGCTTGTTTTTCCAGCGCTGCTGGCTCTTTCCGCCTGCAGCAAGAGATTCCCGCTCGCTCCGTGCCTTCTTCTGAGCTTCTCCAGAGCGCCCAGCTCTGGAATTCCTGATGCCTGAAAAGCCGAGTTATCTCCCCGCCTCCCCCGCGGCCTGCCAGTCATTGTCCCGGCGCGGAGACAATTGGTGCGGATGGCTTCGGCCGCCTGCACCTGTCTCTCCTCGTACTAGCTGGGCCCGGGCCAGGCGGGGGGGGGGGGAGGGGGCTTCAAAACAAGCTGGATGTTGTACTCAGATCTGCAGATCTAAACTTTCAACCCCCCGCCCAACAGCTGTTTGGCAACAGGTGCACAGGGGCTGCAAAGCTGGAGGGATCTCGGGGGACCTTCTTCCCCAGCAGCAGGACAAAAAAGAGGAACTCACACACGCACAGCCCCATAGACTGCCCCCCCCCCGCCCCATGGATCAGGGCTGTGGCATCTCAAAGTGGGGGGGTCTCCTTTCCAGGTCTGGAGGTTGCTTTGGGGAATCTGAGACCGCCACCGGCCCAAGGCGGGTGGGAAGCACAATGCAGCACAAGTAACATGTGCACACTCACACACACACACCCTCACCGCTCCACCAAAAAACGTTCCCAGAAATTTGCGACTGCCAAAAGCCTCCTTGTGTTTCAAAGCCCCCCCTCGGCCCGCCCCACCAGCCCTTTCTATCGCAAGCTGCCTTTGAAGATCTGCCAGGAGGAAGGCCGCCTTCAAGTTGGAGGGCGCGAGGGGAGTTTCAGGCCCTAATTTTTATTCTCTGTGCTGAGTCACCAAAGAGCTTGTCTTGGCAAAAGCTCCTCGCTCAAAGCTAACTTCTGCTGTCAACTCTCCAGGTGACCTCAGCTGCAGCCTTTATCTTGCAGAATGGAACCACACTCCTGGCCCGCCTTGCAGGATCGTTGTACGCAGCACTGATACAACTGACGTGACGTAGAAATGCTACGAACACTCGGGGGACCTGCTGTCACTGGCTGAATCCTCCCGAGAGGACTTGCCCACAGCCAGCCAGGGAGGGCCTTCTGGGCTTTGCGGCCTCCCCTTCGCTCCCTCCTCCAGGGGGGCTAATGCTGCCTTGCAACCCACAAACAGTGGGGCCAGGGTGGCCAGAAGAAAAGCAGCAAGAGCAGGGCAATTCCACCCCAGCTCCTAACCTCTCCTCCCGTCTTCTGCCCAAGCAGCAACTGCCCATTGCACGGATCTGCCAGTCACTTGTATTTTGGGAACTCTGTCCAGCCACATCGATCTGGGGGACAGCTTGTCCCCGTTTTTTGAACACAACCAATGTGCCCTGCACTCAGTTCCAAAAACACGATGGCGCAAAACAGCCAGCCTTCAATCGCAACAGCAGCATCCTGTTTAAAACACGGAAAAGAGCCAAGAGGGTAAACTGCTTTATAAGGATATCAGGTTACTTGGGGTGGGTTTTAAAAAGTGCCCCCCTTCTGAAATGACTGGGTATAATGAAACGAAGAGGGCTTCGTGGTTTCCTATTGGCTCCTTCCTAGGGCTGAGGGACAGGGACTGGCCCAAGGTCACCCAGCCGGCTTTCACGCCTAAGGCGGGACTAGAACTCTCAGTCTCCTGGTTTGCCATTGGCTCCTTCCTAGGGCTGAGAGACAGGGACTGGCCCAAGGTCACCCAGTCGGCTTTCACGCCTAAGGTGGGACTAGAACTCTCTCTCTCTCCTGGTTTGCCATTGGCTCCTTCCTAGGGCTGAGAGACAGGGACTGGCCCAAGGTCACCCAGCCGGCTTTCATGCCTAAGGCGGGACTAGAACTCTCAGGCTCCTGGTTTCTAGCCCAGCACCTTAACTAGACCAAACTAGTACTTCTTGTGTCGTCTCCCCCCCCCCCCCCCCGCAGTAGCTGGAACTGGCCATAATAATTCGGCTTAGTGGCCCTGGAAATGCTTCTTGGCCAAAGAACTGAAGTGTCAATGGCTACCCCTCTTGGGGAGGCTGGGGAAAACACTACCCGAATCCCTGGAGAGTACTGCCCATCCCGGATCTGACAACACGGAGACAGAGGCGAGAATAATTGTGTTGGTTAACTAAGCAGTTCTTTCTATTCCTCACTTGCCAATTTTCAGAGCAGCACACTCCCTGCCTCCCAAGGAAGCGCTCCCGCCTGTGCAGGATCACAACGGCAACACATTCAATGTGTGATCACTGGATCACCTGCAGCAGACGGAGTGTACAGCACCATCCCACAAAGACTTCCTTTAGGATTGCGGGATTCAAACGGTGTTCCCCGGAACCCTTGGGTTCCGTGAGAATCATCCAGGGGTTCAACAGGACAGCTTCTGTTTACACGGCATGAAATGTGTCATTGCAACATTAATTGTAGTATTTTGTTCCAATAAAATGCATTACGTGAAATGTATTTATTAATGGATTCCGCACTGATTTTTCACACTGAGAAGGGTTCCTTGGATAGCTCAAGTTTGAAGGCTACTGCAATAGGATCATCACGAATGTACTTGTTCCCCAAGCTGTTCTGTAGCGGGCATTTTGAAATAGCAAACTTGCACCTGGATGCCAATCCGCTGCCTAATGTTGGCTGGCTGACAAGGTCAGAGCAGTGCCACAGTTTGAGAGGGTCATTCTGAGGCAATGAACACCTTGGAATGATTCTGGCTGAAAAGGTGAAGACCATCAAGTCTCTTGTCCAACAGTTGCAACCCATGCTAAATCAGTTCATGGTTGGCACCACTGTCATCTACACGGTTGGGGTCTTAGAGTAGGGGTCCCTAACCTCTTTGGTGCCAGGGACCGGTTTCAAAACACGATTTTTCCGCGGACTGAGGGGGGCAGGGTTTCCGGGATTTCCGCGGACCGGGGGCAGGGTTTGCGGGTGGGAGCCAATCATAAGCACCGGGGGTGGGGTTTGCGGGCGGGAGCCAATTGCGCGGAAGCAGGTGGGGTTTGCAGACGGGAGCCCCACGGCCCAGTTCCTAACTAGTGGACCGCGGCCCACAGGTTGGGGACCCCTATCTTAGAGGACATAACCCAGGAAGGCTATATTCCCTGAACTCCACACCATTGAGTTTCCAGCTGCCGGGAGGATGGATTAAGAATTGGGGTTGGGTTGGTGGACCCTTCCACCATTTGGACCATACCATCAAGAAGGCATTCTGTAAGACCCATTTTTCCCCACAACCTTCCCTTGTCCTAAAGCCATGGCTTTCAAACTATATTCAGATGCTTCCCTGGGATGTTGCAAGAAAATCAGTCATGGCAGAAAAACTTCTCCATAAGACAGGTTGGCCACCGTTTTCCTTCCAATAGAGAGGAAGTCATACACTGGTCAGATCCTGGAAGGAAAGACACAGAAGAGGAACAGCTGGAGAGGTTGGGTTGCTCAGCCTGGAGAAGAGAAGACTTTGGGGAGACACTGACAGCTTTCCTCAAGTACCTGGAGGGCCACCATGCAGAAGAAAGGGCAGAATTGGTCACAGGATGGGACAAGAAACAAGGGGGTAATTGCAAGGAAGTAGACTGCAACTGGGCAGCAGGAAGAATTTTTCCCAAGGTAAAGCTGTTCAACCATGGAATCAATCATGGCAGACGATTGCCATGACTGCCTTGGAACCATGACTGCCCTGGAAGATGGCAGACTCTGCTTTATTGGAGGGCTGTCGGTTGGGGATGCAGTAGTAGTGGACTCCTGCATTGGTAGGGTTACGTCCAAGGACCCTTCCAATCCTTACAGCCTATGTTTCCACTTGAAGTGTTGGAACAGTGATGTGAGAGCCAACAGGCCTGACCAGCAGTGTCCAGGTGAGTCTGTACCAAATCCTCCATGATCAATGGTCCCTTGAGAGACGTATCAAAGTCACATATAGCAGCTATACGTAGAGCCACTGTCTATCAGATAGCTTCTATGCCAAACGCTGTCTCATTCCTCTCTCTCGCATCAATCATGGGTTGGCATACCTTCTTCTTACGCATAGAAAGCCCAGGTTGGCTCTTTTGACTTCCAGGGCTCACTGACACAAGAAAACCCAGATGGCAGAAGGTGTTTTCCCATCTTTGTCCAACGTGATGATCCTTGATCCTTCCATCAAGGGCAGCTGCAGAGATCCCTGCCCTGCAATGCCCCTGCAAGGGCTGGTCTGACCTCAGCCAGCGGGGAAATGATCTGGTCAATAAAGAGTAGCCAGAATGGGAGCTGCTTGAACAGACTCAGCGCATCCAACTTTGAACGGCTAATCTGACCAGCAACTCACTGCAAGAGTCTTCCTGAAGGTTACTTCTTCTACCACTTGGTTATAAGCACCACCTGTCCCTCCCCAAGCAGAATTGGAACCCATAACTCTCCAGCAACCAAGCCTAAAGACTAGGCTCAACGTCTCTGGGCCCACTTTCCTGGTTGAAGCTACCCTTCCCAGGTCCCTCTTGGAGAAGCAGGTGGTCCGTGGTCTATGCTAACATCTGACCGAGTTCCTCTTTTGACAGATGGCTGGATTTAGCCATTTTTCTTCAAATTGTTTTGCCTGCTATTCTATCAAAATATGAAGGCTCCTTCAAGTTGGACTCAAGGGGAAGTCACCATGGTGTAAAACATCTGGCTTATTGTATTTCTAATAATTCCTCTGACCCCTAACATGGATCCTAAAGGTTTTCTTGGGAAATAAAATGGGATATAACCCAATGTTTCACTTGTCTTCTGGCAAATGTGCATTTTTGATTGACCACATCTACTGAGGCTGCCATTTTGTGAGTGTGCCCATAACATTCCCCCAAAGTTCCAATCATGCCCATTGACCCCCAAAGGCTGTGGGCCTCTGTCCTTTTCAAACAACATTGTTTAATCCGAAATCATGCTTAATCCTAGGTATAATTAGGATCTACTGAAAAGCAGATCTCTGAAGTTACTCCCCTGCTTCGCCCACAAGAAAATCCAGAACGAACACCTGGAGTCTTCTTGCAATCCGTACGACTGAGTTTTAACTACTCAAGGCTGTGGGAAAGCAGACAAGGCCACCTCTCGGAGGGGGGCCTCAGGCTCCTTCTGCCTTGGGCTCCAGCCAACGTAATCTGCCCCCGCGGATCCTAACCGAATCCCCCGGCTCTTCCTCCGATTACAACAAATCACTATTTATTTTACGCTGTCTTGGGGGGAAGCAGGAATTCATAATATTTAAAATCAGAAGCCGGTTCTCATTTACATAGCTCGATAGCAGCAGCTGAAATACTTACGGAATGCTAAAATGTATTGGATGAGTTGTTCATCTTTACAGAAAACGCGCACTGCTGCCTTTCGCGAAAGGGAAGGGCAAGTGTCTTAACTCTGCATGCCGGCCCTAACTAATTGTTCTGGGAGGTAAAACCGTTTTCTTTCCCACCATTGCTTTTCTAACTAAATTTGCCCAGGGCTGCAGGCAGAACTGTTTTCCTCTGTGTCTTCCTGAGCTGAAATGATTGTGAATAAACAGGCGGCTATCGCGAGCCTTGTTTTTAGTCACCGCTTTTTGATTTTTTTAAATTTTACTGTTTTGGGTGTTTTCTCCTGTTCTGAAACTCCGTAGGGAGAAAGAACGGGATAGAAATAATTAAAGCAAAATCGATAAAACACCAGCAAAGCACACATATGCTTAACAAGGGGGTAAAAACTCTGTTCAATAACTTACTTTTGAGTGAGCCAACTTAGGGGTCAGCTCTACTTTTGAACAATCTTTTTACTTCTGTTGTTGTAAAACGGGGGTGTTGCAAGCCACAAAGGCAGAACAAACCTGATATTCAGAAGTGTAAGGCAGGGAGATGGGTTAGAATATGGGGCTGGGATCATTTTGAACCATTCCCAGTTTCTCTACAGCAGCGTTTCTCAGCCTTGGTGACTTCAAGCTGTGTGGACTTCAACTCCCAGAATTCCCCAGCCAGCTGGGGAATTCTGGGAGTTGAAGTCCACACAGCTTGAAGTCGCCAAGGCTGAGAAACGCTGCTGTACAGCCGCCCCTGCCCCACCCCCGGCAGCTGCTAACAGACCCGACAGGCGCTTTTCAGAGACTTCTCCTCTTCCTACAGCTCCCTCGCCTTAAAAATGGAACAATTGCAGGCGCTCGGAGGAAGCATTTCTAGGCAATGTGTCTATGAAGGTTCTCAGTCATCCAGGTGGAACAGTCTGTGGCTTGAATCATGTCAACTGGATTTCTATTTTCTTAGTGGAAACGTTTCACTCCTTATCCAAGGAGCTTCTTCAGTCTGAGCAAAGTTAGTAAGGGAATCCTTAAATATGTTTCTAGGCTGGCTGTGTGACCTTGCACCTGGGGCTAGGTCATGGTTATTTTTGAGATGTTTGTTTCTAAGTCCCTTTATCATCTAAAGGAGGATCGTTAAGATTACCCTGCTGCTGTTGAGCTTGTGAAATGGTCTTAATCTTCCTAGGCACAGAAGAATTTCTAGGCAATGCAACCCTAACCCACTCCTGAAGGCTGCGCAGCTGGCCCAGAGAACGTCAGCCACGCCTTACGCCGCCCCGCCCCGCCCCCTTGCGTGGAGGCTTCAAACTTCGCAAACTCTCCGAGGTTAGATGAGGGAGGGAAGGGCAGCGCCGCAGCAAAAGTGGGTGCCCCCCCGTCCGTTTAAAGCACCTGCACCTCCAGCATGTATGAACTTTCTTATTGCGGCAAGGAGGGGGAAGAACCTCATTCTGACGTTTCCTTCTTTTGGGGGGGGGAGGGGGGGACGGAGGGGCGCCTCTTTGTGCACCTGCAAATGGGCTTTCGCAGCGGAAGGCTAGGAAATCGGGAACCCCAACGCGGGCACCGCCGGCCGGGGAAGGAGCGCCTGCTCGCCGCGGTCTAATTATACCCGCGCTTGGGACGGTTTAGATCGGAGGCGCAATTGATCCTCGGGGGCCTACGGGGCGCGCAGCGCTGTGAGCGGTTCCGCCAAGCTCGCGGGGCCGGGACACCTGCCCGCTGGGGGGGGAAGGGTCCCCCCCCCCGGGGAGGCGGGCGGAGGAGGAGGAGGTGCCAAGAGGGTCTTGGGGTCGCGTTGGAGGCGGCAGAAAAAGGGAAAAGTGACCACGTGGCTTGCAAGGCGAAGGAGCGCAGCTGTAACGAGGGGAGCCTGGGGGCGCCGCTCCGCCGTGGGCAAGGCGAACCTCCCTCCAGCCCCTCCCCGCAGTCTTTGCCCCCGGCCCAGAGCCCCCCCGCACCGGGGAGACAGGCGGCCCGAGCGAGCGCGGCCGCGGCGTCCCCCCCCCCCGTGGATCGGGGCCCCGGCTTACCGAAGCGGCTGTGATCCTGGCGGGTGCCGCGCACGGTGCCGTTGGGGAAGATCTCCAGGTGGAACCCCATCCGGCAGTAGAGCTGCCTTCGGCGGAGGATGCCCTTGAGGTGGGCGAAGTCGGTGGGCGAGCCCCGCTGCAGCCGCCCCTCGATCTGGCCCAGCCGCTCGGTGAGGAAGCCCGGCGAGTCGGCCAAGGGCGCGTTCCCAAGTGACGACGAGAACCCGTGCAAGTCCAGGGAGCCGAGGAAGCCGCCCACTTCGGCCATGGCCCCGGCCGGCGAGGCGGCGGCGGCAGCAAGCGCTCAGGCGGCCTGCGCCGGCTCTCCTCGGGCTGGCCGCCGGCGGGGCCCCCTCGGCGCGCCTGGCATCGCGCTCGCTCTGTCCGGCGCGCCCAGCCGGAGGGGCCCTTATATACGCGCGTCCCCTTCCCTCCCTCGCCGTCGCGGCGATTTAAATGCAAGCCCCACCTCGCGGAACCCCCGCCCTTGGCCGGCACCGCCGCGCCGCGATCCCCCGGCTCTGGCGTGGGGCGGGGGCGAGCGCAGGGCCGCGCCCGGCCACCGGCTGGCCGGCGGGGGGAGAGGGGCCCGGCGGGTGTCCACCGGGCCGGGGAAGCGGCGCCGCGGCAGCGGCGGGACGGCCGGACTCTGTCCCGCTCTGCCCTGCCGGCCCTTGCCGCCGCCTCGCGCCCGCGGCTGCCCCGCGGCTGAAGGGCAGCGGCGCCCGCGGGAGACCCGCCCTTCGGGCCCGGGGCGCAGGGCGAGGGCTCGTCCGCTCCCGTCCGTGGGCGCCGCGAAGGGCCCCTCCCCTCCCTTCTCCGCAGCGCCCTCAGGCCCAGCGGACTACCCTCCCCATCTCCCGTCCGGCTAGCATTCAAGGGCGGGGCGGGGCGGGGGGCGCGACCGGACTGCCCTGGCGGCCAAGCTTTGGGATCCGCGGCGGGGGGCCGAGGGAGATCCCGCGGGGCCGAGGAAGGTCGCAGGGGACGCGCCGTCCCGCATCCCGTCGGGCGCTTTGCTCGCTCGCTCGCTCGCTCGCTCGGGGCGGGTGGGCGGGCGGCCGAGAGGCGGGCTGGTGCGCGAAGCCTCTTTCCTGAGCGGCGCGGGAGCCGCAACCCGGCGGTGGCCTGTCCCGCCACCCCTTTTCGACCGGGAACAGGTGCTTCCTGCCTCTCGCGCGCCCCGCGACGCCGCACCTCCGGCAACAGCTGCTCGGCTGGAGTGGCACACAGGCAGCAAGTGACCGGCAGGCGGGGGGGGGGGGAGGGAGAGGGAGCGGGGAGAAGCTGCTGCAGCGCAACCACCTCTTCCGAGGGGCTTTTCGGCCCGGAGTCAGAAGCCGAAGTCGCGCCGTCCGCGGTGCTGTTACCCGCTCGGGCGCTAGGCGGCGCTGTCGCTCAGGGGTTGAGGGGCTTCCCGGCGCTCCCCCCCCCCCCGCCTCGCAGCCTGAGCCGAGATCCCGTTTGACCGGCCGTCACCCCGTTTCTGCTCCCACCGTGCGGGTGGTGCCCTGGCCTGCCCCCCCCCCGCACTTTCCCTGCCTGCCCCACCCACTGCTGGCCACACACCGCCACGAGGAAGCCCTTCTGCCGTTCCCTTCCCTACCGCTTGCCCAGAGCGCGTGTCCGTGAATATCTGGACCAACCCACCCTGTTTCTTTCTCTGCATGGACCCCCAAACCCCAAATGTGTTCGGGCCCAGAGCACCCAAAACCCATGCGTGGGTTGGTTTCTGCATGGAACGCTTTGCACATTTATTTATTTATTTATTTATTTATTTATTTATTTTATTCCCCGCCCATCTCCCATGCAAGGGACTCTGGGCGGGTTACAATAATTAAAATTCAAAAATTTAAAAATATTTAAAAACTATACAAAATAGAAGATATATAAAATACTGTATATCTAATATAAAATAAATAAAATCCAAGATGGATTGGGGACCGTAGCACAGATCATATTGCTACGGGGCCAGCCAACCCCAGGAGGCACTGCCACCTCCGTCGTCCCAGGCCAGGCGGCAGAGCCAGGTCTTAATGGCCTTCCGAAAGGCCAGGAGTGAAGGGGCCAGTCTCACCTCCGGGGGCAAGATATTCCATAAGGCGGGTGCTGTCGCAGAGAAGGCACGCGTCCTGGACCCCGCCAGATGGAATTCTCTTGTTGAGGGGGTACGAAGCATGCCCTCTGCATGCACGGGTGGGGCGGGCCGACGTCATCGGGACGAGACGGTCCCTCAGGTACCCTGGCCCTATGCCATATAGGGCTTTAAAGGTAATCACCAACACCTTGAATTGGACCGGAAACAAACTGGCAACCAATGCAGCTCGCGTAGCAGAGGTGTTACATGTGCCAATCTTATGGCACCCGTAACTGCTTGCGCCACTGCATTCTGTACAAGCTGAAGCTTCCGGATACTCTTCAAGGGTAGCCCCATGTAGAGCGCATTACAGTAGTCTATGCGGGAGATGACAAGGGCGTGAGTGACTGTTCGGAGGGCCTCCCGATCCAGGAAAGGGCGTAACTGGCGCACAACTCGAAGTTGTGCAAAGGCCCTCCTGGCCACGACTGCCACCTGCTCTTCGAGCAGGAGTCGCGAGTCCAGGAGGACCCCCAGATTCCGCACTGGATCCGAGTGAGGTAGTGCAACCCCACCCAGAACCAAAGATGTCAACTTCCCGGATCTAGGGGGGCCATCAATCCACAGCCACTCCGTCTTACCAGGGTTCAGTTGAAGCCTGTTGTTCCCATCCTTTCAGCTAACCCGTTATGTTTGTTTGTTTGTTTGTACATCAGCTATGGAGGATTAGGGCCGTTGGGTCTGGGCTGCGGACATCTGCACAACCACCAGATGGCACAAAGAGATTCACAAGACTGTTAGGCCCTTTGGGATCCATTGGCAGGCAAATGGCTCAAACATCGGTATGTTTTCCTTTATCCCTTGTGGTGCTGGGAGTTTTGGAAAATATTATTTTGGGGTTTATATATTTGGAGAGGTTCTTTTTACAATATGGTTGATGGTTAGCTGCTCAGACCCTTTGGGAATAGGTGGCATATAAATTAAGTACGTTAATTAATAATATAAACACCTAAAAACATACAGGTAAGACGCCAGGCTTGTCGATCGGAAGTTTGCAAGTTCGGAGGTTCGAGACCCGAGCGCCGCGTGACGGAGTGAGCTCCCGCACTCGCCCCAGCTCTTGCCAACCTAGCAATTCGAAAGCATGCAAATGCAAGTACATGAATCGGTACCACTTTGGTGGGAAGGTAACAGCGTTCTGTGTGCGTCATGCGGCCACATGACCGTGGAAGCGTCTTCGGACAACGCTGGCTCTTCGGCTAACAAACGGAGATGAGCACTGGCCCCTAGAGTCAGACACGACTGCACAAATGTTTACCTTTTTTAAAAGACATGCATAAAAAGATATATTTTTAATCTCCCCAAATAACAAGGAAGGGCATACCATAAATTCTAGTGGTAGATTATCCCATATTATAGTTGCTTCCGCAGAACAAGTAGCATTAATTGCTTTATTGGAACTTAGCTTAAATGTAGTTTATTTATTTATTCATTTCGTGTCCAGATCAAACTTTACTCTGCCAAAATGTAGCCACCGCCACAGCTTTGTCATTAGCTTGCTGTAGGTCGTCAACAGTACAAGGCTCCGACAGTAATCGACACACCATCAGACGCTCCGGGTCTTGGATTTCTCCGCATTCACATAATGTATTGTCATCAGCCAACAACCCCCGCTTAAATGTAGTGTGTGAGTAAGACTTATTATGAGTTATTCAGTGATTTATAGGCTGTGCTGTAGTGCAGTGCATGAGCCAGATCAAACAGCAGCTTTCATTGTGTCCTCAGAATTGTTGTGCTTCTTGAAATGATTCAGCCCAGAGTTCGATGATGTCACCTTCAAATGTGGGAGTAGCATTCTTAGGGTGACACGCTTCCTGCCACTTGGGTAACTACAGGTGTCGTTAAAATCTGTGGGGAAATAGCCACGCAGAAGCTTTTTCCATTGCTACGGTCCCAAGAGAAGCCAGAAGGGAATGAGAAGAAACGGGAGTTATGGGCCAGAACTTCTAGGGGAACGTGAACAGGATGGGAAAGCACTCAGGCAGTGGGGTCTTGAGGGCACATGGCAGGAACAAGGGAGTAATTTTGTGTGTGTGTATGGAAAGCTGCTAACTGCATATCAGTCTGAATACTGAAAAGCTTAATGAAGTCATAATTAGAGAAAAAAAGGAAAGGATTTTCTTTGGAACCCCAAATATTTTCCAAGTTGGATGCTTCAAGCAATTTTTGACAAGTACCTGAGAAACCGGGGCACTGATTAAAAGTATCACATTTTTTCCATTGCTGTTTTCAATTATTGCCATTTGGAATCACAACTGCCTCTGAGAGTTTTCAAAGAATAATGACAGAATTCCTAAAGGAATAATTGCGGAGGCCAGGACAATATGCTGACTTTTCCTTGAACTTGGACATTTAAGTCTGTAGTTCAGCTGGGCAAGGAGAGAGTTTTATTTTCAGCGATTTCAGGGACAGATACTTATGAAAAACTAGACAACCCGTGACCCGTTGGGTCATCGTTTCAGAGATATTTCCTTACCTAAACAGAGAAACAGAATGACCAAGGGCAAAAAAGCAGTGGGAGCGCGAGCAACTTCCAGCTTCCTGCCTGCTTCCCCATTGACTTTGCTTGTGGGAAACTGGCAGGGAGTGTTGGAACTCTTCCTTCCCTCCCTCCCTCCCTCCCTCCCTCCGTCTCCCTCCCTCCCTCCTTTGTCCTTCCTTCTCTCCCTTCTTCCTCTCTCTCTCTCTCTCTCCCCTCCCTCCCTCCCTCCCTCCCATGGCAAGTGTCCCATTCAGTGCCTTGGGTGAGTTGACCAGGTATCCTCTAAGCCAGGGGTACCCAACCTTTTTGGCACCAGGGACCGGTCATGGAAGACAATTTTTCCATGGACCGGGTGGGGTGGGGTTTGCAGGTGGGAGCCAATTGCGTGGACCGGGGGCGGGGTTTGCAGGTGGGAGCCAATTGTGCGGACCGGAGGTGGGGTTTGCAGGCAGAAGCCAATCGCACGGACTGGGGGGCGGGGTTCGTAGACCCACATGGCGGCCCGGTTTGTAACAGGCCGCGGACCAGTAGCGGTCCGCGGCCCAGGGGTTGGGGACCCCTGCTCTAAGCGATTCTTAACTCTCAGCATCAGGCTGAATCCCTGGGAAAGTAGCCAAGATGTGAATTCCTATAAGTTTTGACTACAGATAGCCTCTTCTTAGATACCAATTTTTTTTCACAGTACAAAACCAAGATTTGCTTAAAGAAAGTGAGAAATATATAATTAATATAACAAATGTAAATAAATATTATCAATTCATGTTATAAAAATGTAATATTTAATTTTATAATTAAAATTATTTAAAATTAAAAAGAGAACGGGATAATGAGTCATAGTTAAAATGCAAAGTTTCAAAAGACTGGAATTTCTTCTACCAAACAATCAGTTTGAGCAAGAAAATTTTAATCTGGAAATGAAATATAAAAGCCATAAACTATAGAATACCATTAAAAAGACCAAAAAATAAGTCGTGACTTGATACAACCGTAGTCATGCCAGATGAAAACAAAACAAAAAACCCTATTTTTTAAAAAGTTAAATAAAATTTCTAAATGTCTCATTATAAAAGAGTAAATTAAAAAGATTTGTGAGAATGAAGAAAGATGATAGCAAAAAAACGTAGGGAAGAATTTCCTTCCCCTTTAATGGTTGCGTATATAGAAAATAAACCTGTGTACATTGTCAGTGGGTTGTTCTGGTGTTGCAATTGCTGTCTGAATATCCATCCTCATATCTGCCCTTATGAGAAACATATTTTGGCCACGAAGTGGGGGGTGGGGAAGAGGAGAATAGATTTATACAAGTGGAAATTCAAAAATTGCCAGAGGAATGACAATGCTAATTAAGAAATGCTCAAATTTTACAGCTGATCAAGCAATGTTGGATGTTTTTGGTGGTTGATAATGGAGAGAGTTGGATGGCCCGGATCAAGTTTTATGTGGTCCAGCTAGCCTGACATTTTACGTAAGTGTTTTGCAAATCTTTTTGATTTACAGGTGGACCAGATAATTGTAGTTTGGGATTTTAATTTAGCTTTAGATCCAATTTTGGTTTGGAAGAAAATTTTAGAAAAAATGAATTCTCAGAGTTGGTGTGCTGTTCATGCAAGTGTGTGGGAATTTAGCAACTTTCATGGCACAGGGCCTGGTTCCTCATCGTCTCTGCCCATCGGATAAGATCTCACCCAGTTGGCCCACCCCGGATCCCATCACTTAAGCAATGTCATCTGGTGGGACCGAGGAGATGTGTGGCTGTGCCTGCTGCATGGAATAACATTCCCCTGGAAATCTGGATAGTCCCATTCCCGCCTGCCTTTCATAAGGCTTTGAAGACCTAGTTTCCCCCCAGGACCTCTTCTGAACCCACTCAAATTGATGGATGTTGGTTATTGCACCGTGCCTGGTGTAATCTGCGTAATGCAGGGCTTCCCAAACATTTTCCTTCATTACCCAAAACCGCTTATCAGAAAGTCCTTTTTACCCAATGTAGTTAAAACACTTTTTAAGTCAATTTAACCGGTTTGTGTGTTGTTACCCAAAGAGAAACCACTTTTATCCAATTTTGGGTAATTTACCCAGGTTTGGGAAGCACTGGTATAATGTCTTATTATATACTGTATTATGATACTTTATTTTTATATATTTTTGTTTTAATTATATTTAATCCCAATTAAATTATAATTAATATAATTAATATTTAATATATTTAATTAAAATGTAATTAAATAATGTTGTTTACTTTAACAGGCCTGAGTCGCATGTGGTATGGGCAACTATATAAATTAAATAAATAAAAATAAATAACTATACAAAAATAAATAACTTAGAAGACAAATAGAGACAATAACATTTAACTAAACCTTTCTCAACTATAACATTCTCTCCACACCTTAAGGCTGAAGTTTGTGACAAGGTTATTTTTTAATATCTCAGTTAGTGGTTATTCTACTTGAGAATTGTTACGATTAAATTAGTTGGGTTACAATCTCTGATCATGGTTTTTAGAAAAGAAAATTCAAGCCAATGCAAGGTGGTACTATAAAGGTAGTCCTAGTTTAGCAACCACAATTGGGACCAGCAACTTGGTCATTAAGTGAAGCAGTTGCTACATGAAACCACAAATGTGCTTACAATCTGACTTCAGCTTTCCTTTGTTTTACAGACCTGTGAAGGTCATAAATGCGAGGATTGGTCTCAAAGTACTTTTTCATCACTGTTGTAACTGCAAACAGTTGCTGTATGAGGCAGTCACTAAAGGAGGACTACCTGTAATATGTGATTACCAGTAATGAGCTGCAACTTTTTCACACAAATAGAGGATCAGCAAACGTGGGGATTGCTTGGGATGCATTTAGAGCATTGAAATATGCTAAGACAATAGACCGTTGGAGGAAAAGAATGAAAGAACTCTATCACGGAAAGTTAGGGAAGTAAAGGAGCTTTGAGTGTTTATGCTCAAACCATACTCTGGAATCACACCAGGCTTTTAAACCCATTAAATTGCAGCTTGATCAACTGTATGCATGGAATATTCAATATGAATTAAAGTATATTCAGATCATAGAATCACAGAGTTGGAAGGGGTGTCAGAGGTCATCCCACACTGCAGGATTCATTACACTATCCATAATGGTTGATTATCCGCCTCTGTTTGTGAAGGGGAAGGAACTCCTCCACGCAGCGACCCATTCCACTGTCTGATGGCTCTTACTGTCAAGACGTTCTTCCTCATGTCTGATCTCTGTCTACATCCTTGAAGTTCCATGAGTTCTCGTCTTACCTCTGGAGCAAGTGAGAATCAATCTGAGCCCTCAGCAATGCACAGCCCTTCAGACATTAGAAGACGGCTATCGTGTCCCTTCTCAACCTTCTTTTCTGCAAGCTAAACATGCCTCAGTCTTTGGATTGTTCCTTGTAGGACTTGGTTTCCAATCCTTTCACCATCTTGGTAGCGAGTTAAGGAGAAAAAGCTGGTGAATTGATAGCTTCTTGCTTGAAACAACTGAAATAAAGCAATGTAATACCTACCGCAAGAGATTCTGTGGGCTATGATTCTAAGTTTATAGAATTTTACTCAGTTTACGTTCTATAAATGTAGAGTTACCCATTAAGCAGATTGATACTTTTTTTAAAAGATAACATAACAAACCTTCCAAACATGTCAGAAGCCCATTCAAGGGATTTAACCAAATCTTGTTTGGGATTTAACTTTGAAGGAAAGGTTTGATCCTGTTGAGGCACTGAAATCTAGAAAGACCCATGGGCCAGACAGGATTCCTATTGAATGATATAAAAATATAAAAAGAGCTCGGTCCCTATTTTATTAGAGATATATAATGACTCCTTTGGACTTAAAGAATGGACATTTTAATTTAATTTTAATTTTTAAAAATATTTTTATTAGTTATTTAAGAAAAATATATAAATAGGGAAAGAAAAAGAAATTGATAAAAAGTAGGAGTAAATAATGGATTTACAAATGCCATCCAGATTACGATTTTTCAGTTTATCTTTAATTGATTGGGAATCACTGAATATGTTTGCATATGGTGATGCTACCAATAGAGAAAGCAAGGGTCTGCGCTGCACAAAAATACAACGAAGAGCAACTTGGAATGTCAGAGGAATGAGCCAAGGTAAATTATTATTTATTTATTTATTTATTATTTCTAACTTATATCACCGCCCATCTCCCCCCACAAGGGAACTCTGGGCGGTTTAAATTAGATATTGTAAAACGAGAAATGGTCAGGTTAAAAATTGACCTCCTTGGCATTAGTGAATTACACTGGACAGACAACGGCTATTTTCAGTCCGAGGAATTTACCATCTATTACTCAGGACATGACAACCTGCATAGGAACGGAGTGGCATTCATTGCAAGCAAACGATTGGCCCAAGCAGTAGAAGGCTTTTCCACAGTAAACGATCGCATAATGACAATCAGAATTCGCACTAAGCCTATCAACATCACCGTTGTCCAAGTTTATGCCCCAACAACTGATGCAAATGAGCCAGAAATTGGGGATTTTTATGCCACTATTGAAGTTACGCTGAGGACAATGCCAAGAAAAGACATTATTTACTTACTTGGCAATTTTAATGCAAAAATCGGCACCCAAACAGAGGTAGAATCACTGGAAGTTTTGGGCTGGGAGAAAGAAATGAGGCAGGCAATCGATTGGTACAATTTTGCCAAGAAAACCAGTTTTGAATCATGAATACATGTTTTGAATAGCATAAGCGTCGTTTATACACATGGACCTTGCCTAATGGACTTCATTGCCATCAAATAGACTATGTCCTATGCAATCAACGTTGGACTGGCTCAGTCCTGGCAGTCAAAACTTATCCAGGTGCAGACTGTGGCTCAGACCATGAACTGCTGGTGGCCAAGATCAAAGTCAAACTCTGTAACATCAAGAGGACAACGCCACCAAAAAAGTTTGACGTCACCAAAATTACTTCCACATATGCAATTGAAGTTAAAAATAGGTTTGAAGTTTTGGACACTGCTGAGAAAATGCCTGATGAAATATGGCAAGAAGTTCAATCGCTTATCATTGGGGCAGCAGATGATTACATACCACGCAAGAAGGCAGAGAAAAGGTGTAGATGGCTCTCAGAGAATACCATCCAAATAGCCGAGAGGAGAAAGGCAGCTAAAGCAGTGGGCAATCGTGTAGAAGTAAGAAGATTGAATGCTGTTTTCCAAAGGGCAGCAAGGAAATATAGCGAAGTTTACTGGGAGAAACGTTGCAAACAATTAGAGGAAGACTATACAAAAGGACACGCACTGTTGCTCTCATATCTCATGCTAGCAAGATTCTACTGAAAACCATACAACAACGCCTGGCTCCAATCATCGAAAAGGAACTGCCAGATGTCCAAGCTGGTTTCCGATGGGGCCGTGGCACCCGTGATCACATTGCAAATGTTTGATGGATAATGGAAAAATGTGAATATCAAAAGAATATTTATATGTGCTTCATCGACTACAGGAAAGCTTTTGATTGTGTTGACCATGACAATCTATGGAGAGCCCTAGCAGACCTTGGGGTGCCACTACTTTTAGTGAAGTTGATGAAATCACTATATGTAAATCAGGAAGCCACTGTATGAACTCAATATGGTGACACTGATTGGTTCAAGATCGAGAAAGTTGGCAACAAGGTTGCATTCTGTCACCTTTCTTATTCAACTTGTATGCCAAAGTGATCGTCAGGAAACTGGAGCTAGATGAATCAGAAATTGGGGTAAAAATTGGCAGAAGAACCATCAATAACCTTAGATACGCAGAAAGTATCTAAGTAACTAAGTCTAAGTTTTGTTATTTTTCCTTGTAGTGACATGTCCGGTTTTATGACATGTCCGGTTTTATAAAACCCTTGTCTCAGAAACCCAGGAAGGCCTAAAGCACCTAATCATGAGACTCAAAGAAGAAAGCGAGAAGTTTGGCCTCTTTCTGAATATCAGAAAGACCAAACTCATGACAACTGCAAAGAATGGAAACATCAAAATAGTAATTGATGGAGATGAGGTGGAATGCGTGGAAGAATTCACCTTTTTAGGATCAGTGGTCAATCAAAATGGCGAATGTAGCCAAGAAATTAAACGCCGAATCATGCTGGGTCATACAGCAATGATGAGTATGAATCAAATTTGGAAAGGAAGGATGTCAGCTTGACGATGAAGTGTAGACTAGTCCGCACTATCGTGTTCCCCATAACTACTTATGGCTGTGAAAGTTGGACGATGAGAAAGTTGGATAGAAGGAAAATTGATTCTTTTGAACTATGGTGTTGGAGGAGGCTCTTGTGAATCCCTTGGACTGCAAAGATAACAAATAAAGAAGTGCTGAAGCGCATAAAACCGGACATGTCACTAGAAGGAAAAATGACAAAACTTAGACTTAGTTACTTCGGTCATGTCATGAGATCAACATCGTTGGAGAAAGACGTTATGCTTGGAACGGTCAGTGGCAAAAAATGACGAGGACGCCAAAGAACTCACTGGTTGGATGTAATCAAAGCAGACACAGGCCAAAATTTAAAGCAACTGAAAGAAGCCATACAAGATTGGACATCATGGAGAGAGCTGGCTTATGGAATCGCCAAGGATCGGATACGACTGAATGGGTAATTCAATTTGATCCTTGTTAAAAATAGATGGTAAGATTCTGACAGCTACTTGGGCACAAAAATTACAAATCCTGTTACCTTTAATTGTTCATCTAGAACAATTTGGTTTTGACTTCTGGTGGGAAACGGGGGACTGACCAGCTGTGCCCATGAGCTCCGCGGGTAGAACTGGCATTGTGGCAGTTTCTTTGGCCCAGGCTGGTTTCTCCTGAAGGATTGCTTTTCTGGAGTAAGGAAAACGATTGGAATCATCCCATCTGTCCTCCGGATGGCAAATTGAAGCCAGGAGATTTTTTTTAAAGCTTTGGACTTTGCTTTTCATCAGATACTAAGGAGGGTTGAGAATATATTATCGTCTCCCTGTTGTTATTATTATTATTATTATTTTTGTGCTAATTTTTGAAAATTTCTGCATTTTTCCTACACGTTGAATCTGCTGTTCTGAACTTTTACTTTCCTGCCGCTGCTTTCTCTGGGAACTGTCTGGTATCTTACCTTAACTCAGTTCGGTAATTTTCCATTGACTTTCACTCTGGCTGGTTAAGGCTTTAGGGGGCGCCATAATTTACTGCTTCGGAAATGGAGGATCTTAGCCAGGCTTTCTCTGATCTTCCCCGAGACATCAAAGCAGATATTAAGCAGACTCTTTCTGATTCCTGCCAAATTATTCTGCAAGATATTCGGAGCATTGTGGTAAATATGTGGTCTGAAATGGTGGGGGATGTTTTGGATGAATCTGAAGAATCTAACAGCCATGCAAATGCTTCTCCCAAGAAAGAGACTTTGGCTTCTGTTGAAATCCTGGATGAAATTGGCAATGCTAAATGGAAGAACTTAAGTGAAGAAATTGAGCTGCAGGACATGAGTGAATTTGACTTTCTGATGGAATGCTATGGGAAAGAAGGGGTTATTATGTATGGGAAGTTTTTTTGAAGAGAAGTCGGTGTTTGTGAGGGGAGCAGTTGGGCTGTTTTCTGTTTTCTGATTTCTGTAAGAAGATAGTCTTGTGCCTGTTATGGGGATATATAAATGTTTTGGTCTACTTTGATGGGGGAAAGCATGCAAATGCAAGTAGATGAATAGGTACCACTTCGGTGGGTAGGTAACAGCGTTCCACGTGCGTCATGCCGGCCACGTGACCGTGGAAGTGTCTTCGGACAGCGCTGGCTCTTCGGCTAACAAACGGAGATGAGCACCACCCCCTAGAGTCAGACACGACTGCACAAATGTGCGGGGGGGACCTTTACCTTTTTAAGGGACTAAAAATATTTATCTGGATGGTCCTTTGGCTTTGGATGATTTTATTTTTTATTAATGATTGGGATTATGATTATTAATGGTTTTTTTATTCTTGTTTTTTGTGTTCATGTTTTCTGTATTATTAATTATAATGAAAGACAATTTATATGCTTCTTTATTTCTGATTTTTATTATAATAGACAGGAATGTATAGAATAGTAGTAGGAAGGTAATAATTAAGTAATTGTTATTTTGGGGGGGATGTTGATTAGGTGATTTATACTTTTTTTTCCTTTTAATATAAAGGGAGGGAGCAATGATATTTAGTGATTTTTATAATGTGCTAAGGGGTTGAATTGTAGAAATAATGTGATTTTGGTTTAATATAGAGTAAGGGATTGATTATGGAAAATTGCTGTATATCCTTGACGTTTAAAGTCGGAAGTCATTTTGTTCTGTAATCTATTTAAAAAATTTTCTCTTGTGTTTTCACACTTTTTAAGTTATTTTGTAGTTTTTTGTTTTTCTGTATCTTTTATCTTTTTCTGAAATTTAATGAAGTTCTTTAAAAAAAATAGAACAATTTGGCTTTATAAAAAGGATGTCAAGCCTCTGATAATATTAAATTATTGGTCGATAAGCCCTGTAATCTGCTTAATAGAAATAAATATCTCAAATTGTACAGCACAGATAATTGGAGGATATGAAGAGGTGAATGGAAATGCTCATATGTCTATGGGAAATAATACATTTATTTATTTATTTATTTGTTTGTTTGTTTGCAACGAAATTTCATTCTATTGTGCACTTGTATAGTGTATAGTGGGATGACAATAAAGTTATTATTCTATTCTATTCTATTCTATTCTATTCTATTCTATTCTATTCTATGAACATGGTTAGACATATGACTTAAAGATATACATGGCTGAAGAGCTGCTGCTTATGTTAAAACATTGATAAACTAATGGTTAACTTTTTATGAAATGGTCAAACTCTAAGGATTATCTTTTAAAGCTATGGTTCTCAGAATAATGGTGCTTTTAATTTTCCAGATATTAAACAATAGCATCAGACCAATAATTTCAGTAATGTACTGGAATGGAAATTATCTTGAATATGAACCTTTGCGGATTCAACCTGAGAGTTATCTGGCACCCTTGAAATCTTGGCAAATACTTGGTTCCAACTATAGTATGAATTCAGTAATATTTTGAACACGTTAAGGCAGTTAGACGTTTTTGGAAATTATTGGATAGGAAATTAAAATTTGACTTGAATTCCCATGAGAAATTGATGATCTGGGACAATCATTATTTAAAAATGGCAGAAAAAAAACTATTTATGGAAACCATGGGATATATAAAAGAAATTTGGAATGGAAAATTGGAGTGTCTCCAAATTTACCAAACTAATGGTGCCAGGCTTCAAGGAATATTAAATATGTTTCTTATGAACTGAAAACTAGGTTAATTCAACAACAGAAAATGTCTCTTAGGGTTTACAGGACTCTCCAACAGTTGTTTAAAAAAGGTTGGCTATTGTAATTTTTTTGTTGGAGGTACAATAAATTTGAAGGAACTTTAGTGTGTGTGGTTTGGTTGAGCCCTTTAAAAGTTCATTTTTGGTTGGACATTAACACTATCATAAACCAAGTCCTTGGCAGGAAGTTAACTTCTTTAAACCTTGGCATACTGGATGTAGCTGGTATTTTCTTGTAGTGTAGAAAAATAGATGTGTTTCATTACTACTCCATTGTTTTCCTTTTTTTAATTTATTTCTTTTTTAATTTATTTCATTCCATTTCTTTTTTGTATCCATGTTAGTTTTTAGCTTGTCTTATTTAGTATATAGTTTAATTTGAATGGTATTTACATATTTTGCTTTTCAGTTTCTGCTGTATTGATTCTAGTTGTATGTGTAATGGTATGCGGGAATGACCTTGGGAGACAGGAGGAAGAGCTGCAGACTAGACAACTGGCATGTAAAAGATATCTCAGTGCACAGATGGAGAGAGAGGGGGTGTGTGGGAAGCTTTTGATGTATTTTTACAATATATTGTAAAATATCCTGGAGGTATTTCAACTAAAAGACAATGTGTATACCTTCTAAGTAAATAAATAATCAGATTATTATAAGACAAGGCAGAGTAGGTCAAATTTTGATAAATCAGATGCAACCAAGTAAGTTAGGAAAGGAAGATGTAACCAAACAGGTCGATATAACTGCCAGCATGTAAATATATACGTAGGTCAAAACAAGTTCCAATAAACGTCAGCCAGCACCTTGGATAGTTCCCAATTATCTGGCTAATTGAGATGTAGAAAAATGTTGTCTCAGCAAAGGACAGATGGCTTCATTTGAAGCCTTGGGAAGGGTGAATAGTTTAAGTCACTCCTGACCTTCCGGAAGAATCTGAAGACCTAGCTCTTCCGCCTTGCTTGGTACGGGAAAGGCAATAGCTCTTCCTGGGGGTGGCTGGTGCTGTAGAGCCCTCCCGATTGAATGAGATCGTTCACCACATGGATTTTATATTTGTTTATTTCCTGTTGTCTGAGTGTAATTTTATATTTGAATGGTTTTTAATCCTTGTTTTTATTGTAAACTGCCCAGAGTCCCCCTTTTGGGGGAGATGGACGGTAACAGAAATATGAAAAATTAAGTAAGTAAGTAAGTAAGTAAGTAAGTAAGTAAGTGGATCCATCTTCCCCAAAACTGCTGTCTGTAATACTTTCCAATGCTTTTGAGGCCTGCTTGGCTACAGAGCAGGTGAAGCCACAGTAAAGCTATTTTTAACATATTAGAACAAGAAGAGAGCCATGTTTAAGATTGAGGGAGTATGTAGCAGAGTGACAAGGGTGATATGATGCCACCAACTCTTCTTCAAGGCAGTGCTGAGATGCGCATGAAGGGATATGGTAGGTATCCTTTCTCTTCCATCATGTTCCTTCATGTGCATCTCAGCACTGCCTTGAAAGAAAATGCAGAGAATGCAAAGAAATGATAAGTTGTATTATGAAGCAAATAAAGACCCTGTCCTTGGAGAAGAAGAAGGAAAAGACCACGTTGAAGGCCAAGTTGAGACCAAGTTGAAGGTGAGCCACTCATGGAGATGAAGGGATTGGGGATTGAGACTTGTCCCGCCTTTCAGGCCTCAACATTCACCCCCAAGACAAAGTTATTGGATCCTTCATGGCCCTGGACTCTGGCTGGTGCTTCTGAAAGCCAGATTGCTAGGGAATAAGACCATCCTCGCCCACAATTTAATTGTTGATGAGGCAGCCAACCTGGTACATATAACCAAGACATTGAGGAGTCTGAAGGGTGGAGTTCCCCTCTTGGAGGTATGCCTACCTGGGCTCAAGTCCAGCACCAACCATGAGTGCCGGGCAGGGGTGGTGAGGCTCTTGGGTTGAAGTTGGGCTGTACGGAGCAGTTGGGCTGGTTGCTGCTGAACTGGCCTCCCTGCTGCACAGCGACATCCCTGCTTGAGCTACTAGATTTCATTCTGGGTTGGCAGTGGAATTCCCAAAGCTTCAACCTCCCCCCAGGTAGCACTCAGTCTGGAGCAGCTCAGGAATTCATGGCCACTGAGAGCCTGACACGTACCGGAGGTTGGACGGATGGTAACGCCCTTTACTTTCAGGTCACAGTGCCACAGTCCAGAGACAGAAATCAGATCTAGATTTCTGTCTCTGGACTGTTGCACTATGACCTGAAAGTAAAGGGCATTCCCATCGGTCCATTGCCATGCACGGATCACTCTTTGATTGCTCTTTGGCTTCCTCTCCTGCCGGGAGATAGGACCTATTAGATTGGTCCGCCCCAGATGACTTATGAGGGGTTCCAGAGGGAGCTTGGGGTTTTGCCTGAGATACGATGAGTGGTTTGGCTGAGGCCTTTGTCGCTGCCTGAAATGGGCCTTGGGGCAGATGGCTTCTATGTGGCCTTTCACTATGCATTGACCACAGAAATCCCCAGATTGAACAAGTGGAGCCTTAATGTACTGTTACCGTTACAAGATGAGATAAAATTGAAGTGTCAACAGGAATTGAAGAGTTTATTCTGGACTAATTTCACTTCTGAAACTTCTTTAACTACAGTATGGGAAGCTAGTAAAGCATTTATGGGAGGGTTGTTCATCTCTCTTGCAACAAATAGAAGGACAGCCATGCAAAAGGCCAGGGATTAATTTCAAGAATTTGCTTATTTAATCAATTTATATCACTAGCCATCTCAACAAATAACTCTTGGCAGTGAACAGTATTAAAAAAGTAAAAATACAGAAACATACAAAAATTAAAATACATAGTTCGAATCCCCGCGCAACGAGGTGAGCTCTCGTTGCCAGTCCCAGCTCCTGTCGACCCAACATTTCGAAAGCTTAGCAAGTAGATAAATTGGGTACCACCTTAAGTGGGCAAATTTGCTGGCGTCCTGTCGGGGGTCGGCCACCGAACGGAAGATCTTCAATGGCGGCGACGGATCCCGAAGCAGTAACATCTACAGGACGTCAGCAGCCGGCTCCGACGCAAGGCATCATGGGACATGTAGTCCAGTAGCCACGGAAGAGTCGGTTCCCTTACCCCTTCCCTTAGCGCGCGGATTAATGGATGTAATGTATAAAAATGAAATGTATACATGTATGTAAACCGCCTAGAGTCCTCCGTTAGGGAGGGGATAGGCGGGGTATAAATATCAATATAAATAAATAAATAAATAGCAGCCAGGGAAACCGCAACATTAATTAGTAGAGCCACAGGACAGACCCCTTCACATACATGAGAGCCTCAGTCTTTCAAGTTTCAGAAGAATGAGGTGACCTAGCAACCCTGAACTTCAGATTGTACTATCATGCCAGTTGCCTAACATGGATTTCAGAATGGATTATATTTTCTTATGGTTCAATCAATGGAGGGGCAGGCTTCCACATGGGCTGTATTGATATATTTGGGTTTATATACACAGAAATAAACAATTTTTAAGAGACTATGTAATATTAAGCAACTTATTGATGGTTGGGATAAATATAGGAAAAGAATAAATCCAGATTTTCCCCCTGTTGCTTCCTTACTTCCTTACTTTTATGATGAAGAAAGTACTAAGAAATTTGCTAAATTGAGAGACAATCATATTTTTTTGCTATTCTTCACTCACTTGGTTCCAATACTCTCCAATAATAACTCTCCCGTTGGGGGAGTTGGGCGGTCATATAAATTTAATAAATAAATAAATAAATAAATAAATAAATAAATAAATAAATAAATAGCAAGCAAGCAAGCAAGCAAGCAAGCAAGCAAGCAACAAGTGAATTACAGAAACAAGGGGGATATTGAGATATTAGACTGAATTTAAAAATCTTTTAAATCATGATACTGAACATTTACTGGGCTCAATTTATAATCTATTAGTGAAATAAGATATGAAACCTAAACAAGTCAAATATTATATAATTAAATGGATGCAAAATTTGAATATACTTACAGAGATGGAACAGCGGGAATTTCAATGGAAAAAGAATATTAAATACACTTTGAACATTGTACTTACACAGAACTGGTATAAGATGTTTTATCACCGGTATATTACTCCAGTCATGATTACTAAAACGAGTAACTCCTTTTCTGCAAAATGCTGGAAATACAATGAACACATTGGATTTTTATTCCATATGTGTTGGCAATGTTGCAAAGCTCAGCAATATTGGAAATTAATTTATCATGGAATGGAACACATTTTGAAAGTCGTAATTCCTTTTCAACCTGAGATATTTTTTATTAAACTTCACTAAACCATATATTTCTTCAAACTACACTGAGCTGGCATTGTATATAATAACAGCTGCAAGGATTTTATATGCTTTTTGTTGGAAAAGATCTCTGATCCCCTCTATTGGAGAATGGTTAATCAAACTCTGAGAATATACTTCAGTGTCTAGATTATGGGACATTTCCAATCAAGTTAGGTATTTCTGAATCCTACAGCTTCCAGTGGTAGTTATTGATAGAAATTGCTAGGGACATATGTCACACTGTGTGACATCATCACACCAGTTGGTCAATGATGGGACCTAGGCTATTGCCACACATAGGGTAATTCTACATCTTATGTCATGGTGAGCAATCTTGAATGAAATGGTTTGGTCGGCAAGAATTCACGAGAGCATCGTTTTCCAAGGGATTGTCTTGATGGGTACATTCTGACAATTTCATAAACTCATCCTGGTCCAACTGATGGAATAGACAAGATTAAATTATGTGCTACCTCACCAGGAGATTGTAATAAAATCTAGTACCTCAAGGAAGGAAACAAAGCTGCTATTTTTGAGCCAAGATTAGGATGATCAAAAGAGGAGAATCTAAAGTCTTCCATCTCTTTAACTGTCTCCAGAACTGCTAATTTAAAGAAGCTTGAAACACCATGTTGGTAGAAAGAGCAAGCTGCTTTAATCTGAGAAAAGTTGCCGCGGGAGAGAGAAGGAAGGATCTCCAAGGATCTCCAGGCAAAGACCTCACACCAAGGCTGACCTGAGTGTCCAGGAGGTATGAATAATCTAATTTACAGTATAATGGTATTTTACGGCATGATCTGACAAAGCTTAGCAGCGTTACGTCAAAGAACATATAATGTGATTAGCACAGAGGCGGTTTCCCTGGGGATGCAGTTTCTCTGAACGCTCCAAGCGAGTCAATAAATGTTTCAGCTGTTGATGCCTGGTGACTTGTTCCCTCCCCCGCCCAAAAAAGTAAAAATAAAATCCCGTATGTTTTGGTGCGGAAGAGGACAAATGGGAAAGGGCTACACAGATGATCATCAAATTACAGTATGTTATGAATTTCACTAGAGATATTTTTAAAATAACAGCATTATTGATGTTTAAACCTGGAACTGATGTTAGAGCTCCTTGGGTAAAATTTTGAAATTGGAAGTGAAATAAAAGTTTTAAAAAATTTTAAGGAGGAAACACACCCACTCATGTGTATGTCTCAACCAGAAAAAAATGGTCTGATGTAATGTGGCCCTCCTGGAGGGAGGAAATGGAGGAGAATGAAGAAGATTTGGGTGCAATGTGAAACCAATGTGAGGGAGCCGGGCTCGGGCTCAGTTGAGTGGCTTGTCCCCCCTTCAGGATGGCAGATAATTCCCCCCTGACTTTGGTTGCAGAACTTCCTGGATTGGTGCAAGCAGAGTTATTGCTGCTTTGATGAGAAATGTCTCCCTGCAGTTGATTTGACCACGGTGGGAGACCTCCTAAATCACTGGCTTTCAGAAAGCGAGAGCCAAACGTTGGTGTGGGTGATAGATTGCGAGCAGGAGCCCAGTGCAATAGCCAGAAAAGGCTGTTCAGCACAGTGAATGAAAGGAGGGCCTGCAAGAAAACCACCTTTTAAATAACCAGGAGTGACAGTTTTACTACAGCAGCAAAGTTTAACATTCCTGTAGGTATGGGCACTCTCACCCTTTCAGTTACCCTGAAATTTAAGACACGTGGACTTCAACTCCCAGAATATGCTGGCTGGGGAATTCTGGGAGTTGAAGTCCACATGTCTTAAAGTTGCTAAGGTTGAGAAACCCTGCTCTAGGTGTTATATTTAAAAGAGTTTTTTTTTTTTAAAAAAAAATCTTTACATGGACCTCCCTCCCTCCCAAGCAGTTTTTTCTCTCTGTACCTAGTAGCATCTGGAATTTGGCTCTTTTTGCAAGCAGTGGCCAATTCCAGGTAGGAATCCTTTGCGTGTTCCCTGCATTTTACCAAGCTGAAAAGATTTCCAGCATGCCTTGGAGAGGGTTTCATGTAAATCATCCCAATTTTGAAACTTTTAGGTAAAAAAAATCCAAACTATGTTACAGGCCCAGGTGCTTCAGAAATACTGACTAAAGTTGTTAAATGATTGGTTTATTTGTTGAAGCTACATTTGTTTAAACCAGTGTTTCTCAACCTCAGCAACTTTAAGATGTGTGGACTTCAACTCCCAGAATTCCCCAGCCAGCCATGAGAGACCGATCTGTATACTTGCCTAAAGCCAAGAGTTGAGTTATTCATCCCCAAACATCTTCATCCCTTGTGGGCATGCTGGCTGGGGAATTCTGGGAGTTGAAGTCCACACATCTGAAAGTTGCCAAGGTTGAGAAACACTGGACTACACTATTTCACATCATTGTTGAGAGGATAAATGGGAGGGAGGAGGAAGGAAAATTGCAGAAGCTCCTTAGAGGAGAGTTAGGATAATGTAGCCAATACAGAAACAATTGAGATCAAAGATATTCAATGAATTTCTAATGTGTTCTAAAAGGTGTGACATGACCTAAAATAAAGGTAAAGGTAAAGGTTTTCCCCTGCACAGTCGTGTCCGACTCTAGGGGCCGGTGCTCATCTCCGTTTCTTAGCCGAAGAGCCAGTGCTGTCCGAAGATGCTTCCGTGGTCATGTGGCCGGCATGACGCACGTGGAATGCTGTTACCTTCCTACCGAAGTGGTACCTATTCATCTACTTGCATTTGCATGCTTTCGAATTGCTAGGTTGGCAAGAGATAAAATAAAAAAAAAATGACCGAAAATATCACTATAAAAATGCAGTTCAAATTATCTCCTATGCAAACACTCTGGATCGTTTAAGTTCTCCACCCTTTCTTAATATGCCATATTTTCATTTGCTTTTCATGCTGCTTCTAAACCACCTTGAAATATTAATCATAATATAAGATTAGCAAACATTTATATCCTAGATGGGCTCAGTGACTTTAAACCAACCATATTTACTCTGACAACTCTGTTTATTCGTGAAATAATTTATAATGATGCGTGTTCTGCAACTGAAAGTTGAGAATGGATGAACTATAATGCTGGTTTGCGCCCCTTAAGTGCAAGATACAGTGCAAATGTTGAACAAAAACAGTTGCATGACAAGAAAAAGAAGAAGAAGGGTTCCCTCCTGAAATCACTGGTGTTAAGAAGAATCTGTGGAGTTGGGCCATGGGCAAAAAATTAGCTCTTGGACCCAGCTTGACTGAAGAAATACTCCCATAAAGTATAGCAACCTGATCTTTAGAATGAACAGAGGCCAACTGTGAAGAGGTTTGCTCCTGGAAGACTCCCTGAACCTGGTTGGAAGACTTCAGCAACGCCACGATGGCCTTGCTAATTGTCATGATGTCTGTGACCCCAATGATAAGCTCATGTAGTGGGGAAAATCAAAAGTTTTGTTCCGTTTGTAGACGTCAAGGGCAAACCTGTGGTGGTGATACCTGAGCAGAGGAAGCAAATTGAAACCTGAGGAAGAAAGTGGGGGAGGGGGCGTCTGTAAAGGGAAGGACCCCACTCCTGTGTGTTGGGATGCCTCCCTGAGCTGCTGCCAAAGGTGGCTTTAAAACAGTGTTTTTCAAACTTGCCCACTTTAAGATGGGTGGACTTCAACTCCCAGAATTCCCTAGCCAGCATGCTGGCTGGGGAATTCTGGGAGTTGAAGTCCACCCATCATAAAGCCTGCTGGCCAGGGAATTCTGGGAGTTGAAGTCCACCCATCTTAAAGCCTGCTGGCCAGGGAATTCTGGGAGTTGAAGTCCACCCATCTTAAAGCCTGCTGGCTGGGGAATTCTGGGAATCGAAGTCCACCCATCTTAAAGCCTGCTGGCCAGGGAATTCTGGGAGTTGAAGTCCACCCATCATAAAGCCTGCTGGCCAGGGAATTCTGGGAGTTGAAGTCCACCCATCTTAAAGCCTGCTGGCCGGGGAATTCTGGGAGTTGAAGTCCACCCATCTTAAAGTGGCCAAGTATGAAAAACACTGCTTTAAACTTTGCAATAGTTTCTGGGGCACGTGAGAGAGGAGGTCCTCAGATACCCAAGAAATACTCTGTTAAGCAGCTTGCAAGTTCCTCTGCTCCGTCCCTCCGATCCTGGGCACAAGGGCAGAGAACAGTTGCAGCCAGCCAGCCTGTCAGCTGAAGCATGGAACGCTTTCCCTCCTTTGGAAAGCGCGTCCAAAGGGGGTGGGCGCCTTTTCTGACATTTCCCCAGGCCGGCTGCTGTGCTGCTGAAATCAGTCCAGATCAGGTCCGTTTTTCTGTCTGGTTTCAAACCAGGCAGACCCACCTGACTCTAAGGCATAGCTTTCCAAACTGTGTGTCATGACACTTTATCTATCTATCTATCTATCTATCTATCTATCTATCTATCTATCTATCAATCAATCAATCAATCAATCATACTTTTATCACCGCCCATCTCCCCCCACAGAGGGGACTCTGGGCGGTTTACACAAAGTTGACAATTAAAACATATAAAAGCATATAAAATACCATACATAAATGTATATCTATATAAATTAATTAAATATATAAAACCCAAGAGGCTCTGATGTTAAGTTTAAAAGAACTCTACGGAGCAAGCCATCCCCAAGAGGAGCTATTGCTCCCCCCATCCCAAGCGAGGTGGCAGAGCCAGGTCTTCAGTTGTTTCCGGAAGGTCATAAGTGTGGGGGCTAGCCTCACCTCCAGGGGCAGAATATTCCAGAGGGCGGGTGCCACTGCAGAGAATGCCCGCCTCCTGGACCCCGTCAGATGGAATTCTCTTGTAGACGGGGTCCGTAGCAAGCCCTCTCTGCATAACCGGGTGGAGCGGGTCGCTCTGGGGACGAGGCGGTCCTTTAGGTAACCTGGTCCCATGCCATGTAGGGCTTTAAAGGTGACAACCAACACCTTGAATTGGACCTGGAAGCAAACTGGTAACCAGTGCAGCTCATGCAGCAGAGGTGTCACATGTGCTGATCTTGAGGCACCCATAACTGCGTGCGCAGCCGCATCCTGGACCAGCTGAATTTCTTGACCCCAGAGTGATTTCTTTCTCCCATAAATCCTACAACTGCTACTGCTTGATGAAAGCTCCAATAGATACTGTGGGGAGGGAGCCATGCATAGCTGGCAAAAAGTTGAAGTTTTGAATGCTGCCAACTTACCCGGAGGGCGCTAGGGCCAACGGGAAGCGATGCAGTGCTGTGGCCGCCACGGATGAAACCTTCTCCGTGGCCAGGTGCTGATGTTACCAGCTCACCAGATGGACTGAGTGGGCAATTAAGGGAAGACCCGCCTGCAGTTCTGTCTGCAGCTGCTGTCTGATCAGAAGCCACCTTCCATGGAGCTTCTCAGGGCAGGGAGCTGGGGAACATCACCAGGGAAGGCTACAAGCCCTGTAGCCGCTGGAGCAGTGTTTCTCCACCTTGACAACTTTAAGATGTGTGGACTCCAACTCCCAGAATTCCCCAGCCAGCCATCTTAAAGTTACTAAGGTTGAGAAACACTGTGCTAGAGAAACCAACCCAGCAGCTTTCCGAACCGTATACATAATTTAATTAAATATATAAGATCCAAGAGGCTCTGATGTTAGGTTTTAAAGAACTCTACGGAGCAAGCAAACCCCAAGAGGAGCTATTACTCCCCCCATCCCAAGCGAGGTGGCAGAGCCAGGTCTTCAGTTGTTTCCGGAAGGTCATAAGTGTGGGGGCTAGCCTCACCTCCAGGGGCAGAATATTCCAGAGGGCGGGTGCCACTGCCGAGAAAGCCCGCCTCCTGGACCCCGTCAGGTGGAATTCTCTTATAGACGGGGTCCGAAGCAAGCCCTCTCTGCATAACCGGGTGGAGCGGGTCGATGCTCTGGGGACGAGGCGGTCCTTTAGGTAACCTGGTCCCATGCCATGTAGGGCTTTAAAGGTGACAACCAACACCTTGAATTGGACCCGGAAGCAAACTGGTAACCAATGCAGCTCACGAAGTAGAGGTGTCACATGTCGCGACACACAGTTTAGCATGTTGCGAAACGGGGGTGCACGTGGTGGTGGTGCGCTGGTGCGTGCGGCGGTGGTAGTGTGTATGGCGGTGGCGGTGGCGGCGCACCATCAGCGCTTCCACGTTTTAGCGAGGCCACTGCCGCCGCCACACGCCCCGTTGGTGTGTCGCCAACGGCAGCACTTTGGAAAGCACTGCTCTAAGGGGTCCTGTTGGTGTTGGAGAAGAGTCCGCATTGCTCAACAAACCACCCCGTGTGGCTGCTGATGTGTGTGAGGGGTGTTTTAACCATTAAAGAAACACGGGGCATATAGTTTTACATTGCCGCGTTGACCCTGACTCCTTTAGGAAATGAACGTCTCTTTTCTCGGGAAAGTTTCTGAGATACTTTGATGAATGCTATGTCACCTGGCACTTTCTGGATCAAAGGACAAAGATCCCTAGAACGGGGTCCCGTTTTGTGTGGTTGTCTGCTGAAAAACATACATCCATTTAGGCAAGCCACTGTATTTAAAATCTTCTTCCTTAAACATGATTAACCATGTACAACGCATGCATTACTCGGTCGGTCTATGAACAAAATAAAGATTTGATTGGTTGGGGATTAATTACTGTATAAACCAAACATGAGGACAAGAATTTGTTTTTTTAAGATCCCTCTGACTGAAATAACTGAAGTGTATTTTCTTAACTGGTGGCCCGCCATAATAAAGTTTTATTAGTAGAAGAAAAGAAAACAAGGAAGATGGCCTCCCCCAAACTCAGGTTCAAGTCTTTCCTCAGCCATGGAAGCCCCTTTAGGCCAGTAGCCATCTCCAAACCCAACTTACCTCATGGGGTTGTTGTTGGGAGTAGGGAGTATTTTAGTTCATAGAGGACAGATAAGATATGAATCTAAGGAATAAATAAGCCTAACGACTGTAAGGACAGGCACTCTGTACTTTTTAAAGGGAAAGACGAGCATTAGCAGAATTTTGCTTGCAGCCCAAGACTGGGCTGTGCCAAAAATCCCCATTGGAATGGAAACTTACACCAATTTGCTCCTCGTGGAATCTTAGGCACCATTGTGGGGAGGCCAACCAACCCCATCACAGGTGGACCTTCAGCACTCTTGCCTTCTTGGCGTCTAGCACTTCATATAAACCTTTCAAGGCCACCAATCATCAAAGGTGTCAAGGAAGTTTACAAAACATAGCACCTTCCCCCCTGAAAAAGCTAGGTTAAAAAGCATTTTTGAAAGGCCTCCTTAAATGCCACATCACGTCTCACATTTTTGAATGGAGATTATCCCAGAGCTAAGTGACTAGTAAGAACATTGGTGTCTCCAAATCATTCGCCAGACCAAAGCTGTGTCCCTCATGATGGCTTTAATCACTGTGCGGATCTCACCAAGTCATGCCCTTTTCCAGGAATCTGTTAATCACATATTGGTTGGTTGGTTGGTTTGTTAGACTGAAGGGTTTATTCTTTAGAACACATTTTGTCCCAGTTCTCATTTGCTGTCATTTTGTGTGCTCTAGAGAAGCACCTTTGTGCCATCACGTGGACATCTGCTCCTGCACTAGGAGCTGGAACCTTTCTTCTAATGATGATGATGATGATGATGATGATGTAACTGAAACACTTTTTCGTTCGGCCTGGGCTAGAAGAAACCACTGTCAACATTACTGTTGATGAAAAGGAGGTCCTACTCATGAAGTTTTGCCTCCAAACTTTTGAGAGATGTGTTCCAAATCTTCTTAGCATCGACAAACGTTATCATGGGAATCCCGCCAATTGGATAAGTTTTTTAAAAAAGGATACAGGCTCAGAGAAGGCTTTCTGCTTTGGGGGAAGGGGCTTTTCTGCTTCAGGAATGTCCCCTTTCAAAACCACCCTGAGATAACTTTTCAAAGGGAGCTTGTCTCTTGTCCAGGGCTAGCAGTTGTGCTGTGGTTTTGCCAATGGCTGACTTTGAAATGATAGAAGACCCCAGGCTGGTGAAATACTTCATCATGAAATCCACACAAGGGTCAGTGAACAGAATCAAACTTTGTACTTGTCTTCTTCTCTGGAATTATTCCATGCATTTGCTTGCTTTCTAATGAAATGTAGCTATAAGCAAATTAAACCCAGATTAGTTTGGTTTCCAAGGGAGGATGGAAATGGCAAATGGATGATTTAGCTTCCCTCCATATTCTCTCATCTACTTACATATGTAGCATTACCAATCTGGACCTTAAATGTCCCCTGCTCTTTCATCGGTGATCACCTGCAGACAGATTCCACACCCCAGTGGTTAGTATGATTTCTCTGCTGATTTTATTTTATTTAGGAGAAGGCCTTTTAAAAAACGCACGTCAGTTTTGGCCTCCTGTTTTCTTGATTATTGGATTTGCTTGGTAATGGGAGATGAGCTCACCGCTCACTGGGAAAGATTAAGTACAGTATCACAACTTGGCTGGTCTTAAAACAACTCCTTTCTGAATTCTATTTTGAAATCTCACCGCTTATATGGCCCAGTAATTGGAACAGATTGCCGTGAAGTTATTTGAAATAATGAGGCCTCTGCCTATCTACAAAAGGCTACACGATAAAGTCATTTAAAATAATAAGTGCTGTCTACTATGGATATGTACGTATGGGGAGATTAAGGTGGGCAATTCCTGAAGTTTTTTCTTTGAAGTACAAAAAAAAAAAAAGGAAAGAAAGAAGAAGAATATGGCCAGACTGAGATACTTTGAGGGCTGAAATGGAAAGTCTTGTTTTGCCACGCACACACTCACTGTCAGATCAAAATCGGCCAAAACCATTAGTAAGTGTCTCCCTCCTTCCCTCCTTCCAGAGGTGTCCACAGATTATGGTAAAAAAGTCAAGATGGTGGTCACAACACTGCAATTGAAGGACTAAAAATACATTAAAAAATAGGGAGAGCCTTGATCACACTGTTGTGGCCACCTTCTTGACTTTTTTGACCATACCCTGCAGACACAGCCAGACACACCCTCCCTCCCTCCCTCCCTCCCCCTCCCTTCCCTCCCCCTCCCTCCCCCTCCCTCCCCTCCCCTCCCCTCCCCTCCCCTTCCCTTCCCTTCCCTTCCCTTCCCTTCCCTGAGTTCTAGGTAGCTCACAAAAGCTATAAAAACAGAGAAATATAACCCCCCCTCCATTCCTAAGACAGGCCCAAATCACACAACTGACTTTCAATCAGTGTGCTGCCAAATTTCAGCTGTGTGTTTAGTGTGCTAGGAGGAGTGCATGGGTGTGGGTGTGTGCGCGCGTGCGTGCGTGCGTGCAGAGGAGAGATGGAAGGAAACACATGCAGCCTCTCTTATAGATGGCTCTGTGACGTCTGCTTTTCCAGTGTTGGTCTTGGTTGTATGAACTTCCTCAGCTCCTCATCTGTCTTTCCTTCCTTGGTCTAATTGTTCTGCTGGACCTGCCCCACGATCTCTTCTGAGCATTTTTTCCATTTTGCTGGACCTTCAACCCAGCATCCTCCAGACTGCCAATATCTCACTGCTGATGAAGTCCCAGTCCACCAAGTCCTCCGTTCTCCTTCAAAGATCATCACTTGCACCTTCTTCCTCTCTGCCATCTCAGTGTGGTCTCAGGATGAAGCCTTCTCTGAGGAGCATTAAAGTATAATAAATCTGAATGGGTTCCCGTCTGTTTCTGGAGCTTGCAGCACCTTCACATCAAGCTCTTAACTACGAAGTTCTTCCTACTTAACAATTGTCTGTGTGAAGAGGAACTCTGATTTACATAAGATTCCAGCCTCAGTTTGCAAAACGGGGTGCTAAGACTGCCTCCCTTTAAACGGAACAGGAAGCTGGCTTTAGACATTACACAAGAGCAAACTTCCCATCTCAATGCTACTCCTCACCTGTGCCAATCAAACACCACCTACGAACAAGAGAAAGGGGAGTCCCAAGTTTTGATGAAAATACAACATTTATTTAGGGAAAAATACCAGCTTTTATGGAGAAATGTATATATGAGATTTTTTTCACTGCATTCAGAACATAAGCTGGAAATTGAAATTCTTTATCGTTTGCGTTTCCATTTCTTTTTTGTGTTTGGTACAGAAACTCAGTCCTATTGTGGTGAGATTTCTATGATCGTAGCCTGCATTTATTTTATTAAGTGAGATCTTTGGAATGGAATTCAAATAAAATAATTATTCTTCCATATCTGTTTCCACAAATAATTCAGAAGTGCAAGCTATTCATAAAGCATGTTTGGAAATGAAACAAAAACATATTAAGCATTTCTTTGTTTTTCCAGGAATTTTTGCTTAACCGTATGAAGAGTTGTGATCCAGAGGCTGCAGAAAAGTTATTGGGATCATCTGAAGGAAAGACAGTATTTTAAAGTATTTTAAAGGAATTATTTTCTTCTTTTCTGTTCATATGTTTTAGAGAGATGGGCTATTTTGGCTTGGTGGAAAGTTCCTAGACTATGTTGTCAGTGGCTTTCCCAGAAGCCCCTGTAATTTTTTTCTTTTCTTTTTACTTTTTAAAGTTTTATTTTTAAATTTCTTATTCAATGTTTTCAGCGCTTTTTCTTTTTTCTTTTTCTATTTCTGTTTTTTCATGCTTTTTTTTAGTTCTTTAAAAAGTTTGTCTTAGCTAGATGAAAATTCTTTTCTCTTTTTTCCCCTTGTCCTACAGAAATATTATTCATTTCATGTGCAGCTTTTCCACTTATGTCATCTTAGTAGTTTGTAGTTTCATGGCATGTAAAAGACTTCAGATCTCCCTCCAAGTACTAACCCAATTGAGCAATCGAAAACCTAAAATTGTTGTTGGGTTTTAAAACAAGAAAACATAATTGAGAAAGGTTTTTTTACCTACAAGATAGAGTAATCAAGTATATATTAGTAGAATCTGAAAATAGCTAGGAGTGTAGCACTTTTGATGAACAAACCTTCCACATTTATAGTGGATCAAGATATAAATGATGATATTTTTAAATGCCAATGGTTAAATGTTTTCATAACTTTATTACATTAGGACCATCCAGTTCTTTTACAAAGATGTTTTGAAGACTTTTGTGGTTTAACTTTACATCAGATTTTAATTAAATTCTAAATCCAATATTAGATAAGAACAGTGTTCCACCTAATTTAAAATTTGAATTCAACTCTAGTACATGGAAATTGTGACAAGCTTATACTGTATGTTGGAGCTTAATTTGGTGGATTTACAACAAAGATATGGTTATTTTTTCAACTCCACATCACACTTGTTCCCAACTTGATTATTTGTTAGTGTCTTGGTCCTCAGTTAATCAGAAGATAAATGTACTACAGGTCCTATTGTAATACTTATATAGTTATGTAAGCTACTTGAGGAAGATGCCCACTTAAATACAGACAGGTAACTCTGGTTTTTAATAATAAACCTTTGAAATAAGATACAGTGAAAGCAGGAGACAAGGATTAAGGTCACCCATCCTTCACCTACTCCCATGCTGGAGAAATCTAATGCACAGCGAGTTTGGTTGCCTTTGCAGATAGTAAAAGATGTTCCCTTGTTCAAAAATGGGGCAAGCAGACCATATAATTCCAGTCTTATACCAGCTCTATTGAACTTTTACTTTCTGGTCCAAATTCTAGATGTTTGAGAATGTGTGACCTTAGAGACTGCTTAATCTGACATGAGTCTTCCTAGAAATGAGCATTGCTTTTCAATGATGAGCAAGGAGCATCTCCAGTGATGGAGCCACAAGTCTACACCTGAAGTCTCAACTGACATTCATTCAGCTTACACCTCGTGTTTCTTCTGCCAGTGATCCAAAACATTTGTATTACAACAGGCTTTTAATGGGTGACACCTAGTTTATTGTTAATAGTGATACTATATTTCACAACCTTTTCAGCCACAAGTTGCTGTTTGCTTTAAGTGTTGTCAGCCCTTTGAGGTAAACCAGACTAGGAAACCAAAGTTATAGATGCTAATACTACTTTTATTATAAGGCTATAGTGACGTAATCTTGCAAGTCTGAATGTGCTTCCCTCTCCCTCCCTTTATCTTCGTGAGAACGAGGGAGGGTCCAGTCTGAGACGCTTTCTCAGGTTACAGTTCTGCCTGGGACTCAGATTTCTTTTATCTGACTGTTGTCGCTCTTCCTCCAGTTCCTCCAGGTTATTCCTACTGCCCATTACAAGTGTAGATTGCATTTTATTATTGTTTGAAGAAATTTATTTTATTATTATTTAAATTTATCCCCGCCCATCTCCCCGAATAGGGGATTCTGGGCGGTTAGGAAATGTTTTTATTTTTTTTTATTTTATCATTATCTTACATTTTATGATAATGGACACACTCTTGATACTTTTAGGAGAAAGTTGAATATATCACTGTCGTCACCACCACCTCCTTCTCCTTTAGAAATGTTCCAACCCATTATTCTCTGTCTTCCTATCAAGTGTACCCCCCACCCCACCCCTGCTCTGGACATGGAACTCTTTCAGTTGATTTCAACAAGCTTTGGATCAAGTTCACTTGGGTTGCTCTTTATTTTTTTATTGGCCTAAACAATGTGTCTGTAATATTCCTGGTAACGTTGACTGAGGACTTTGGAGGCCGCTCTGGAGTCTGCGAGGAGCATTTCTCGGCTACAGAATGGCAGCGGTTTTCATGAGACACAGCCACAGGTGTGGGGTTTTGTTGAACTGCTTCTTCCCAAGAAACACTGAAAGATTGGACCGTATTTGGGAAGATATGCATAAAGGACCTGCAATTCTTTCCAAGGATAGTTGGGAGCGAAGAGACTGAGTCATGTTTTTGGGAACAGATTGTGTTTTTTTATCCTTGATGCAGGGTGTTGCCATAATATTAATCATTATTATGAGTAAAAAGAAAAAGAAAGAAAAGAATAAAGAGTAAAGAACAAAACTTTGGCCCTAGTTGTAACCTATTCTGTTTTTTATTTTGTCCTGATAGTTGCTGAAATTCATTGTCTTTTTTGGCATTGATTTTTTTTTTTTTTGCCTCAAGACTTACAGAAATGATAATCTCGCTTTGAATTCAGTGGAGAAGAAAGATCCCCAGATAACCATATTAAGGCAGAACTACAACTTACATATGTCTATGAAGGGTCTCAGTCATCCAGGTGGAATTGTCTGTGGCTTGAATCATGTCAACTGGATTTCTATTTTTTCAGTGGAAACGTTTCGCTCCTTATCCAAGGAGCTTCTTTAGTCTGAGCAAAGTTAGTAAGGGAATCCTTAAATATGTTAAGACCATTTCGCAAGCTCAACAGCAGCATGGTGATCTTAACGATCCTCCTTTAGATGATAAAGGGACTTAGAAATAACATCTCAAAATAACCATGACCTAGCCCCAGGTGCAAGGTCACACAGCAACATATTTAAGGATTCCCTTACTAACTTTGCTCAGACTGAAGAAGCTCCTTGGATAAGGAGCGAAACGTTTCCACTGAGAAAATAGAAATCCAGTTGACATGATTCAAGCTACATACAACTTACATAGAATTCAGAAAGAATCTGGTAGTACCTTTTGAGACTAACAATTCTATTCAAGGTGTAAATGTCAATATGCCTTAAGTAGAATTGTTAGCCTCAAAAGGTGTTACCAGACTTTCTGAATTTTGGCTACCATAGACTAACATGTTAACACCTTAAATAGAATTGTATATACTCCTCCTACAAAATCTTGCACAAAACTGTCAGTGAAAATGGTAGGCTAGCTCTGTCTAATCCCCTTCTTCCTCTCCCCCATATATGGTTCAACTTCCCTTGTTTAATATCATGCTGTTTCCTCCTTAGTAAGATTTTGAAGGAAATTGTTACAGGATGGATGTTTTATTTAAGTAGCTAAAATAAAATTGTTAGTCTTAAAAGAGGCTACCAGACTTTCTGTATAAGATGTAGTTCTGCCTGAATATGGTTATCTGGAGATCTTTCTTTTCCATCCAACTTAAAGCAAGTTCATCATACTCTACCTAACATTCTTTCTAAATGTGCTCATAATTTTATATAAATAAGTTTGGCAACTTTTATCTTGAAGTATTCTATCTTGTGAGGGCTGCCAACAGGAGAAATAATATATGAATGTTGTAGTATGAACAACGCTCTTATCAGGCATTATTAGGACTAATCTTCTTCTAGTCTCTTTGATGCCTCCTAGTACTTCATTTTTCCAGCAGTCACTTTCATGTTTTCTTTTCCCTTTATTACAGTTTTCTTAAACATTTATTTTATATAGGTGGGAGATAAACTTCAAACCAGCTGAGCTTCTGGATCATGCTAGACCTCTCACACAAAAGTTCAGCTCCCTTCAAATTAAAGTTGGTAGTTGAAGCTTTGCAAGAGTTCAGATGCAAGTTAATGAAGATTAAACCTTACATAAAGAAATAAAATTTAGATTACACTGATGTTTTTACTTTCAGTGGTCATTTTAATATTTTGGTATTTCCATATTTAAATCTGGGGGGTTCTTTTGTGTTATGCTTAAATTGTAAGCTTTGTTGGTCTTTTGTAAGACAAAAAAGGTATAAGTTTAATATATAACATAAAAATGGCTGAATAATCATTGATTTGAGTTAATAGATATTCCTGTATTTTGAGGTATTAATATGAATGACTGAAAAGAGTAGATTTCTAGAAAGGTACCCAGGGGTTGTGCTAATACTGTATCTATGATTTAAGATTTATTCAGCATCACAGGTGTGTCTCGGTGTGTGTGTGTTTGTGTGTGTCAAAATAGTCATACTGTAGAACAGAGCTTTCCAAACTGTGTGTCGCGACACAAAAGTGTGTCGCCACACAGAGTCTGGTGTGTCGCCACACAACCCGGAAGCGCTGATCATCATCAGCGCTTCCGGGTTTTCCCGCGGCGACACACCAACGGTGCTGCGCAAAAACCCAAAAGCGGCAGCAGCGCTTCCGGGGTTTTGCGTGCTGCCGCAATGGCGGCACTTCCGGGTTTTCCCGCGGCAACACACCAACGGCGGTTGGTGTGTCGCCGTGGGAAAACTTTGGAAAGCCCTGCTGTAGAATCATAGAATCCTAGGGCTGGGAGGGACCTTGGAGGTCTTCTAGTCCCACCCCCTTCCCAAGCCCAAGGCAGGAGTCCTCAGACCATCTCGGACAAAGGGGTGTCCAATTTTTCCTTGAAAACCTCCAGCGATGGAGCACCCACCACTCCGGGAGGCCAGCTGTTCCACTGTCAGCCAATATGGTGGCCATGACTGGTGACTAAAACCCCACCTTTTTTGTATGCACCAGCCCCTGTAGACATCCCGGCAGGATCCTTAATGAATAAGCTGTAAATGGGAAAATGTAGTCAAGCAAGAAACTTTTTGTCCATCTGAGTCAAACTTACTTAGGTTAAACCTCTCATGTTACAATGATTGTGAATTGGTAATCCTGATTGCCAGCATTTATGAAGTATTCCCACCTAGGAGAAAATCTGAAATTAAATATGAATACTTACAGTGCTCCATTTTGATGATTCAAACCTGATGATGATGATGATGATGATGATGATGATGATGATGATGGAGAAGGAGGAAGATGAGGAAAAGGAGGAAGTAAATAAGAAATATTTGTCATGATCTTGACTAATCCGTGAGAGTACCTTGTTTAAAAATATATATTTTTGGTGTTTGTGAGAATTTTAAGCTTCCAATCTGCTGATCTGCTTTAGGAACCATCCTATTAAAACAAAAAAAACAAGATTTAATCTTCATTCGGTTAACAAAGTAATTCAAGAGATAGACTATGTAGTTTTGATGCAAGTATATTAAATGTGTTTGAACTTGGAGAGGGGGATATTTTATGCAACCGTGTCGATTTCTGGATCACTTTGGGCTTGAATCACAATTTTTCACAGTCCTTCCAGAAATACCTGCCCTAAGAGAAGCATCTGTTGCCCCTCTGTGTGAAATGTTGCCCTCTTCTCGCCTCCCTACCCAAAGAATGAGAACCAGTGGGGGCAGACTTGATTTTGGACAGCTATTTTGTAGGCTTACGTCACCTTTTGGAAAAAGTAAATCTTTCCTCTGATTTCAAGGGGAAAAAAGGGAGCTGCAGCTGTCAGAATTTTAGGAAATACAACTTGAGATATTCAAATAAATCTTTAGCAGAAAAGCTATAAAATAATATGATTGCAAATCACCAGAGGTCGGCACGTTCGAGAATCTAAATGCAAAGGTTGTATCTGAAGAGATTCGGAAGGAGAGAGAGGTTAGGAAAACGTCAAAGTCTTGCAACTGAAAGATGCTCCTTTCTGAGCTTCCTGCAGTAGGAACCGCACCAACGGCAGTTCTTCAGAGGACCCTGTGGTGGAACCATATTGTTCGGAGAAGGGGAAGGAAATTTAATCTTGGAGCTCAATTGCCCTGAAGATCTTGGTAGAAGACATCCTGCCAGCAAACTACAGTATTGCACTGAGGACCCTGAGTCGCTTGAGGATACACGTTCACCTGCAACATTCCTGAGGATTAAGACAAATTAAAGGGAACCTCTTGGTTTGCAGACAGGCGGTGGGAGTATAATGTGCTTCGTTCCTGCTCTTCTGGGGTACTATGGCCAGCTTGGGGGTAAAACAATTTGATGCCCTTTACAGGGATCTGTTTCCTTACGTATTTCAAAGTATCTGTTCCAAGGTATTGAAAATTGTGATGACAGAGAACTTTTCCATTGCAAATTCCTTTCTTTCCAGACCTGACCTGGCTAAAGATTTTGCTATTCACATTATAGTGAATCTTTGCCTGTTTTCTGAAAGCTACCATGTAGCTTCCCACTGTATTTCAAATTTAGATTCAAAAGTAAAGGAAAAGAACAACTTTTTCTAGAACAAGGTTCTAGAAAAATTTATCACATCCAGCCCTCCTCCCCTCCCCTCCCCTCCCCTCCCCTCCCCTCCCCTCCCCTCCCCTTTTTCCTTCCTTTTCCCATTCCCCTCCCCCTCCCTCCCCCCTCCCCCTCCCTCCCCCCCCTCCCCCCCTCCCTCCCTTCCTTCCTTCCTTCCTTCCTTCCTTCCTTCCTTCCTTCCTTCCTTCCTTCTTTCCTTCCTGTTTTAAAACTCCTTTGGCCTTCCTTTACTATCATCACCTTTCCCCAAAGGATTCAAGGTCTCCTGAATCTTTCAGGCTTTCATTATTTTAGTTTTCAAAGTTCTTACCCAGATCCCAACAGTCACTGCTAAGTTCTGAATGTGGAAATGGGAAAGAAAAGAAAAAAAGGCCATTCATCTTCTTTGACGGATTTGTACCCCACTCAAATGTCACCTCTCCCAAACACTATTTTTTTCAGAATGTTAAAATTCAGCATCTGAAACTAAGTCTATTAGGACCAGCACAAACCAAGGATGAGGCTGTTCTGCAAGCCAAAGGCATACAGTATATTTCTATTGCGTGCTCCAGAATAAGATACAAAACGAATATACGCCAGCATCTGGAATGTCTTTGAAACTAAGTTCCACGCACCTAGTAATTGCTTTGCCAGCTGGACTTTGTTCATTTTTTTACCATCTAGTTTAAACGTATGAACCATCGTTCTCAAGAGGCGTTCCAAAATGTTCTAGAGCGTATCTCCAATGTTTCTGTAATTTTGCACTCTGTTTTCCACTTTCCCACCTTTCCAAATCCTACTTTCAAACTGTCCTGTTTTTCAGCCACAGCCCACTTGTGCCACCTGTTCAAGAGTGGGTCCTGTGCTGCTTCAGTGCTCCCCAAAGACTGCACTGAAATTCAGCCCCAACCCTCTTTTTCTTTTGCAAAAAGATACCGCAGCAACAATGGCAATCAGTGAATTGACCTGAATTTGGGTGATGCAACTTGGAGGGGCTTGGGGTAACAAGTCAGCCAAGAGAGGCCTGTGTACCAAACTCGGCCACCAGCAGGGGCTTATCGGGGTCCTGTTATAACCAAACCTCCTGCCAATTTTATATACTAAGAAGGGTGACTGTCAGCCCTACAAGGTAGACCAGACTAAGAATCCAGTGTCATATAGATCAGGACTACTTTTATTGGAACTACTGTAGTAGCAGAACCTTGCAGATCTGAATGTGCTTCCTCCTCCCTCACTTTATTTTCGTGTGAAGTAAGCAGGGGGTCTTCTGAGTTGTTTTCTCAAGTTACTATCTTGGCCTGGGCTCAAGCCCCTCTTACTATCTAACCATTGTCCTGGTAGTGGCTGTTCCTGCTGTCCTTCAAGGCCATATCCTCCGTCCTCTGCATTGACTTTCGCCAAAGCATCCGTCCTAACATGGAAAGTGGCTTCAGCTGGTGCTGTTTTTCTCAGAGTAAAGGCGCCTATGATGAGATATGATTGAGGTTTCTGAAATCTCCCCTTATGCTAGAACTAGAGGCCAGGCCATGGAAGTGACTTATAGAAGATTTAAAATGGATATGAGGAGTTATTTCTTGATGCTGCATGTAATCAACCTGTGGAACGTGCTGCCACAGGATTCAATGTTGGACACTAGATGCCTTCAAAAGGGGGACTAGACCAATTTCTAGAGGTCTAGTTTCTCCATGGCTACTTGACTTGATGATGGGTGCTGCCTCCAGGCCCAGGGAAACTCTACCTGTACGTATCTGTGGGCTTCCAAGGTGCCTCTGGTGGGCCACTGTTTGAGAGGGAAGTCATGGTCCTGATCTTGCAGGGCTGTTCTTGCATACTCATGTTCTCATTATCTAAGGCCCTTTTTAAGGGAAAAGATTTTTAAGGCCCAGAGAACACCAGAGTTGTCACTAAACTCTAATTTTAAAAAAAGGCAAGAAGGGGAAATTAATAAATAACAGGCTGGTAAGTAGTCATATTAGTTATATTTCATTTGAATTAAAACTAGATGTAAATGCAATCAAATTTAATGTTTGCACTGCGTCCACCTATTACACAGTTTTCCAAACTGTGTGTCGTGACACTTTAGTGTGTCGCAACACACAGTCTGGTGTGTCGCCACACAACCTGGAAGCGGCAGCGGGGGTGTGCATGGTGGCGGAGGCAGTGGTGCGCCATCAGCGCTTCCGCATTTTAGCGGAGGCTGCCGCCGCCATGCACGCCCACGCCCCCGTGCACCCCCCGCCCCCCCGCCGTGCACGCTCCTGCCACCGCGCACCCCGCTGCACCGCCACCGCTGCCACCGTTGGTGTGTCGCCAACGGCGGCACTTTAGAAAGCACTGACCTATTACTTTGGAAAGTGTGGCCCTCATGGGTATCCATCGCAAGCTAAGATTTTGTCAGAAATGATGAAATGTGCATTGTGAGGTCATGAGGCAAGCTCCTCCCTGACATACTTACATGCAACATGACAATGCAAGTAAGAATGGCGTGGAGCTTGCATGACTACATTGGGATGCATGTCTTGTCATAAGTGTGGGTGGCCATGGTGGCCTCTAGCACATCACCCAACACACAGAGTAGCAATCATTCTAGAGAAAGTTGCCGCCCACCCCTGGTCTAAATATATGAGAACTTTTTTCCCCTTTGGATGAACATACTTTACATACAAACTTAGCAAACTGGAAAGTAGATCAGTGAATGTATTTATTTTAAAGGTAGGAAGCTTTGTCTCTCTTCCCCAATTCAGGAAAGCTCTAGTCTTTCTCCATCATCTCATCCAGACCACATCTGGGTAACTATTACATGAAATTCAATTCCCAGTCGTGTTTTTTGGGGGGAGATAAATTAGCCTTGACAGGCATTGGCATTGACAGAAAGCCTTGCCGTAACAGCTAGGTTATTTGTCTAGCTAACAAATATTATTTTAAAAAGATGGTTATCTTTCTAATGGCTCTGGAGAACCCAGTTGTGTTCGCAGTACCTTTGCTAGACTCTCTGGATGTCTGAGGCTTGTGTCAGTGTCTGAACCAAGAACTGTGTGAAATTCTGAACATATCCTGCCCTCCCTCCCTTGTTTTAGACTCAAAACCCCGTGGAAAAGTAAGAAAGGTGTGTGAGTGAGTGAGTGAGTGAGTGGGAGATGCTTTATAACAATGTCTGTCTATCTTTGTATATCTTTAGCCGGTTCCTTGCCAGCAAACAAAGGAACTGAAAAAAATCAGGAACAGAGAAAATCAAAGGATTGAAAATCCAATGAATATGACTCTGATGAATTGGATGATTCTGAAGATATTAACCAGAGCAAGGAGAGTAATGGAAGCCAAACAGATTTTCTGATTTATTGTCCTAATCAAGTTGAGATGTGGGCAGCCACTGGGTGGTACAGAATAGTCATACTGAATGTGTTTGCGTGTGTGTGTGTGTGTGAGAGAGAGTGTGTGTGCTCACATTTGCTATCTTAAGGACACAGTAGAGCTTATATATAAATAACTCCATAGATTCCATGCGGCTTAAAAGCATTGTACCACGTCCTCCTCTTTCCAATGGGAAAACAGAGAATTAGCAATTCTGAAGTCCAAACATGCACCTTATACTGTATTCCGTTTACCTATTCAAATGTGCAGTCCTATGCCACTTGAAAGTTTGAAGAAAATTGATGTGGAGATAATATGGATGGTTACCTTTAGATAGAAAGCAACAATGAAATTCTTTGCGGTTTACATGAAATGGATAATTTAAAACAAGTGCTAAAAAGGTTTGTCAATTGTGCTAGCTCAGAACGTTTAAAATGGGCATGTTTTGCCAAAAGCTTTGGCTTGTTTATAGGGCTGAAGTTATCTATCATCTATCTATCTATATCTATCATCTATCAATTATCAATCATCTATCATCTACTGTATCTCTATCTCTATCTATCTTCTATCTATCTTCTCTCTATCCATTCCATTTTATCCTACTAATCATAAGAATTTCCCAAGATGACAACAATGAAGTAAAGGATAAATAAAGGATATCAGTAACAATCAGTAAAAACCACAAAAGGTTAAAATAGAGATCCCCCTGCGTTCTTCGCCCACCCTCCGACACGAAAAAGTCATTAAAGTTGCGTATGGCTCGCTCCTTGTTAGAGGTGATCCAGCGTAGAAGTTCCTGGAATCATAATCACGTGATAACCCATGGTCCTAACCGATTGGGGTGGCCCATAAATTTCATCAATAAGTACATTTCCTGTGAAGAAGGCTGGAATTATACTTGGGAATACCCCATTCCTTGTGTGAGGACTTTATATTTTTTTTGCCAACCGTGGATTCCATCTGCTCTGCTGTCCTTCAGAACTGGTCTGGAAGCTTCTCCAACCCATGCAGGACAGAGTGGCTGGAATGGGAAGGGACCCCCTCCTGTCCCCGAGGTCTATTAATTGTCGTAACAGAACCCTGAAAAAGAGTCCAAATTTCTCTCTGCCTCTTCTTATACCAAACAGAGTCCAGGTGGAATTATTTTGAGTTTCTTTCTTACATTTTCCTCTTGTTCAGGGCTGAGTAAACCTTTCTCAAAGTTCTCCCTTAACATCTTTCTCATTCCTTCCCTATTCCCAAGGCCAGCTCTCTACACCAGGGCTGCAAAATACAACACTCTCACAGTTGTTTGTTTATTTACGGCACTTATTTTATTTTATTTTATTTTATTTTATTTTATTTTATTTTATTTTATTTTATTATTTTATTTTATTTTATTTTATTTTATTTATTTTATTTTATTATTTTATATTTTATTTTATTTATTATTTTAATTTAATTTTAATTTTAATTTTAATTTTTATTGTTTTATTTTATTTTATTTTATTTTATTTTATTATTTTAATTTAATTTAATTTATTTATTTTATTTTATTTTTTATTTTATTTTATTTTATTTTATTTTATTATTTTATTTTATTTTATTTTATTTTATTTTATTTTATTTTATTTTATTTTATTTATTATTTTAATTTAATTTAAATTTTATTTTATTTTTATTTTTTATTGTTTTATTTCATTATTTATTTTATTTTATTTTATTTTCTATCCTGCCTTTATTATTTTTATAAATAACTCAAGGTGGGGAACATAATATGTCTCCAGTTCTTCCAAAAAGAAGAAAGGATCCTGTGGCCAATAGTACCAGCCCCAGTTGCAGGAGTGTCTACAGATGGGCCAGGATGATGGCCGTGACCTCATGTTTGAAGCCCCTCCCTATTTACATGCATCACAAGATGGGGCCACAATCTTGAATTTTATGACTCCCTTCGCAGGCACCCCTTCAGCTGGCTTCAGCCTTCTCTCATCACCCTAAGTACCCAGACAAAGTATGTTCTTCCCATCCTTTGCTGTTCTCTGGACAGACTTCTTGGTGTCCCTTTGCCTTGGCTGTGGGAAGAGAGGGCCTGGGACTTTGGCCTCCAAAGTCCAGTCCTTGCTGTACCACTGGGCAAAATCCTTTGCACATTGTGCTTGAACACAAGTTGGTAATCCCTGTTACGTTTATCTTGCTAACGTTGGGAGATAAAGCTCTGAAAAGTGCAAGGAAATTTTTAAATAATACACATGAAAACTTAGTTCCTGTCAATATTTCTGTCCATGTCAATTCATACCTATGGGCAGCTTTTCAGAAAGTGACGGAGGAGTTTTTTAATTTAACAAATGAATTCAAACCATGAAAGATAGGAGACATATCCAAAGAATATGTTAGTAAAATACAATATTATTAAAATACAAATAAGCAAACATAGGATCTCAAATACCATAGAGATTACATTTTTTCAATGTAACCATTATTTATAGAGTTATGAAATTGTCATATCACTTTCATAGGAAAAAACTGAGTTTCATGCTAAAGGTACCTGGTTAACATAATATTTAAAGGTAAAGGTAAAGGTACCCCCCGCACATTTGTGCAGTCGTGTCCGACTCTAGGGGCCGGTGCTCATCTCCGTTTGTTAGCCAAAGAGCCAGCGCTGTCCGAAGACGCTTCCACGGTCATGTGGCCGCATGACACGCGCGGAACGCTGTTACCTACCCACCGAAGTGGTACCTATTCATCTACTAGCATTTGCATGCTTTCGAATTGCTAGGTTGGCAAGAGCTGGGGCTAGTGCAGGAGCTCACTCTGCACGCAGGGCTAGGGATTCGAACCTCCAAACTTGCAATCTTCCGATCAACAAGCCTGGCGTCTTACCCGCTGAGCCACCACGCCCCAACATAATATTTACTCATTAGAATTATAGGCTGTGATGAATTAGATCAACACTAGAAATCTAATCTCTCTAAAGCTGGCTGGGGAATTCTGGGAGTTGAATTCCACACATCTTAGAGTTGCTAAGGTTGAGAAACACTGCTCTAAAGAGTAAATTTAAATAAATAAAATAAATAATAATTAAATAAATACATGATTTTTTAAAAAGCCAAATTTGGGGTGTGGAACAAATCCATGCATTAAGTCATGGTCCAAGAATGGCTTGAGAAGTGGAGGACCGATGGCTAAGTCCACTCTTAGCTTCCTCGGCCTTGGGTCCTGTGTTGCACAGCCATCGGTCCTCCACCTTCTTCTTGCAGAAGATCCAGATGGAAGAGGGTTGGAATCCTAGAACTGAAAGGGTCTCCTTGAACCCTCTGCTCAGGGCAGGAATCCAAACTAAAGCATCCCTGAGAGATGAATTTCCAGGCTCTTCTTGAACAAGGAGAACAGCCTGAAGCTTAATGGAGGGCAGCTTTCAGTCTCCCCGCTGGAGGAGCAAGAGGGATCGCAATGTAAGGTTATGTAAGCAAAGTCCTTGGTGGAATGTGAGGCATCAACCAAGGGTGAGCCCTCTGGGGAGGGCAGCCCACGGAGCTGGAGGGAATCGGGGAAGGGGCCACGTGTCTGAGTGCAGGAGAGGAGCAGGTTGTGCAATTTAAAAGGCACCCAAGATAAACAAGTCAAAGGGAGAGACAGGTTGGTGGTGAATGAAAGCCAGGTTCAAAGGAGCGACGGGAAGAATAGCTTATAAAATCTGAAAAGGGAACGGGCTGCAAGCCGGAGATGGAGTTTTTCACGGGATTTAGGCCCAGAGGAGCCCTTTCCTGTACCTGGGCTGTAATGGTTGGCGATGGAGAAGCAGGGCCCCCTTCCCTTTCTCTTCCCCCATATTGCTGGAGAGGGATAATACAGCACCCTCATCTCATTCATGCCATTGTTTTCTCTGAAAAGAAGTGGGGAAGACCACAACCAAGGGAAAGATGAAGACCTCATTTGCAAGTTACGGGCAGAGAGGGTGAGAATTGCACTGCAGGCTTTCCCCATCCCAATGTGGACACTGTCCGAGGAACGCTGGGTTAGTCTATGGTGGCCAAAAAGTCTGAAGGACTTAGCTTTTCCAACTAAGACATTTTATTTGAAAGCTTAAGCTTTTGTGCACAGCAGCTCACTTCATCAGATGCTTGGAGTGGCCGCTAGAGGGATGTTGGATTTAAATTGGGGTGGGGGGAAGGGAGAGGAAGACAGATTGGTTATGCAGACGCAGGTTAGGTATGAGACCGATCACAAGCAAAGTCTCTTTCCAATTAACAAGTGTGCTAAAACCCATTGTGTTTGCTGAGGCCTTCTGAAATTGCCTGAAACTTTTTGATGTATGGTAGGTGAGTTTGATGTACGGTATGGGGGCGTGGTGGCTCAGCGGGTAAGACGCCAGGCTTGTCGATCGGAAGATCGCAAGTTCGGAGGTTCGAATCCCTAGCCCTGCATGCAGAGTGAGCTCCCGCACTAGCTCCAGCTCTTGCCAACCTAGCAATTCGAAAGCATGCAAATGCAAGTAGGTTAATAGGTACCACTTCGGTGGGATGGTAACAGCGTTCCGCGTGCCTCATGCCGGCCACATGACCGTGGAAGCGTCTTCTGGCTCTTCGGCTGACAAACGGAGATGAGCACCGGCCCCTAGAGTCGGACACGACTGCACAAATGTGCGGGGGGAACCTTTACCTTTTTATGTGAGTTTAGCAATCTCTCGCTCAATGGTGCTGTTAAAACCCCACTTTTCTAAAAGTCAGTTTGCGGTCTGCTATGGAGTGTCCTGGGAGATTGAAATGCCGTGATATTACTTTGTTTTGAGCCTGATGTCAAACATGTGTCCATTAATTCTTTTGCACAAAGGCTGTCCTGAATCCAGAGGGGCATTGCTGGCAGATGATGGTGTATCTCACATTAGAGGAACAGCATGTGAAGGTGCCTCTAACGTTGTCGGGGCCTGTGAGGGTGCTGTTGGTATAGATGTCGGGCAACGTAGACACCTGGGTTTGCTGCAGAGTCTGGTTCCCATGTTAGCATCATTGTCCTGTCCTCTCTTTTTGCTTGTGAGAATCTGCATCAGGTTGGGTGGTTGTCTGTATGCAAGTGAAGACCTGCCATCCGGTGCCTGAGAAAGTGCAGTGTCGTTGTCCAGAATAGGCTGTAGTTTATTAATCATGTGTTTGAGTGGTTTGAGCTATGAGCTGTAGGTGACATCCAGATGTAGGCATTATTTAAGTAAATGTGTGAAGCAGGGCTTCACTGCGGCTGTTCTAGATTTCCAGCTCCACCTTCTCTGCAAAAAGTGCAGAACTCAAAAGCTGCCAGTATCTCCTGAAAGCAGGGGTGTCCATGGTGTGTGTGTGTGTGAGATAAGTCAAGGGGGTGGCTGCAACCACACAATCAACTCTCCCTACCTTTTTTATGTGCATCACACGTATTCAAGGCATGATCATGAATTGGGTCAGTTCTTAAAGCATCCAAAGATGCAACTTGATCAGGTGGAAAAATCCACTGTTCTGCTCAGCAACCTGATTACTGGCTTGACAGTGGTAGTTCAGCAGCCAAAATGTCCTGTTTGGGGCACTGAGATGCTAATTTTGTGCCTGAATGCAATGCATTTGGAATGCCCCTGTGGTTCCAGATGTTAACATCATTAATGCGGCATGCACGCCAAGCAGCTCATGTGCTGGGCTGCTCTGACAAACTTGACCTCTGAATAGCACAAGGAGGGTTGAGACAGTGTCTTGTAGGTTTATTTTGGTGACTTTTGTTTTTTAGCTTTTCCTTGCTTCTACTCATTTGCTGCCAGCCAATCCCGTCCTTTTACAATATTAACAAGTGAATCCCCATACCCTCTTTACAGCTCTTTCATCTGGGACTGGAAAGACTTTCCTCTGAATTAAGAGAAAAACAGGGAAATGATCTGGATGGGCATTGCACTTCTCTGCTGCTCAACCTTCTAAAAATAAATGGGAAACAAAAGACAAATTCCTCTTGTGCACTCGTAAAAATTCAAGGAATTGCTTGAAAGAGCTGGGTCATTTGAACGAAACTTTCTGCAGGATGATGATGATGATGGCCATAATAGAAATTCTTAGAATCTTTGGGTAACTTCCGCTAGCCAGACTGGTTTGGTCTTACGTAAGGCAAATAAATAAAGCAACATCATCTCTAAAATTGCCAGACATCTCTCCTTCACTCTCTGCCCCTTCACCTAACACTGCCTAACCGGCTTGCTTTTATATTGCTTGGCCTTGAGTTAGAACAGAGACCACCAGCGTGAAAAAAATCTGAGCCGTTCTGCATGCCTTTCGAATGGGGGAGGACCGGGGAACCAAGTTTGCAAATGTTTTGCTGAGAAGGTCATGCATTAAGCCAAGCACTGAAAGGTAAAATGATAAATAGTGAGGTCATCCTTTGTAGAATTGCTGTCCAGGTGGTGAAGAGCTGGAGGTCTGAGAGTTGGGGGGGGGGGGGGGGAAGGACGGAAGGGAGAGGGAGAGGAGTAACTTCCTCTTACATTATGGCCACTTTTATCATTTGTCCTTTCTCTTAATAGCTTAGTTCAAAATCTCTAAGCGAGCTTTGACATAAGCGATAACTTTAATCAGCAAATTGCATGGTCCTCTGGAAAATTGGCAGTGACGGTGATGGTGGTTTGTTTGAGGGTCCCCCCCCCTCCCAGGGAGCCCACCACTCTCAATTAGATATTTCACAGCTCTGCTACAACTTTGCTCTGCCTGTGCTGCTCCTTGCCCATAGATATGCCCCTGGCAGCTCAGATGACATCCCGTACATGTCACGAAAGCGTCTCTGGCCACTGCAAATGTGTATCCCTGTCTATTTGTTACTCTTTCCTGTGCCCGGACACAGTGGGGCTGTAACTACTACTTCACTCTTAGTGGCCACTTAAACAGGGAAGAAAAGGAATACTTGCCAGCGGTGTGTGTGTGTGTGTGTGTGTCTGCTTTGCCTGATGGGGGGGGGGGGGAGTGTGTTGAAAAAATAAAGATAGCAGCCATGGTTATGCAATGGAAGCCCCCCCCTTCCATGTGCCTTACATGTGCTGAGGGAGTTAAGGAGTTTTGAGGATCACCTTTTTAGGGTCTTCAAATTGGCCAGTGCTGTCGTCCCCCCCCCTCCCACCCCCCACCCTTTCAACTAAACAAACAGCCGTGTGTGTTCTGGTAAAGTGGTGATGCTAACAATGGTGCTTGCTTAAGGCGATAGGATCTGGAGAACAGAGATCAATCTTAGCTGAAATCCATCACTGGCCTGTTTGCCTGGCCCATACAGGGTGGCTCGAGTGTCACGCAAATGCCAACATTCAGTTTACAAATGAACCCCAAAGGGGAGAGTTTTAGCAGATTGTGCCACAGTTGATGTTCTTTTATTGCTGCTCTGGGGTAACAACATTAACAACCACAGAAATGGAAAGTGCCAGCCTCCCAGCCTGCCTGGGTCTCCGGCTGAAATTAGGCTGGGTGAATTGGCCAGGAAGGGGATCGCTTGGACAGCGGTTTTTAAAAATTATTCTAATCAGACTTTCCACAACAGTTTGTAGTTTAAAAAAAATCACTCTAACTAGCATCTATTTCCAAAATGTAAATTAAACACTAAGAATTGAGTGGTGTATCTATCAGCGTAAGAGCTTTCAGGCACAGCCTACTTGTATTTGAATAGACAACCATATTATCAGGTATCAAAAAATCAAAGATGATGGCAGTCAACCCACAATGAAATCCTCATTCCATTTTTTGTGCATTGCATGTATGATATATGTAAAAAGTTTTGTAGTTGCAGTGGTGGCCGCCATCTTGACTTTTTTGACTGCCCTCCCAAGACACCTATATAGGTTATGGTGTATTACTGGGGAACCAAACATGTTACCAAGATGGAACAAACTTTTCTTTTGCCAAATCTAATTCTTGAGATAGTGCCCAACTCAGTAGCACTGACAGCTACCAATACTGAATGTTGTTAAATCAGAAGATCTTTATTTATTTGATTCTATTATTAATTTGGTTTGGATGCATAATAGCCCACACTCTAGCCAGCATTCCCGAAGAAATTAAAATCCAGAATAAATGTGTGAAATTTCGGATTCTAACAAAATCAGTCCCGGGGCTATTTAGCATTGTGGTAGAGAAAGGAAAAGTCCTGGGATGAAAACAGCAACAACAACAATCATCATGCCGGGATGTCTGCAGATGTGATCAGAAAAAGTCAAGATGGTGGCCACAATGGTGCCATTGAATCTCTGCCTGCTTTCTATGCGCATGGCACATACATGCATGACAGGCATCAAAAACAGGTGGAGCTTCGATGGTACCATCGTGGTGGCCATCCTGACTTTTTTGACCACATCTGCAGACACCCTTGCACCTGTGCTTTGCAGGCCTTTATGGAAAGAGAATTCCAGCCCTTCCGTGCTTAGCCCCACTGAACAGAGGCTTTCCCCCCGAGGAAAATACGGTCTCTATTATTGCTCTGCTGTGTTTGCAATCACATACCCACGGCATGACTCTGCTAGGAGTTGTGCTTGGCTGTAGCAGTTCAGCAAAGACCCATTTCTTTCGCCAAGAAGGCTCTGAAAGTCAATGATTCTATTATGTGTATTTTCACTTATTTGATCTTCTCTTTTGTGTATTTATGTTTTTAATGTTTTTTTTAAAAATGTAAGCTGGCTTGAAGGCTGGATTTCAACAGAAAAGGAGTGTATAAACCAATGAAAGGAATTAAATGATTCAGTGCTGGAAGTATACCTTAAATATCTCCTCTAAATGTCATCTGTCGCAAAGATCAGTATGGTATAGATTAGGGATAAAAGCAGGTTCCAGTCTCTACTCACTTCTGGCACTGACAGAGTAACTTTCAGCTGTTTGCTTGCTATATTTTAGCTAGTCCTACCTCACAGGCCTGTTGTGACGACAAAATGGCAGCTCATGGGAAGCATTAAGCTTCTTAGACAAACTTTAGGAAAGCCCATTTCTTCAATACTTTGATTCACAAGACTGAGAAGACTCTAGCAAAAGAACTACAGTTCTAACATTTTACACAATTCTGACATTTTTCTCCATTGGGGGATATCACAGTAACCCTTCCTTCCTCTATATCTCCCCTCCCTCCCTCCCTCCCTCCCTCCCCTCTCTCTCTCCTTCCTTCCTTCCTTCCTTCCTTCCTTCCTTCCTTCCTTCCTTCCTTCCTTCCTTCCTTCCTTCCTTCCTTCCCTCCATCCCCATCCCTCCACCCCTCCTCCCATTCCTTCCCTCCCATTCCTTCCCTCCCTCTCTTTCCCTCCCTCGCTTTCCCTCCCTCTCCTTCCCTCCCTTTCCTTCCTTCCTTCCTTCCTTCCTTCCTTCCTTCCTTCCTTCCTTCCTTCCTTCCTTCCTTCCTTCCTTCCTTCCTTCCTTCCTTTTCTATTTTACTTTCCTCTTCTCCTTCTTTTCGTGCAAACGCAAAGGAGCCCACCCTGAACCAGACATTGGGAGTCTACAGCATGGTGTTTTTTGGAAACAGGCCCAGACTTTTACCTATCTTTTCAGCTATTCACGTGGTTTTTATTTTCCCAGCTGGGCTTCCTTTGATACGCCACAGCCCGCCACGACCCCTTCCGCCAGGACTCATTAATGCGAGGAGTGACCAGAATTTCACCAAATACAAAGCACTGAATGGGAAACAGTTGCTGGCCCAGTTTGATGAGCAAGAGGATCGGACAATGGAGGGTGTGAAAAAAATCTGCCAGGGACGAGGGTAATACAGGGAGTGGGAAGAGACAGACAGCTCCTTCTGCGACCTTTCCCGAGAGCCAAGCAGAAGCTGCCACGCAAACTCACAACCCAATGTGATGCCTTTTGTTCGGTGCAGACTAAACTTTCCGTGTATTGTTTGGCTTTCAGTCTGTTTTTTTTAATTTTGATAGTTTCCACCCTTTATGTCTTTTTTTGAACTTTCCTTGCCTACCATATACAATTTCTTCTTTTAGAACTTTTTTGCGGCAACAGTAATGCAGGCTGATGCTGTATAAACCTTTGGCTGGCCATGCAGCCCTTCCAGGGAGCAACTCTGCGCTCGGAAGAGGCCAACATAATGCACAGCCCATAATTTCCCTGGCGAGCCCGGGCTCTGCAGAGGATCCAGGAGCTTCATGTGCTGAACGAGACAGCCGGGCTTCCAGAGGAATATAGGCCAACTAAGTGGAAGATGGAAGTGCTGTGCCTCCATGTTTCATTGCTGCAATATTGCACAATATTGCATAATAAGTTGCCTAAACTTATAGAAATAGGTGGCACAGAAATGCTGGCAAATAGAAAATAAATAAAGCAAACATGCAGTTTTGGAAACATTATTTCCAAATAACCTTGCTAAAATTTTTGCAGAACTGCCTTAGTTGCTAAACTTGGAATTTTGAATTACCACTAATACAACAAAGCATAACTTACATAATACTATCACTGTCTCTTGGTTCCAAAATATGAAACTAGATAGGTGTCCATTTGAATGAATTTTTTTCTGCATTCCTATTCCAGGCACATGAAGAGCAAAGATTTGAGTGAATCTTAGTGATTTTGTCAGCAACATGCTCTGCAAACCAGTCAATGATCAGCACATCACAAAGTTTAGGACACAGAATGATGGTTTTAAATTACAGAAAGGAAGGCAAGTTCTGGCTGAATGATAGGGAAAAATTCCTAAGACCAGTTCAAGAGAGGAATAGGTTCTAAAGGAAGTGTACATCCCTCTTCACTACTTGTGTTCAAGTAGAAACTGGGTAGCTCTCTGCTGGCGATGCTTTAATTTGGATTAGTACACCAGAGCTTTCCAAACTGTGTGTCGGGACACATTAGTATGTCGGCTGCAGTGTCTGGGTGTGTCGCGGCTGCTGCTGCCTCCGAGCCCTGCCAGGATTCCGCGCAGGTCCTAGTGCCTGCCTTGTGCCTTGCTGCCTCCAAACCTGCCCTGCCAGGATTCGACGCAGGTCCTAGTGCCTGCCTTGTGCCTGGCTGCCTCCAAACCTGCCCTGCCAGGATTCGACGCAGGTCCTAGTGCCTGCCTTGTGCCTGGCTGCCTCCAAACCTGCTGTGATTCTGCGCAGGTCCTAGTGCCTGCCTTGTGCCTGGCTGCCTCCAAACCTGCTGTGATTCCGCGCAGGTCCTAGTGCCTGCCTTGTGCCTGGCTGCCTCCAAACCTGCTGTGATTCCGCGCAGGTTCTAGTGCCTGCCTTGTGCCCTGCTGCCTCCAAACCTGCTCTGCCAGGATTCCGCGCAGGTCCTAGTGCCTGCCTTGTGCCTTGCTGCCTCCAAACCTGCTCTGCCAGGATTCCGCGCAGGTCCTAGTGCCTGCCTTGTGCCTGGCTGCCTCCAAACCTGCTCTGCCAGGATTCCGCGCAGGTCCTAGTGCCTGCCTTGTGCCTTGCTGCCTCCAAACCTGCTCTGCCAGGATTCCGCGCAGGTCCTAGTGCCTGCCTTGTGCCTTGCTGCCTCCAAACCTGCTGTGATTCCGCGCAGGTCCTAGTGCCTGCCTTGTGCCTGGCTGCCTCCAAACCTGCCCTGCCAGGATTCGACGCAGGTCCTAGTGCCTGCCTTGTGCCTGGCTGCCTCCAAACCTGCTCTGCCAGGATTCCGCGCAGGTCCTAGTGCCTGCCTTGTGCCTTGCTGCCTCCAAACCTGCTCTGCCAGGATTCCACGCAGGTCCTAGTGCCTGCCTTGTGCCTGGCTGCCTCCAAACCTGCCCTGCCAGGATTCGACGCAGGTCCTAGTGCCTGCCTTGTGCCTGGCTGCCTCCAAACCTGCTGTGATTCCGCGCAGGTTCTAGTGCCTGCCTTGTGCCTGGCTGCCTCCAAACCTGCTGTGATTCCGCGCAGGTCCTAGTGCCTGCCTTGTGCCTGGCTGCCTCCAAACCTGCTGTGATTCCGCGCAGGTCCTAGTGCCTGCCTTGTGCCTGGCTGCCTCCAAACCTGCTGTGATTCTGCGCAGGTCCTAGTGCCTGCCTTGTGCCTGGCTGCGTCCAAACCTGCTGTGATTCTGTGCAGGTCCTAGTCCCTGCCTTGTGCCTTGCTGCCTCCAAACCTGCTGTGATTCCGTGCAGGTTCTAGTGCCTGCCTTGTGCCTGGCTGCCTCCAAACCTGCCCTGCCAGGACTCAGCGCAGGTCCTAGTGCCTGCCTTGTGCCCTGCTGCCTCCAAACCTGCTCTGCCAGGATTCCGCGCAGGTCCTAGTGCCTGCCTTGTGCCCTGCTGCCTCCAAACCTGCCCTGCCAGGATTCCACGCAGGTCCTAGTGCCTGCCTTGTGCCTGGCTGCCTCCAAACCTGCCCTGCCAGGATTCCATGCAGGTCCTAGTGCCTGCCTTGTGCCTGGCTGCCTCCAAACCTGCTGTGATTCCGCGCAGGTCCTAGTGCCTGCCTTGTGCCTGGCTGCCTCCAAACCTGCTGTGATTCCGCGCAGGTCCTAGTGCCTGCCTTGTGCCTGGCTGCCTCCAAACCTGCTGTGATTCTGTGCAGGTCCTAGTGCCTGCCTTGTGCCTGGCTGCCTCCAAACCTGCTGTGATTCTGCGCAGGTCCTAGTGCCTGCCTTGTGAATGGCTGCGTCCAAACCTGCTGTGATTCTGTGCAGGTCCTAGTCCCTGCCTTGTGCCTTGCTGCCTCCAAACCTGCTGTGATTCCGTGCAGGTTCTAGTGCCTGCCTTGTGCCTTGCTGCCTCCAAACCTGCCCTGCCAGGACTCAGCGCAGGTCCTACTGCCTGCCTTGTGCCTCGCTGCCTCCAAACCTGCCCTGGCAGGATTCCGCGCAGGTCCTAGTGCCTGCCTTGTGCCTTGCTGCCTCCAAACCTGCTGTGATTCTGCACAGGTCCTAGTACCTGCCTTGTGCCTCGCTGCCTCCAAACCTGCCCTGGCAGGATTCCGCGCAGGTCCTAGTGCCTGCCTTGTGCCTTGCTGCCTCCAAACCTGCTCTGCCAGGATTCCGCGCAGGTCCTAGTGCCTGCCTTGTGCCCTGCTGCCTCCAAACCTGCTCTGCCAGGATTCCACGCAGGTCCTAGTGCCTGCCTTGTGCCTGGCTGCCTCCAAACCTTCTGTGATTCCACACAGGTCCTAGTACCTGCCTTGTGCCTCGCTGCCTCCAAACCTGCCCTGGCAGGATTCCGCACAGGTCCTAGTGCCTGCCTTGTGCCTGGCTGCCTCGAAACCTGCCCTGCCAGGATTCCACGCAGGTCCTAGTGCCTGCCTTGTGCCTGGCTGCCTCCAAACCTGCTGTGATTCTGCACAGGTCCTAGTACCTGCCTTGTGCCTCGCTGCCTCCAAACCTGCCCTGGCAGGATTCCGCGCAGGTCCTAGTGCCTGCCTTGTGCCTTGCTGCCTCCAAACCTGCTGTGATTCTGCACAGGTCCTAGTACCTGCCTTGTGCCTCGCTGCCTCCAAACCTGCCCTGGCAGGATTCCGCGCAGGTCCTAGTGCCTGCCTTGTGCCCTGCTGCCTCCAAACCTGCCCTGCCAGGATTCCGCGCCGGTCCTAGTGCCTGCCTTGTGCCTGGCTGCCTATAAACCTGCTGTGATTCTTCACAGGTCCTAGTACCTGCCTTGTGCCTCGCTGCCTCCAAACCTGCCCTGGCAGGATTCCGCGCAGGTCCTAGTGCCTGCCTTGTGCCCTGCTGCCTCCAAACCTGCTCTGCCAGGATTCCACGCAGGTCCTAGTGCCTGCCTTGTGCCTAGCTGCCTCCAAACCTGCTGTGATTCCGCACAGGTCCTAGTGCCTGCCTTGTGCCTTGCTGTCTCCAAACCTGCTCTGCCAGGATTCCGGGCAGGTCCTAGTGCCTGCCTTGTGCCCTGCTGCCTCCAAACCTGCTCTGCCAGGATTCCGTGCAGGTCCTAGTGCCTGCCTTGTGCCTAGCTGCCTCCAAACCTGCTGTGATTCCGCACAGGTCCTAGTGCCTGCCTTGTGCCTTGCTGCCTCCAAACTTGCCCTGCCAGGATTCTGCGCAGGTCCTAGTGCCTGGCTGCCTCCAAACCTGCTGTGATTCCGCGCAGGTCCTAGTGCCTGCCTTGTGCCCTGCTGCCTCCAAACGTGCTGTGATTCCGCACAGGTCCTAGTGCCTGCCTTGTGCCTTACTGCCTCCAAACCTGCTGTGATTCTGCACAGGTCCTAGTACCTGCCTTGTGCCTGGCTGCCTCCAAACCTGCCCTGCCAGGATTCCACGCAGGTCCTAGTGCCTGCCTTGTGCCTGGCTGCCTCCAAACCTGCTGTGATTCTGCACAGGTCCTAGTACCTGCCTTGTGCCTCGCTGCCTCCAAACCTGCCCTGGCAGGATTCCGCGCAGGTCCTAGTGCCTGCCTTGTGCCTTGCTGCCTCCAAACCTGCTGTGATTCTGCACAGGTCCTAGTACCTGCCTTGTGCCTCGCTGCCTCCAAACCTGCCCTGGCAGGATTCCGCGCAGGTCCTAGTGCCTGCCTTGTGCCTCGCTGCCCCCAAACCTGCCCTGGCAGGATTCCGTGCAGGTCCTAGTGCCTGCCTTGTGCCCTGCTGCCTCCAAACCTGCCCTTCCAGGATTCCACGCAGGTCCTAGTGCCTGCCTTGTGCCTTGCTGCCTCCAAACCTGCTCTGCCAGGATTCCGCGCAGGTCCTAATGCCTGCCTTGTGCCCTGCTGCCTCCAAACCTGCCCTGCCAGGATTCTGCGCAGGTCCTAGTGCCTGCCTTGTGCCTGGCTGCCTCCAAACCTGCTGTGATTCCACGCAGGTCCTAGTGCCTGCCTTGTGCCCTGCTGTAAGAGCGTGTCGCTAAATGATGCATGTCTAAAAAGTGTGTCACCAGCATGAAAAGTTTGGAAAGCTCTGTACTACACTCTGTCGTCTCAAAGGCCCCATCCTTTAGACCCGTTTCCCCCGGGCTGAGGAGGTTGGTTTATTATGCCTCACGTTTGGTGCAAGGTTACTGGAGATTTAAGGTGCCTTTATGCAAGCAAATTGACTGGGAACTCACAGCAACTTCAACCGCAGTGCTGAAGTTTGTGACGCCTCCCAAGATAGGTCCTTAGTTGGGGAGCAACAGTTTTTCAACACCAGATGCTGAGACTTGCCACAGAAGATAAGAATTTTTACCACCATTGAGGTCCCCATTTGATCTTGTCTTCCTCTGAATTTATCCCATGGCACACTATAAACCTGTTGTGTCTTGTAACTCAGGAAAAACCAATGTACTGTATGTTTTACAGCATAAATTTGTGAATTGGAGTTCATCTCATCAGATACATGGGCTGTTGTCAAGGGCACAGTTGGAGTGATGAGGCCATGACTGGCTTACCTCCACTAATACCTGACAAAGAGGACCAATATCCAGACTAATAGCTCTTCTATCCAGTGGCAATGATCACTACCAGACAGTTGGAAACCCTTCTCCCAATGTTGGAGTCCTTTTCTACAAAGTTCAGGAGAGATGCGTTTCTGTTTCTTGAAAGTCATAATGAGTAGCTTCAAACTCATTTTGCATGATGGGGGACAACGATTGGCTCTGAAGGTCCAGTCTGGATCGTTCTGAACATCCTATGTTTTATGCCTTGTTCTCCTGTCCAACCCAGAAAGTAACTGGCGGAGGTCACAAATGTGGCCCCTTTGGCCAGGCACATTTTCTAAATGATGATGTACCCAAGTAAGGAGTCCCACTGGGGGTAGACATTAACTTTATTAAGGGTCGAGGCCTTTCCTTCTCCCCCTGAAATCTTAGAAGGCCTTCAGACCTTGTATCCCCTCCAGACTCTAAGAGCGTCCATTTCAAAGCAGGGTGCACAAATCATTTTAGCAAAAAACGGGATTTGCTTTGGACATGACCTTTTGACTCTTGCTTTGAAAATTTAACCTCTGAAGATCTGAAAAGTCCCTCAGTCAACACCCTTTGGAAAGACTATTTATTAGCAGGGGATAGTAGGGCGTTTCTTTCTGCATCAGTGCTGGAGAAATAAAAGCAAAATGAAATTTATGGCTGCTTGCTTATTTGGTGACACGAAGGCTGTTTCAGCCAAAGCCCTCATCTGGAGGATACTCCATCCTAGTGATGTGTATTGCTAAACACAACTGCACAACTGCTGTAGGGTAAAGTGTATTCTGTTTATCTAAAATCCACATCATTATCACACTTGGTCCTTTAGGTTAAGGACCACCCTATTTTAGGTAGGTCCATCGCAGGACTTGTATCCTGGTTTGCAAAGCCCCAATAGGAGGGCTGCATGTTCTGAGCAACGAGGTTTCCATTGCAAACTGGAAATTTGTATTGGGTTCTCCTCCAAACAGTGTTTTATCCTGTTACATTACTATTCGTACGTTACTCCCCCATTTCTCCAGGGAATGGGATGGAGGATTGCCCAGCACTAACGCTTCCTGGGGAAAACTCAATCAATGGATGCCAGTTCCGGTTTGCTTTTGAAACAAATTGATAACCAGTGCTGAAAGCACTGAAATGAAGATGTCCTAACAAAGATCAAGAAAATAGGAATCAAATGGAATGGAAATTGCCAGGCAGAATCTTAATATCTACCAACATTGCGCAGTCAGTCTTATAAAATAATCTATCCATTCCATTCCAAGTGTTTTATAATGGATCTACACAAGGCTGGCTCAGTCTTGTTAATAACAAGGGAGTTGCTGATATTTTTACAGGTACGTATGTTTCGGGGGCATTTGTCAAGACAGTTCATACATCTGGGAGGGAATGGTGGAAAACATGTAGAGAATCCTACTCCCTTTCTTTGAGTGCTCCAGCATCCATGGATCCTAGATTTCTGAAGCTTTACTAAGGACAGACCACTAGGCATAGGGGTGTCCACTGGACATGGTAACAAAAGTCCAGATGGTGGCCACAGTGGTGTGTTCAAAGCTCTGCCTGTTTTTTATGGTGGAGCTTCAATCACGCCATTGCGGCCGCCATCTTGATTTTTGTTTACTATGCCCTGTGGACACTCTTCCCATTCGGGGCAAAGATGATACAACCTTTTTTTGGCCAGGCTATAATCCTGTCATCAATCAAAATAAAACTATGAACAGGTCAGGTATAGCAAGTGTTTCTTTTCAAGTATTCTGGGAGAATAATGTTAGATTTTGGATCAAAAAATGTCCATTAAAAATGAAAGCTATATTTTGAACATTTTGGAGAGATGCGTAGGCTTGTGTATGTGTATGTGTATGTGTATGTGTATGTGTATGTGTGCTTGTGTATGAATGATGCATAATTCTTTGAAATTTTCAGGGATCCTTTTCCTTTTCATATATTTTTGGTAAATATTTGCAATTATTCTGATTAAAAAATAAATAATCTGTCCTGTTGCCTGTGCCAGGACTTATCTCTGTTCTTCCACATCCCTTAGCTTACCTGTCCTAAAGCCTGGAGATGGATGGTTATTTCTCTCAGTTCTTATTTATACTTCCTACTTTTATGGGGTGGGGAAAACATGAGATAATAATTTCAAACTGAATTTGGGAGGAAGGAAAACAGAGACCCTTCCAGATGTCTAGCTCATGATTTTATCCCATACTGTCACAGTGTAACTTACATTTGAATTAGCATTCCCTTGCCCGTATTTTTTGTACCTATTCTGGCATTCATATCATTAAAGGTAAAGGTCCCCCCCACACATTTGTGCAGTCGTGTCCGACTCCAGGGGCCGGTGCGCATTTCCGTTTGTTAGCCGAAGAGCCAGCGTTGTCCAAAGATGCTTCCGCGGTCATGTGGCCGCATGACGCGCGCGGAACACTGTTACCTACTCCCCGAAGTGGTACCTATTCATCTACTTGCATTTGCATGCTTTCGAATTGCTAGGTTGGCAAGAGCTGGAGCTAGTGCGGGAGCTCACTCTGCATGCAGGGCTAGGGATTCGAACCTCTGAACTTGCAATCTTCCGATCAACAAGCCTGGCATCTTACCCACTGAGCCACCACGCCCCTTTTAGCCATACCATTATCTTTATCATATTTTTTTGATCTTTATGATCTTTGATTTTTATGATCTTTTATCATATCATTATGATGCATGAAATTCTGTGGGCAGAAATGGTTGTGGACTCCAGCCAGGGATTATGGGATTTGCTGCCTTCAACATTAGCCAGTCAGTGGTTGTTCTTTCTTTCTGTCTATCTGCAGGTCCTTCACTCACTCATTTCATCCGAACAAGCAGGGGTAGGGGTCCTGGGACTGACTGCATTCCCCTTCCTTGCAGCAGAATAGGAAGAAATTGTTAATGGCTTGCTTCCTGTCCTGTCCTGCCCTCACCCCACCCACTGTCCACCGTAAACACGAGTCCTTTGAAATCCAGCCATGGGATTTGAATGGGCTCCAAAGTGTGTGGGTTGTGGGGCGAGGAATTCAGGGAGAAACTTGAGGGGAATTAACTCTTTGGACATGACCACTCTCAAGGAAAGGGGAAGGCCTGTGAAATGTCTGTCTGTTGGAAGGATGATACAAGTAGGTTGGCATCTGAGGAACAACCAGATTTTTTACAGATGGAAAGAAATGGGGGAAGAACAAATACAAGGTCATTTAACTACCCAATGATATTGGCATCATCTAACAAAAGTATTGATTATTATATTCAATTTCTACCTTGCCTTTCAACTTCAAGGAATACTCAGTTTTGATTAGTAAATCTTGGTAGGGTTCACACAACACATTAAGCCCCAAAGCTGGATTAACAAAATATAATATCGTTCAAATAACATGACTTAAGTAGATAACCTGATTCACATAAATGCTATTACATCTGTAACGTCATTCATAAGTGGGATGGAAAGAATGTGGGGTTATAAAAAAGTCAAATGGGGGAAGGTGTAACAGAGAATTGGTCATCCCTGGTGAGGATGTGTAACAATCCAATTACATGAGTTCTGTAGCTGATCTGGGAAACAGAAACCATCATAGGCAGAAATCAATCTTTCTGACTAAGAATAAGCTCACTTTCTAAAAGATAAGGAAAGGTGGTGAAACAAGAAGATATTTTTACTGCAACCAGGAAGAGGCTTTCATCCATGTACAAAGTGATAACACAACAATTGTTTTCATGTTGCACCATAAATTTTACCTGTGAGAGTAAGAATAATAATAATAATGATGATATCCCCCCCTTTCCCAGGAACTCAAGGAAACTTGTATGTAGTCATCCTTCATTGTACACCTACAACAACAACCTGTGAGTTAGCCTGGGCTGAGAGAGTGACTGGCCCTAAATCACAAAGTGGCCTTCCTTGGCTCAGCCTGGTCTTGAACCAGGGTCTTCCCAGGTCCAGCATGACCTCTGAACCATCATACCCCCTGCCTCTGAAGATTCCATTTGTTATATTTGTATTATATTGCCACTTCAATCTTGTATTCTTCTCCCTCCCCTTCAACAGCTGCAACGCTATTGGCTACTCTTCCCTATTGACTGACAGAGGATGAAGAACTGATCTTCAGAAACACTGAGCATCTTATTCAGCAACCATTTTTGCTACTAGATTTCTGTCAGCGGCTGGTTCTAGAGGGGAGACCCATCCTTCTTAGTCTATCAACCCCCAAATGTTTCCTCATACAAATGTTTCCTAGCCCTTGACATGGAAGGAACACATAGGATCTCCCGGCCTGTCGAGTTCTGACTGTCAAGTCAGAATATAGACCATAATTTAATTTCAAGCACAATGTTCTTCAGCAGAGTCAAAGTCAACTCTGTGTGCATCAAAATCCAAGAGGGGAAAATCATCTGGCTCTGGGAATGAAGGCAAATGTCTAGTGTTATTATTTCTCCCCTAGCAATCTACCTTTGAATCTGGGATGTCCTTATTGCTATATTCTAAATTGGAATATTCCACAAACCACTAACAATATTTTATTACTGGTGATGTTTCAAAATAGCTTCCAATTGTGATGGCTGAAAATAGAACAGATTTCAATTCAATATAAGGAAAAACTTACTGGTGATAAGATCTATACCACAGTGGAACAGTCTGCCTATCAAGGTGGAGGTTCTCCATCTCTGGAGGTTTTGAAGAAGAGGCTAGGCCAGAGCTTTCCAAACTTTTCATGTTGGTGACACACTTTTTACACATGCATCATTTCGCGACACACTCTTACAGCAGGGCATCATTTCGCAACACACTCTTACAGGGCACAAGGCAGGCACTAGGACCTGCGTGGAGAAGATGGAGGGAGGCAGGATTCAGCGGTGAGCTGGGGTGGCAAGGCGGTCTCGGAGACTGCGGTCTCCCAGGCGGCTTTCATGCCTCAGGTGGGACTAGAACTCTCAGTCTCCTGGTTTGCCATTGGCTCCTTCCTAGGGCTGAGAGAGGGTGACTGGCCCAAGGTCTTACAGGGCACTGGCCTGAAGGTCTTACAGGGCACAAGGCAGGCACTAGGACCTGCGTGGAGAAGATGGAGGGAGGCAGGATTCAGCGGTGAGCTGGGGTGGCAAGGCAGTCTCGGAGACTGCGGTCACCCAGCTGGCTTTCATGCCTAAGGCGGGACTAGAACTCACCGTCTCCTGGTTTCTAGCCCAGCACCTTAACCACTACACCAAACTTTTCTCAGCAGTCTCTTTAGCCCTGGCAATTTGGTGGAATGGAATGCTGTGTTGGGACACTGGGGTTTATTGCCTGCAAAGATGTTAAACTTCCTTGGTGTTATATGGCCCACCTCCCCACATCCTATCTGCAAGTTGCTGATCTGTCCTTGTCCTATGCAGATGCCTGCATAGGCCAACCATGAGTTCTTCATGATGCAACTAAAATGGGTTTCTCACACCAAGCCACCAGAGAGCAGTGTCTTAACACTGGTGAAGTTCCATTGGTGAAACTGTTGAGTAATTGCGGCATTCTGGCAGGAGACTTTGACTAAGAAGGTAGCAGCCTGATCGTGCTTACAGTAGGGCACAGTCAGGTTAAGAAAACATTGACTTATGTTTTCAAGTGGCTCCTGGGTCAGTTGCTACCAAGACATGAAAACCGAACGAATCGTGGCTGTATCTTAAGGAAACCGAACCCTGAGATTCTGTGATTTGCTGGAGTCACTAGTAGGTAAGCAGCCTTTATAGACAAAGGACCTACCAAGCAACCTGTCTTAAACAAATCTGCCAGTGTTGTGAGTTTCATGTTGTGTTCTATATCAGCTCTAGGTCCTGCACCTGTATGAGGCCTTCACAGATCTTCACAGACGTCCAGGAAACAGGAATCAGCAGCTATTGAAAATTAGATCCACCCTATTTATTTTTCTTACCAGAGCTCTTCTGCTTTGGCTATGGTTCCCTTTTTTGTAACTGTCCATATTTAAATATAATAATTCTCATGTAACTTTTCTCTCTTTTTTTGTAAATAATAACCCTCCTATATGTTCTAGAGGAGGAATAGAGCATGAAGAAAGGTGTATGATGTTATAATCTCATTCCTTGAGACAAACTCAGTAGGAAGGAGCAACGGAACCCGTCCCTACATCCAAAGAGCATTGTCTTATTTGGGTTTTCTTAACACAATACTTTAATGTACTAGCTCTTGCCTGATGTGTTAAATAGATAGACTTTTAAAGGTCAGATTAAAAACTCTTCTTAATTGTTTATTCTGATTTATAATTCTTATTATTCTGGCTACTTTTGTTATTTATTCAATATTGTCTTGATTTTCATAATGGTTTTGATTATTTTTATTTGCAGCATTGATCTAAAGTTACTAAAATCTGTACTCAGTTTTATATAGCTGGTACATTTCTTTTTTTCTTGTTCTTATTTCTTTTCTGCTTTTATCCTGGGATGTGCTTTTAAATGTCTAAAATCATCTCCACCTCCACCTCCACCTCCACCTCCACCTCCACCTCCACCTCCACCTCCACCTCCATCTCCATCTCCATCATCTCCATCTCCATCTCCATCTCCATCTCCATCTCCATCTACATCATCTCCATCTCCATCTCCATCTCCATCTCCATCTCCATCTCCATCTCCATCTACATCTACATCTACATCTACATCATCTACATCTACATCTACATCATCTCCATCTCCATCTCCATCTCCATCTCCATCTCCATCTCCATCTCCATCTCCATCATCTCCATCTCCATCTCCATCTCCATCTCCATCTCCATCTCCATCTCCACCTCCACCTCCACCTCCACCTCCACCTCCATCTCCATCTCCACCTCCATCTCCATCTCCATCTCCATCTCCATCTCCATCTCCATCATCTCCATCTCCATCTCCATCTCCATCTCCATCTCCATCTCCATCTCCATCTCCATCTCCATCTCCATCTCCATCTCCATCTCCATCTCCATCTATTGTCCAAAGTGTTCACTCTGTTTCACCTTTGCCTAGAATTGAAGGGAGTGGGGGAAATCCAAGCAGAGGATGGAGAACTGTGGTGGTGGACTGATTCCAACTGGAATCTGAGTGGGGGGAGATCCCCTTCCCCTTCCCCTTCCCCTTCCCCTGAATGAAGATTCTCTTCCTCTAGTTTCCTTCTTTGTTACAATGATCACATGCTCATGAAATGGTAATGTGACCATATTGAACTGCATAGTAGGAAATCATGGAAAATGGGAGGAAGACACACCCTTGGGACATAAAAAGAGTGGAGATCTTACAAAATAAGATGACTCCCTGTGGAAGAGGCAAGAAAAAACCCCAGGAACATTAACTACTCCAAATGTTGGGGAGGTGGGAAGTGATCTGGCGTTGACTTTTTTGACCATACCCTGAGGAAGTCCTCAGCTGTGGCAAAGATCTTCGGTGGAAAATTATGGAACATGCTTCTCCCCAAAGAACAGCTATCGCTGTCCTTCGTAGCTTTCCACAAGTCAGTAAAGACATTTGTCCCACTGTTCGGCCCTGATTGAACTGATTGAGTTGGGTGCTCGCTCCATCTTCGGTGGATATCTTGTTCTGTTTGGCTAGGTTGGTTTGCTTAGTTTGCTGTTTTTATTGTTTTTATGCAAGCTTGTACTGTGGATGTTTTCACTGGTTTTGTATTCTATGTAGGCCACTGAGTCTTTGGTTGCAGCGGGATAGAAATGTGAAAAACAAACAAAATGTCATTGTTTTATTTGCTCACTGTGTTGTATACCACCTATTGTCAGATGGGTGGGGTGGACTACAAATGTAGAAGAAAGAAAGAAAGAAAGAAAGAAAGAAAGAAAGAAAGAAAGAAAGAAAGAAAGAAGGAAGGAAGGAAGGAAGGAAGGAAGGAAGGAAGGAAGGAAGGAAGGAAGGAAGGAAGGAAGGAGAGAAAGAGAGAGAAAGAAGAAAGAAAGTGACAAGGTCTAAGAAGAGGTCAGATCTGGCATTCTTCTCTATCAGCCCTTCCCTTACTGGCACCTTCTAAATACTTGGACCATTTTTTCGTACTGGCTGGGAATGATGAGAGTCTGAGTGGAATACATCTGCAGCCTATTGGGATGCCAAAGCGTGTTGCACGACAGCACAGGTCAGAGTTTCCCCCAAAAACAAACTTCAACATATCTGAAAGATGAAAACAAGATTGGCGGAATGAGCGGCCAAAGGAATCCAGTGTTGCTGCTAGGAGGTAATAAGGCAAATCAGAACTAAGCATCAGACGGTTCTGCAAGTTGTGATATCACACACCTGGAGTGCTCCAACCGGGACCCGGTTTAGATTTCTTTTTCTTGAGTAGTAAGAGAAAAAGTAGGCAAGCTGGTTGGAGAGGGAGGGATACAGATGGATTTAAAGAACTGCATAGATGTTTGAGGGAAAGTAAGCAGTTGACAAGAATCCAGAGCAAAGATTAATCACCACTTTGGAGTAAAACGGTTGGTGTTTTTGCTCCTTTTTCAAGCAGACTCGGGCAGAAGGAAAGAGGTGAGCTGCCTGCGTGAATGGGTGGGCAATATAAATGGTTTGGACATCTTGAAATAAAACAGAAATTGGCCATTGGGGGGAAAAAACTATTAAAAGGAAACTACATAAACAGTTGGACCACACTCTGACTTGTTGAAAGACAGGAAGAAATCAGCTTCACATCCCTTTGAGGCCAAAGAAAAGAGATCTTCATTAACTCGGCTCACCCTGGTGCGCACCTTCCAGAAGTGGTGTTATAATGACTCCCAGAACTTTGGAATTCTGGGAGTTGTAGGCACAAGGCATCTGAAAGGCACTAGCCACCTTTAAGGAAAAAAAGAAAGAAAGAAAGAAAGAAAGAAAGAAAGAAAGAAAGAAAGAAAGAAAGAAAGAAAGAAAGAAAGATGATCCCAGTGCCAGTATCTAACTTAAGAAATTCTCCAGACAATTCATCAGAATGCTAAAAGAATTCATTTATGAGAATACAGCTACATGGAACGCTGCGAAGCTCTGAATACCGTTTTGGTGCGAAGCATTCAAACTTAAAAACATCCCTCTGACTTCATCCCTTGTTAGTTTCAAAACAACCGTTTTCCCACTCCTGATCTCCCCCCTCCCCACTTGTTAAGTTTAATGAGAGAAAAAAAGAAAGAAAAGCTGGATGAAATAGAAAAAATAAAAGAGGAGCTGTTGGTACTCAAACCAACATCTACCCATCTGGAGCAAACATATGTTTTGAGGAATCTCCCAAGCAGTGCAGCATTTTCTGCTGAGAACTGGATAGGGACTGATATTCTGTCTCCCGAGGCAGAGATCCCACTATGCCATGACTTGTAGTGGCTGGGAATTAATTTATTAAATTCACCAGCACAAATGGTGGCCTTCAAAGGGCTTAGGAAGCCTTACGGAAGAGAAGTTCAAACAGAGCTCTGAAATATTAACATTAATTAACATATATGAAATTCAATGTTCCCCATCTCAACTCTTAGCTGTAACAAAATCCCACTTAAAAGGCATAAAATGGTCCCGACATCCTAACGTAAACAAAAGAAAAAAAACCCGAAGTTTAACATGACAAAAAGAGACAATTTCTCCTTGACCAAAGACAAGCTCCAATACACAACATTTTCCCATTCCCATTCCAAACACCAACAATTGCAAAGAAAACCACCCCAGATAGCAACTTATCCCATTCAAATAAACATCCCACATCTCAGCTCTAAGCTATAGACCAGTGTTTAGTTAGTTGAATTAGTCTTTTGTGGATGGGTCTATAGCAGTGTTTCTCAACCTTGGCAACTTTCAGAAGTGTGGACTTCAACTTCCAGCTTATCGCTGTCTTTCTTCAGGTGGTCACACTTCTAAGAAAAACAATGGTAGGATGCCAGCCAGATCTGTTGTTGGTTTAATTCAGGTGAGACCAGGTGCTGCTGCATTGCTTTGCAGGAGAAAAGAAAAATCAGGATGGGCAACAGGAGAGTCCCCTTTGGGGAGATGGGGCGGTGATAGAAATCAAAATGATAAATAAAAATAAATAAAACTAGTCGTCCATTGGGGAACATGCCGCCTTTCCCCTGGCTTGATGGGTCATGAGGTATAGCAACCTGCTCTCCATTTGGGTTATACATCCCATCACAAATACCTGGCAAGGGAACTGCAACTTGGCCTGTCTTCCAACAGGCTGTCAGTATGATGATGCCTCCCATCCTCATCATGGTTTGTTTTCTTTGTTACCCTCTGGGAAGAGTCTGTAGCTTGAATCATGTCAACTGGATTTCTATTTTCTCAGTGGAGCGAAACGTTTCCACTGAGAAAATAGAAATCCAGTTGACATGATTCAAGCTACAGACAATTCCATCTGGATGACTGAGAACCTTCATAGACCTCTGGGAAGAGGTTCCGCTGTATCCAATGTAGAACAGCCAGATTGGGAAACAGCTTTGTCCCCCAGGCTATTGGATTCTTGAATGCCAAATAGGTTCTTTTAGGTGAAATATGTTGGATATGTAAAGAATGTATATTTTATAGTAATTATGGATTTTTATTAGTATTTTAATGTTTGACTGAAATTGTGAGTTAAAGAATGTATATTTTATAAGAATGTATATTTTATAAGAATGGGTATTTTATAGTAATTATGGTTTTTTATTATTATCATTAGTATTTTATTGCTTGAGTGAAATTGTGAGCCAACTGCAACGAAATTTCATTCTATTGTGCACTTGTATAGTGTATAGTGGGATGACAATGAAGTTATTATTCTATTCTAGTATCAATGAGTTGTTTACAAACCCAGAGATGTGTCTTCAGTCACTCGATAAGACTGAGAAAACCTTACTGTTTTCTTCCATGGATCTTGCATATTCCATTGCAAACATGCTTCATTTAACATTCCTCTGCTGAGAAGGTCGATGTTTTGCCAGGGAGAAGTGTTGACATCTTTATGAATGGAAAACGTTTGGTTTTATGCATTATATCAGATATTTCACACAACATGGGATACTGCGATTTGAGGATCAGATCAGATTTGGGAAAAGTTAAAGGAACAAGTTCCTTATTGGTGTGGAGGCTGGGTTGCTGTTGTTTTCTAAGAACTGCTGCTCTCATGGACTATAAACTGGTGAAATGAAAACAAAGTTTTTTTAAAAATAACAACAACAACTTGGAAATCCAGATCCAATGGCCCTGACTCTTCAGGACCTCATGACCACAAGGGAACTTGGGGTGTAGACAAAGAATTCAGGATTTACTCTGTCTCTCTCTTTGTCTATTCCTCTGCCTTCTTTTGTTTAAGAGATTGCTAATCTGAGGTCCCATCCCTCTGCCTTTCTTCCGTGGCCAACATGCACATGCTGTCTGACCCCTACCTGGAAGGGCTTTGTCAGCTAATGTGTTCCCTATAAATAAATCTCCTTTCTGTTATAGTTATAAAACTTGCTTCACTCTTCCTTTCCCAGCTGAGATTCCCACTCTCAGGAATGCTCCCATGCATACATGGAATGCTCCCACCTCCAAACTCCTTTCTATCAAAACCCATCTTCACCACAACCCACTGTTTGATGGGCAGGGATAGAAGCTCAGCAGAGTGGCAATTAAGTCTTGGGACTCTGCCCAGCATTTCCAGGCACCAGTGTGGAAATGGACGTGTCTTTGGCAATCCATGACCATTCCTGCCTCCCCTGATCTTTGCAGGCATGTCCCCTGGGGCAGTCGAAAAAGGCCATGACTGCACCATCGAAGCCCCGACTTTTCTACATTTGTTGTGCACGTGTGAAGCATGTTAAAAAGGGGCAGGATTTTGGTGGCCATGGCTGCCGTCTTGACTTTCATGAGAGAGACCTCTGTTTTTGGGATTCGGTTAGTTAAAATATAAATATTTTACAGAAATTACAGACAGAAAGCTAGCATGCTGTTATACCAAGAGACAATCTCCAACATTATTTTTGTTCCCAAATATGCTTCTGTGGCCTGCAAGTCTCTGCACGTTGTTTGGTTGTCTGCCCTTCTGCCTGGCAAAAGACGAAGATAAGCAGAGAATTTTGTTTAACACTCCAAATATGTGTGAATTATGAATTCACTGAATATCCCAAAATTGGATTCACATATCACACAAAGCCATAAATAATCTACGAACCACAACATGCTAAGACAAAACCAACAAAACACACTGTGGTTTAATGTAGGACAAATCACTTTTACTTCTGATCTTAAACTGAGAGTTTATTTTGAGAAAATGAATTTCTTTGGATTAGAAAAAGGTATTTTATCACTGTTGTGAGAGCCAGTTTGGTGTAGTGGTTGAGGCATCAGGCTAGAAACCGGGAGAATGTGAGTTCTAGTTCTGCCTTGGGCACGAAGCCAGCTGGGGGACCTTGGGCCAGTCACCCTCTCTCAGCCCTAGGAAGCAGGCAATGGCAAACCACTTCTGAAAAACCTTGCCAAGAAAACAGCAGTGACTTGTCCAGGCAGTCTCCGAGAATCGGACACGATTGAATGGATTAAAAAAAATCACTATTGTATGATCAGTTTCAATTTCTCCTTTAATGTTTCAGAAACAATGTATCTGATAAATGGAATTAAGTCATTATAATGATTTTTCAATACAATGAAATTTCAATTCAATAATTGCTTAAAACCAAGAACTCAGATCTTTTTTCTTTTAAGTGTTCAATCACCTTTCAAACAGGAATAGACAACTATATATCCTAATTGGAACAATTAAAAAAACCTTAGAAAAACCTTTATTAGGAATAATCAGAAATCACAATCTCAGGAATCACTTTTGAGCATCTTGATTCGGGCTGAATAGTAATTAACATAATCATCGTCATCATCATCGTTGCCGCCGTCATCATCATCGGTCTATAGCTGTTTATTGGAATCTGCGCTTCCTGCAATTTATAATGAACTGTACTGTATGTAAATTACGTTTGGACGCTGCAATTCTGTTCTGGCATACTATGCTCTGACTGGATTCATACAATATGCTAAATTCTAAAACCAGGCTAACAAAACATAATTCCTGTGTTCTCGTAACATGCTGGTCCCAAACAAATAAACCACATGATATCCTACTATGATGGCCTGCTTCACACAAGATGGTCAAGCAATGGCTAGATTTCCATACACAAATGACAATTATCCACTCATTGTAGACTAGGCTCGCTAATCCAGCAGATCTGCCTGACCACCAAATAGCAGCCAAGAGATTCAGACAGCCCCAGCTCTTTTCTGCCATCTAGTGGCAATGTGGATTTTGGTAGCCCAGATCTGAAAGCCCTAATTACATGAAATACAGTTTACTTACCTCCTTTCAGGCCTCTGCTAAAGAATTCTGGGCAAGAATGAAGCTCTAGGGTAGGGTATATCCTACCGCTGTCTGGCCCCAACTTTCGTGAGTCTGCATTCTCACCTCTCCAAGCTGATTTTTTTTAAAAAAAACAGTCCCTTGATAGCCTCCCCAGTCTCTCCCCTTCCTTCCAATCTCTGTCAGAATAGCCTCTTCTGGAGCAAAGGGGTCGGTCTGCCAGACATCCAATCCTCATAGCAATACGTAGGTTGATCCTGAGATACCATTTCCGTAAGTACAGGAATATGTAATGTTGTTGAATCCACTGGATTCTTTCTCCTCTACAGAATCTCTCTGAGACCGGAAGGATTTTAGCTTACGAATGAAAGGGAGCATATGCAAGACCTTTTTGCTACCAGGTGCCGTCCTTGACTTTCACGGGGAAGGAACATCTTCATCATTTTGAACTGCCATGCCAACCTGTGAAGAATTGCCTTCCTCAACAGTGTTCTCACCAAAGTTGGAGAGAAATCTTCTGATGCGTTTGTTCCAGAAATGGAATAATGGAGAAAATATGCTAATTTTCAGCCAATTTTAAGTTACTGAATTGCCCGTGGCCAATTTTCTTAGATCAGTTTGGAATCTGATACTAGAAGTGACAATCAAGCTCCACCGTTCCTTTTGCGTTGCCCTAGTTTCATACTTCAGAACAGTTGCTTTAATGACATCCTGGCACATGCTAACTGCAGGGTCCTGCATAGTCACATCATGGCGGCCGCCTTCCTCCTTTATCCCACACATTCCTTACAGCAGGTGGGTCAGTCGCACCTTTCTTGCTCAGTTGAACTTTTTTTCCAGCCAGTGAGCATCTCTCCACCACCACCTCCCAAGTCCTTCCATAACCACTTAGTTCAGGGCCTGTAGGACATTAGTCAGCCATTTCTGCCTCCAATTCAGAATGATCCTAAACAGTAAAGCTTTCGTTGGGGGCGGGTGTGTGACTTCAGTCATCTGCAACTGCTGACAGAGTCCTACAGCCACAGAAAAGAGAACTAGAATCACTCCCAACCCCATGAATGGACCCGAACCTTCTTTTTCCACCGCCTTCAGATTATTACTGAAAATTGGTGGCATCAATTTCCTAATAGTCTGAAGCCGAGAAAGACAAGAAACTGTAGTGAAAATCCTACATTCAGTTTCATGCTGTTTAAAAAGCAAAGAAGCCAGCCAAAGTTTTTCCTGAAACTAGGAAAAAAAATGCAGATCTTGGTCCCAAGCACCTTGTGACATAGCATCGCCTTCTGCTACCAACAGAGTGTCCATTTCTGTTATAAGCCTTCCTAACTGTGAAAAATCTTGCTGCCTTCAATGGGTATCTTGGGGGGTCAAAAAAGTCTAAATGGTGGCTGCAACCACATGTCCAAGCCTTGCCTTTTAAAATTTTTTAAAAAGGCTTCAACCACACAGTTGCAACTGCCATCTTGATTTTTTAAAAAACCCCTCCCCACAAAAGCCCCTGGGGCCTCCCCCACAAACCTGAGGAACCAGAACATCAAGAATCCAGTTAGATACATGGCAAAATCTTCTCATCCCTGCATGCATGTATTCAAGAATGTCCTTGGGGAACTGGCTGCAGGTCGTGCTGGCTTTCTTAAGCCAGGGTTGACCTACATGCTACCCAAGACTAAATCGGGTTTAGCAGTTTTGTGATCTGTTTATGCTTCAGGAGGCTACGAGGGACCCAGCCTTTGCTGGATGGGGAGCTTTTGGGATCCACTTGCCATTACGTCCTCTGAGCTCTGAGAAGCATTTTAGGGAAAGGGGGAGGCCTCCCTCCAGCAGCTTTCACACCAGACAATACGATCTTTTCATCCAGGTTTCCTTTCATCTGACTCTGCCTTCTGGAAGCGGGGCGATGGTGTGGGAGGAAAGCTAGTCTTCTCCTCAGTTAGGACTCCAGCCCGGAGGACTCATGTTACAGATAATCCCCCCAGCTGCGAAAGGAGAATGAGTGCAAAACGCTCAAGCGGAGGAGCGTTCAGTTCCAAAGGGTCCCCATTGTGTTCAGGTTCAACATCCACCTGCCAACGGCCCAGAAAGGAAACGCGCCACCTCCTCCTTCACCTTCGCGCTCACACCAAGTCATGTTACCAGCCCTTAGTAGCCAAGCTTCTTATCATCATGGATGCATCAGGAAGCACAATTTTCTGTCTACCCTGATGCCATTAGTGGACTGCTAGGACCACTGAATGGGGCAGAGCTAAATGCAGTGAGGCAATAAGTGCACAGAAAGGAATATTATCAACAATAGCATTAATAAGCATGCTAGAGAGACATGGGTTATTTATCTTAACACACTTAGCCCACCCAAGCATAAAGAATTACACGCTTAGACAAGGTAGGTTACAAAAGTAAGTACAAGAGAGTTCTTACGTTTATTTGGTCCAGTTACAGTTACATCCATTCTGTTAGGAATGATTCTTCTTCTGTGTTTCCCTAAACTGTTTGTAGACCTCTGGCCCTCTTTGCTGCCAGGGGCTGCATGGAGAAAGGGGGAAAAAACCTCCTGATTCTAGGCCACATGGCCTCAAGATGGAGAGGAGCTCAGCAGCATGCTTCCTCCTCTGATGGTGGAAAAGGCAGAGAGAGAGAGAGAGAGGAAGTGGGAGGGGCAACAAGCAGCTTCTTCTAGAAGCACATAGAGAGTTTGCCTCCTAGAGCAATCACCCATATGCTAATGAGGCATGCTGATTTGCTGGAACCTCCAACACACCCACCCACCCATTTCTGGTCAATCAACATTAGCTAAATGGCTAGTTAAAGAATAGGGGGCACGGTAGGAATAAATGAAATTTGTTCAGACTGGAGAGATGTTCAAGTTGGGAGCTTCCAGGGAGCAGGAATCTTTAACAAGTCCTGTGCTTCATGCCCACTCTTGATTAGGAAGGGGGCTTGGGGTGCAAATTCTAAGTTCTAGTCTTGACTTGCAAAGCCCTGTATTGCATCTTAGTACCTGCAGGACTGCCTTCTCCTACCTGAATTGGCCCATCCTGTGCATTCTTCCGAGGGGAAGCTTTGGTCATATCCCACTTCCATGAAGTAAGGGGAATGGAATCCAGGAGGTGTTGTTTTGCAACTGCTGCTCCCGATTTGTGGAATAACTTCTTAGAACTAAAGACTGCTCCATCTTTTTAAAAAAAACATTCTGCAAGCTATTTAATATGGAATTTTTCTCAAAAGTGTTGGTGGATAGTTTGTTGGTGCTATTTTTATTTCATTTCATCTTTCATTTTGTTATTCTGTCTCCTCCTCTCCTCTCCTCTCCTCTCCTCTCCTCTCCTCTCCTCTCCTCTCCTCTCCTCTCTTCTCTTCTCATTTTTATTTATACTTATTGTGGATGTTTTGACTTGTTTTATCAGTGTTTTTTATTGCTGATTATTTTGTAAACTGTTGGGAGTCTGTAACTGATTCAGTGGGTGTACAGGTAATGAATGAATGAATGAATGAATGAATGAATGAATGAATGAATGGTCTATTGACACTCTGAGTTAGAAATGACCAAGTCTACTGATGAGACCCAACTGTTCAGGGTAGTACAATCAAAAATGGATTGCAAAGACTTCTTTAAAAATCTCTTCTAACTGGGTGAAGGGTTTCCACAAAGGTAAATGCAAGTCAGTGTCCTTGAGTGCAAGTATACATAGTGGCTAGATTTCCTTTGGACATCAGTGGCACCTGAACCAGCAGTGGGGTTCAGGAAAGGGATCTCAGAGTCATGGTGGTGAGGAGCACAATGAAAATGCCACCCAGAGTGATATGCCTGCTGTAAAAAGGGCAGATTCTGCGCTTGGAATCATTAGAAAGGGAACTGGAGCTAAGTCACTTCCGACTCTTCATGACTTCATGGACCAGCCCACGCCAGAGCTTCCTGTCGGCTGTCACCACCCCCAGCTCCCCCATGGTTGAGTCTGTTGTGTCCAGAATATCATCCATCCATCTTGCCCTTGGTCGGCCCCTCTTCCTTTTGCCTTCCACCATCCCCAGCATCAGCATCTTCTCCAGGGCATCCTGTCTTCTCATTATGTGGCCAAAGTACTTCAATTTTGCCTTTAATATAACGAAATGGTAGATTTGGTAAAGGGATAGAAAAGGAAGCTAAAAGGCAGTCCTACAAGGAAAGCAAAGGAAGGCGGGAGAATCAGGACAGCAATCTAAAAAATCTTACAGAGTATGAAAAATATGGAGAGAGAAATGCTTCCCTCCATATCCCACAACATTAGAACTTGATGGTGTGGTCGTGATCAGCCTCTTGACTTTTTGACAACTCTAAATGGACATCCCTGACTAAAATCAGGATATCCAGTGTGAAAAGATGGAAGTGCTCTCTACCCGTTTAGGAGTTGACTTGAGGACGCTTGGAGTGGCTCTAGGAAAGTTTTTCACAAGATCCTTCTTGTCTGGGCTTGTGTGAGGAGTTTTTTTTTGAGCTGAAATATGATACTTAAGGCCTGATTTGTCCCTTAAAAACCCCCAAATATATAAATAAACCTGGGCCAAATATTTTGCCCTCCCCCATTCTAAAACAGGGGAGGTGGCGAGTTAAAAATGTTTTTTTTTTAATAAGTGAAAGGGGCTAAACAAGAAGTCTCCAGCAGAATGAATGACTAAGAATAAAAGTGATGAAATAATTTGGGATAAAACTGTGAAGAGGTGAAAGATTTATATAGAATGACAATGATACAGTGAAGTTGAAACCACATTTGTTTTAATTTCAGTGTTTAATGTATCATTATCATAAATACTGTGAGAATGTTGAATAATGGTGAGGCTGCAGGTAGAGATGGTGTAGTTGAAAAAATGCTAAAATATGGATGTGGTTTGTGACTTGATTAACATTTGTATTGAAGACTGAATCTGTACCCGACAATTGGAAGAATGTCATTATTGTTCCCTATCCAAAGTTAACGGTAGCAAGAATGAATGCAGAAACTGTGGATTGCCTTCATATCAGCACAGTTACATGAAGATTTGTATTAACTGAGAATACCTGTCTCTAAATCAGTGCAGGTAAATAAAATGCTATTTACCTGAATGTATGTCAGCACCAGGTAACCTTCTGGGGGTTCATAGGCACATCTGAAGCTTTGAGGAAGGAGTCATGATCACCACCTCAAAATGATTGTCAAGTGGGTGTAGCTATTTACACAATGGATGTGGATGTTCCCCTTTTAAATACAAATTATTTAACTAATGTCCTTCCCTAAATCCACCCCTCTTACCTTTATAGAACGTTTAAAAGTTGAATGGGAAAATGGCAGGAGAAGGGGAGTCAATTACTCCTCAACAGCAAAACTCTTGCAGAGGCTTCTTCAGTCACATAAATCTCAATGGTTTAAAACTTTCACTTTTAGGGTCTCACTTATCTTTATGTTCTACAGGGCAAATCTGGTTGTCTTGGGAATGACACGGAAGTGGTCAAGTTTCAGGATGCATTTTCAGCTTCCTCACCTAGACAATAACCTGGTGGCCTCCCATCCAAGTACAATCTCTGGCTTGTGGTTTTGATATTAGCAAAGGTTGACCAAGTGGAACTTTATGCCATCTCCAATAATACTCTTAGTGGCCATATTGGTCTGGATTCGTTTTGGCTTCCGACTGTATTTTCAGATATCTTGAGCACATGTTGGCTTGACCCTCAGCCTGCATTGCATTGCAGAGTGTGGCTTAGGAAGCAGGTTGCTCAGGTCAAAATAAAAACTATTTTGAACCCAAACAGCTGAGCATGCCTGTTGCTGCTTGTTTTCCTGAAGCATATCTAAATGCCTTGGCGCAACCAGGAAAGCAAATGGAGCATCCGCCTATTATGCGGGTTTCCAGCCTGGGCACATCTGCTTTAGCTGCAGAATTAGATTTGCAAAAGCTGGCAACGCAGAAAAATCCATTTTTTGTTTTGTAGGACTAAAAGCCTGGCTAGAGTGAGTAAATTGGTACCCACTGGCTGATACTCTGGCTTCTCTTCAGATCGCATAACTCCTGAATGCCGAAATTTACCCAGGGAAAGGATCGTCTATCTGAGAAAGTCTGGGTTAATTTTTAGCAAATTAGAAGGTCTGGTTAGCTCCAGGTTTTCTTCTTTTTTCTTGATCAGGACTGTACATCGAGGCTTTAAGGATTTGGTTATAAGTGAAGAGAGATCTTTTTGTTTTACTTCTTAGAGAAAGGGATAAATTGGATTATAAAATGGATTTCTTTTTTTTTATTATTAAGGTAAACATTTATATGTCATCTCTGGTAGCTCTTAATATACCTTTGTTAACTAGGATTAAATGATTATTTCTTATGTTTTGATTTTTAAGAAGAGATGTGATATGGGAAGAAGAGATATTTTCTTTGTTTGTTATTTTTTGACTTCACTTTTTCTTTCCTTTTTTCTTACTTTGTATTTCTATTTCTTTCTTTGTATTAACTTTAATATGTATTTTAAAATTCAATAAAACTTATGGAAAAAAAAGGAAGAAGAGATTATTTTTTTTCTAGAGAAGGTGTTAACTTACTGAGATTGCTTATACTTTTCTGGAGGGGAGGGGGGTCGTCTTTTATATATCTTATTTTTTCTGTCTTCTTTTTTCTCTTTTCCCTTTTCTCCCTTTCTTTGTATTTCCTTTTTTCTTTTCTTTACTTTTTATACCTATTTAGTCTGTATTAGTTTTTTTATCTTTGTATATGTAAGCTTCAATAAAATTATCATAAAAAAAAGAAGGTACGGTTAGCCCCCTCCCCAAACACTAACTCTTGGTTACTGAGTTATGTTATGTTATGTTACTGTTGAAGAAACGATTTAAAAAGAGAAGAAGGGAAAGGGAATGGTCTCCTCCCCTTGGATGGAAAGGACGGCTTAGTTATCCATGGGGCTTGGTGGGGCTGGAGGTGAGCAGATGACAAAGGCAGCGCTGGGACACCAGGTGCATCGGAAGTTTCACACTTGTACAAAAGGGGCAGAGCTTTGTGGGGGCACAACACAACTGTCATCATTTTGATGATCCTGGTTTAATAAGTAGTGCCATTCGATAAAGTTCTCCTATATTTCTCCCCACTTCTTCTTCAGTTCAGTGAAAGACAACGTGCTTTCAGGATTTTGTTTCAAAGAGAAGAGGAATGAAGACAATTGTCATGGGTGGGATGAGCTCTTGGGTGGGTGTGACTGCCATGTCTTTCATGACTAAGAGTCACTCCAGTGGGCATCTTCCCTCACTTCATACGCCTCCCCCCCCCCCAGCCCCAAAGAGATCTCTGGAGGGAACTGTGTGACTTTAGACTGGGAAGTTCAGGTAAGGACGGAAAGAGATGCAAATGGAGGCAGCCACACCAGCAGTGCACCTTGGATCTTTCCCAGCAATAAAGGAAGCTCAAATCCATCATCAAGAGGAATTCAGAAGAAATTCTCAAGCGCCCTGGGAAAAAGATAGGAAAAGTCTCTTTCATGAGAGAAAAAGGCTCTGAGAGATTGCAAGCAAAAGTTTGACAGAATTTTAGTGGGCTAGCCATACGCAACACTTGAGCATTTTTACTGCTTTGGAACAAACATGGCTACTGTAGAAAGGAACTTCTGCTCAGAAGAAAGAATAATTCTTCTAAAATTTGAGATGGAGGATAGGAAGGGTATTGACGTCTTTGAACTTTGGTGTTGGAGAAGACTCCTGAAGATATCATGGACAGCCAACCAATGGATCATCGAACAAATCAACCCAGAGTTCTCACTCAAGGCCCAAATGACCAGGCTCAAATGATCCCACTTTGGACCCATTATGTGAAGACCCAGCTCTCTGGAGAAGGCTCTGATGCTGGGAAAGGTGAAAGGAAGGAGAAGAAGACAACCAGCAGCAAGGTAGATGGACAGTGTACCGTTGGAAGACCTGAAAGGTTGGGGACAGATCCTCATGGAGAAAATCTATCTACTGTATATTTATTTTATTTATTTTAATTTATTTATTTACTATCCCGCCTTTATTATTTTTATAAATAACTCAAGGCGGCGAGCATACCTAATACTCCTCCCTCCTCCTATTTTCCCCACAACAGCAACCCTGTGAGGTGAGTTGGGCTGAGAGAGAGTGACTGGCCCAAGGTCACCCAGCCGGCTTTCGTGCTTAAGGCGGGAGTAGAACTCTTAGTCTCCTGGTTTACCATTGGCTCCTTCCTAGGGATGAGGGACAGGGACTGGCCCAAGGTCACCCCCCCGGCTTTCATGCCTAAGGCGGGACTAGAACTCTCAGTCTCCTGGTTTGCCATTGGCTCCTTCCTAGGGCTGAGAGAGAGTGACTGGCCCAAGGTCACCCAGCTGGCTTTCATGCCTAAGGCGGGACTAGAACTCTCAGTCTCCTGGTTTGCCATTGGCTCCTTCCTAGGGCTGAGAGAGAGTGACTGGCCCAAGGTCACCCAGCTGGCTTTCATGTCTAAGGCGGGACTAGAACTCTCAGTCTCCTGGTTTGCCATTGGCTTCTTCCTAGGGCTGAGAGACAGGGACTGGCCCAAGGTCACCCAGCTGGCTTTCACGCCTAAGGCGGGACTAGAACTCTCAGTCTCCTGGTTTGCCATTGGCTCCTTCCTAGGGCTGAGAGAGAGTGACTGGCCCAAGGTCACCCGGCCGGCTTTTATGCCTAAGGCGGGACTAGAACTAGTCTCCTGGTTTGTTATTGGCTCCTTCCTAGGGCTGAGAGACAGGGACTGGCCCAAGGTCACCCAGCTGGCTTTCATGCCTAAGGCAGGACTAGAACTCACAGATTCCTGGTTTCTAGAAAAGCACCTTAACCAGTAGACCAAACTGGCTCTAATTGTGGATAAGTCCATCCGCAGATAAGCTGACCCTTGAAATTTCATCCAAAATACCATGAAAAATGCATCACCCATGGATAAGCTGACCCACAAGTTTTTAACCGTAGCACAGGCGGGAAACTGCAAACTGTTACATCATCATTTATAAAACTGCATAATTTTAAAGCCATGATGAGCTTTAAAAAATCTGAGGTCTGGTCCAGAGATAAGCCTAACCCAAGTTTTGGAACCTAACATTCTCCGCTTACCTGTAAGTAAATACGGAATGTGCCTGCTAAGAGTCAACACCAACCTGATGGCACATAGTCCATCAATCATCATAATCAATCAATCAATCAATCAATCAATCATCATAATCAATCAATCAATCAACATTTGAGATGGGCTCATGCTAGCTAGCTTTTGTTATTTCCGCCCCCCCCCCTTGCCCCCATTCTCCAGGAGCTTACACCGGGGGAAGTAAAAAAACGGTGATGATGGCAGCCATGAACGCACAATCAAAGCTCTGCTTTTTTTTATAACTGCTGCATAAGAAAAGCGTTTCTTGACTTTTTGTTTTTCCTTCCGTTAGTGTTATATTAAAATGACACTTGGCAGCGACTTTTGGAGGTGTTCAGGAATCTGCACCCAATGCTTTTAGGAGCTGCATGAAGTTGTGCAACTCTGCCCTAATAAAATAATAATAAAATTATTATTATTGCTACTTGATTTTTTTTTAAAAAATATTTAGGATATTCCAAAATTTCTAAAAGTGCTCAGTGATGATACAGAAGGATCCTTTGACTTATTAGCTTCCTTTCAGAAATGTGAAAAACAGAATCAGTATGTAGGGTTTTTCTTTTTTAAAAATGCATACCCTAGAATAATTGCGGGCATTGGAAATGATAACAATTATATTTTGAGTATAGTCTTTCAGCAATATGGATTAAACGAAATGTATAAAGATATGGTTTGTTTTTACAGCCCATTCTAAAAGAAAAGAAAATGACTCTAACAATACCAAATCCATGAAATCACGGCACCAATTTATATATGTCAATCAAAGCAGATTAGTTGAGTAATAAAACGATAAATCTGGAGATAGGGGATACGGACTCCTATCGGTTTACCAGCAGCTGTATGTCAGAGCGCCATCTAGTGGCTCCTTTGGTTACTTCATCTGCCGTTTTATCATCACTCACCAGAACAAAGTTCCAGCCCACAATTAAAACAAGCGCAAAGGGACCTGCATCCCAATTCCATGAAGAATGGAAGGGATTCCCCTCCATGAATGTGGAACAGGATCAGGAGAAAGGAAATGCCCGTAGCCCCCTTGCTACGCTCGCTTGGTGTGGAACTGTATTTCCTTTTGCCTTCCACCTTCCCTAGCATCAGCATCTTCTCCAGGGTATCCTGTCTTCTAATTATGTGGCCAAAGTATTTCAGTTTTGCCTTTAATATTCCCTCAAGTGAGCAGTCTGGCTTTATTTCCTGGAGTATGGACTGGTTTGATCTTCTTGCAGTCCAAGGCACTCTCAGAATTTTCCTCCAACACCACAGTTCAAAAGCATCTATCTTCCTTCGCTCAGCCTTCCTTATGGTCCAGCTCTCACAGCCATAGGTTACTACAGGGAATAACATTGCTTTAACTATGAGGACCTTTGTTGTCAGTGTGATGTCTCTGCTCTTAACTATTTTATCAAGATTTGCCATTGCTCTCCTCCCAAGAAGTAGACGTCTTCTGATTTCCTGGCTGCAGTCAGCAACTGCAGTAATCTTTGCGCCTAGAAATACAAAGTCTGTCACTGCCTCCACTTTTTCTCCCTCTATTTGCCAGTCATCAATCAAGCTGGTTGCCATAATCTTGGTTTTTTTGAGGTTTAACTGCAACCCAGCTTTTGCACTTTCTTCTTTCACCTTCGTCATAAGGCTCCTCAACTCCTCCTCGCTTTCAGCCATCAAAGTGGTATCATCTGCATATCTGAGATTGTTAATGTTTCTTCCAGCGATTTTAACTCCAGCCTTGGATTCCTCAAGCCCAGCACGTTGCATGATGTGTTCTGCGTACAGGTTGAATAGGTAGGGTGAGAGTATACAACCCTGCCGTACTCCTTTCCCAATCTTAAACCAGTCCGTTGTTCCGTGCTCTGTTCTTACCGTTGCTACTTGGTCGTTATACAGATTCCTCAGGAATGTTTTAAATATATTTTATTTTTATTTTTATTTTTATAATTATATTTAATTTTAATATAATAAATCTTTTAATATACCTTCATAATATTTTGTTACAGCAATTTCACATGGGACAACTAAAAGTTTTCATCATCTTTTATCTCTATTTCTTCATTTCCCCCCCCTCTCATCGGGGATCATCCTTTTAGCCAGAATTACGGTTCTTCAAAGGTGTGGATGTCCCACAGACCGTTGTTCTTGCAAATTGGGGAGGAGCTTTGATGTCGCTTATTTCCCCTCCCTTCATGTCGCTCTTACCATTCTGTTCCATCCAAATATAGTGAAAAGCAATATATAAAGCAAATATATAAATACACACACACACACACACACACACACACAGGTAGTCCTCACTTAATGACCATTTGTTTAGTGATGGTTCAGACTTACGACGGTGCTGAAAAAACCGACTTACAACCAGTGTTCACACTTATGACCGTTGCAGCATCCCCGCAGTCACGTGATCACGATTTGGGCGCTTGGCAACCGGTTCGCATTTATGACCATTGCAGCATCCCGTGGTCACGTGATTGCCATTTTCGACCTTCCCAGCTGGCTTCTGGCAAGCAAAATCAATGGGGAACCATGTGATTTGCTTAGCGACCATGTGGTTCGCTTAACAACTGCAGTGATTTGCTTAATGACTACCACCAAAAAGGTCGTAAAATCGGGTTGGATTCTCTTAATGACCTCTTCGCTTAGCAACCAAAATTCTAGTCTCAACTGTGGTCGTTAAGCGAGGACTACCTGTAAAGCAAAAATACAGTGAAAGCATACAGACGTTGTTTGTACATATTGGGACGACGGAGGTAGTAGTGCCTCCTGGGGTTGGCTGGCCCCGTAGCTCCATGATCTATCTGCGGGTCCTAATCCATCTTGGATTTTATTTTATTTATTCTCTGCTGTGTTTTTAGATATTTTTGTATAGTTTTTAAATTGTATTTGTTGTAACCCGCCCAGAGTCCCTTGCATGGGAGATGGGCGGGGAATAAATTTGAAAAATAAATAAATAAATAAAAATAAAATTAGCCTTCCAGAATTTCAAAATGTTACAAGTCTACGTTTTTGAAATTTACAGTACATCATGACTCTGCATGTCCTGTTTCTTGAATATATGGAAAGAAATTATCTCCTGTGTACATACAAAGGTAAGGCACAAATATGAAAACAGACATTTGCCTCCATGCTCGTAGGACAACACAGAAGAAGATGTGAAATGGTTAGTTTTTTGGAATGCTCTTCTGTCCCACACTCATTCCATCGTCCTCTCATTCCACAGTGGTTTTTTCTGAGACACTGGCTCAGTGAATGTTTTCTTCGCATGTCCATGCCGCCACAAATGCTTCCCATACTGTCACCCCCCTTTATGGAAGAGATTGGATCACAACTAACTGGCTGGCTTTCAAAGCGTTTTCTGTTGGGGTTATAGTAGGCAAATAGATGGGTAAGGAATGGGACAGAAGCAAACGCTTAGTAAGTGTTGTACGCCACCCTTGGAAAAATTTGCAATAAAAAATTAAAATAAAATAAAATAAAATAAAATAAAATAAAATAAAATAAAATAAAATAAAATAAATAAAAAATAAAATAAAATAAAATAAAATAAAATAAAATAAAATAAAATATAAAATAAAATAATAAAATAAAATAAAATATAAAATAAAATAAAATAGTATTTTTCTAATGTTTATGGGAGAATTGAAGAAGTTTTATTTTAATTAGTTGAACTCACAAAAGTGAGACGCATTAAAGCAGTGTTTCTCAACCTTGACAACTTTAAGAGGTCTGGACTTCAACTCCCAGAATTCCCCAGCCAGCTATTAAGCTTGCTTATTTATTTATTTATTTATTTATTTATTTATTTATTTATTTATTTATTTATTTATTTATTGTTCCATTTATATAACTGCCCCATCTCCCCTGAAGAGGACTCTGGGCGGTTTACAGTCAATAATTAAAATAGGTAAAAATACAATACAATACATATAAATTAAAATAAATAAAAAAGTGAAGCTATGCTGGCTGGAGAATTCTGGGAGTTGAAGTCCAGACTTCTTAAAGTTGCTGAGGTTGAGAAACCCTCAACCTCAAAGCAAAGGAAGGGCTTTGAGACAGAGAACAAGGACAGTAACAGATCCTCAATACATTTCTCAGCATTCCACTTCTGTGGATTGAATTTAGGGATAAAGGTCCAGAAATAAGATTATAAATCATAACAGAATAGGGCAGCCCATAAATTTTTATAAATCCGTAAGTCCATTGAGACCTCAATCGTTCCCTAGAGGTGCATGAGAGTGTAATATCAAGACACACACACCCCACCGCCCTGCGTGTATTTACAACATAATCCATACCGTTCTGACAGCTGGCCAGGGGTGTAAAGACAATACAGTTTTAAATAGTAAAGGAAACTTAAGAAGGATGAAAAACGCTGAGGTTCTCTGCCATCAGGCACGGATATCCAGCTGCAGCATGGATGATACCAGAACAAGGAGAATAATCAAAGTTGTGCTTCTCTCGCTGTTCTCCTAGAGATGTCACCTACAAGGTGACCAAGACTGTTTCAGTTTAAATGTTCACTGAAGATCACTGTAACACCCGCAGAGGAACCCATGCCCAGGCCTTTTGCCCAAGGCCGGAGCCCTTCTCGCAGCTTAGCATGATTCAGATTTCCAATCCAGTGAATCCTCCTTGAGGACCAACCACATTGTCTTCTTCAAGGAAAGTGGGGGAGTCCCTCTCCGAAGGCTCCTCTACCAACAAACTTTGCCCTGCTGTTGGCTCTTGACCTTCCTGTCCCCATTTGATTCAGAGGCTCAGCCAGCGCTGGCCTCCACACCAGTTAATCTGAAACTGGATCAAAACTGGACTTTTTTGGCAATCTTGGAGCTTGTGGATGGTCTGTTTATTGGCTTAGCTCTTGCTTCACCACCTCTCCCAGCGCTTGGGCTAAGCAAACCCTCACTCAGTCGCTCCCCCCCATCCCCACCCCAGCTAACTCTTCAGTTGATCTGACCTTAATCCTATTCAGTTCCACCATTCCTGTAAAAGAGCTACCCAACTTGATTTTTCCTGTTTATATAAGGCTCTAGAAAGCCATTACTCTTTACTAGGCTGACCATATTTCCTTGAGACAAAAACGGGACATTGGGATGGAAAAATGGGATGGGGTCTTATGTAATATTCCGTATTCATGAAAAAGACAGGGGTCCCCGCCCCCCAGTCAGCACGATTGGCTCCCGCCTGCAAACCCCGCCTCCCGGTCCACGTAATTGGCTCCCGCCTGCAAACCCCGCCCTCCTTTGCTGCGCGCTGATAGGCGGGAGGGCTTCCTCTTCTGGGCTGCCTCCAGTCGGCAGCTCCAGCTTGGATCCTCCTCCCGCGCCATTCCCGCTGGGTTTAAAAAATGGGACAAAATTGAGATTTTTATCAAAACGATGGGAAGGTTGAAAAATGCTTAAAAAACGGGACTGTCCCGTTCAAAACAGGACGTATGGTCAGCCTACTCTTTACACACTGCACACACTCACACACATTCAATAAAGCACTCCAAATGTACAAACCAATACTATCATGCTATCTTTCCAGCACCACAACTACTAGAGCAGAGCTTTCCAAACTGTGTGTCGTGACATAAAAGTGTGTCGCCACACACAGTCTGGTGTGTCGCCACACAACCCGGAAGCGCTGATCATCATCAGCGCTTCCGGGTTTTCCCACGGTGACACACCAATGGCGGCGCGCAAAAACCGCTTCAGGGTTTTTGCGCGCTGCCGCAATGGCGGCACTTCCGGGTTTTCCCGCAGCGACACACCAACGGCGGTTGGTGTGTCACCGCGGGAAAACTTTGGAAAGCCCTGTACTAGAGGCTTTTAATAGAAACAGAAGGATTGGTGCCTTCACAGCAGGATAGCCTCCTCTTCCTCCTCCTCTTCCTCTTCTTCCCCTCCTCCTCCTCCTCTCCCCCCCTCCCGCCATTAGACATGAACTTCTTGAGCCACAATCTACTGAGGAGGGCCTACTTTTGAAATCCTTTTATGTAATATCAAGCTGTAAACTTGCTTGTGCAGCCTCTTGCTTTCTTATTGGATGGGGTTATAATATATTGGGTGGGGGTGGGGGTTAGCAGGTTTTTAAGTTCAGGAACCAGTTTTGGTATAGCAGAAGATGACATGAGGAACAACAACAACATTCGAAAACGTTGTCTTGATTAATAACACGCCCAGGAAATCACTGAAGGCAAAAATGGAGATGCAACAAAAATGAGCATTGACAAATACTAAACAAACTTGGTTTGTCTGAGGTTCCACATGTATGAGTCCATACCCCAGCAATTTCTCAAATGTATTTGTAGCATGGCATGTATTTGACTACAAGTACAATTTACTTTGGTTGGTGGATGAGAAGCCATCTGCTGAAAGTTGCAGAGGGCAGTCAGCAGCCTATATTTGTCCTGAATCAATATTACGGTGGAAGCATGAATCCAGGATCAACAGGAATTTATGGAAAATTTTGCTCCGTGCCTAGCAGCTTACAGCTTCACGCTGTCTCCAGAAAGCATTTTTTACTTTCTAAATTGCATGCCCAGAATAAAGCAAACTGGTGAAAAAAAAAAGTCTAAATCTCAGGAGTATTTGGGAGGAAAGGAATTATTTGTTTGGCTGGGGTGGTAATCCTCTATTGAATGTTTTCCCACTTCTCAATGAGTCCAGGTGAGGGCCAGGATACAGCTGCCACTAGCTGGCCCCAGAAATGCCCTGGTCTGGTTTTGCAAAGCGTGAAGCTCAGAAGGCAACACGTGGACCACAGAGCAGAAACAGTGGAAGTGTTCTGAGCTTTGATCTAGGAGGCTTTTAGGCATTACCAAAAAAAGTGCAGTACCCATCGATATCAAAGTGTGCTTAGACGCTTCCTGGGACGCCTGTAATACTTCGCCATTCTTCTTTATTCAAATATACATTTTAGAAACCCATATTTAACCCAACAATCAAACCATATGGAGATTCCTAGCACTTGGCTTTGAGACAGAAGAGGCCCAGGATATTTGGGAGGCTAAGAATGGGGGAAATGCTGGGATAATAACGAAGTTTTATATTGGGAGCAAGGGGTGGTTGTTGGCCTCTTCTGGGAGATACTTCTTAGGAAAAGGAAGGAAGGTCCAGATCTCATTGAAATCTAAAAAAACCCTCACCCGATGTTCTCTCTGACTTTTCCAGGATTTCATCTACCATAGAATTTGGCGATCAAACCCTCATCCATAAAAGCGTCCCCAAGAAAATGAAAGCTTTTGAACACGGTCTTTGTTGAGGTACCTCAGACAATGTGGAACCATTCTGGAGTACTCTGATATTTTGGTACCATTCTGGTATATGAGAAAACGATTTCTTCTTCTGAAAACACAAGACATGAATTTTCTAGGGTGAAGACAAACCTGTCAATAGTCATTGGAACATAATTGTAACCGTCTGCTCATTTATTTCCCCATCTCTGCTATATCTTTTGTGGTATGTAGATTCTTAATACTGATTGGATTTTTAAAAATGTGTTTTCACAATGCAGCTTTGTTGACATTGGATTGTAAATGCCTTTCATCTGACAATGTAATAGTTAAATTAAATCTTGTACTGTAAAGAAGAGGGAACTTTGTATCACAGCCACTCTTCCAGACCTTCTCACACCAGACCTTCTCACACTTCTCACACTCACTCGCTGGATCGTCACCTTGTTGTGGTGAGTGGGCTTGTGTGTTCCCAATGAACCCTGTGAGCGAAGCCGTCGGGAGTCATGTACTCCTGGTAGGGTCAACCATGGCGGTAAGGTCCAGGGGGAGGAACCAGACAAAGAACGATCCAAGAAAGTCCTCAACGGCAGAACAGGTGGAAGATAACAAGGTGTATTGTTACAACGGCTGCGAAGGCGGATGAAGGCTGCAGCAGACAAAAGGTCACAATCGTCATGGTATCCATGCCATTGGATTGGAGCCTTTTTCTGTGAAGGTTGTGTGCTGATCGTTGTGCACCGATCTCCACACATAAAGACCTTCTCACACTTCTCACACTCGCACCAGTTGGAAGCTTAGCACCAGTGTATTTGAACAGCCTCAGAAAAGAGGGAGAACTAAGATATCAGAGTTATTTATTAGGGCTGGTAAATAAAACGGCTAAATGACCAACTGTCGATCAATATCCTATTAACCTACAGTATGTTCCACTTTTTCAAATTATTCATTTTCTTTCCAACACCCTCATTCTGAGTTCAATGAAGCTTGCAAAGAAGCAAATTTCAGCCTGAACATCTGGCAAATGTCTTAGAGGCTCCAGCTGTTTGTCAGTGAAATCAACATATCTCAGTCCTAGTCCTACCTACTCTTTGACGTGCACCTCCTGGCATGGTACTCAGTAAGGAGACTAAGTGTAGCCTTTTGCCTAATGCACTCATATGATAAGCAGCAGCTGCAGTGTCTGATCAGTGATGGCCCCTTCACATTACATCTTTGCTGAAGCCATCTCTTGATGTAGTGGTCAAAACAAAGGCTGCATCCAAAAAGTGATGGGTTGATTTTAATGCAATTGCAACTATTAATATGATTAGTTTCCTTGTATTTAATAAGTTCCCAATTCTGACACATTAAGAATTACAATTCATCTGGGCATTTAGAGAATAACAACTACAGGTAGTCCTTGTTTAATGATTACCTCGTTTAGTGACCGCAGTCACAACGGAGATGAAAAAGGAACTTTGCGACCAGTCCGCACATTGATGACCTTCATTGGTCTGTAAAGCAAAGGAAAGTTGAAGTCAGATCATAAGCACGATCACGGTTTCACTTAGCGACCACTTTGCTTAACAACTGAGTTGCTGATCCCAATTGTCATTGCTAAACGAAGACAACCTGTATTTCTAGGACCAAACTGCCTTCAAATTAATTTGAGGGTTGATTTCAATACTGCTTAGTTGTGATAAATGATTATTATTGCTGTAGAGCGTACGGTTGTATTTTATTCTTTATGTAATTTTGTTTTATTGTGTATAATTTATTGCATTTTTTTGTTTGATTGTAACTTTGAAGCTACCGATGAAGAGACATATCCCACTCCAAAAGTACCACAATGGAAGAATTGTATAGGAAGGAAGGAAGGAAGGAAGGAAGGAAGGAAGGAAGGAAGGAAGGAAGGAAGGGGGAGAGAAAAGGAAGGAAGGAAGGAAGGAAGGAAGGAAGGGGGAGAGAAAAGGAAGGAAGGAAGGAAGGAAGGAAGGAGGTTCCTTTGATCCAGTTGGTATTCCACATTTCTGCTCAAAGAAAAACAGGTATTCTCAGGTATTCCTCCATCTACATCTGAGAACAACCTCTGGTTCTCAATTAGGTGACAGCATCTGCAGGTGTGTGTGTGTGTGTGTGTGTGTGTGTGTGTGTGTGTTCCAAATGTGGCCCAAATGGAACCATTTTCTGCCTGATCGAAAGTTCAAGGCGAATCAAGAGAAATCATTGGGGAGACAGAAATGATCTCACCTTCGGAGCATTTCCCTGTTCTGTCTTGAATATTTTCTGGCTTGTCGTGTCTTCTAAATGGTTTAGCCTAAAATTGCCAGATTTGTTCTAATCTGCTGGCCTTGGCAGGAGCTTGAGACTTTGACTAATTTGTGGGGGAGAGGGCCCAGGCATGTGGAAAGTGGGGGGGGGCAGCGAGGGGAGGGGGAATGCTCCTAGATTCATGAACGATCAGCGCAAGGTCAGGAGGGTGTCCGTGCTGCAAACGTCTAGGTGAATTTTAATTGTTTTTTACAGGCATTCAGCCCCCCCCCCAAAGCCTTGGGTGCAGCCCCGGGGGGTCCAAACCCAGCCAGTGAATTTCCACTGCTATTTGACAGAAGGAGCAAATTACTAAACATAGGGAGAGTAACCTAGGCATTTTATTCAAAATAAAACCTTTCCTTTTTGTCTTGACTCATCCATGGCTGCCCCTTGTCTAGAAAAGTGGTGCACCCTGATTTTATGAGGACCAACTAAAACATCGAGAGAAAACATTCAAGTTCATGAGAGGATTTTGGTGGTTTGGATGCTGAGGGTGACCACTGGAGAACGAGGATGCTCAGTGTAGTCTGATGAACAATTCTGGAGAATTTAAACAGTTGTGATGTTGTGGCATTTTCATTGCTCCTAATAAAAGTAAGACTACATTGTAGGGTTGTTTTTTTTGGGTGGGGGAGAATCTTCTTCAGCAGACCACCACTGTTACCTACCCTGGAGGACGGTCTAGAAGCCTTCAAAACCACAGGGTCTCCTTGGCTGTTGGGCAAGTACCTCCCAGCTGCTGCACAGTTTATGAGAAATCGTGGGCAGAAGTTTTCTGCTACCCCAATATATTTTGCTTGGTACTTCTGCTTGCTTTGTTGGGGAAAGGGCTGGAAAGTTCCTATCCCATTTTTCTTGTTTCAGACTTGAGCTATGGCCCATTTGCTCAAAAGGAGGATCCTTTGTAAATAGGAAAGAGCTAAAAAGGTAAAGAGTCGTGTCCGACTCTAGGGGGTGGTGCTCTAGGGTTTGTTAACCGAAGAGCCAGCGTTGTCCGAAGACGCTTCCATGGTCATGTGGCCGGCATGATCTGCGTGGAACCCTGTTACCTTCCCACCGAAGTGGTACCTATTCATCTACTTGCATTTGCATGCTTTCGAATTGCTAGGTTGGCAAGAGCTGGGGCGAGTGCAGGAGCTCACTCCGTCACGTGGTGCTCGGGTCTCGAACCGCCAACCTTCCGATTGACAAGCCTGGTGTCTTAACCACTGAGCCATCGCGCCCCTAGGAAAGAGCTACGTGGAAGCAAAAAAGGATGGCCTGTCTTCCTATTGCACATTTGGCCCCGTCCCATGGTCTTTTTCTTTATGTTTCTTTAAGTTCTCCATGGCTATGTGCTATTTGAGTCATTGGTCCTTGTTTCTCTTTAAAGACCTTTGTTGCCACCTCAAAATTTTAGCTAGCCAGAGTTTCTGGCTCCCTTAAGATAAATTTCCTCATTTTCCTCTTAAGAATGCAACTTCTCAGAATTCTGGATGTGCTGCTCTCTTCCTTCAAATTTCCACTCATACCCCCTTTTTTGGTGAAATTGTTGCTTAATTTGTCCTCCTCCGCAACATAAATAAGAAAAAAAGGCCTAGAAACAAGAGCCAAATTCATCGCTTGTTCCTCTGACATCTCTTTCCTTCCCATCTGCTGCATCAGCTTTATTCTTGGATGGTTTCTGCTTGGAGAACAATATTCCCATCATGTATCTAAGCATGATGTTCTTTTAATTTGAAATAGTGATCATTTTGCTCAGACCCAGAAATATCAAAGAGGACTTCTCATCTAAGTTGGCCAGACCCAACCACGTCCAGCAGGGGTGCCCTGGTCAAAGAAGTCAAGATGGCAGCTGTAATGGCATGATTGAAGCTTCATCTGTTTTCATGTGTATCATGCATCCAACGAAGAGTATTTTTTAAAATAAATGTAATTTTTTAAAATAAAATGCACATAGCCACTCACCCCACTCTTTGCTATACTTCAAATTATGGTGCCCCATCCTGGTTGCTCTGTGGCCTTTCTGGAGAGTCTCCTGACCCCCTGATGCGATGGGATCAAGTACGTAAGAGCTTAAGAAGACAAGGACAAGGTCTTGGTAGGATCAAATGAGCAGACAACCTGGTGCACGAGGACCCTTTTATCCTGCAGCTTTCACAGTCCTTGCTCATGGACCATGCTGGCTGGAACTTATGACAGTCACAGTCCAACAGGTACAAGGTTGTCTGCATCTGAAGGGAGTCAGAACCTAACAAGGATCTTGGGACAGCTGATCACAAACTGTTTTTTAATTAATGTTCATTTTGTCAACCGCTTTCAGCAGGCTTTGCCTGAAAGGCAGAACAATTAAACTAACATGTTAAAATCTAAAGAAGTTTTAAGAGATTGCTAAGATAAGCGTTATACTTCCAACTTAAAAAAGTTAAAAGCAACATGTAAAACCTTTTAATTTATTAAAAAATTCTTGTCTGACACTCAAAGAACCAAACACTATATGGTAGACATCAAATCAGGAGAAGGAATGCCACAGCTGAGGGGCCACTGCTGAAAAGTTATTTTTCAGAATAGTTTTGTTTGGTAGGGAGCCTCAGAATAAGGTATTTGGTGCAGATAGGTGTAGATGGGATCAGCTAAGCAATTTGGTAATTTGGCTGCAAAGTCCTGAAACACTTCGGTCTGGGCCTAGAAGCAGACAGACATATGCTCCTACGGCCCGGTTCTTGTAATCTCATTCAGTTTCGGACTAACTGGGGTGTTTTCCAAAGCCACGTAAACACTTTACTACCTTTACTTTCCAAAGCTACCTGCTTTACAAAAACTAGCAGTAGCCCAAATGAAGAGTTACAGGAATCTGGACAACTTCATCCTAAGGTCATCTCTGTCCAGATGAAGTAGCAATCAGTCTTTTAGCCAAGACTGACCAGCACAGCTTTTTTAGATACATAATAAATCAAAGGAGCTCCAATATTGCCCACAAAGATAATGGGAGAGTAGCCCCTCCTTTGCTGATGGGCTATCTGGTATCCCCTTTCCATGCGCGCTGTGAGCCTAGAGCCCAATCATGTGCGGGCTCTGGCCAGCAAAGAACCCCGTCAGCGCAGAACCCCGTCAGCGTTTGCTCTTCTCCCTTAGGAATCAGTCCTGTTATTTTTCATTTTTGTTGGTGGAGATCACTGGGAACATCTTGTTTCCTGATGCCTAATGTCCCTCAGTCTAGGGGAGAGAGAGGGCAAACACTTGTATTTTTCTGCTTTTATAAAGCTTTTTTGGACACGAGGCCTGGCAAAGAGATGATTTCCCAGCTAATGCTCCTATTTGATTTGGCAGCAGGCGGTCTTTGTAGAATTGCTTTTGTTTTAGAAGCAGTCCCCCCTATGAGATTAAAAAAACAACATGTGATTTATTAATCTTGCAGGGATTTCTTCCTTCTCCCGGACTATAGCATCTGGACCCTGCTTGCTTGCTGATGAGAGCATTAATATGATTAAATGATAAATCAATTTCAGGGTTGGATGATTTCTAGGTGTGGCCTCATCCCAACAGTCTCTTTTAATAGCTATAATTTGGATCGCGAACATTATTTAAATGGTTGTCATTTGTCGAACGCCTGTGGGCACTCTCAGTGATTTTGGGATGGTGGAAGGTGGGACGATTTGCAACTGGGAATCAGTAGCACCGAAGGGTTCACCCTGCCCTCCCACTCGTCAGAGACCTGAGTCAAAGTTGGCTGCCTACTGAAAAAGAAAAATGCAACAGGAGTTACTGTCCCACATCTCATCTCTGACATCGGATCACGTCTTGCCTGGTTTCCAGTATAAACACGGTGGTTAGAGCATGAGTTTGAAGTTTAAATCAACACCCAGCCAGGGGTGTCCACAAGGGATGTTGACAACGTCAAGATGGCAGCCATGACGGGATGATTGAAGCCTGACCTTTTAAACATGTGGGCATCAATCATGTGGTTGCAGGCACCATCTTGACTTTTTCTTGACACCCCCCACCCCTCCCTGGATGTCTCTGGCAGAGTGGTGATTTAAACTTCAGCCTTCCCAGTCCTTACGACCCATTACCCACAAACTCTGTTTTATGTTTCATTTTGTTGGGGACCGAAAAGGATCTTGATCTGCAGAGAATGGGTCGTTGTCCCATTCAGTTATTTAATATCTGAGCTTAATTAATAAGAGAGAGAGAGAGAGAGAGGGAGGGAGGGAGGGAGAGAGAGAGAGAGAGAGAGTGAGAGAGGGATGGATGGATGGATGGATGGATGGATGGATGCTGGGGCTATAACCCTTGCTCTTGGGGTGCTTAGGATTCTGGAAAATCAGGCTTCCAAACTGCACGGGGATCTCCAGGCTAAACATGGCCTTCTGCTGCAGGAGATCAACTTCAGCCTGTGGAAGATAATGAGAAAGGGGCGTGGGGCGGAACTGGCCGTCTTGTCCTGCGCTGAGAAGAGTCAGAACTCAAACACCTGAATGAGGACGGCCTTTGCCGTTCCCATGGCCTTCCGCCAGAGGACAGAGAGGGAAGAGCCGGAGGTCAGTGGTCGCAGCAGGAACCTGGATGGCTTCTCCACAGTTCAGGCAAGTTCAGGCTTTCGGCAACCGGCCTATCTTTGAGCACTGCTTGCGGGCCTCCGTTGTCTTTGGCACAGGATAAAGCAAAAGGGAGTGAAAATCAGGAATTTTGACCAACACTTGATCCACCGTCTTGTGTGGCTTTCCCCCCACCCCTACCAGCTTCCAAAAGTTGGACAGCAAGGTCCTAGTTGCAGACAAATCTTTGGCGGGATTCTCCCACGTAATATATGTTTCTAAGCAAGCGGTTCAAGTTCATAAAGGATCCCCTCTGCCAAAGAGTTGTTATTTCAGTCAGGCTGCACACACATAAAGCGTGTGCCAAGGCTTTTGGCACACAGCGCGTACGTGTGGATGGGTGAGCTTCCTTTTACAGCCAAAAGGAAAGATTAGACAGGCCATTCCCTAAGATTTTCCATCAGGTTACCTTGCAAAACATTTAAACTAGCAAATCATTTTTCTCCTGTTCAAAGGAAGCTATGGGAACAGGAGGAAAACAGAGGAGCCCTCCTCATCCTGATGCCCTCCAGCTATTTTGGGGTTACATTGCCCATTATTCCCAGAATGGGTGAGAATGAGACTGCTCCTGCAATGGTGGCTGTGATGCTCACCTTGGTCAAAGATCCTGCCCTTCATGATATGTGTGTGTGTCTGTGTGTGTGTGTGTGTGTGTATGTATGTATGTATGTATGTATGTATGTAAAGGTAAAGGTAAAGGTTCCCCCCGCACATTTATGCAGTCGTGTCCGACTCTAGGGGCCGGTGCTCATCTCCATTTGTTAGCCGAAGAGCCAGCGTTGTCTGAAGACGCTTCCATGGTCATGTGGCCACATGACGCGTGCGGAACGCTGTTACCTACCCACCGAAGTGGTACCTATTCATCTACTTGCATTTGCATGCTTTCGAATTGCTAGGTTGGCAAGAGCTGGAGCTAGTGTGGGAGCTCACTCCACACGCAGGGCTAGGGATTCGAACCTCCGAACTTGCGAACTTCCGATCAACAAGCCTGGCGTCTTACCTGCTGAGCTACCACGTCCCCTCATATATATATATGTACACACACACACACACACACACACACACACATATACACATACACATACACATACACACATACATATACATACATACATATCACATTAGCCAGAAGCATTCATGGAGAGGGGATCAAAGAAGTCAAGATAGTCACAATCAAGTGACTGAAGTCCAAAAACCAATAGGGCCTTGATCACATGGTTGTGGCGGCCATATTACTTTCTCGACTCCCTCATGGATGGACCTGACATTAGCAATGCCATTAGTGGCCTGGTTCAGGCCATTGTTAGTGCCAACTCTCATTTATCTTAATTGTGATAAAAGATCCCAAATGTTCACTGAAAGCATCCTATCAGTTTCGGAGCTAAATCCAGGGCCAGCCCTGTGAATTATCCACCTAAGCCAGCAGACCCCAGAGGGTTAGGAGTGCCAGGAAGGCCCTGGACTTTACGGATAAGCTTCCCACTTTGCCTCTTCTCTCATGGAGACACACAAGGCTCTCCTGTCAGCCTCTGATGTGGGGTCTCGTCCTGTGGCCCCAGCAGCTGATGTGTGGGCCTAGCTCTGCTCTGGCCTGAGGTACAGCAGCATGGCTTGCTTCCATTCTTGCAAGCAGAGGACCACAAGCGGGATTGGCCTAGGCCCTAGGCTGACCATATTTCAGAATGGCAAAATGGGACGGGGTCTTATGTAATATTCTGTATTCATGAAAAAGACAGGGGTCCCCGCCCCCTGGTCCGTGTGATTGGCTCCCGCCTGCAAACCCTGCCCCCCGGTCCACGTGATTGGCTCCCGCCTGCAAACCCCGCCCCTGGTCCACGCGATTGGCTCCCACCTGCAAACCCCGCCCCCGGTCTACGCGATTGGCTCCTGCCTGCAAACCCCGTCCCCCGGTCCACGCTCCGGCTCGGATCCTCCTTCCACGCCATTCCCGCCGGGTTTGAAAAACGGGCCAAAATTGAGATTTTTATGAAAACGACGGGACGGTTGAAAAATGCTTAAAAAACGGGACTGTCCCGTTCAAAATGGGATGTATGGTCAGCCTAGATTGGCCAGTTCTTTGCCATCGTCTCCTTTCTTTGGGGTCATCCCTGCTATCGTCCCCAAGGACTAGCCGGTATGTCCTGGTTCAAAGAAGGATGGCCCAAAAAGCTGGAACCAAGGATCAGATTTCGGAGAAAGCAGAAGTTATTTGACAGGGGTTATACACATCTGTCATCTTTTTTTCCCCTTTTAGGCCTAGCTACTGCAAATTTGGAAAGCCATTGAACAACCCACAAGACCTGTTTTCCTAGAAGGAATGAACTCTACACAGGACACGCATCTCCTCTCTTTAGCAAAGGATTGCTTCCTTCCATGCTTCTTTTAGGACCCTGAGCCACTTTCCTCCAAAGGAAGAACCTTAAGAGAGAGTGTGGAGAATACTTATTGTAAAGCTGCTGCACGAGGCCCTTCTCCGTCCCCAAAGCCTGCTTCATTTATTTATTCATTCAATTTATATAGCCGCCCATCTCAAACCAGGGACTCTGGGACTCATCTCAAACTCGGTGAGCAGTGGCTTTAGAAGTGGCAGCCAGCGGTGACTGAATGAGACACCCCTCTGGGTCTCCCCTCTTCCTTCCAACCAGCTTAAAGCACAGAAGGTCCTTCACATGAACTGGACTGCGACTTCCAGTCATTTCCAGTGCCGGGATGGGATCAAGCGACTTGCCTGCTGAGAACGATGCCCGTTCCGTCTCTGCGTGATATCCTGGGAAGAACAGGGACTCGTGCACAAACAGCAGGGGTCACTCCCATTCAGCATAGTCCAATATGTCCCTTCTGAGGTATCAGAATAAGGCATGCATCCAGTTTTCTTTTTCTACTTTTTATGTGTGCCTGGATTGTGATTCTGAAACATCTGTCAAGCTCCTGAGGGTGATAAAAATACTAAAACGTTCTGCTATGATGTCAAATAATTTCTTTAATAACATGAGAACATTTGCAGGTTTTCTTAGTCTGCCTGTGTTTGCTTTATTTCATTAAAAAACAGAGCTAACCGTAAGGGTACATTTATTGAAACGCGAGTTTGACACCATCTGCTGCTTTGAGGTTTCTCTGCTTTTCTTAATATTTTTGACACTTGCCGCAGTGAACTAGATTCTGCTGTCACCGTTCAGACTAAGGATTGGGACTCAGCTGAAAGGGTATGAAAGGAGTTGATGGAAGACTCAAAACATCAGAATAATACTCTCATTCTGTCACAACCAGCTCTGATGGGACGTATAGAAGAACTTCCTACCCATTTATGTTCCCCTCCCTCCCTCCCTCCCTCCCTCCTTCCCTCCCTCCCTTCCTTCCTTCCTTCCATTTCTGTACATCTCTTCTCCCCACAGGAGTCCAGGGCACGTATTAAACAAACAATAAAAACCATCTTAAATAAAAATATCAACAACAAAACCAGTAATAGTTAAAACCAATAAATAGGAAAATTAAAACACGACCTTAGCCAGTTTGGTCTAGTGCAGAGCTTTCCAAACTTTTCATGTTGGTGACACACTTTTTAGACATGCATCATTTCGCGACACACTCTTACAGCAGGGCATCATTTCGCGACACTCTCTTACAGCAGGGCACAAGGCAGGCACTAGGACCTGCGCGGAATCCTGGCAGGGCTCGGAGGCAGCGAGGCACAAGGCAGGCACTAGGACCTGCGTGGAATCCTGGCAGGGCAGGTTTGGAGGCAGCGAGGCACAAGGCAGGCACTAGGACCTGCGTGGAATCCTGGCAGGACTCGGAGGCAGCAGCAGCTGCAACACACCCAGACACTGCAGCCGACACACTAACGTGTCCCGACACACAGTTTGGAAAGCTCTGGTCTAGTGGTTAAGGCAATGGGCTAGAAACCAGGAGTCTGTGTGTTCTAGTCCCGCCTTAGGCATGAAAGTTGGCTGGGTGACCCTGAGCCAATCACATTCTCTCAGCCCTAGGAAGGAGCCAATGGGAAACCAGGAGACTGAGAGTTCTAGTCCCGCCTTAGGCATGAAAGCTGTCTGGGTGACCTTGGGCCAGTCACTCTCTCTCAGCCCTAGGAAGGAGCCAATGGCAAACCAGGAGGCTGAGAGTTCTAATCCTGCCTTAGGCATGAAAACCTACTGGGTGACCTTGGGCCAGTCGCTCTCTCTCAGCCCTAGGAAGGAGCCAATGGCAAACCAGGAGAATGAGAGTTCCAGTCCCGCCTCAGGCATGAAAACCTACTGGGTGACCTTGGGCCAGTCCCTGTCTCTCAGCCCTAGGAAGGAGCCAATGGCAAACTAGGAGACTGAGAGTTCTAGTCCCGCCTTAGGCATGAAAGCCGGCTGGGTGACCTTGGGCCAGACCCCCTCTCTCAGCCCTAGGAATGAGCCAATGGCAAACCAGGAGACTGAGAGTTCTAGTCCCGCCTCAGGCATGAAAGCCGGCTGGGGGACCTTGGGCCAGTCGCTATTTCTCAGCCCTAGGAAGGAGCCAATGGAAAACCAGGAGACTGAGAGTTCTAGTCCCGCCCTAGGCACGAAAGCCGGCTGGGTGACCTTGGGCCAGTCCCTCTCTCTCAGCCCAACTCACCTCACAGGGTTGCTGTTGTGGGGAAAATAGGAGGAGGAAGGAGTATTAGGTATGTTCGCCGCCTTGAGTTATTTATAAAAATAATAAAGGCAGGATAAAAATCTAAATAAATAAATAAAACATGTCCACTGAACTGTGAGATATATTCATCAGAGGGACTGTGAAAAGACCTTCTCCAGCTGATCTTGGATCATAGATCGGAAGGCATTGGAAATGGTTATGGGTCCAAAGCTGCTGATGAAAAGTATCGGTACTTTTCTACTGCATATAGCCATGTGTAACCAAGATAGTTAAAAGTACAATTTGTAGAAACATTGTACTAAACAGAAATCTCAGCTCACTTGGGAGAAGCTCTGCTCACAGCCTGTTTGTTCATTGACCAAACTGCCATCAAAGAGGAAGCAAAATATTACTCCTGAGGCAGGAAGCCTTAGAACAGTTTCTCAACCTTGGCCACTTTAAGATGTTGGACTTCAACTCCCAGAATTCCCCAGCCAGTATGGCTGGCTGGGGAATTCTGGGAGTTGAAGTCCACCCATCTTAAAGAGGCCAAGGCTGAGAAACACTGCTCTAGTGGTAGCCATACCACAGCTCAATTTTTGCAGACAAAACAATGATTTCCAATGGTGCAATGTTGTCAGCCCTTTGAGGCATTCCAGGCCAAGAAACAGACACCATGGAGACTCCAGGAATCTACTGTATTGCTGTAGGGTAAAAAGAGAATCCTGAATACCTGTCCAAGTTTCTCTGTTTCTTCTTTTATTAACAAAATCAATGTGAGGTTGAGTTTTTTTCTCATGCTATCTTCAGCCTTTGGACTGTGTAAAAACGTCTCCAAATCCCTCCTTAATAGCTCTTCCATACCAAAATAATATCTAGTGTTTTACTTTGTTCTAAAAATACAGACAACAACAAAAGCCCACAGTAATGGGAGTTTTAACAGGCCTATTTTTTTGCAACTGCTCTGAATGCCCTAAAAAAAGATTTGAAAGGATAAACAGTAATTGCTCCTGTCTATTTACCGTGGAACTTGGAGATCAAAAGAGAGAGAGGAAAATGGCATTTTTGTCCTTCCTGCAAAACTCCTTCTGGTCCCATCCTGGCACCTTCTTGATGTGAGAGACGGCTGCTGCTAGGCTTTCACAAGCGGTGTCATCAGTTGAACAAAAAATGGACCGAAGTTGAAGGAACAGGTGGATGTCATCTCAGAGCCACTGACCTAAATCTTTGAGAAATCCTGGAGTACAGGGGAAGTGCCAGAAGATTGAGAAGAGCCAGTTTTAATCCAATATTTTTTTAAAAAGAGGGGGGAGTGGACCCAGGAAACTACAGATCAATCAGCTTGACTTCAATATCTGGAAAATTCCTAAAAAAGATAATCAAGCAATTGGCTTGTGAGCACTTAGAAACAAACGGGGTGATTACCAGAAGCCAGCATGCCAGACAAATCAGATCATGACAGACGAATCTTGTTGCTTTGTTTGACAATGTGACTAGATTAGTGGACGAAGGGAATGCTGTAGATGTAAAGTACTTAGACTTCAGTAAGGCATTTGATAAGGTAGACCATAGTCTCCCTCTTGATAAACTGGAACAATAGAAGGCATGTTCATAAAATTTGCAGATGACTCAAAGCTGGGGGAGACATTAGGAAAAGACTTGTGGTCTTCTTCAAGCAACTGGTTATCAGAGCAGAACATGGAGTGAATCAGGAGTGAATCAGGAAGCAGTTTCTACATTCCAAATATGAAGCATATAATGGGCAGTATTTTTTGAACAAAATATATTCAGAATGAATATGAACATTTCTAGAATTATAAGTATCTTACCAGGGAAGGTCTAAAGAAAAGCATACATGAATTTGTTGTTGTTGTTGTTATATAATAAATAATAATAATAATACAGAATAATTAAATGTGCTTAAATGTGATGCTTCTTACACTTTTTTAAAAAAGTTTCAGGATAATCAGGAACGTCAGTGCACTGAGTGGATCAAGGTTTCACACAGGGAGCATAAGGATTTTGTTTTTCTTATATTTCCCAACAGTTTTTAAGACTGCAGGAATATTAAGTTACAGGGTGGCACTAATACCACTAGAGCTCAAACACCCTCAGGTTTTGAGTGAGTCTCTTGAGGCAAGAGAAATTTACACATTTAGACAGGGGCATCTTCAGAGCATGGGGGGAGAGTTGTTTGAAAAGTAAAAATGACCCGGCTGCACGAAGCCCCACCCTTTTTTTACATGCATCGCATGTGCAACACGTTTAAAAAAAGGCACAGCTTTCACAGTTATGCCTGCTAACTTTACTTTTTTTACCCCCAACCTCCAGCAGACACTTCTTCATTTAGAATTACAGCAGTATTAAACTTGAATTGGGTTGTTTCCTCCCCCCTTGCCAAAAGTTGCTGTAATCAGTAGAAATAATGTACAAACAATGAAAGGTTTCCAGTTTGAAGAATGAAGAGATTTCCACAATACAGACTCCCTTCAGACACTTGATTCTGTGTCTTCTGACTAGAAAGCTGGGGTGCCCGTCTCAGATTAGATGGGCAAACATGCTCAAATACAATGTATAGTCGAAGGCTTTCACGGCCGGAATCCGATGGTTGTTGTGGGTTTTCCGGGCTGTGTGGCCGTGTTCTGGCAGTTTTTGTTCCTAACGTTTCGCCAGTAGCTGTGGCTGGCATCTTCAGAGGACAGGAGCACAGCTAGAAGATTCTCTCTGTGCCCAAGTGGAGGGTGTGTGTTCCTGCTGGTGTTTATAGCTGCTGAGAGGTCATTTGCAAGAGATTGGGAGAGGGTTTTTTGTGGTGATTAGGGGGTGTGGTGCTGTTGTGTGTGGGATTAGCACATCTATTGTGTGAGTTGTTTGTATATTTCTGTGGTTGAGTAGAGTTCGTTGACCTTTTGCAAGCTGTGTTTTTCAGGACTGGCAGCCAGGTTTTGCTGATCTTTAGGCTTTCTTCTTTTTTATTGAAACTGTGTTGGTGTTTATGTATTTCAATGGCTTCCCTGTATAGTCTAGCATAGTGGCTGTTGGTGTGGTCCAGTATTTCTGTGTTTTCAAATAAGATTTGGTGACCAGTTTGTTTGAGAGCATGTTCAGCTTTTGCAGATTTTTCAGGTTGCTATAGTCTGCAGTGTCTTTCATGTTCTTTTATCCTGGTGTGGATGCTACGTTTTGTGGTCCCAATGTATACTTGTCCACAGCTGCAGGGTATGCGGTAAACTCCTGCAGCGGTGAGGGGGTCCCTTTTGTCTTTTGCTGATTTTAACATTTGTTGTATTTTTCTGGTGGGCTTGAAGACTGTTTGGAGGTTATGTTTTTTCATTAGTTTTTCCATGCGGTCCGTGACTCCTTTAATGTAGGGCAGAAATATTTTGCTTCTGGGGGGCTGTTTTTCTTCAGTTGAGTGCTGTTTTTCTTCCAGGATGCTATTCGAGTTCCCTGTGTAATCTACAGCTTTGGGCACTCCCAACCAGCCCTGATCCAGTTTCACTGTTTTCAGTCAGCCATGTTTTGCTGGATGCCATCACCTAGTTACAGGTGTTATTTCAATCAGACTGTGGCCAGTTGTGATGAAGCAACCCATTCCATCCTGGCTTCTCTTCCTCCTACTGCCCTCTGGACTCTCCTCTTAGGTCTTATCTAATGGGCGACCAGACTAGTCTTGTTCCTGAGCTGCACAGCACAGGTGCCAGTGGGGGCCGTGACTGCAGTGGATGCAGCAGCACAGGCAGAAGTGGCCCAGAGTTGAGATGCCCAGGACCGTCACTGGAAGTGGGCACCTCTCTTTCCAATCTCAGCCTGCTGGGCCTCCGTCTTCCTCAGAGGAGGAGGAAGGATTTAACAAGTGGTTTACAAGAACTTTAAGGGGTGTGATGGCTCAAAGGGGCGTGATGGCTCAGCGGGTAAGACGCCAGGCTTGTTGATCGGAAGGTCGCAAGTTTGGCAGTTCGAGACCCTAGCCCTGCATGACGGAGTGAGCTCCCGTACTCACCCCAGCTCTTGCCAACCTAGCAATTCGAAAGCATGCAAATGCAAGTAGATTAATAGGTACCACTTCGGTGGGAAGGAAACAGCGTTCCGCGTGCGTCATGCCGGCCACATGACCATGGAAGCGTCTTCGGACAGCGCTGGCTCTTCAGCTAAGAAACGGAGATGAGCACTGGCCCCTAGAGTCAGACACGACTGTGCAGGGGAAAACCTTTACAAGAACTGAACTAAACCAGCTCAGAAACACTCCTGCGCTGGCTGTGGGTAGCAGTTGGTGTCATTCCTGAATGAACACCCTACCATTGTTCTGGGCTGTTTGGCTGTTCACCACCAATCAGCTGCAGAGTGGGGCCCTGAGGTCATGTTCCTGATGCTCAGCTGTTCACATTGCATCCATTGTTCCTGTGACCTCCACGCCCAGGATAATCATCCAAAACAGAGCAGGTATAGGGTGAGAGGCTAATTGTATTCTTCATGTATGGATGTGTGACATGTGCTAATAGATTGATAGGATGGGTGGGAAAACCTGCCAGAGAGATAGTGTGAGTGAGGCAGTGATGTACCTTCTCTCTCTCTCACACACACACATATAAACACCATATCTCCAATTATTTCTATTTAAGTTAGACCAAATGTCTAAATTGGCATCAAAACATATAAATAAGGCTGTGTAATTTTAAGACAAATCTGTCTCCATTGAAGGAGATGTACTCCCCCTTTTTTGGCAATGCCAAAAAAGCACTGTCAAATCATGGATTACTAAGCTTTAATTAGCTTCCTGCTGACCACTATTGTCCCAGCCACCACTGAATGAGAACAAGGGAATTGACATACTATGCTGGGATCTGATGCAGGAAAAAGTCTTTTGTGGGAGTTAGTGTGGCAGTGTTACAGAAGAACCTGGCCAGTTGTGAGACCCTAGGCCAGTGTAATGACCCTGACTTCAATGCCCAAATAAACACTTCTCAATGCACTTCATTGAAATGCAGAATAAGCTTTATTAAGGATACATGTAAATCAAAGCACTCCCAAAGATCCGAATGCCGGATTCCTGCCAAACGGCCTAACTTAGCTCTCCCCCCTGCATGCCAATTTCTTCGCGCCTATGATGTCAATGTCCGTTACTTTCACACTCCATACTCGGGCCCCTCCAACTCCTGCAGGTGGATGACCTTGACGATACATTCCACAGTCTGACATTAACCACCGCTCTGTGCCTGGCACGGCTTCCCCTTCCTTGAATTCCACATTCTAACACTACAAAGACTAATGGCAGGATTCACATGTGAACCCTGACATGCTGACCCTCTAACAGAAAGAGATTTATATAGTAAAAGGAATAACATTAAACTAAAATGTAGCAGGATGATGAATCTGAAAAAGAGAAAGGAACAAAATATGGCAATTAAACACAACAGTCTAGGCAGGCTTATCAGGACACTGACAATGAAATTTAGCAAGAAGCCTGGGAGCAGAAACATGAGACTTATCCATCCACTCATTAAACCCACTGAATAAATGCTTCCATTGGACAAGATATTGAACTTTGCCTCTGTGAACTCGAGAATCCAAAACAGCTTTAACTTCAAAATGTTGTGTGTCCCCCCCCCATCACAGGAGGGGGTGGCGGAGTTTCTGGGTGCCATCTTTCAGAGGTTTTCACTGGCTTTAACAAACTGATGTGAAAAACGGGATGTATTTTCCGCAGATTTTTTGGCAATGCTAATTGAGCAGTCACAGGATTTATAACTTTTATAATTGGAAACAGCCCAATATATTTCACCCCTAATTTCTTGGATGGCTGAGTAGAACGCAAGTGCTTTGTAGACAAGTAAACCCATTCTCCCACCACCAGTGGCCATTCCAGAGATCTCTTACAGTCAGTGAATTTTTTTATATGTGTCTTTTGCCTCCTGCAAAGTCTTTTGCATGATGGGCCAATTAGCCGTTATTTTGGCAATCCATTCATCAGCCAATATGGGATTGGGCTGTTCATCAGTGGAAGGAACTGGCAGTCCAGGAATAGGTACAAAGTCCTGACCGGTAGCAATCTTGAATGGCAAAAACCCCATACTCTGATGGACTGCATTATTGTAAGCAACCTCAGCAAAGGGTAAGAGATCAACCCAGTCATTCTGTTGATAACTAATATAGCACCGTAAATATTGCTCCAATACGGCATTAAGACGTTCAGTCGATCCATCCGTGCAAGGATGAAAAGAAGAGCTTAAACCTTGCTCAGTGCCAATCTATTTTAAAAATGCTTTCCAAAATTTTGCGGTAAGTTGACTTCCGCAATCACTAATTACCCTCACGGGGGCCCCATGAGGGCGAAAGACGTGCTGGATAAAGAGTTTAGCTAATTGACTAGTAGATGGTATGCTCTTACATGGAATGAAATGTGCTTGCTTGGAAAGTAAGTCTGTTACTACCCAAATTACAGTATTTCCCTTGCTTTCTGGCAAATCCACAATAAAGTCCATAGCAATTTGTTTCCAGGGGCTAGAGGGATGCGCCACAGGCTGCAATAATCCCACTGGCTTGCCAGGGGCTCTTTTCGTCGTGGCACATATAGGACAGGAGAGGACATATTCTTTGACATCTTTTCTCAAGGTAGCCCACCAAAACTGCCTCCTAAACAAATGCAAAGTTTTTACAAAACCAAAATGTCCAGCCACCTTATCATGACACCTCTCCAAAATCCGTTTTCTTAAGGCATCAGGAATATATAACCTGTCCCCCCTCCAACACAGTCCATTGCTCTCTTGAAGTGCCTGCTTATTCGATTTCCACCATGCATCGTTCCCTAATTCAGCCCTTATTTCCTTCATTAATAATGTCTCTGGCAAAACTTCAGGATGTTTGGATTTACTTCTAGTAACAGCAGCTTTTCCCAATTGCTTATGGGAATCAGCCTTCTGGTTCCTGAGTTCATCTTCAATTGGGTTCTGACTAATCCCAAGTTGTTGAGGAGACATTACAGTGGTTATGACTTCTTCTCTTTGGCTATCATGTTGAGGCAAATGGGACAGGGCATCTGCTAAAAAGTTTTTTCCAGCAGGGAGATATTTAAGTGTGAAACTGAATCTGCTAAAAAACTCAGCCCAATGTACTTGTTTTGGGTTCAATTTACGAGGTAACCTTATGTTAGGCTTTGCATATACCCAGGAATTTACAGTTAGATAAATTATACTGGAGAGGCTTGATATCTAGGTGAGAGGGGAATTATTATGCAAGTCACCCAATTAGCAGCCATTGTTGTAGGGATGATGTGGCAGCAATGACTCATACTACAGGTGCTATCATTTAGTTGGGTGTGGCAGATGATGAGAGTGACCTATAATGTGATTGGTCAGTTTATGTATATAAGCAGAGAAGATCTGGTATTCTTTCTTCTCGTTGCTGCTAAACTTCTCATCGCTGTATTCCATTTCGTTGCTGTATCATTTGTTACTGCTGTTGGATGTATTTTGGACTACGTATGTATATAAAGTAAATAGGCTATTTTATCTAAATCTCTGCTTGAGTGTCTATTTACTGCATAGAATGTGGATCACTGGAGTCTTGGAAATAGGCAGCAGGCCGCCCCACGGTGCGCACTCTGACACCTTAGCACAGGGCTTTCCAAAGTTTTCCCGCAGCGACACACCAACCACCGTTGGTGTGTCGCCGCGGGAAAACCCAGAAGTGCTGCCGTTAGGGCAGCGCGCAAAAACCCAGAAGCACTGCTGCCGCTTTCGGTTTTTGCGCGCCACCATTGGTGTGTCGCCGCGGGAAAACCTGGAAGCGCTGATGATGATCAGCGCTTCCGGGTTGTGTGGCGACACACCAGACTGTGTGTGGTGACACACTTTTGTGTCGCGACACACAGTTTGGAAAGCTCTGCCTTAGCACTTCTAGGTTCTTATGATCAGTCCACACTTCAAAGGGGTGGGGGGATCCCTCTAACAAATGTTGTCACATAGCCAATGCATGGCGTACAGCAAACACTTCTTTTTCCCATACATGCCAGCATCTCTCAGTCTCAGTGAATTTACGAGAAATGTACACACAAGGTCATAACTTCTGGTTGTCATCTTTCTGTAATAACACTGAACCTACTGCGGTATCTGAAGCGTCTGTTTGAATTACAAAAGGCTGGTCAGAGTCAGGGTGTTTTAAAATCGGCTCGGCTGTAAATAGGGCTTTCAGTTCCTCAAAAGCGGCTTGGCATTCCAGAGTCCATTTTAACCTCGCCCCTGGTTTGCTTGCTAGTGTCCCCTCACCCTGATGTTTGGTTTTTAAGAGTTCAGTTAATGGCAAGGCAATTTGTGCAAATTGGGGGATGAAGTGGCAATAGAAATTTGCAAACCCAAGGAATGATTGCAGTTGTTTTCTGGTTCTTGGAGGTTCCCACCCCAACACATCTTGCATTTTGCAGGATCCATCTCAATTCCCTGGTGAGATATCCTATACCCCAGATAGTCTAATTTATCCTTGTGAAATTCACATTTAGACAATTTTACATACAATTGGGCTTCAAGCAGTTGTTTTAACACTTCTTTCACCAGTTTGACATGGTCTTCCATGATTTCAGTATAAATCAATATATCGTCTAGGTAAACCAATACCCCTTGATATAAAAATTCATGCAAAACCTCATTAATTAAGCTCATGAACACTCCAGGCCAGAGCTTTCCAAACTGTGTGTTGCGACACAAAAGTGTGTCGCCACACACAGCATGGTGTGTCGCCACACCACCCGGAAGCGGCGGCGCGCGCGTGCACGGCGGCCACCATGCACGTGCGCGCCGCCGCACGCCCCCTGCGCCGCCGCACGCCCCCCCGCGCCGTCGCCGTGCGTGCGCGTGTCGCCGCCGCCACCGCTGGGTGTGTCACCAGTGGTGGCACTTTGGAAAGCCCTGCTCCAGGCCCTCCAGTCAATCCGAACGGCATGACCCGATATTGGAAACATCCAAATTGACAATTAAAAGCAGTTTTCCATTCATCCCCTTCCTGTATGCATACTCTAAAGTACGCCTCTCTCAGATCCAATTTAGTAAAAAATTTCTCTTTGGTAAGGTGAGCCAACATGTCCTTTAACAAAGGCAATGGGTATTGATTGGAAATACATATGGCATTTAACCCTCTGTAATCAGTGCACAATCTTAATGGACCATCTTTCTTTTTCCTAAATAACACAGGAGCTGCCATGGGCGAAGTGGATGGTTCAATAAAACCCCTCTCCAAGTTTTTATCAATGAACTTCCTAAGTTCTTGTAGTTCTTTGTGGGTCATGGAGTCTTTGGTAGGACTGCCCCAGGTTCCAGTTCAATAGCACAGTCAATTTTACAATGAGGAGGCAATTGGTTGGATTCTGCTTCATCAAATACTACTTGCACTTCCTCATATTATCCTCATATCATCAAAAGAGTTCCATCTAGCAGGGTCCAGGAGGCGTGCCTTCTCTGCAGTAGCACCCGCCCTTTGGAATATCTTGCCCCTGGAGCTGAGGCGAGTTTCTTCGCTCCCGACCTTCCGGAAAGACTTGAAGACCTGGTTCTGCTGCCTTGCTTGGGACGGGAATGCCAATAGTTCCTCTTGGGAGTGGCTGGTGTCATGAAACCCACCTTATTATTAACATCTTTCTGTTTGGATTTTATATGTAAATTATTGTTGTTGTAATTTTATATTTTTAACTTATTGTTGTGAACCGCCCAGCATCCCCAGGTATGGAGGAGATGGGCGGTAATACAAATTTAAATAATAAATAAATAAATATTGTCCAGGAAACTCTGCCTCCGGAGCTGTTTTATTTTCCGTTTCAACCCCAAAAGCCCCAATCTCAGTTCCAAGGCGCATGCCTTCAATTTCTAACCCTCCGTATGACCCATCAGCAAAATCCATCTCCCCTGACACCCAATCAATATGTGGATTTCATTCCCTGAGCCTTTTCAACCCCAAAACTATAGGCTGGTTAGCTATTGGGGCTACAATAAACTTTAAAGTCTCTTGATGTGTCCCAATAGTCATTTTTACAGCTTCTGTGTAATATTCCACTGGGCCCCCTTTCATATCAGACCCATCAAGTTGGCAGAAAATTATCGGCACCTTGAGTTTATACAACCAATTGGCTGCCTCTCCCTCCAAGAAACTCGACACGTACCTCACTTTAGCATCCTCATTGGCAAAGGATTCCTCAAACTCTTCCATGAACCCTCTCACATGGGTCATGAAGCAGGCTAGTTTTTCTGGATCACCATCAAAACATATCTTTAATTTATTAACAGTCATGGATTTAGCTGGAATAGAGGGTGTTCTCACCACGGAAGGTACAATTGGAGCGGGCAGGCTGAAGCACTTTTCAGGTTTGGATGCTTCTTCTTCTTCTTCACTTCCCTCCGAAGCGTCACTTTCCGCTGAGGTTGTTATCGGACTGGCCACTTGTTGGCTAGCTTTTCCCCCTTCTTGGTTCTGCAAGATTTGTTGTAAGGTCTTGTTCATCATAGCCCTCCGTTGACTGATGGTCTCCAATTCAAAATCCATTTGGGACATCTTTGCCTCTAAAGTAGCCATCGTTTGCGATTGGGTTACACGTGTCTTAGTAGCTTGTTTGCTGATTTCAGGCTTCAGACCGCCTCCAATCCCCATGGACCACTCCGCTCGTGTTTTCGGAGTTCACAACACTGGGATCTCAGCGGCCTCAACGATGCTCCCCATATCTCCCTTCTTGGATTTCTTTTTCCGGTCAGTTTTTGCTTCAAATGCAACCGATTTTTCTTCCTTCAGGACTACTCCACTGTCCCGGGAAGTACTTGGCTGCTCGGTCTCCTCTGCTTGTGGTTGTTCAGCAGAGTCTTCCATCTTATTAGTTTCTGACATGCAAATAGTCAGTAGATAGGTGGTAGGTGGTCGATTCTCTACAATAAGGCTCTCTGTGGGTTCAGTAGTAGCCTCGTGAAAAACCGACATACAAGGGCATTCAGATCTTTCTGTAACGACCCTGACTTCAATGCCCAAATAAACACTTCTCAATGCACTTCATTGAAATGCAGAATAAGCTATATTAAGGATACATGTAAATCAAAGCACTCCCAAAGATCCGAATGCCGGATTCCCACCAAACGGCCCAACATAGCTCTCCCCCTGTGCGCCAATTTCTTCGCGCCTATGATGTCAATGTCCGTTACTTTCACACTCCATACTCGGGCCCCTCCAACTCCTGCAGGCGGACGACCTTGACGATACATTCCACAGTCTCTGACGTTAACCACAGCTCTGCACCTGGCATGGCTTCCCCCTCCTCGCATTCCACATTCTAACACTCCAAAGACTAATGGCAGGATTCACATGTGAATCCTGACAGCCAGTCCATATGGCTCTGTCCATCCTTGAGTCAGCAGAAAGCTGATAGGATGGGTGGGAAAGCCTGCCAGAGAGATAGCGTGAGTGAGGCAGTGATGTAACTTCTCTCTCTCACACACACATATAAACACCATATCTCCAATTATTTCTTTTTAAGTTAGACCAAATGTCTAAATTGGCATCAAAACATATAAATAAGGCTGTGTAATTTTAAGACAAATCTGTCTCCATTGAAGGAGATGTACTCCCCCTTTTTTGGCAATGCCAAAAAAGCACTGTCAAATCATGGATTGTTGTTGTTTATTCGTACAGTCGCTTCCGACTCTTCGTGACTTCATGGACCAGCCCATGGCAGAGCTTCCTGTTGGCCGTCACCACCCCCAGCTCCCCCACGGTCGAGCCTGTCACCTCCAGAATGTCTCCAGAATGCCTGTCATCCATCCATCTTGCCCTTGGTCGGCCCCTCTTCCTTTTGCCTTCCACTTTCCCCAGCATCAGCATCTTCTCCAGGGTATCCTGTCTTCTCATTATTTGGCCAAAGTACTTCAGTTTTGCCTTTAATATCATTCCCTCAAGTGAGCAGTCTGGCTATATTTCCTGGAGTATGGACTGGTTTGATCTTCTTGCAGTCCAAGGAACTCTCAGAATTTTCCTCCAACACCACAGTTCAAAAGCATCTCCCTTCGCTCAGCCTTCCTTATGTCCAGCACAGGGACAACGCAGCCATAGGTTATTACAGGGAATACCATTGCTTTAACTATGCGGACCTTTGTTCTCAGCGTGATGTCTCTGCTCTTAACTATTTTATCAAGATTTGCCATTGCTCTCCTCCCAAGAAGTAGACGTCTTCTGATTTCCTGGCTGCAGTCAGCGTCTGCAGTAATCTTTGCACCTAGAAATACAAAGTCTGTCACTGCCTCCACGTTTTCTCCCTCTATTTGTCAGTTATCAATCACGCTGGTTGCCATAATCTTGGTTTTTTTGAGGTTTAACTGCAACCCAGCTATTGCACTTTCTTCTTTCACCTTTGTCATAAGGCTCCTCAGCTCCTCCTCGCTTTCAGCCATCAAAGCGGTATCATCTGCATATCTGAGATTGTTAATGTTTCTTCCAGCGATTTTAACTCCAGCCTTGGATTCCTCAAGCCCAGCACGTCGCATGATGTGTTCTGCGTACAGGTTGAATAGGTAGGGTGAGAGTATACAGCCCTGCCGTACTTCTTTCCCAATCTTAAACCAGTCCGTTGTTCCGTGCTCTGTTCTTACCGTTGCTACTTGGTCGTTATCTCCAGCAAAGGAGATCGTTACCTTGTTGTGGTGCTGGAGCTTGAGCACCTCAATGACACCATGAGCTAAACCGTGAAGGGACACCCAAGATGGGAAGGTCGTGGCAGAGAGGTCAGACTAAATACGATCCCTGGGGAAGGTAATGGCAACCCACCCCAGTATTCTTGCCATGAAAACTAAATGGATCAGTACAACCAAAGATATGTCGGTATACCATCGGAAGATGGGACTCCCAGGTCGGAAGATGGTCAAAATGCTACTGGGGAGGAACAGAGGATACGTTCAAATAGCCCCAGATGTGATGACGCAGCTAGCTCAAAGCCGAAAGGACGGCTAGCGGCCGACGGTGCTGGTGGTGAACGACGAATCCGATGTTCTAAAGTTCAACACACCATAGGAACCTGGAATGTAAGATCTATGAGCCAGGGCAAATTGGATGTGGTTATTGGTGAGATGTCAAGATTAAATATAGACATTTTAGGTGTCAGTGAACTGAAATGGACTGGGATGGGCCACTTCACATCAGATGACCACCAGATCTACTACTGTGGACAAGAGGACCACAGAAGAAATGGAGTAGCCTTCATAATTAATAATAAAGTGGCTAAAGCAGTGCTTGGATACAATCCAAAAAACGATAGAATGATCTCAATTTGAATTCAGGGTAAGCCATTTAACATCACAGTGATCCAAATATACGCCCCAACCACAGATGCTGAAGAAGCAGAAGTAGATCAGTTCTATGAGGATCTGCAGCACCTACTAGATAATACACCAAAAAGAGATGTTATTTTCATTACAGGAGACTGGAATGCTAAGGTGGGTAGTCAGACGACACCTGGAATTACAGGCAAGCATGGTCTGGGAGAACAAAATGAAGCAGGACATAGGCTGATAGAATTTTGCCAAGACAACTCACTGTGCATAACAAACACTCTCTTCCAGCAACCTAAAAGACGACTTTATACATGGACTTCACCAGATGGTCGACACCGAAATCAGATTGACTACATCCTTTGCAGCCAAAGGTGGCGGACATCTATACAGTCGGTAAAAACAAGACCTGGAGCTGACTGTAGTTCAGATCACCAACTTCTTATTGCAAAATTTAGAATCAGACTAAAGAGAATAGGGAAGACCCACAGATCAGTTAGATATGAGCTCACTAATATTCCTAAGGAATATGCAGTGGAGGTGAAGAATAGATTTAAGGGACTAGATTTAGTAGATAGGGACCCAGAAGAACTATGGACAGAAGTTCGCAACATTGTTCAGGAGGCGGCAACAAAAAACGTCCCAAAGAAAAAGAAAACCAAGAAGGCAAGATGGCTGTCTGCTGAAACACTGGAAGTAGCCCAAGAAAGAAGGAAAGCAAAAGGCAACAGTGATAGGGGGAGATATGCCCAATTAAATGCAAAATTCCAGAGGTTAGCCAGAAGAGATAAGGAATTATTTTTAAACAAGCAATGTGCGGAAGTGGAAGAAGACAATAGAATAGGAAGGACAAGAGACCTCTTCCAGAAAATTAGAAACATCGGAGGTAAATTCCAGGCAAAAATGGGTATGATCAAAAACAAAGATGGTAAGGACCTAACAGAAGCAGAAGAGATCAAGAAAAGGTGGCAAGAATATACGGAAGATCTGTATAGGAAGGATAATAATATTGGAGATAGCTTTGACGGTGTGGTCAGTGAGTTAGAGCCAGACATCCTGAAGAGTGAGGTTGAATGGGCCTTAAGAAGCATTGCTAATAACAAGGCAGCAGGAGACGACGGTATCCCAGCTGAACTGTTTAAAATCTTGCAAGATGATGCTGTCAAGGTGATGCATGCCATATGCCAGCAAATTTGGAAAACAGAAGAATGGCCATCAGATTGGAAAAAATCAACTTATATCCCCATACCAAAAAAGGGAAGCACTAAAGAATGTTCAAACTATCGAACAGTGGCACTTATTTCACATGCCAGTAAGGTAATGCTCAAGATCTTGCAAGGTAGACTCCAGCAATTCATGGAGCGAGAATTGCCAGATGTACAAGCTGGGTTTAGAAAAGGCAGAGGAACAAGAGACCAAATTGCCAATATCCGCTGGATAATGGAGAAAGCCAGGGAATTTCAGAAAAACATCTATTTCTGTTTTATTGACTATTCTAAAGCCTTTAACTGTGTGGATCATAACAAATTGTGGCAAGTTCTTGGTGGTATGGGGATACCAAGTCATCTTGTCTGCCTCCTGAGGAATCTGTATAACGACCAAGTAGCAACGGTAAGAACAGAGCACGGAACAACGGACTGGTTTAAGATTGGGAAAGGAGTACGGCAGGGTTGTATACTCTCACCCTACCTATTCAACCTGTACGCAGAACACATCATGCGACATGCTGGGCTTGAGGAATCCAAGGCTGGAGTTAAAATCGCTGGAAGAAACATTAACAATCTCAGATATGCAGATTATACCACTTTGATGGCTGAAAGCGAGGAGGAGTTGAGGAGCCTTATGACGAAGGTGAAAGAAGAAAGTGCAAAAGCTGGGTTGCAGTTAAACCTCAAAAAAACCAAGATTATGGCAACCAGCTTGATTGATGACTGGCAAATAGAGGGAGAAAAAGTGGAGGCAGTGACAGACTTTGTATTTCTAGGCGCAAAGATTACTGCAGACGCTGACTGCAGCCAGGAAATCAGAAGACGTCTACTTCTTGGGAGGAGAGCAATGGCAAATCTTGATAAAATAGTTAAGAGCAGAGACATCACACTGACAACAAAGGTCCGCATAGTTAAAGCAATGGTATTCCCTGTAGTAACCTATGGCTGTGAGAGCTGGACCATAAGGAAGGCTGAGCGAAGGAAGATCGATGCTTTTGAACTGTGGTGTTGGAGGAAAATTCTGAGAGTGCCTTGGACTGCAAGAAGATCAAACCAGTCCATACTCCAGGAAATCAAGCCAGACTGCTCACTTGAGGGAATGATATTAAAGGCAAAACTGAAGTACTTTGGCCACACAATGAGAAGACAGGATACCCTGGAGAAGAAGCTGATGCTAGGGAAAGTGGAAGGCAAAAGGAAGAGGGGCCGACCAAGGGCAAGATGGATGGATGGTATTCTGGAGGTGACGGACTCAACCATTGGGGAGCTGGGGATGGTGACGGCCGACAGAAAGCTCTGGCGTGGACTGGTCCATGAAGTCACGAAGAGTCGGAAACAACTGAACGAATAAACAACAAACTTGGTCGTTATACAGATTCCTCAGGAGGCAGACAAGATGACTCAGTATCCCCATACCACCAAGAACTTGCCACAATCATGGATTACTAAGCTTTAATTAGCTTCCTGCTGACCACTATTGTCCCAGCCGCCACTGAATGAGAACAAGGGAATTGTCATACTATGCTGGGATCTGGTGCAGGAAAAAGTCTTTCGTGGGAGTTAGTGTGGCAGTGTTACAGAAGAACCTGGCCAGTTGTGAGACCCTAGGCCAGTCCCCATGGCTCTGTCCATCCCTGAGTCATCAGAAAACTACACAGGCATGACGTTTGCGGTCCATGTTGTAGATCCTCTCCTGCCTCAGTGGACTCTGTCCCCAGTCACTGCCAGTCTGCTGCTTTCCATCTAAGCTGACAAAGCCTAACCAATTTTACCCATCTTGCTCCTGGGTGATGTCGGAATGAAGGGGAAAACACTACTAGAACTGTAGTAAGAGCTTTAAGGATGACTTCAGCCTATCTTATTCACAGGTCGAGACAAAGACATTATCGTGGGGACATAGCAAGGAAAAGGGCTGCCAGGGCACGTGGTATTGTGATTTGATGAGAGTGTTTCCCCCTGTCTCACCACTGGAACTGTGGATAGATGTTCAGCCCTTACAAGGGAGAGTCTTGCTCTGTATATATGAATTTGGATGGTTTGGAGATGTTGGCGTCCATCTGTTTCACTCCTGAGCCAAGCGTTCAGGCATTTTCCAGAGAGCTAAAAGGATCATTTGATTGACACGTAACAAGACGTAGAAGAAGTGATGATGCCTTGGAGGGGCATCTTGTGATTCTTGACTCCCCCCCCCCCCCCAGCTTCTGATGACTTGCATGGTCAGCATAACACTTGTGGCAACAGTCCCCCCTCTGTCAGTTACACCTGTGTGCCGGCTCCCCTTGAATTAGCCCGCGGGGAGGCGGTGCCCAAATAGCTGTGAAGCAGATGACTTCCCGGGCTTGACCTTTGCGCATTCCGCACAGTTTTGGCATCAGCTCTTACTGGCTTCCCAGCCCCAGACATGTATGGCTCTGAAACAGCTCATGGGGCAGGAAATGAACGTGCCCTGCCTTCAGATGGGGCCCTGTTTCTCGAGGGAGCGTAAAGTGCAATTTAGCATGTTAATTCCTGGGTCGCATTCGGTCTTTGACTGGCAAATGCTAAGCCTCCCAGATGAGCTACAGAAAGCGTAATGACAAGTTTCCAAGACTTTTGATACGTGGATCAGTGTTCTCTTCTGGATGAATGCAGGAGACATACTCCATCACTACGAACACACGCACACACACATGCACACATGTTCTCAGTCAGCTTCCACATTAGTGGGCAACATTCCGCCGTGCAACTGAGGGATAGCAGAGTTAATATTCACAGCAGGTCTATGTGGATTTTGGAAATATTTCTACCCTATTTGGACTTTGGATTTTCCCCCGCTAGGGCCATTAGAACTACATATATTTTTCATGAGTAATATTTACATTCAGCATCTCTGCTCACCCCTTTTTGCAGTCAGAGATCAGAATGTACTCTGTAGTTAACGGACTTTTCAGGAAGTTTCTTAATGCTGTCATTTTTTGCCAGAGTCGTAGACAAGTAAGACAGGTGTTTCATGAGCTAGGACTATGTCCCACCTGCACTTAACCATGGCACAAACACGCTCTAGCCACCACTTTTTCCTTCCACGTCCCCATGATGCTGCCCTCATCCCATCCCCAGTCCATGAATAGGACAGTCTCAGGCTGTCCTTAGCTGTAGCATTCTTCTCTGTAAACTTCTCTGTGTCTCCACCCTGTCCAAGGAGTCAGGTCTGTAGGGTACGTCAAGCATGACCTTGGAGGTAAGTCAAGGGACCGGCCGTGATTGGTAAGAGAGGCAACTGAGGCAGCAGGGGGATCTGCAGTGCAGACAACACATTTCTTGTTAGTATAGTTTTCTGCCAACCCAAAGATGGGTGGAGAGCGTGATCAATAATGAGGAATAGCCCTGGATGTGTTGACTTGCAGATGAAGTAGGTGTAGGTCAACCACAAAGCTCACCCAGTGACCTGGGGGCAGCATTGTTCAACCCAGCCATTTCACAGGGAGCTTGTGAATAAAATGAACAGAAGACTACTTACCTTCCCTTGAGCAAAGTGCACAAACAAGGTAATAATGTGGCAGCTCAAAAATTAATGAAGTCAGCTTCTTGTACTCAGGATCAAGCACCTCAAAGTAACCTGTGTATGTATGTGCCTTCAACTCAATCTTGTCTCCTCACAACTGCCTGGTCCATGCAGTTTTCTTTGCAACATTTTCAAAAGTGGCTTGCCCTTGTCTCCTTCCTAGAGCTGAGAGAGAATGACTGGCCCAAAGTCATCCAGCTGGCTTTTTGTCTAAGGTAGGACTAGAACTCACAATCTCTTGGTGCCTTAAGCACTACACCAAACTGGCTCTCCAAAGCAACTTGACTATGAAATATATGGACTAAGGAAAAGAACAGATTTTCACTGAAAGCAAAATGTTTAAGAACATAAAGCAGAAGTATGTCTGAACCAAACAAAATATTTCAAATATTCTATCTTCCTGTATATATGTATGTGTATGTGTATGTATATGTTTATGTGTATATATATTATTAAGCATTTTGATTATAATAGTAAAATCTAATACAAACTAAACTTAAAGAAAGGAAAGAGAACAGACAGGAGTAAGAAGTGCAAGGAAATAGAAAGGAAAAAGAAAGAGAGAAGAAAGAGAATAGTAAGAATATAATAAAGAAAGAGAAAAGAAATATATAAATAAGTGACTTCCAACCTTAATCACAACAAGTATAAACAAGTTTAGTAACTCTTCACCCTCTCTAAAGTTACAAACATTTATCTCTTCATCCCATATCCCCTCTCTTATCTTTAAACAAATCCATAAAGCATCATCTTTTCAGTCCTGGTGTCAGCATAAAGTCCATAAAGGGTAGCCAGAAGTAACAACATACCTTGTTTTAACCTTGATCAAATAAACCAATTTTATATTCCTTCCTTTTACTTCTAACAGTCTTAATATTTAGTTCATTCAAATATTGTCAAAGGATTTGATGTCCCTTCATTTCTTCTTTGTCCCATCGCACAGAGTTCTTCAAGGCTTTAACAAGCCTCTTTTGTAAATCCAGTAGGAAAAAAATTGTCCAGGTCATTCTCTTGGTTTATCATTTGTATTTCCCTTTTAAATTTTAAAGCCTCATCCAATTTCTTTTGTAGATCCAGTGAAACATCCTTTTCTAAACCATTCTCTTGGCTTGTCAGTTAATCCACTAAATCCACTTTCAATACCACAAAGCTCACCCAGTGACCTGGGGGCAGCATTGTTCAACCCAGCCATTTCACAGGGAGCTTGTGAATAAAATGAACAGAAGACTACTTACCTTCCCTTGAGCAAAGTGCACAAACAAGGTAATAATGTGGCAGCTCAAAAATTAATGAAGTCAGCTTCTTGTACTCAGGATCAAGCACCTCAAAGTAACCTGTGTATGTATGTGCCTTCAACTCAGTCTTGTCTCCTCACAACTGCCTGGTCCCTGCAGTTTATCTTGTCAGATAAAATTTGTTCTACATCTGTCATTTCTTCAATTACATCTTTTGGGCATAGTCTATCCATAGAAGCAGACATCATTACTGACACTTTTGATATTTTCTGATTCCATTCCTCAAAAATTTCCTTCTGTATTTTTATTGTCATAACATTTTGCATCATCTTACAGGACTGTATATCTTTCCTCTACCTAAAAACTTTAGTCCCCTCTAGTGTCCAGTTTTTGAAATCATGAAATTCCTTGAAATATTATGTCTTGTAAAAACCAAAACAGGATCTATGTCCCATGAGAACCTGTTTGTTCTTTATAATTAATTCCAAAATCTTATTGTAAAAGTTTCAATAAATTGAAATGAATGAATTTTAAATTATTTTAAATTTTAAATAAAGTTTCAATAAATTGAAATGAATTCCAATTTTATCTGGACCCTTAGTTCATTTATAACTTTCTAAGATCAAAATCTAATTTAGCTTTTTGCTGTTTATTTCATATTCTTTAACTTCTGAAGCTTATGATTAAAATTTTCTTTTGTTCAGGATTGAAGGCAGACTCACCCGGCATTTTCAAAGTTGTCATTTTGAAGGTCTCTAATAGCTTAGAAGTAGTTAGAGCAATTTCCAAAAATGATTAGAAAGTGAGGTTTGCAAACTTAGTGTCCTTTAAAAGTCTGCACTGCGGTTCCAAGCAAGATTGCTAATCCTGTCGTATTCTGGCACTCAAACCTATGGAAAATCGCTGTCCCCTTTCACTTCCGGGTACTGGTCGGAGCACAGCGAAGAACTGGGGCTCCTTAGCCTCGATTCCACGGCTAAGCTGTTTGCAGCGATTTGGGAGAAGAAAATCGCTGGAAAAATCACACTCGAAGAGAGTGTGATCAGAAGATTAACCACAAAGGGTCTCTGAAGTAAATGCCCTCCCCCGACTCCTGTAATTTCCACTGCGGGAGGAGGGAGATGGAGCAATGAAAGGAGACTGGGAAGAAAAACGGGGCTCTGCAGCAGCCGTGATTCTAACAGATAAGTAGCTGGCCCGACCAGGCTTTTAGTCACTTTTTTTTACTTTTAAACATTATTATTTTTTTATTAAGTGCTAAGATTTGTATCTGGACTTGATTTATATTTGCTGGTGCTATATTTTTTTCTTGTTAATGGAAGAATAAACGGTGGGAAGAGAAGCTAAGTGGCTTTGCTAGAAGTGAAAGTGACTTTTACTATTATTTCAGTTTGGTTTGAGTTTTTTACTTATGGACAACTACTGGTATTTCTATTTTTGTTCTCTGGAATACTATATTAAAGCTTGGATTTAAATGGAGTGATTAATACTTTATTTTTTAAGATTTTGATGTTGGGATTACTGAACCCTATAAAAACTCTTTTATATATACAAGTTCCTCTTTTTCTTTTTGAACTTTGAACTCTGTTTGGATTTATTTTTCTGAAAAAGTCAAGTTATTTAATGTTTAATTTGGATTATTGGATTATTATATGGAAAGTAGAGGCTTTTTTACATGTCTCTAGTAACATTTTTTCTTTTTGACTTGTGGTTGGATTGAAGAATTACAAGTGGGAAGGTGAAACCCTGGGAATATTTACTATTCTTATCTTTGATTTTGACTACAGGAGAACAAAAAGTCCTAGGCTTTTATCCTTTGAAACACTGTGGACTTTTATATATAAGGGATTATAAATGACCTAAGAGGAAAATTTTTAAAGGAGCCTAGTTCTCTCTTTCTTTTTCCTTAACCTTTTGGATATTTGTTTTTTCACCTTTTCTTTTTTCTTTTTATTATTTGTAAAAGAATTTTTAATTTTTTTTTTAATTTTTTCCCCTTTTTTAAATAATTTTTGTTATATTGTTATATGGTGCTTTTTCCCCTTTTCTCCCTTTTTTCTTCTTTTTTGCAGGGCTATGGCGTCTTTGGGAACGAGACGGGCGGAGAAGGAGAAGAAGAAGGAGACTGGAGGACCACCTATTGATTCTGCTACACCTGCTACATCTGCCTCAGAAGCTTTATTACCAGAAATGAAAAAGATATTAGAAGCTGTTGCAACACTAAATAAGAAAATGGATGATCAGAATACAGCAATAAATAAGAAAATGGATGATCAGAATACAGCAATAAATAAGAAAATGGATGACCAGAATACAGCAATAAATAAGAAAATGGATGACTCCACGAAGCAGATGGAAGATCAGATTACAGCATTAGACAAAAAAATGGACGATATGAAGAAAGAAATAACCCGAGAGATTAAGCAAGATTTTAAAAAAGAAATTCAAACAGTTAAGGAAGTGGTCAATTCTCTGTCAGGAGAACTTAAAGATATGCAAAGCCAGATGCAAAAATTAGAAGATAAATCAGAATATGCTATTAAAGAGATTGAACATAATCTAGATATCACAGCTTTAGCAGAAATGAGAGAGAAGGAGCACATCTTGAGATTTAGAGCAATTCCAGAACAAGTAGATGAAAATGTGAGAGAAAGGATGACTTTTGAATTAGCTAAATTTTTGGAGACAAGAGAACAAGATTTAGATTTGGAGATAGACAAGATATTCAGAGTAAACTCACGTTATGCTAAGGAAAGAAAAGTCCCTAGAGACATATTGATATATTTCGTAAGAAAAGTGACAAAAGAGCAAATCTTAAGGAAGCATTATAATACTAGATTAAATATAGAAGGGAAGGAAATAATTGTATTAAAAGAAATTCCCTTGAGAATAATTAGGAAAAGAAAAGACTATTCTTTCCTTACAGACAAATTAAGGCAACATAGTATTTCATTCAGATGGGAAAAATTGGAAGGCGTATCGTTTGAGTTTAAAGGACAGAGATTCAAAATAACTTCCATTTTAAAAGCAAAAGCTTTTTTAGAGAAATACAAGAAAGAAATGGGTTTACCAGAAGGAGAATTGACAAAAGGAGGAGAAACATCGAAAGACAAAGAGAAGACTGAAGATCTATCTGAGAAAGGAGCTACAGGTGTGGACTTAACAAAGGGATTTTAAAGAATAAAACACCAATGGAACTTAAATATCTGACATGGAATATTAATGGAGCCAATGCTCCACAAAAAAGAAGAAAGATATTTCATTTTTTGAAAAAACAGAAATTGGACATAAGTTGTTTACAAGAGACTCATATTTGTAAAAAAGATACTAAATATTTGATTCAAAAACAGCTTGGAGAAGAATTTATTTCGGCTGGATATAAAAAAACTAAAGGGGTAGTCTTATATGTACAACCAAAGTTAAACCCAAAATTGATATTAGCTGATGAAGAGGGTCGATACATTGTAGTAGAAATTAACATACAAGGAACTAAAACACTGATAGTTGGACTTTATGCACCGAATATGGATAAAGGAGTATTTTATAAAAACCTGATGGATAAACTTTTGGACTTAACTTATGACAATTGGTGTTTCATGGGGGATTGGAATGGGGTAATTTACCCCAGATTGGATAGACAGTCACAAAAAGAAGTGAAGCAAACACAGGGAAAATTGCCACAAACATTTTTCGACTTGAAAGAGATGTTGGATTTACAAGACATTTGGAGATGTATGAATGGGACTTCCAGAGAATTTACATATTATTCAGAGAGATTTAAATCACATTCTAGAATAGATATGATTTTGATATCTAAAAATTTGATGATGGATATTAACAAAGTTGATATATTACCTAAGACTTTATCAGATCATAATCCAGTAATGTTGACTCTTAAAGGGAAACGGAATGTATTTAGATGGAGATTGAATGAGTCACTACTACGGAATAATGATGTAGTTGATGTATGCAAAAAAAAATTAAGATAATATTTTCAATTTAATTTGAATAAAGGGATTAATATTCAAACTGTATGGGAAGCCAGTAAAGCATATATGAGGGGTTATTTTATTCAATACAATGCTCAAATGAGGAAGAAAAAACAAAAAAGAATTCAATTGATTTTAGATGAAATTAAAAGTAAAGAGTTAGATTTGAGAGATAAACCAATGGATGACACTTTGCTCACTCAAATTAAATTTCTACAAAAGCAAATATCAATGATATTAACTCAAGAGATAGAGACTCAAATGAAATTTACAAAACAAAAATATTTTGAATATGCAAATAAACCAGGTAGATGGCTGGCTTATAAATTGAGGAAACAAAGACAAAAGAATTTGATTACTAATATTCAACATGAAGGAAAAACTCTGGTGAATAATATGGACATTCAAAAAACCTTTCATGACTATTATTCTAAATTATATAAAAAACAAGATGTCAACTTGGATGAGATTGAAGAATATTTGAATAAACAAAAACTAACTGTTCTTAATGACCAACAAAGATTGATATTAAATAATGTTATAACAAAAGAAGAATTGATAAAAGCTTTTAAGAATATTAGTAGTGGAAAAGCTCCTGGACCGGATGGATTGTCAGCAGCCTACTATAAATGTTTTGAAGAGGATTTATGTCTACCTTTGCAGAAGACTATGAATTCTATTTTGGAAACAGGAATTATGCCTGAAACTTGGAAAGAAGCACATATAACATTGATACCCAAAGAACAACAGGATTTAACATTAACTAAAAATTACAGACCAATATCTTTATTGAATAATGACTATAAGATATTTACAACGATATTAGCAGAAAGAATGAAGAATATACTTAAGGATTTTATTCATCAAGACCAAACTGGTTTTCTACCCAAAAGACAAATTCATGACAATGTCCGAAACATAGTAGACGTAATTGAATATTTGGATCAACACTATGATAAACAAGCTGCCTTGATATTTATTGATGCTGAAAAAGCCTTTGACAACTTAAATTGGCCTTTTATGTTCAAAGTTTTGGAAAATATGAATTTTGGAGGAAATTTTATAAAATGGATTAAATCAATATATACTCCACAATTTGCCAAAATAATTGTTAATGGAGAATTTAGTAAGCCATGTGAAATACAAAAAGGTACTAGACAAGGTTGTCCATTATCTCCACTTTTGTTTATATTGGTATTAGAGGTTTTACTTAGAGATATTAGACAAGATGATGGTATCCATGGTATTAAAGTTAAAAAAGAAGTTTATAAACTAAGAGCATTTGCTGACGACCTAGTCATTACTTTGGAGAATCCACTAGAAGGAATTGAAATATTAATACAGAAACTAAAAGACTTTGGGTCGCTAGCAGGGTTCAAAGTGAATTTACAGAAGACAAAAGTTTTGACCAAAAATATGGATTACCACCAACAAGAGAAATTGAAAGAAATAACAGGATATTCAATGGAAGAAAAAGTAAAATATTTGGGAGTATATTTAACAACTAAAAATGTTAAGTTGTTTAAGAATAATTATATTCCACTTTGGATGGATATTAAAAAAGATTTGGAACATTGGGAAAAACTGCAATTATCATTATTAGGTAGAATTTCAGCAATTAAAATGAATGTTTTGCCAAGAATTTTATATCTTTTTCAAACACTACCTATATTGGCATCAGAAGAACCTTTTAAACAATGGCAGCGAGATATTTCTAAGTTTATTTGGCAAGGGAAAAAACCAAGAGTAAAATATAAAGTCTTGCAAGACTCTAAAGAAAGAGGAGGACTAGGTCTACCGGATTTGAAATTATATTATGCTGCTTGTTGCTTGGTTTGGATTAAAGAATGGATAGTTTTGAAAAATGAAAAATTATTGAATTTGGAAGGACATGAATTAAGATATGGATGGCATGGATATTTGTGGTACGATAAAGTTAAAGTTAATGTGGACTTTAAAAACCATTATATTAGAAGATCCTTGTTAAGAATCTGGAATAAATATAAATTAATCTTATGTTATAAAAGACCCTTATGGATTTCTACACAAGAAGCATTCTACAGAACAGAAGTAAGAAATAAAGATAAATGGTTAACCTACAAAGACTTTTTAAAGAAAGAACAAGGACAATATATAATTAAATCAATAGAAGAATTGGTATCAGAGGGATACAGTTTTCAATGGCTTTCATATATGCAGCTCGTAGAGAAATTTAAATTAGATAAGAAAGACCTTGAATTTGAACAAACCAAATCGGAATTTGAGATACAACTATGTGAGACAGATGATCATCTAATTGCAAAAATGTATAAATTATTGTTAAAAGGTGAAATGGTAGAGGAACAAGTTAAAGACTGTATGATTAAATGGGCTAAAAATATTGGCCATAATATTCAAATGCAACAATGGGAAGATATGTGGACCAAAGGGTTAAAATTTACTTTGTGTTATAATTTAAAAGAAAACTTTTATAAGATGATGTACAGATGGTATATGACCCCACAAAAACTTTCTAAAATGTATGGAAATGTCTCCAACTTATGTTGGAAATGTAAAAAAAAAGAGGGGTCTTTTTACCATATGTGGTGGACATGTGAGACTGCAAAGAAATTTTGGACTCAAATACATGCATTGATGCAAAATATATTACAAATTCGAGTTCCATTTAAACCGGAATTTTTCTTATTGGGAATAATTGATGGACAACCTGGGAAGCAATTTACAAGGATTATGCAATACATGATTACAGCAGCAAGACTTATTTTTGCACAAAATTGGAAAAACCAGATATCGCCTACAATACAAGATTGGATGTTAAAATTGATGGATATGGCAGAGAATGATAAACTGACATGTTTATTAAAAGAAAATCCAAATAATTATTTCCTTAAAGAGTGGAAACCATTAACTGACTATTTACAAGATGCGGGAGGGGCAAAGCTTATATGGGGATTTGAAGATTAAAATATATATATATTGATGTAATAGACAAGAAATATTCTTTAATATTATATATAGACCTAGCATGTAAGATAAAATTTTTAAAATACCATGACCAGATACAAATCGGAAGTTGACCAAATTCTGTTTCAGCTTTATCTTTTTTTCTTTTTTCCTTTACTACACTTTTTTATCTTTTCTTTTTTCTTGATTTGTATTTCCATTTTCTTTTCTGTTTCAAACTTTTATCTATGTAAAATTAAAATCTAATAAAATTTGTTAAAAAAAAAAAGAAAATCGCTGTCCTGTGGTCTCCTTGTGAGGATCAGTCATCTGAAGCACATGTGGGTGATCTCCCATTCTCTCCTTATTTGGAGAGGTTCAAAGGAACTGGTCTACTCACCAGTTCCTTGGTCTTTGCTGTGGTTACTCGCACCACTTTTGCAGAGCCATCTTCAGTTCACCATACTTCTCCCGGAAGCCCCTTCCTGTTTATATTATAAATTATCAAAGAGCGACACCCAGAGTCACTCTTTGAGTGAGATGGGCTGTGACTAAATTTGAAATATAAATAATAAATATATAAATAAATCATGTCTAACTAAAGAACTGATAACATACATTTTAAGATGATAGATGATAGATGGTTAGGGGCAGGCACAATGGCTCAGTGGTTAAGATGCCAGGCTTGTCGATTGGAAGGTCGGTGGTTCGAGACCCGAGCGCTGCGTGACAGAGTGAGCTCCTGCACTCGCCCCAGCTCTTGCCAACCTAGCAATTCAAAAGCATGCAAATGCAAGTAGATAAATAGGTACCACTTTGGTGGGATGGTAACAGCGTTCCGTGCGCATCATGCCAGCCACATGACCATGGAAGCGTCTTCGGACAGCGCTGGTTCTTCGGCTAAGATGAGCACCACCCCTTAGAGTTGGACACGACTGTGCAGGGGAAAACGTTTACCTTTACCTGATAGAAGATAGATGATAGATGATAGATGATAGATGATAGATGATAGATGATAGAGTTGGATGAAACACTGGTGGCCATAGAATATAACTCCAAGCATCCCCAAAAGATAGTTCTTTCTTGAATACATCCAGTGAAGAATGAAGAATTGATTTCCCTGTTGAACTCTTCTTACCCTCAAGAAGTTATGTCTAATATTCAAGCAGAACATGTCTTGCAATAAATCTGTCAATACTACTAAAAGTCTATTCTAATTTAGAAGACCTATCAATTTAAAATATAGACTTTATGCAGAGAGAAACCCAAATTTTGGATGTGGTACAAATTCATGTATTAAATTGTAGTCTAGAAATGGTTTCCAATTTGAATTAAATTCTGTCAGATTTACTTTTGAGGTATGAAGTTATTCTAGACATCAAAACATATTCCCCACAACTTTGTTAACCTTCCATAGAAGGGATCCAATAAAAGGCATATAATATTCTTGCAGCAATTAGTTTGTACAAAGCTAATTCAGTATACTTTGTTGGAATATACCATCTTATACCAATTTTCTTTGAGTATTCTACTTGGTGTAAATACTCTTCTTCCTTTGAAATTCCCATTCTTGCATATCTATTACTGTAGTGCATCTAAATCCATCATCCATTTAATGATACAATCTTTGTCTTGTTCAGTTTCTGAATATTTCACCAGCAATTTATAAATGTGGCTCAGCAGATGTTCCAAGTTACATATGATAAGATATGCAAATTCAGTCAAATCTCTAAGTGTCCTTGTTTTTATAATTCTTTTAATACTATGCTATTTATTAGTGAAATCAGCCAAGTGAACTGAACCTTTGTGAAGTAAGAGTCTCAAAAGATCTTGTCTGTCTTATTAATGATCAAATCTTGCAAGCTAAAGAAATTATCTCCCACTGAGTTAATTTCCTTGTGTCTTCCTCTTCATAAAAATAAACATTTAGTAGCAAAGCAAGAGAGGGAAAAACTGGGCTAATTCGTTTCATTTATTGAATGCCCTGTATTTATCCAGGGCATTCAATAAATGGCTTATTATTGCATGAACTCTTATAAACAGTTTTCTCTGTTTCTATCAATCCAGACATAATTCAGCAGAATGGCTGGAAATCCTGCCCCTTCTCTGTAGAAGGGGCCGGTCTGTAATATATACATCAGTCCTGAATATCCTCCCTTCTCTGCCTCTGAGATCTAGCACACTTCAATAGCTGGAGAACATTCATGATCCATTGTCTGTAGCTTGAATCGTGTCAACTGGATTTCTATTTTCTCAGTGGAAACGTTTCGCTCCTTATCCAAGGAGCTTCTTCAGTCTGAGCAAAGTTGGCAAGGGAATCCTTAAATATGTTTCTAGGTGGCTGTGTGACCTTGCACCTGGGGCTAAGTCATGGTTATTTTGAGATGTTATTTCTAAGTCCCTTTATTATCTAAAGGAGGATCGTTAAGATTACCATGCTGCTGTTGAGCTTGCGAAATGGTCTTAATCTTCCTAGGCACAGAAGGCAAAGCAGGGAGGAAGATGGGGGAGAGATTGTGCCTGAGGACCCCACCTCTATTCAAGTAAGGATTTTCCAAGTTGGCATAAATGGATTCCTTGACCCCTCTCTCAAACCACCTATCTTCTCTGTCTAAAATGTGAACATTTATGTCCTCAAATGAGTGTCCTTTTTCCTTTAGATGAAGATAAACTGCTGACTCTGGTCCTGTGGTGTTACTTCTCCTGTGTTGGGCCATCCTCCTGTACAAAAGTTGTTTGGTTTCTCCAATGTAGATAGATTCATGATCCATCCTTGGGTCCCCAGCCATGACATGAACATGCCATGATACAATCCTCCTGATGTTGCCTTTTTCTCATCCCTGACCTAAGCTGAAGCAGCTTAATGTCGTCTTTAGATGTTCCAACTTCCCAAGACAATGTCTTCCATGGACACAACCTAGGATGCTTCACCAACAATGTGGTTGATGTTGCAGTCAGGGTTGGGATCTGCCCCACCCCTATTGGCCACTTTAGGCTGCTGTAGGCAGGTCCCTCTGGAGCTATTTTGGCTTGGGTTGCAGAAGAGACCTGACCCCTGACTTCGACAGAGTCAGGGGTCTGCAGAATTCGTGACCCTTGTTTTCTAAAGGGCTTATTGGGCCTTAGATGGTCTCCGGAGATACACAGTTTTAACGCTCTTTTGAAATAGCACTAAGCCACTTTTAAAATCCAGACGGAGTGTTCTTTTGAAAGGGCTGCAAAGAAGATAAGTTCAAACTAGAAAAGAGAGCCAGATCCTGCCAGCCGTTTGTTGCTGGTTCTTTCTCAAACGGCTGCTTTACAGGCTTTATCCTGCTTCTGCCAACAAGACGTTTCCTGCAGCCATTTGCTTTACTGCTTTCGCTCCTTTGGTTGGGGAGCCATTTTGCCTGCTTCACAGGCTTCTGAGCACTGCCATGGCACTCAGGGCCAGCCCTGTGTTTACCTTGCAGCACAAGCTTGTTTTTATTTATTTATTTATTTAAATTTAGAGGCCGCCCGACTTCAAATGATTCCTGGGGGCCTACAAATAAAAATATGAAAGAACCATAAAACCAAGCAAGAAAGATCCATGCATGTCTGGAAAATATAGAGTCTAAGTTGAGGGTAGGGGGCGTGGTGGCTCAGCGGGTAAGACGCCAGGCTTGTCGATCGGAAGATCGCAAGTTCGGAGGTTCGAATCCCTAGCCCCGCGTGCGGAGTGAGCTCCCGCACTCGCCCCAGCTCTTGCCAACCTAGCAATTTGAAAGCATGCAAATGCAAGTAGATGAATAGGTACCACTTTGGTGGGTAGGTAACAGCGTTCCACGTGCGTCATGCCGGCCACATGACCGTGGAAGCATCTTCGGACAACGCTGGCTCTTTGGCTAACAAACGGAGATGAGCACCGGCCCCTGGAGTCGGACACGACTGCACAAATGTGCGGGGGGAACCTTTGCCTTTTAAGTTGAGGGTGGAGCTCACTCATTGTTGCTCACTCACTCTCACTTCATATCTGTTAACTTGAATAACAAGTCAGAACAACAGGTCAGGAGGGGTCCATGGGGTAAAGCAGGAAGGAGGGACCCTGCCGTTCCTCACACCCTCCCCTGTGCCTGCGACCTGTCAGGCTATTTCTCTCTCTGTCTCCCTTTTTTAAAAATATATTTATTGAGAGTTTTACATGAAGTAAAAGACAAATCTAAAGAAAAGAAAGAAGAAAGAAAAAGGTGCAAGAAAAGCAAAAAAGAAAAGAAAGAAACTGATGTTATGGAATATAATGAAATATAATATAGATATAATCATATAAATATAATCTTCAACAGATCTTTTTTTATCTGTTCAATCGTCTCCGATTCTCGGAGCCTGCCTGGACAATTCCCTGCAGTTTTCTTGCCAAGGTTTTCAGAAGTGGTTTGCCATTGCCTCCTTCCTGGGGCTGAGAGAGAGGGACTGGCCCAAGGTCACTCAGCTGGCTTTGTGCCCAAGGCAGGACTAGAACTCACGGTCTCCCGGTTTCTAGCCTGTTGCCTTAACCACTAAACCATACTGGCTCTCCTTCAACAGATAAAAACAGTCTTATAATCTTCCCCCCCTCTTAGATGTTATACAAGTCCCTTCAGCCCCTCATTTAATCCACATCTTCTTAATCTTCAAAGCCATAAATCATTGTTTTATTTCTTTCTTCTTTCAGCAAAAAGTCCATATAAGGTCTCTAGTCTTTCAGAAAAGTTTTTGTTGTATTTTCTCTGACCAAACAGGTCAGCTTTGCCATCTCAGTGAATCCTGACATTTTCACAATCCGTTCCGCAGGCTATTTCTCAACACAGGTCTAGTAGTGCTTTGAAAGAGTGCTAAACCCACATCTAAAAATAGCTTGAGAGGCAGGTCTCAGGGCGCAGCACCTCCATGTTAGTGACTTGTCACTTGAGGAACTTGAAAGGGGGCTTAACCCTCCAACCTAGGCAACCACCTACCCTCTCCCAAGAACAATTGAGAACAGTTAGTGGAGGAGAAATGAAACCAGGGGAACCCTTCACTTGCTTTCCTAGGTTTTCCCTCATTAAACGTGTAACCATTCATCACTGTCTAGCCAGAGTTTCTCAACCTTGGCCACTTGAAGATGTGTGGACTTCAACTCCCAGAATTCCCCAGCCAGCAAGGCTGGCTGGGGAATTCTGGGAGTTGAAGTCCACACATCTTCAAGTGGCCAAGGTTGAGAAACACTGCTCTAGCCCTTCCCTGATGCAAAATGGGGCTTGGCCGTTGAGGCAACACTATTTATGCCAGTGTACTTTCCTGCCATCTCAAAGACAGGAGGACAGCATGTTAACCTGGAATAGGAAGAAGAGACTTCAAACTTATGGGGGTGAAACAGAAACATGCAAAGCCCCATCCACCGGCTGCTTCCCCCAATACAGGGGTCGGCAAACTTTTTATGCCGGGAGCCATTTTGACATGCTCGTGCACATTTTGAAATGCTAGAGAGCCAGGGGGCGGGGTTTGCGGGCGGGGGCCAATCACGTGGAAGGGGGCGGGGTTTGCGGGCGGGAGACGGCGTCCACCCGGCCCAGCTGCCCGGGGTCCAGGGAGATCAGCTCCGGCGGGATCTGTGGCGAAGAGCGGCTGTGGGGGGGGGGGGGCGGGCGGCGACGACAAGCGACGCGCTTCAGGCTTTCAGCGCTGGAAGGAGGCCCGCCTTCCAGCGCTGAAAGCCTGAAGCGCGCCGCTTGTCGTCGCCGCCCGACCCCCCCCCCACGGCCGCTCTTCGCCCGCCCGCGTTGAACAAAGAAGATGATGGAGGGTGGGAAACGAGGCCTGCCCGCTTACCTGCCTGCCTCCCTCCCTCCGCGAGGCCCCCGCTGCCTTCCCGGGGTCCAAGCCGGATCGGGGGCCTCGCGGAGAGAAGCAGGCAGGCAGGTAAGCGGGCAGCCCTGGCCTCCGCCGCCGGGCCCGCCCCCCTCGGCCGCTTCCGCCTGCCCGCGTTGAAGGAAGAAGACGATGGAGGGTGGGAAACGAGGCCTGCCCGCTTACCTGCCTGCTTGCCTCCCTCCGCGAGGCCCTCCGCTGCCTTCCCGGGGTCCAAGCCGGATCTGGGGCCTCGCGGAGAGAGGCAGGCAGGCAGGTAAGCGGGCAGCCCTGGCCTCCGCCGCCGGGCCCGCCCCCCTCGGCCGCTTCCGCCCGCCCGGGTTGAAGGAAGAAGACGATGGAGGGTGGGAAACGAGGCCTGCCCGCTTACCTGCCTGCTTGCCTCCCTCCGCGAGGCCCCCGCTGCCTTCCCGGGGTCCAAGCCGGATCGGGGGCCTCGCGGAGAGAAGCAGGCAGGCAGGTAAGTGGGCAGCCCTGGCCTCCGCCGCCGGGCCCGCCCCCCTCGGCCGCTTCCGCCCGCCCGGGTTGAAGGAAGAAGACGATGGAGGGTGGGAAACGAGGCCTGCCCGCTTACCTGCCTGCTTGCCTCCCTCCGCGAGGCCCTCCGCTGCCTTCCCGGGGTCCAAGCCGGATCTGGGGCCTCGCGGAGAGAGGCAGGCAGGCAGGTAAGCGGGCAGCCCTGGCCTCCGCCGCCGGGCCCGCCCCCCTCGGCCGCTTCCACCCGCCCGGGTTGAAGGAAGAAGACGATGGAGGGTGGGAAACGAGGCCTGCCCGCTTACCTGCCTGCTTGCCTCCCTCCGCGAGGCCCCCGCTGCCTTCCCGGGGTCCAAGTCGGATCAGGGGCCTCGCGGAGAGAGGCAGGCAGGTAAGCGGGCAGCCCTGGCCTCCGCCGCCGGGCCCGCCCCCCTCGGCCGCTTCCGCCCGCCCGGGTTGAAGGAAGAAGACGATGGAGGGTGGGAAACGAGGCCTGCCCGCTTACCTGCCTGCTTGCCTCCCTCCGCGAGGCCCCCGCTGCCTTCCCGGGGTCCAAGCCGGATCGGGGGCCTCGCGGAGAGAAGCAGGCAGGCAGGTAAGCGGGCAGCCCTGGCCTCCGCCGCCGGGCCCGCCCCCCTCGGCCGCTTCCGCCCGCCCGGGTTGAAGGAAGAAGACGATGGAGGGTGGGAAACGAGGCCTGCCCGCTTACCTGCCTGCTTGCCTCGCTCCGCGAGGCCCCCCGCTGCCTTCCCGGGGTCCAAGTCGGATCAGGGGCCTCGCGGAGAGAGGCAGGCAGGCAGGTAAGCGGGCAGCCCTGGCCTCCGCCGCCGGGCCCGCCCCCCTCGGCCGCTTCCGCCCGCCCGGGTTGAAGAAAGAAGACGATGGAGGGTGGGAAACGAGGCCTGCCCGCTTACCTGCCTGCTTGCCTCGCTCCGCGAGGCCCCCCGCTGCCTTCCCGGGGTCCAAGTCGGATCAGGGGCCTCGCGGAGAGAGGCAGGCAGGCAGGTAAGCGGGCAGCCCTGGCCTCCGCCGCCGGGCCCGCCCCCCTCGGCCGCTTCCGCCCGCCCGGGTTGAAGAAAGAAGACGATGGAGGGTGGGAAACGAGGCCTGCCCGCTTACCTGCCTGCTTGCCTCCCTCCGCGAGGCCCCCGCTGCCTTCCCGGGGTCCAAGCCGGATCGGGGGCCTCGCGGAGAGAAGCAGGCAGGCAGGTAAGCGGGCAGCCCTGGCCTCCGCCGCCGGGCCCGCCCCCCTCGGCCGCTTCCGCCCGCCCGGGTTGAAGGAAGAAGACGATGGAGGGTGGGAAACGAGGCCTGCCCGCTTACCTGCCTGCTTGCCTCCCTCCGCGAGGCCCTCCGCTGCCTTCCCGGGGTCCAAGCCGGATCTGGGGCCTCGCGGAGAGAGGCAGGCAGGCAGGTAAGCGGGCAGCCCTGGCCTCCGCCGCCGGGCCCGCCCCCCTCGGCCGCTTCCACCCGCCCGGGTTGAAGGAAGAAGACGATGGAGGGTGGGAAACGAGGCCTGCCCGCTTACCTGCCTGCTTGCCTCCCTCCGCGAGGCCCCCGCTGCCTTCCCGGGGTCCAAGTCGGATCAGGGGCCTCGCGGAGAGAGGCAGGCAGGTAAGCGGGCAGCCCTGGCCTCCGCCGCCGGGCCCGCCCCCCTCGGCCGCTTCCGCCCGCCCGGGTTGAAGGAAGAAGACGATGGAGGGTGGGAAACGAGGCCTGCCCGCTTACCTGCCTGCTTGCCTCCCTCCGCGAGGCCCCCGCTGCCTTCCCGGGGTCCAAGCCGGATCGGGGGCCTCGCGGAGAGAAGCAGGCAGGCAGGTAAGCGGGCAGCCCTGGCCTCCGCCGCCGGGCCCGCCCCCCTCGGCCGCTTCCGCCCGCCCGGGTTGAAGGAAGAAGACGATGGAGGGTGGGAAACGAGGCCTGCCCGCTTACCTGCCTGCTTGCCTCGCTCCGCGAGGCCCCCCGCTGCCTTCCCGGGGTCCAAGTCGGATCAGGGGCCTCGCGGAGAGAGGCAGGCAGGCAGGTAAGCGGGCAGCCCTGGCCTCCGCCGCCGGGCCCGCCCCCCTCGGCCGCTTCCGCCCGCCCGGGTTGAAGAAAGAAGACGATGGAGGGTGGGAAACGAGGCCTGCCCGCTTACCTGCCTGCTTGCCTCGCTCCGCGAGGCCCCCCGCTGCCTTCCCGGGGTCCAAGTCGGATCAGGGGCCTCGCGGAGAGAGGCAGGCAGGCAGGTAAGCGGGCAGCCCTGGCCTCCGCCGCCGGGCCCGCCCCCCTCGGCCGCTTCCGCCCGCCCGGGTTGAAGAAAGAAGATGATGGAGGGTGGGAAACGAGGCCTGCCCGCTTACCTGCCTGCTTGCCTCCCTCCGCGAGGCCCTCCGCTGCCTTCCCGGGGTCCAAGCCGGATCTGGGGCCTCGCGGAGAGAGGCAGGCAGGCAGGTAAGCGGGCAGCCCTGGCCTCCGCCGCCGGGCCCGCCCCCCTCGGCCGCTTCCACCCGCCCGGGTTGAAGGAAGAAGACGATGGAGGGTGGGAAACGAGGCCTGCCCGCTTACCTGCCTGCTTGCCTCCCTCCGCGAGGCCCCCGCTGCCTTCCCGGGGTCCAAGTCGGATCAGGGGCCTCGCGGAGAGAGGCAGGCAGGTAAGCGGGCAGCCCTGGCCTCCGCCGCCGGGCCCGCCCCCCTCGGCCGCTTCCGCCCGCCCGGGTTGAAGGAAGAAGACGATGGAGGGTGGGAAACGAGGCCTGCCCGCTTACCTGCCTGCTTGCCTCCCTCCGCGAGGCCCCCGCTGCCTTCCCGGGGTCCAAGCCGGATCGGGGGCCTCGCGGAGAGAAGCAGGCAGGCAGGTAAGCGGGCAGCCCTGGCCTCCGCCGCCGGGCCCGCCCCCCTCGGCCGCTTCCGCCCGCCCGGGTTGAAGGAAGAAGACGATGGAGGGTGGGAAACGAGGCCTGCCCGCTTACCTGCCTGCTTGCCTCGCTCCGCGAGGCCCCCCGCTGCCTTCCCGGGGTCCAAGTCGGATCAGGGGCCTCGCGGAGAGAGGCAGGCAGGCAGGTAAGCGGGCAGCCCTGGCCTCCGCCGCCGGGCCCGCCCCCCTCGGCCGCTTCCGCCCGCCCGGGTTGAAGAAAGAAGACGATGGAGGGTGGGAAACGAGGCCTGCCCGCTTACCTGCCTGCTTGCCTCGCTCCGCGAGGCCCCCCGCTGCCTTCCCGGGGTCCAAGTCGGATCAGGGGCCTCGCGGAGAGAGGCAGGCAGGCAGGTAAGCGGGCAGCCCTGGCCTCCGCCGCCGGGCCCGCCCCCCTCGGCCGCTTCCGCCCGCCCGCCCGCCCGCGTTGAGCGAAGATAATGATGGGCGGGAAACGAGGCCTGCCCGCTTACCTGCCTGCTTGCCTCTCTCCGCGCAGGGGCTGCTGCGGCTGGAGATGGCGCTGCCTCCCTGCTGCGCCGGGCCTCGCTCAGTGCGAGAGCCAGGGGGCGGGGTTTGCGGGCGGGGGCCTATCACGTGGAAGGGGCGGGGGTGAGTTCAGCTGCGGAAGAGCCACACTCAAGGGGCCAAAGAGCCGCATCTGGCTCGCGAGCCGCCATTTCCGACCCTTGCCCCAATACATCTAGCAATGGCTTCTTCTTCAGAGGCAGCAGCTTCTCCAGGGAAAATAAGAACTTCCCAGAATGGATTGTTGAATCCCTTCCACAAACATGATTCAGCCAACCAAACCAGGACAATGAGCAAATCTCTAACCCCTGCTTGAAGGGCCCTCTTTCTAGAGCAGTGTTTCTCAACCTTAGCAGCTTTCAGATGGGTGGACTCCAACTCTCAGCATGGCTGGGGAATTCTGGGAATTGGAGTCCACCCATCTGAAAGCTGCTAAGGTTGAGAAACACTGCTCTAGAATCTGGGACTGTAGATACATCTTTGTAGAGCCTTTCAAGAGACTTGGACTAAGATGAGGGAGACCCAGGTTTGGATCTCTCCTCAATCACCAGCTCCCTGGGTGATCCTCTCCCAGTTGCAACTTCTCACATCAATCTACCTTACAAGCTTGTTTTAAGGAGATTGTGGGGAGGGACAGGCAGAAAGAAACCTGGATACCAATACAAGCTCTTTGGAGGAAGAGCTACATCTGAAATGAATAACATTTTATTGTGCACTCTCTTGGCCTTTGGACAGCACGCAAACAAGGTGCCACACTCCAAAAAGGAGATGGAACCAGGACAAAGTCTTGAGCCAGACCAGGACTCAACCTCATTTTGATTTAATTTAATTTACATTTAGATTCCATTAAGTCATTAAGGATGGTTGATATGCATGCCTTCCATGTATTGAGTAATCCTCCCCTTCTGTTGCACTGAAATTACAATTTGTTCACAACTTTTGGAGGATTCTGGAGACTACCCCTAAAATTGGGGTGGGGTGGGGGGGACATTCAGCCCTGGGACTTCCAGGAGTGCATCCCTGATGCAGCTACTCATTTTTTTGTCCTTATGGATTCCAGAGTTAAGATATAAGACACTGGTTGATTCCTGGCCCAGGAATCACTATTTCTATTTACTGTATAAGCCCACTCTTTTTATCCTTGCATTTTCCACCCTGCCCCAAAAAGATGGCAGCTGAGCCCTCACTGATCTGTTTGAGACTCTGGTCCATCCTCTTGGTTTTAATTATGGAAAAGAAATAAAAATCACATGTGTCTGGCTTCTTTGGTATGCGCAAAGGACCAAGCATTTGCCACATTCTTTGCTGGATGCAAACCGCCAAGACTCACTCTTTCTTTCCTCCTTCCTTCCTTCCTTCCTTCCTTCCTTCCTTCCTTCCTTCCTTTCTTCCTTCCTTCCTTCCTTCCTTCCTTCCTTCCTTCCTTCCTTCCTTCCTTCCTTCCTTCCTCCCTCCCTCCCTCCCTCCCTCCCTCCCTCCCTTCCTTCTTCCTCCCTTCCTTCCTTCCTTCCTTCCTTCCTTCCTTCCTTCCTTCCTTCCTTCCTTCCTTCCTTCCTTCTTTCTTTCTTTCTTTCTTTCTTTCTTTCTTTCTTTCTTTCTTCTTCACTTCTCTACTCTATAACAATGTTTCCTTGCACAGAGAATTACCGCGCTTCTGCTGTCAGCACCACGTTTTCTCTTGCTTTCAGCCTTCATTTTTTTCCATGCGATACTAATGCTGGCAACAACATTATTTTTCCTTTTGTTTAATCACTTCTGTTAGGTTGCCACAACAATAGACTTTTGCTCTGCCCCCCTTTGTCTCATACAGTATATATATGCCTGTTTTGAATTTGACATGACGGCTTATTTATTTGCTCCACAGTTGCGTGTGTGTGTGTGTTTGTGTGTGTGTGTGTGTTTTACAGGAAGCATGAGCTCAGCTATTTTTTTTCTTTTGGCATCCTCTTTAATTGCATACCTGAATTCTTAGTTTTTTAAAAAATCAAACCCTCTTCGATTGGAAAATGTCGAGCAGCTCCAGTTTTTTGGGGTAGCTGGAGAAAATATAAAATTAATTACTAGCATAATTTAGAACGCACCTGATTAGTAAAATGGCTGGAGTATTTGTGCCGGTGAGAAACTCCTGACTGGCCTCACTTTCTCCTAATTTAAGTGTGCGGGGGGGGGGGGGGGTTGAATGTTGAATCTCAGTCATTCTCAGAACATCTTTAAATGACATGAATGGGAAGGCACAAGAAAAAAACATAGGTCAAAATAAAGTCTCAGAACATGGGCTTATTCCACGGTCATGTGGCCGGCATGACGCGCGCGGAACGCTGTTACCTACCCACCGAAGTGGCACCTATTCATCTACTCGCATTTGCATGCTTTCAAATTGCTAGGTTGGCAAGAGCTGGGGCGAGTGCGGGAGCTCACTCCGTCACGCGGTGCTCGGGTCTTGAACCTCCGAACTTGCGATCTTCCGATCGACAAGCCTGGTGTCTTACCCGCTGAGCCACCACGCCCTTTCATATATATATAACATCGGCCTGTCCCACCCGTTCATGCAGAGAGGGCATGCTTCGGACCCCTTTAACAAGAGAATTCCATCTAGCGGGGTCCAGGAGGCGTGCCTTCTCTGCGATAGCGCCCGCTTTATGGAACATCTTGCCCCTGGAGGTAAGGCTGGCTCCCTCACTCCTGACCTTTCGGAAGGCTCTTAAGACCTGGCTCTGCCGCCTGGCCTGGGACGACGGAGGTAGTAGTGCCTCTTGGGGTTGGTTGGCCCTGTAGTACTGTGATCTACACTACAGCTTTTACCATCTTTGGATTTTATTTATTCTTGTATTTGTTGTTTTTTAGAAATTTTGTATAGATTTTAAATTTTTATGAGTTGTAACCCGCCCAGAGTCTCCTGTTTGGGGAGATGGGCGGGGATAAATTGAATAAATAAATAAATAAATAAATAAATTCCTCATATATACACATATATACACATACACACATACACATACACATACATATACATATACATATACATATACATATACATATACATATACATAATTATGAGCATATATATATCTTTGTGTGTTTGTGTGTGTACAGTATATATATATATACACACATGCAAATATATATAAATGCACATAAATATTGAAAACAAATTGTCAAATTCATAATAATAATAATAAATTTCTTTTTTTATGTATTAGTTACAGTATATCTAGTTCCCAACTGATTTTAATGTGTTGATGTATTAATAAAAAAAGAAATATATAAATGTGTGATTTTCTAAGTCAATATGCAGCCTGCAGGGATCCTTATGTATGACTTCGTGGCCTGTCCTGACTTCGAGTGAAGGAAAACACGCTGAGACTTGGAGTTGAGGCTCTGGTGCTTTATTGTCCTACTCTGCTAGACAGAATCCAGCTAAACTGAAATGAACTAGTAATGCTCAGAGAAAGGGCCCAAGAAATCAGGGCGGGGCCTTCTTTAGCCTCTTGGGAGGAAAGCAAAGCGATTCAGTACTGCGCATGCGTTTCTCCCCCTGGAGGGAGCCCCCTCCTTCTTCGCCAGTTATCTCCCTGACATGGCCCCTGTCTCCATTTGAGTTGGACATCACTGGCCTAAGGAAGGGCCAGACCAATCTTCTGCTGATTGCAGCCTCTGATCGTGTCTCCTTGCTAACTGAGGTTCAATTGATCACTAAATCCGGGAGGCGGGTGTCCTTTGAAAATGCTTATTGCAGAGTTTGCTGATGTCTCCGGTCATATTGTTGGCATGGCACAGGGAGTACATCAAATGGTTCCCGAAACACAAGATTACGTACCAAGAAGAAAGATGAGATACAAGGTAATAGCGGATATGATGGTTTGAAAGCATTGTGGTATTCGATTTTAGCCAAGGGGCTGAAAAGCTTCAAAGCTAAGGTCATCAGCCAAAACATGTATGGGTCCCAGATCTGTGCTTATTAAGATTTCAGATTGCTAGGAGCCACCCTGTCAAAATGTCCAAGAGCTGTGTCCTCGGTTCCTCTAGTAGGTCACTGTGCCTGGAATCTGGGTTGGCTTCCCTTGAGCCCGGTGTGCAAACTGGCTGCCCCATTTACTGTCTCAAACTAACTCCCCTTCCAGTTTGCCAGGAAGAGTTTGCCTCTTTCTTAGAAAGGGAAGAGAATGCAACTGAAAATAGTGTGGGTCCTCCAGCCAATAGCTGATTGCCCTGGGCTGCCGGGGGACCAAAATTCAACAGGCGGTTGCAACTCTAAGGAAGACTCAGGGAGAATTTTACTCCCACCCAACCTCCTGAGGCTCTTAGAGGTTTGGTGCCCTGCTGAATATTTGTGCAATATCACTTATATAACCCACTGAAGCGTTTTTACCTTGACTCAGTTTGATGTCCTACCTTTGATGTTTCTGGAAAGGAAATGCGATACCACACCAAGAGTTAAAAGGGTATGCCCCTGTGAAATTGAGAAAATAAGGCTGGAGGCACACTTGGGACCTCACTGCCCACACTATATGGATTATTACTTCAACTTTATAAACTCCTCATTCAAAAAAAAAACAAACCCTGGAAGTTCAGAGGAAGATGACACTATTTATTTACTATCTGACAAGGTCAGACCTCTGTGAAAGTGTAGAAACTCTGCTCCGTAGCCCAAAGCAAATTAAAGTGATGTTTAATTAATTGATTCATTGGACACTTTCTTTTACTTGAGGTATTTTTTCTCTCTCCTTCCTTGGAAGAACTTTATATTTCTTTTTTAAATACCTCTGTGGCTTTTTTTTTTCTTGTAAGATGGTCCTTGACCCTAGCCAATGAAATAATTGCATATTTTGGTACCTGCATCAAAGTGAATTAGAATAGGTGGGAATAAGGCAGGCAATTTTTTTCCTGCACGGCACTAGTTTTTCTACTGGTATCAATAAACTTGAGTTATGATTTCATCTGGTACATTTTTTTTAAAGGTTCCCCCCACACATTTGTGCAGTCGTGTCTGACTCTAGGGGCCGGTGCCCATCTCCGTTTGTTAGCCGAAGAGCCAGCGTTGTCCGAAGACGCTTCCACGGTCATGTGGCCGGCATGACGCACGTGGAACGCTGTTACCTACCCACCAAAGTGGTACCTATTCATCTACTTGCATTTGCATGCTTTCAAATTGCTAGGTTGGCAAGAGCTGGGGCGAGTGCGGGAGCTCACTCCGCACGCAGGGCTAGGGATTCGAACCTCCGAACTTGCGATCTTCCGATCGACAAGCCTGGCGTCTTACCCGCTGAGCCACCACGCCCCCTACCCTCAACTTAGACTCTATATTTTCCAGACATGCATGGATCTTTCTTGCTTGGTTTTATGGTTCTAACTAAAGAACTGATAACATACATTTTAAGATGATAGATGATAGATGGTTAGGGGCAGGCACAATGGCTCAGTGGTTAAGATGCCAGGCTTGTCGATCGGAAGGTCGGTGGTTCAAGACCCGAGCGCTGCGTGACAGAGTGAGCTCCTGCACTCGCCCCAGCTCTTGCCAACCTAGCAATTCAAAAGCATGCAAATGCAAGTAGATAAATAGGTACCACTTTAGTGGGATGGTAACAGCGTTCCGTGCGCATCATGCCAGCCACATGACCATGGAAGTGTCTTCGGACTGCGCTGGTTCTTCGGCTAAGATGAGCACCACCCCTTAGAGTTGGACACGACTGTGCAGGGGAAAACGTTTACCTTTACCTGATAGATGATAGATGATAGATGATAGATGATAGATGATAGATGATAGATGATAGATGATAGATGATAGATGATAGAGTTGGATGAAACACTGGTGGCCATAGAATATAACTCCAAGCATCCCCAAAAGATAGTTCTTTCTTGAATACATCCAGTGAAGAATGAAGAATTGATTTCCCTGTTGAACTCTTCTTACCCTCAAGAAGTTATGTCTAATATTCAAGCAGAACATGTCTTGCAATAAATCTGTCAATACTACTAAAAGTCTATTCTAATTTAGAAGACCTATCAATTTAAAATATAGACTTTATGCAGAGAGAAACCCAAATTTTGGATGTGGTACAAATTCATGTATTAAATTGTAGTCTAGAAATGGTTTCCAATTTGAATTAAATTCTGTCAGATTTACTTTTGAGGTATGAAGTTATTCTAGACATCAAAACATATTCCCCACAACTTTGTTAACCTTCCATAGAAGGGATCCAATAAAAGGCATATAATATTCTTGCAGCAATTAGTTTGTACAAAGCTAATTCAGTATAAAAGGTAAAGGTAAAGGTTCCCCCCGCACATTTGTGCAGTCGTGTCCGACTCTAGGGGCCGGTGCTCATCTCCGTTTGTTAGCCGAAGAGCCAGCGTTGTCCGAAGACGCTTCCACGGTCATGTGGCCGGCATGACGTGCGCAGAATGCTGTTACCTTCCCACCGAAGTGGTACCTATTAATCTACTTGCATTTGCATGCTTTCGAATTGCTAGGTTGGCAAGAGCTGGGGCGAGTGCGGGAGTTCACTCCGTCACGTGGGGCTAGGGATTCAAACCTCTGAACTTGCGATCTTCCGATCGACAAGCCTGGTGTCTTACCCGCTGAGCCCCTTCATCTGGTACATAGCTCCCCTGATTCTGTTGAAGCTCTAAGAGAGAAAATGAAGCTCTGGTATACTACAAACTTCGACTTGAAAAGGCTTTGGAAAAAGGAAAGGCTCTTCAGCAAAGTGAGCGGTCACAGTGGTATAAGAGCAGAGATCCTGTTAGGGATCTGTTACTGATTAACCTATAGGAAGCAGAGAATCAGAATAAGTAAATACTTCCCATAACAGAGGATGAAAAAAAAGGAGGAACTGATTAATTTTTTTATTAATAAAAGACCAAATTATTTCAGTTTATTTACATCAAAATAAACTGAATGGGAACATCAGGTGCCTTTTGGATGCAACACTGTTCTACCCCAGTGCGACTTCCATTTTAGAAATAGGTTTGTGCTGCCCATGTGGTGAAGAACCCATTGAAACCACTAAATATGTTTTATTATACTGTTCATTTTATGCCGACACTCATCGTGAGCTGTTAGCCCCACACCAAATTGAATATCTTGGTCACTCTGATCAGTTTTTTTTTAAATCTCTTGCTTTCAGATTCAAATGATTCTATTTCTTTACGTGTGGCCAAATTCTGTCATGTAAGATGTAAGACGTGCAGCAGTCTGATCGACCTGTTTACCTAATTGGCTCATCCATATTAGCTCCTTGTATGCAATGTGTTTTATGGACCGGTCACTGACCACAATGAAAGATTCTTGTCTTGTAGATAGGTTTGTGTGTGTCCGCAGGATCTCGCCCATTTTGTCCAAATGGCAAAAGCAGCATGGCCCCATTGCACCACAAACTGCACCCCTTCCTTACATGCACACTTCACAGTGCACATTCAGAAGGGGTAGGGCTGACTTGCTACACGGTGGTGCAACTCTACTTTTATGATCCCCCCTTCCCCACGTGCCCCTATGCAGATGCTGCTGATTATGAGAATCAGGGGGAGAGACCCATAAACCTTCCATATGTTACGAAAGGTTGCTAGTGTAAATGGTGACATTTCCTTTGGATTTAAAAAAAAATTACAAAAACAAATATTCCGCCGTAGATGTCTGTATATACAGGTTTGTTGCCAACAGGCTGGGCAAGATAAATGCTAGCCAGAGCAAACTGCAGCAAGCATTCACCTTTCCCTAGAAAATATCTGGGGTGGGGTGCGGGTGGGGGGACACAAGTTTGGCACTCACTTTCTAAACTTTATGGGAGGATTAAGGGCCTCCTTTGTCTTAAAAAATCTTTCTAAAATTCCAAAACGCTTAGAGCGGCTCCTTGATTCCTTGGTTCTTCCGGAAACAATCATATATCCATGCAATATTGTGCTGTGAGCAGCCAGTATACAGTTCAGTTTATTACTATTGATTAGCCATTAGGCCATATCAAAGTACAGAATATAAGACACAGGACATTAATAAGACGGCATATAAAAACAGAATGAAAGAAACAAATTAAGGAAGGAAAAGAATAAAAAATACAAATCATATTTCTGTATCACCCCTACAGTTTCCCCCAATCAGACTCACATATGAGCAGCCAGATTGGAACTCAGGAGGACTTTTCTGGGGCTCAGAAGCTTTAAAAATGAGGATGGTGCTGGAAGCTCCTGCTCCAATTTGCAGCATTGGGTAAAATGTGGTAATTAAAACCAGATTTTTAAAAAGAGTTGGGGTACCTAAGAGTGCCAAGGGGGTTGCCCTAGACACCAGGCACATTGTGTTGGAATAAACAAACCCCTGAGTTAACATTACCCCTGGGCTGGCAACGGGGATGCCCTTTCACGCAGGATGGAGTTGACCCTGTAGGGTCGTCCTAACTACAGTTATCCATCTCCGTCTTTGCAGAGCAGCTTTTTATGACCTCTGAATGGAAAAGCTACCACTGATGCTGCTTTGCTTAGGATCTAGAGGGAGCCCTAGATAAAACAGCATCTGAAATCAGACATTTCAGCATTTGGAGACGAAACAGTGGATGCCATTAAAAGCTCTCCAAAGAGTCTCCTGGATTTACCTAAACTGGAAGAGAAGAGCCAAGCATTCTTTCCTTGGCCTTTATGGCCCAGAGTAATACACTGTTTCCTCCTTTGAAAAGATTTTCCCTAATTAATCATCCCTTCAGGAAGGAATCATACTTTGTTTTGCTGCCTTGGCCCCATCTGTGCATTCAAACAACGCAAAGCTGAGGATCCTCCAGCATGACACACCGTCCCTCGATTCCCATTTTCCAATGTTGCATGGAAACTGAGTGGTCAACTCTTTTCCCCAAGTGGTGGGTTTCAGATGTGAGTCCTGACCGTTCCTCACTCGTCAACTCCTCCTGGGCCCATTCGTTCACTGCTAGCGCGCTCTGCAAGGGCGTCTCTTCAGCCTTCCACGATTTCCCACACACAGCTGGGAGAGGACCGTCCAGCAGGCCCACGGACTGAGGAGGCGTCCAAGGCCGCCCTGAGGCTCTGCACATCTTGTGACCTAGATGTTCATCGGAAGATTTCATCCCCACCCGCTTCCTCTCCCCAACCGGTTGAGGTAATTTGGAAATCAGTGTATTGTCCTCCAAAGAGGTTGTATTCTTTACCAATTTAGGACCGTTGGCAAAATTTAAAGTTGAACGTTATAACGTCAGCTTGGCCACCACCGTTTGCAGGAATGTTTCCCCAGATGGATGAGGCCAACCGGGGACGTTTGGCTGCCGGAGGCAACAGACAGAAGGCACCTTCCCAGCGTAGAGGGTGGTCAAAACCCTCTACAAAACAAAGGTGGTCAAAAAAGTCAGGACTGAAACCTGTGATTGAAGCTCGGCCTCTTTTTTGCTTGTGTCACATGTGTGATGCACGTATAAAGGGAGCGGGACTTCAATCACGTGTCCCAGCTGCCATCTGGACTTTCTCGACATCCCTCCTCCACAGACGCCCCAGCCCGGGGCATCCACAGTTGCTTGCTACTTCATCACATCACAAACTCCGCCCCTTTCATACGTGTGCATGATGTCATTCTGCATATATTAAAAGGATGGGACTTGTGTCCCAATGCTGCAACGCCATCTTGTTCATTTTGCCCCCAGCCCCAAAGCCACCGAATCCAGCCTATATGTGCGGCAGGCCTTTTCCCATATTATGGCTTAAGGTGGCAGCTTGATTCCCACAACTTGTGAACATAACAACTGGCTTCACATCACCCCTTGTACCATTTGAACCTTAACTTATGTTGTGGGGGGCCAGCTGTTGTTTTAGCAGGTGGAGTGAATCAAGCCATCCTGTTAAACATATTATGGTTTATTTGTTTGAGTATAGTAAGTTGTGTGAACCCAGCAATTGAGTTGCTGTTGGGTTACATGTGTGGTTTGAACCCCAGACATTGCGTCACAAGGTAAGTTGAAGAATACAGTTGTGTGCACAAGCAGAGGACTCATTCTTTTCTGAGGCAGGCCTTGGCAGCTCAGTTATACCTGGGTCTGCTGTATGATCTCCTGCAGCTGGTAAACTCTCTTCCCATTTGCATTATGAGATAAGACATTGTTTTCTGGCAAAATTCAACTGCTGGTTTTGCCCAACATGGTTAACTGAGGCAACGGCAGGGTGAGTGTGTTGTGTGAGCACCATAACCTCGGCAGCAGTGGGGTGGAAATTGTTACGTTTAACCTCGAATAGCCAAACTTCTTTGGGGTTAAACCACCTTCACCTGCTCAGTCGTGTTGTGTGAATGCCACAATCCAGTCAACAGTGAGGCAGTTCTAAAGCCGCCTCCACCTCCAAGAAAAAGGCTTCAGGCTTAAATAGCTGAGGTGAAGACCTAGGGATTACAGTTACTGTATACCTCAAGGGAAACGTGGTTTAGGTTAACCCAGCCTGTTTGTGTCTTAGCACATCAGGCAAGTCCATCCCATTTTGTTAGTTTATGGTTCAAAATACTGTATGAACCCAGACAATGGTCTGGGATCAGGAATCAGGTTCAGTGTGTTGGGTTGAGAAGGAAGAAGGAGCAAACAGTTGCAAATTATACAAAAATGGAGAAAACTGGAGGCATATACAGTGCAGTAGATGAATTTGTGTAGCTTAGTGGAACATTAGGGGGAGATAAAGAAATGTATGGAGAAATTTTAAGATCTGGAAATGCTGATGGTTACTTAGTGGATATAGTATGTGATCCAGGGGCATCCATTGGGGGGAGTCAATAACAGAAATGGTGGGCATGATTGGGCAACCGAAGCCCTCCCCCTTTTTACATTCATGGGATATGTGCAATGCATGTTAGAAAAGGGCGGGGCCTCAATCGCCCAGTTGCACCTGCCATGTTGACATCATTGACCACCACTGCAGTGGTCCATTGTGAAAAATGAACGTTTGTAAGAAGAAAAGGCAAAAAAGTTGTGTATGTGCTTCTGCCCAGTTTGTTTTATGGAAGTGAGATCTATCAGGGGTCTACCAGGGGAAACATAAAAATAAGTTAAATGCAATGGCAATGGAGTATCTAAGAAAAGCGTATGTAAAACAGTAAGGGGTGGGTGGGTTCCAAAATACGTGTGTGCTGCATGAATATGGATTGAATGCAAAAATGAGTAATCGGCCTGCAAGTAAGTTGAGGTGGTTTGGTTATATAGAGAATGAAGGAGTGGTGAATTGCAAGACAAATCTGTGAAGGAAGAATAAATGGATTGAGAGGAAAGAGAAATCAAGAAAGTCATGATTGGACTGAGCTGATGAGATCCTCCAAAAACGAAGTGCAAGAAGTCTAAACAAAAGATATTATATAAACAGAGTCTGAATGTAGTGGAAGGAAAGTTGGTTTGCAAGCATAGGATATGTTTAGCAAAAAGTGTTGGTGTAGACTAGTTTTGTATTTCCTTTTTTTACTGGACGCCCTTAATTTTGGGGCTATGCGTTGCTTCTATAACTTTGCTTCCCCCCCAAAGGGAATAGCATGATGGGTATGTTTGTATGCACATGACAGATGCCCAGATAACATGGGTTAGATTAACCAGTTGGGGTTTACGCTATGAGTTTTAGGATGAAAAACGCTTGCATGTCTGTTTCCAGATTTTTCTAGACTGGCGTTTCTGAATAACCCCTGCCAAATTTAAACCTCCGTTTTTCATTCCAATTCTAATAGCATGACATAAAGAATGGGGGGCTCTCTTTGTGTGTGAGATAAATTTTACTTATCGCAAAGAATATTTAAAATCTGCTGACAATCAATACTGACCATCCAAAACTAACAAAATGTAACTTCAAAAGCTTGGATTCAGATAAAAAGTTGACAGTCATATAAATAAATGGATGCAAACATTTCTAACTCCTGTGTTTGCAACATTTGTCAGATTTGGGACATACACTGCAAATTCTGTGTTGATAAATCATACTTTGATAAATATTCCAGCCCAAAGTCTCAGAGGGGAAGAGAGAATTGTTGGATGCATCGCACTCTATTCTTTATCATGAAATTCATCCACCCCGATAGATATATTTTTCATCTTTATTCAGAAAGATGACCAGAAAGATAGTGTGTCTGTGAAGACTACCTGTCAAAATACCTCTTTGCTAAAAGCTCTTTTTCTTGTCTTCTACACAGTCCACTGGCTGGAACCACCCAGTAAGTCTTGGAAGAGAACCCAATTTTAGATGCTTAATCATTGCACTTGATTCTTTATTTGGGGGTTGGGGTTGGGGTTGAAAAGCTACACTGGAGAAAACTCCACCAGTTCTGAAATTAAAGTCATTACCATTAAAAAGAACATGCCACAAATATGCCCGTTTTTCTAACGATCAAATTATACTCAAAGAAGAATCCTGACACCCTTCTCCAGCTTGGCTTCTTCCAACATCTGCCTTCCCTCACTTACATTGAACTGTTTCGCAAGCAGTTCCAGAATCCTCTTTGTTGTGCTGTAACCTCACGACATTGTCTTCATTTGATCCCTAGCCTACACTCAGGGCACCCTCATCCTTAGCTGTACTGGTCATCCTTAGCTGTACTGGTGTCAAAATAGAGCTTTCCCCTTATCCTAAGCCAGGTTTTGCCATGGGTACAAACTGACTCGCCTTGCTGACTTTTCTGTCAATGGCAAATTCGGGTGACTTCTAAAGGGGGAGGGATCCATCCAGCACCTATTGGGTACTCTAGGCTAGACCAGGTGTGCCCTTGCCCTCCATCCCCTGGGCACTGTTTTTCAGGGCCTTTCTGTTTTGGTCAGTGGGAGAGTCCAGATTTTTTGGACTGGCTCTGCCCTGCCCCCACCAAGTCTCAAAGCTGATCCCAGGCTCAGACGCCTGGTTTGGAAAGAGGGATAGTTTGACTAACATCTGACAGGTGCGCCATGCCTGTTACTAACACAGAGTAAGTGTTCTTTCAGAAAAGTACTAAATCCGTGTTTCAAAAAAACCTGAGAGGATGAGTATGTGGTGTGGAAAAAGGAAGATTCCAGCTGTACCATGCATACCTCTTCCATCAGCTGTGAGATGCTGTTCCTTGTAATGCCTTTCACCTGTTGAACAGGTGAAAGCTGAAGTGAGTTTCGACAGATGCTAAACCTGCTGGTCTAGCCACCCATCAAAACTTGCCTCCTCTCCACTGCATATTAAGGAGAGCAACTGGGTGATGTTTTCCCATTGTGTGATGTTGTTTGGTAGAAAGGAAAGGTCAGGAAACAAATCTGGAGGAGTCCACCAATTTTGTTCCTTAACTTGTTCTGCACACCATAAATAAGGACACCACCATTTGCCAGGTTGGCAATGTGAGATAGCAAGTTTACCATCGCTACAGTTTTCTGGCAGTTGAGCGATGGGCAGGCAATGCTTTGAATGAGCCATCAGTTAGGATTTCGGTCCTTAAACGTCTGGGGGCACCTGGTCAGTAAAGGCTGATTTGCAGACTGGATGAATAGAGAAAATTTCTTTGAGCTGACTCTTAAATAACTCTACTCAAAATGGAACTAGAAATCTTTTGAGATGGGCTGAACAAGGACATGAAGTGTTAAAAAAAATGATTACAATACCCCTCTTTAAAAAGGGGGTTCCAGGTAGAGTGGAACGCCAACTTCTATGTCCTTGGTAAGTATTTCTATTTAGATGTAAGTCCAACATATACCAGATAAATATGAGTAGGGTTGCAATGCGCTAACCTACCAAAAACATTTCCATAGATTAAAAAGGTACCAAAGCAGAGAACCAAATGGAGCATAAAAGCTGGGATGGTTCTTCCATGGCCAACTCATTACCCACGGTGTGCAAAGGTGCCACATTGCCCTTGGAGGGTTTCACCAAAATTCTCTTCTCCTTTACAAGAATTTCAAAAGGAAATTCTCTCCCATCAGACTGACTGAGTATTGGTAGCGAAAACAATGCAGGGCATGCACTGTTCAAAACTCATCGCATACTCAGCATTTTTCAGTGCTCAGTCCTCACAGCTAAGAGGCATACCAGAGATACTTAGGGAAGAGCTAGAGATACAGTAACCAAGGTAAGAGCAGTGCGGGAGTCAGAAGTTATAAACATCTGAGTTGTTTGCAAGAAGAATCCTTGGGAGGCCCCAGGGAGGTACAGCTTTACAGTCCAGCACTCTCTGTCTGGGGGATCTGCTTGCTCCCTAAATTCTGGGCGACGTTTATGGAGGTATCAGAAAAAACCACTCGAACATCAAGTCTTTACAGCATCTGTCTGCACCCAGGTGTAGTGAAAACAGCTGGAATGGTCCAAGATGACCACTAAGGAGGATTACTACAGTACAGGCAAAGATTAGCCACATGCTTTCACTGTTCTCCTTGGTCTCCCATTCAGCTGTAGGGAGCAAGTGATGGTGTTGGAATAATATATTCCATTGGATTCTTTCTCTTCCAGGTGCCATCTGTAGTTCCTGCCTAGCTTATTTTTGGATATTTTATTCGGTTCTTAAGCATAATGAAATCCTATAGGTTGGATGCTCTTGAAGGTAGGGGCGCGGTAGCTCAGCGGGTTAAACCGCTGAGCTGTAAGACTGCCGGTCTGATGGTCGGCAGTTCAAACTGTGGGGACGTGGCGAAGTGAGCTCTCGTCACTTGCCCCAGCTCCTGTCAACCCAGCAGTTTGAAAGCTAAATGCAAGTAGATAAATAGGTACCACCTTAAAGTGGGGAAATTTGCCGGCGTCCTGTCGGGGGTCGCCCTCGGAAGGAAAGAAGATCCCGGGAATCCCGTGAATGGCAGCAGAGGACGACGGAACCCAATCAGCAACATCCAGGACGTCAGCAGCCAACTCGGAAGTGAGGTATTCTGGGACATGTAGTCCAATACCTTCGGAAGAAGAGTCAGTTCCCTTACCCCTCTCACTTAGCGCGCGATTATAATATATATGAAATGTATAATATATGAAATTGTAATGTTGTAAGCCACCTAGAGTCCTCCGATAGGGAGGGGATAGGTGGGGTATAAATATGATTAATAAATAAATAAATAAATAAATAAGGTCATGTAATCTGATTCGCAGACCTAAGGAAAGGTCTTGCATACATCAATATTTACCCAACACGGGAGAGTCTGCAGGCAGAGTCCAAATCACTAAAATGGTCCTGTGGTGTTACTTCAGACCAGAACCAGCAGTTCAGGACCAGAGTCAGCAGTTTATCTTCATTTAAAGGAAAAAGGACACTCATTTGAGGACATTAATGTTCACATTTTAGACAGAGAAGATAGGTGGTTTGAGAGAGGGGTCAAGGAATCCATTTATGCCAACTTGGAAAATCCTTCCTTGAATAGAGGTGGGGGCCTCAGGCACAATCTTTCTCCCATCTTTCTCCCCGCATTGTCTTCTGTGCCTAGGAAGATTAAGACCATTTCACAAGCTCAACAGCAGCATGGTGATCTTAACGATCCTCCTTTAGATAATAAAAGGACTTAAAATACATCTCAATATAACCATGACCCCAGGTGTAAGGTCACACAGCTACCTAGAAACATATTTAGGATTCCCTTACCAACTTTGCTGAGACTGAAGAAGCTCCTTGGATAAGAAGCGAAACGTTTCCACTGAGAAAATAGAAATCCAGTTGACATGATTCAAGCTACAGACAATTCCACCTGGATGACTGAGAACCTTCATAGACATATTGCTAAGCGATGTGGTCATAAAGCACAATGTCACATGACTGCATCACTTAGTGATGGCACTCCCGGCACTCCCCGTTGCTGTTGTTAAGTGAGGATTGTGGGTCATTAAGTGAGTCCCAGGTGGCTCGCAAGCAGGCCAGCAGGCAGGAAAGTGGCTGCTGCTGGGTGGCAGAAGATGTGAGTAACTTTCAGAAGTGACTTGTGACGTTCCCTGCTGGCTTCCCTATTGACTTTGCTGGCTGGAGAATTCTGGGAATTGAAGTCTTTAAGCTGCCACGGTTGAGAAACACTGCAGTAGACCATTCCTACACATTACTGCCCTTTTTGCACTTCATTTTCCTCCAAACTCACTGTTTACTCTTCCATCCCAGCCAGGATGAGTGCATGTAGATAAAATTTATTCCTTGCTTGGAACATTGTTCCTGCAGCTGACGAAGTCAACTGCATTGCATGAACATCAGCACCGTCGTAAAATGATTGGTCTCTTCAGGTGCACCCGGACACTTTGTTATTTCTGCTGCAGCTCAGGCTCCTTCTGCGGGAATCATGCCAACCCCCTGCCTGGCATGTTCCTTCCAGACCAGCGAGGCAAACCCGTGGTGCCTGCTTCTCTTTCTATCCTTTGAGGAAGAAAAACCCTCTTTGCGAGGATCTTGGCCACAGGGCAAAACTTGTTTTTATCTCCATGGATATAGAAAAGTTTGGGCTGATCTTTTTCCAAGGAAAAGAAGAGCAGAGCAACAAAATATTGACGTGAAAGGTCCGTTCTGCAGAGGCTGCAAACACGCTTGGCTGCCTTTTGACCAGGCACTCAAGATGTTTGTTACTATCTGGCTCCATCAAGTGGAAAACACTAATAAGATTAAGTCAAGGCGATATGATTACTCCATTTTAGCCGGCTTCAAAACACTTGCAGGGACAATGCTGGCTGACGCTGATCCTATTGCAGTGGCCAGGTGTCTGTTGCTTCTGCTTTTACTGATTCAATGGAGCCTGCGGGGAAAAGTGCACTACAGACTTCTACTACTTAAACAGGGGGATAGAAAAGATGCTCCTCAAATTTGCAGACGGCATAAAGCTGGGGGTGGAGGGGAGGGATTGCTAACACCGGAAAAGTCAGCTTGAAGGTTCTAGAGAATCTTGAAGACCTGGATGTTGGTCTGTATCCAACAACATGCTGTTCAATGACAAATAATGTAAGGTTCTCCATATAGATAGGAAAAAACGGTTGCACAGGTGCAAGATAGGTGGTACCTGGCTTAGCAGTAGTACTTGTGAGAAGGATCTGGGCATCTTGGTAGGCCACAGGTTAAGCACCAGCCAGCAGTGCATTGCAGCTGCCAATCAAGCCAATGCAATTTTTGGCTGCACCTGTAGGAGCATGAGAGCCAGTGTGATGTTGTGGTTAAGGCACCAGGCTAGAAATTGAGAGACCGCAAGTTCTGGTCCCGCCTTAGGCACGAAGCCGGCTGGGTGACCTGGGGCCAGTCCCTCTCTCAGCCCTAGGAAGGAAGCAATGGCCAAACCCTTCTGAAAAACCTTGCCAAGAAAACTGCAGGGACTTGCCCAGGCAGTCTCCGAGAATCGGACACGATTGAACGGATTAAAAAAAAAATAGGGATATAGTATTGAGACGAGTGATGATTCTGCTCAAGACTGCGCTGGTCAGACTGCATCTGGAATGTGTGTCCTGTTCTGGTCACCATAATACAAAAAGGACGGTGAGGAATTAGAAAGAGTGCAGAGAAGAGCAACAAAGATGATGAGGAGCTCAGCGGCCAAATCAATTATTTATTTATTTATTTATTTATTTATTTCCCCACCTTTATTATTTTTATAAATAATTCAAGGTGGCGAACATACCTAATACTCCTTCCTCCTCCTATTTTCCCCACAACAACAACCCTGTGAGGTGGGTTGGGCTGAGAGAGAGTGACCGGCCCAAGGTCACCCAGCCGGCTTTCCTGCCTAAGGCGGGACTAGAACTCTCAGTCTCCTGGTTTGCCATTGGCTCCTTCCTAGGGCTGAGAGAGAGCGACTGGCCCAAGGTCACCCAGCCGGCTTTCCTGCCTAAGGCGGGACTAGAACTCTCAGTCTCCTGGTTTGCCATTGATTCCTTCCTAGGGCTGAGAGAGAGCGACTGGCCCAAGGTCACCCAGCCGGCTTTCCTGCCTAAGGTGGGACCAGAACTCTCAGTCTCCTGGTTTGCCATTGGCTCCTTCCTAGGGCTGAGACAGAGTGACTGGCCAAAGGTCACCCAGCCGGCCTTCAGGCCTAAGGCGGGACTAGAACTCTCAGTCTCCTGGTTTGCCATTGGCTCCTTCCTAGGGCTGAGAGAGAGCGACTGGCCCAAGGTCACCCAGCCGGCTTTCCTGCCTAAGGCGGGACTAGAACTCACTGCCTCCTGGTTTCTAGCCCAGCAGACTTCCAATACTTGAAGGGCTGTCACAGGGCAGAACGTGTAGATCTACTTTCCATAGTGCCTGAGGCCAGGGTAAGAACCAGCGAGTGGAAGCTTTACAGGGAGAGATCCACAGTTGAGCTGAGGAGGAATGTCCAGACTGTGAGAGCTCTTCAGCATTGAAACAGCCTGCCTCCTGAAGCTGTGGGGGCTCCATCACTGGAGGTCTTCAAGGAAAGGATGAATGGCTACTTGCTTGGGATGATCTGAGGATCCCTTCCCTGGGCAGGGATATCGGACTAGAAGACTAGAAGACCTACAAGGTCCTTCCAACTATGACTTTACTATTCTATGATAGGAGTAGTATCACTCTCAGCTGCTCCTTCCATAACAATTCTGACTGCTCTCCCTGCTTCTTCTTCATCCTTATAGTAACGATTAATAGGTGTTAAATGGCTATGAGCTTATCAGTCCATCTGGTGGCCTGCGTCAAGCCGCCTTCTAATTCAAAACTTTGCCTACCGTGCCAATCCAGTGCTTTTCACCAAGATAAGCATCAGCTCTTGCATTTAGATATCAGAAACTGAAAGAATAATTACTTGCCATTCTCTGAGGTGGGCTGAGAAATGGGGCAATTCTCCAGGGGAAGGAGAACGTTTCCAAAAATATCTGAAGGGCAAGGCTTTTCCTTCATGATGACAGGAGCACAGCTACTGGAAACCCTGATAGATTGATTAGTAAGGTAAAGGTTTTCCCCTGCACAGTCGTGTCCGACTCTAGGGGCCGGTGCTCATCTCCGTTTCTTAGCCGAAGAGCCAGCGTTGTCCGAAGACGCTTCCGCGGTCATGTGGCCGGCATGACGCGTGCGGAACGCTGTTACCTACCCACCGAAGTGGTACCTATTCATCCACTTGCATTTGCATGCTTTCGAATTGCTAGGTTGGCAAGAGCTGGGGCGAGTGCGGGAGCTCACTCCGTCATGCGGGGCTAGGGATTCGAACCTCTGAACCTGCGATGGACAAGCCTGGAGTCTTAACCACTGAGCCATCGTGCCCCTGATAGATAAATTACCCTTCCCAAATCTTCCCTTGTGGGATTAGGGTGGAAAGCGGGGGGGGGGGGGTCTTTTGCAGACTTTGGAGAGGAAAGAGTACCATGAAGGAACCTTCACTCATGTACACACACCAGGGCCCCTAGTAAGAAGTGTAAGAGCACCCAAGAATGTCACCAAAGTCTCCTTTGGAAGAAATATTGGAAGCAATTTTTCCCCCCCACCAAGTTGAATAAAACCTGGTGGGGAAAAAAGTATATGAATATTTCTCTGCCTGGTTCGAATTATAACTTACCACAATGCTTCATTTTAGTATCTTTTCAGAACTAAAGTTGCTAATTGTTATTTAAGGTATATTCCTTTTCTAGGTTCCTGGCTTATACTATGTTAACAAGAAAGGCCTTTTTCTATTCTCCTAAAATATAATTTCTGAGATGGAAAAAGTGATCTCAGGCAGCTTTTGTGAATGGATCAGCTTACCTACAGAAACAAAAGGAACATCTTTCTTCAGCCTGGCCCAGCTCTGATCCTGCTCCTGCTGGGTCACGCAGGCCGTTTCCTTCCCAATCCTCGGTATTTCTAAACCTCAACTCTCATTCTGTCTCGTGGGGTTTAGTCTTTGAACAGGATTGTAGCTTTACAACTGAATCTTGTGCATGTTCAGAAAGATGTCAGTGGGATTGATTTGGATAAGGGTAATTTCCAAGGGATTGGTAGAAATTGAGAAGACTATGGACTCCATGTAGCCATCAGCAACTCTTCTCATGGGAAGCCTTTTGTCTCCAGCCACTATGTGGCTGTCAGTGGGGCGTGGTGGCTCAGCAGGTAAGCCGCCAGGCTTGTCAATCGGAAGATCGCAAGTTTGGAAGTTCGAATCCCTAGCCCCACGTGACGGAGTGAGCTCCCGCACTCGCCCCAGCTCTTGCCACCCTAGCAATTCGAAAGCATGGAAATGCAAGTAGATAAACAGGTACCACTTTGGTGGGTAGGTAACAGTGTTCCGCGTGCGTCATGCCAGCCACATGACCATGGAAGTGTCTTTGGACAACGCTGGCTCTTCGGCTAAGAAATGGAGATGAGCACCGCCCCTAGAGTTGGACACGACTGCACAAATGTGCGGGGGGAACCTTTACCTTTTACTATGTGTGTCCATACAGTATATGCGTTTATGGTGTGAGGAATGGTGGTGTGTGGTGCATATGAATGGATTCAAGAGAATGGGTGTGGGTATGTTGTGGCTCATTCACCAACTCTACCTTGTCTTCACACCCTGAACCCAGCCAAAAGCTGAGCCCAGTCTTGCCTTACTGTCTTCCATTCCATCAAGTGATTCATTTCATGGAAGAAAAAAATCAAGCACAAATCCCCATTCAGCCATGAAATTCCCTGAGAAACGTAGGGAGGGTCAGGTAGCCGAAGTGACTTCACAGGACCAGTGTCAGGACAAAGAGGAGAGGGCATATTAGGGACTCCCCCTTCTCCTCCTGGAGGAAAAGCAAGATACAAATGCAATAAATAAAGAAGAAGAGGAAGAATTGGAAGAATTTCCCATCAGACCTGGTTAGGTCCTTACTTGCAGGCACTCAGACAAAGCAGCCATCAACAGACACATAGAGGTAAACAACAGTCCCCTTTGGGGGAGTTGGGCGGTGATAAATCCAATAAATAAATAAATAAAAATAAAATAAACATTTACATACCATTCATAAGAGACAATAGAAAAGCCAAAAGACCAGAATGCCTCCTTGCCAGCAATCAACACCCAGATATGCAAAGATTAACACCAAGATTAGCACCAGAGGAACATTCAAACAGCACAATATACCCTAATCAAGGAATTATTAACTCAGTCAGTCAACCAAGTAGCAAACAACAGCCCAATCAAGGAACTCGAGAATGACACATCCACCAACACAAGCAGGACAAGCCATGGTATATAAACAGAGAGCAAGTCCCACTCCCTTTTTGCACTGAAGATGTTGCCTAGCCTGGCAATGAAATGTCTGCAAGAAAACAACAAGGCTCAGAGAGCACCAAGGACTCCACAACCTAACTAGTTTGCTTTGATGCAACACATAATGAGTCTATGTACTGAGTTCAATGCATTATGTCAACCAGTGAAACGGATTAACTTTGCTATTAGGTGAAGTGTAATGAGGGAACTTCCATCTGTGTCTCAGTCTCAAAAGATCTGCCAACCCTCGTGGAACCCTGTTTGGTTTTCCAGCCTAAGATTTTCATTTCTGGCTTTGATTCCAAATGCTCTAGTGAACTTTGACACCTTCCTTTGTCTTGTTTTCTAAATTGCATAAAAAGTGAAGCGTTTAAAAGAGTGGAGGAAGAAAAGGAGGCTAGTTGGAACAGTGGAAGGCACAAGAAAGTTGGAAACATCTGGCAAAAATGTCAGGTCCAAAAAGGAGCAGAGCAGCTGAGAAAGGGAACTTTGCTGTGGATGATTTTTTTGGAGGCAGTTAAATTCCTCTCTCTCCACCAAGGAGCATAGCTCATGGCTGCAACATGGCCTGTGAAATCACCAATGTGCCAAAAAGGGAAACAAATATTAAATATAGAGGAGTAATAATGGTAATTGTATTTCATTCACTGGATCTTTGAAGGCCGCCCAGAATCACATTGTTTGAGTTGGGCGGCCTTATAAATCTCATCAATCAATCAATCAATCTCAATTACCTTTAAAAGTTAAGTTCATTGAAACCCAGTTTAGTTTTTGCCTTAGCTTTGCGTATGTTTTGGAGCACCCAAGTTCAAATGTGGCCTCCAGCCTGGAAAAAGGTCTGCACCCTGGTCTGTATCAATAGCAGGGCCTTGTTGCATGTCTGGCTGCTGGAAGAAACAGCTTTTGATTTTTCAGCTCTTTTTGCAAGAAAGAAGAATGGCACCCACACTCCGTTTGGAAGAAGTAACAAAAGTGAGAACACCCTTTTCACCAAAAAGGAAGCTGGTGTGGGGAAGCTGATATGCAGGTGCAGATGCAGGTGCAGATATAGGTGTGTTTGCCTATCAGAGCATTTACAGGACTTTCCCCTCCTGACTGACAAAAATCACTGCTTCTGGGTCTTATAATTAATAAAGAAGTAATTAGGCACAGAACTACTTCAGATACAGTTCTGGCATTGCTTTCAGCCCCTGCCAAAATCCTTCCCATCCCCAACTTAATTTTGGAAAACAAGGATTTGGAATCCTGCCAGGGCCGAAAACGGATAGCATTGTACAAAGAAGATTAATAAAATGGCCACGGGTGTGAGATGAAACTCAGAGGAAGAATTTGGGTCCGGTCAGGTGCTCCCTGTTTTCCTCGCAGTCCTGGGTGGCTCCTGAAAAGTAACTTCTCCTGCTTTGCCATCTTTATATCCTAAATCCTATGAAATACTGCTCAGGAAACAGTGGATTTCTGCCCTGGATGTTCACTCTCTAGGACAGTGCTTTCTAAAGTGCCGCCGTTGGTGATACACCAACGGTGGCAGCGGCGGCAGCATGCACGGGGGCGGGGGCGTGCATGGCGGTGGTAGCGGCGGCGGCCGCTAAAACGCGGAAGCGCTGATGGCGCGCCGCTGCCGCCGCCGCCATACACACCCCCACTGCCGCTTCCGGGTTGTGTGGCGACACACCAGACTGTGTGTTGCGACACACTAAAGTGTCGCGACACACAGTTTGGAAAGCTGTGCTCTAGGACTTTATACACTCCTGGAAGATCTGTGTTTTTGCTCTTAATATAGGCACAAACCCCAAGATGTGTCTGTCAGATGTGCATTCTGCTAAAAGTGATCTTGACCTTTCAAGAATCAGAGGGAAAATATGACTGTCATTCCAGACAGCAAGAACTACTGGAGGACCATTTCAGATTTACACCTCTGTCCAGGTCCTTCTGTTTGTTTACTGGGTAATTTATGACCCTCATTTCATTAAAATCTTTAAGCAGATCTGTGCAACGTTTCAATAGCTGATTCTGCTGGGGCTTCAGCCTATGGCATTTAAATACAGCTGTGGTTTCACCCACTGTAAAATGCACACCCTCTATAAGATTCAGCCCCACCTTATTATTATTATTTTTTTAATTTCTGTACCAAAGGTCTGTCTTGCTGGCTATCCAAATTCCACTCCAAAACTGAACCAAATGTTGCATGTCTGTTTCCAGATCATCCGTCCTAAATGGAAACATCTATGTGCCTATTACTGAATAGCAGAAGAAGTAGATTTTGCACAGAACTCTCAGATTGGTATCTATCACAGTCATATCAGAAGGGTGACTGAGTTGAAGCCGAAACCTGATGCCACATCACCAGCAAGCCACAGATTTTGGGTTCATCTCACCCAAAGTTCAGAAACGCTCAGATATGGAATTCTTGTTCTGGTTCTCGTGATGAATTGCTATGTCATCTACTAACTATTATTGGTATCAGACGTTCAGCTTGCATGCCAATTTCAGCTACTGAGATTTTGTTTAGACTAGAAGCAGATGACTGTCTGCAGGGGTAGAAAGCCAGGGTTTTTTTTTAGGCAGCTATTCCCCTTTCTCAGGCAGCTAAAGGACAGTTTGGCTCAACAGAGAAGAAATTTGAAGTCATGGGTACAGTCAGGCACAATTATTGCCCTTGAATGTGTTACCTTCATAACTCAAATGTTAGCTAAAAGATCTTCTGGTTGGCCAAATCCAGCAGGGCTATTCTCAAATGCTTATTTTTTAGAGCAGAAGGGATATATAGACCAGCATTCACTAACAGTCTCAATCTACCAGTTTGGAGAAGAGTAATATGAGCATGGGGCACGGGGGAGGCAGTGTGTTCTGTGAGCACACAATACCTTCCTTGGCACCTACCAGACCCGTTGCCTCGTTGGACTTTTACTGTGAGATATGTCGATGAAGGTTCTCAGTCATCCAGGTGGAACAGTCTGTGGCTTGAATCATGTCAACTGGATTTCTATTTTCTCAGTGGAAACATTTCGCTCCTTATCCAAGGAGCTTCTTCAGTCTAAGCAAAGTTAGTAAGGGAATCCTTAAATATGTTTCTAGGGTGGCTGTGTGACCTTGCACCTGGGGCTAGGTCATGGTTATTTTGAGATGTTTATTTCTAAGTCCCTTTATCATCTAAAGGAGGATCGTTAAGATTACCATGCTGCTGTTGAGCTTGCGAAATGGTCTTAATCTTCCTAGGCACAGAAGACAAAGCAGGAAGGAAAATAGGGGAAAGATTGTGCCTGAGGCCCCCACCTCTATTCAAGGAAGGATTTTCCAAGTTGGCAAAATGTATTGTGAGATACATTTTGCATAAATGGAAGTCTCAGAATGAGGCATGTGCGTGTGAGAAGGTGTAGAAATGGGGTATTGTCTCCCATTATCGGTTTGAGAGGAGATAATGCCCCCCAACCTTGTTCAGAGTAAGGCAAACAAACAAACAAGGACTCCTGCGTGTATCTTAGTAGTAGTGGTAGTAGAAAATTAATGGTACCAATAGAAGGTTATGGTCCTGATCTAATTCTTCCTTCTGCGGTACGAAATAGAAAAGCTTGCATGGCTGGGAGATTGGGCAGATTCTTAATCCCATGGTTTTTGCAAAGTAACTTCTTAAAATTAAAAAATGAAAACAATTTAAGAAAATGCAGATCAAAGAGGAAAGCAACAGCTAAAAGTTCAATGCATTGAAATCCCATTCAAATTGTAAATAAGATCCTTTTGTCCCCTTGGCCTGGTAGAACCGGGTTTAAATGATTTTTTTTCTTCAAAATTATTTGACACCCTTGCTTTGGCTGGAAAACAGCTCCTGTCCATTCAATATGTACCCTGCCTTTCCTCCAGGAGCTCAAGAGTTCGCTTGCCCACTTTCTCCCCTAACCACCACCCTGTGGGATAGACTGGTGAAGAAAGAGTGGCCCACAGTCCCTCAGGGAGCTTCCATGGCAGACACACTTGGTCTTTCCACTTCTAATCCAGCTCTACTGCACCACACTGTTTTTTGTTGTTGTTGTCTCCCAGGCATGGAGTGGATGAGTAAAGCTGGTTCCAGGTTTAGTCCAGAGAGAAAAATATAGTATAGATCAGTGTTTCTCAACCTTGGGAACTTTAAGAGGTGTGGACTTCAACTTCCAGAATTCTAGGAGTTGAAGTCCACACGTCTTAAAGTTCCCAAGGTTGAGAAACACTGGTATAGATCATAAACGTGTGGGGGAAATGATGCTCTGCAACGTCTAAGATTCTACCTACTGTTGGGATTATCAGGAGTCAACTCAGCATTGTCTCATAAGCATAATAGGGGGTCTTTCTAGTAAATGCATCCCTACTGTGCTTGTGGGAGGTTACCTGGGTCACCTGATTTCCTCTTCCTCCTTCTTCTTGAGTTTGGGGGATTAACATTCTCCATCTTTACTCCTTGGGCACAGATGCAAGCAGGAGGGCTGCACAGATGCAGCTCTCATCCTTTCCATCTCGCTTGCACGCAGAGCTACTATGAATCTACTTGTATCCAGATCTACTGAATAAATGTAAGCTATCTCTATTTTTCTTCATCTAACTAATGTGTGAAGACTGAATTTATTTCTGAACGTAATTAAACTTAAAGTGCAAGTTCCCTGCTGGTCCACGCTTCTACTCTGCAAGATTGTTGTTAGCTGCTTGGAGTTCTTTTATTAGCCTTCAAGACTCCATCACCTACAAGGTGCATCTTCTAAAGCAGGGCTTTCCAAACTGTGTGTCGCGACACAATACTGTGTCGCCTGGGGGCCCCAAGTGTGTTGCGTGACAACCCGGAAGCACTGATGAAAATGCCCTGGGTTCTGGCAGGGAGGCGAAAATCGCACACGCACGCTGCCGGGCCGCCCAGGGTGGAAATTCTCCATGCCGATCAGCTGTGCGCTGGGAAGCCCGGCAGCGCGCGCGCGCGATTTTCGCCTCCCTGCTGGAACCCAGGGCATTTTCAGGGTCCCAGGAGCCTGCCCTTTTGAAGGGGCAGCAGTGGCGGCGGGCCATCGGTGCTTCCAGGTTCCAGGACGCCGCTGCTGCCACTGCCCCTTCGAAAGGGCAGGCTCCAGGGACCCCGAAAATGCTCTCGGTTCAGGCAGGGAGGCAAAAATCGTGTGCACGTGCTGCTGGGCTTCCCGGCACACAGCTGATCTGCATGGAGAATTTCCACCCCGGCCCCCTCATGTGCCGATCAGCTGTGCGCCGGGAAGCCCAGCAGTGTGCGCATGCGATTTTTGCCTCCCTGCCGGAACTGAGGGCATTTTCGGGGTCCCTGGAGCCTGCCCTTTCAAAGGGGCAGCCGCTGCCGCCGCCGCAGCAACCCGGAAGCACAGCCGCCAGCGCTTCTGGGTTTTTTAGGGCCGGCCGTTGGTGTGTTGCCAATGGCAAAAGTTTGGAAAGCCCTGTTCTGAAGAAATGGGGCGAATACTCTCTGCTCTCAACAGGGGTGATGGAGCCCTGAGCTGGGCAGACCACCTGTTGTGGCTGCCTGCAAAAGCCGAGGAAGCAGGTGTCGTGGAGAAATTTGGCCAGACCAGAGCAACTTCAACGCCCTTTCGGTGGCCTTCCTGGGTAGACATCAGCTCAAATATCAAATCATAACACACCACTTCTCCCCAGAGGGGCTCTCATGCCAGAAGATTTTTATGTTACATGCAAAGTTTTCCACATAAAATATTGGAAACAAATGTTATTACTCTGGGATGTTTTTTTCTTGACTCACAAAGCAGCAGGGGTGGAGGGAAAAAAAGATGCAAGGAGATAGCAACTTTTTCTTCATAGATGGGCCCGTGGTTCTGGAGCAAACCAGATCAATCCGTGTTTTATTAAAATACTTAATACACAAATGAAGTGGGAGAGCTTTTATCAATAGGAGTGGTGCCCAAGAGATTTTTCTCGTTCAAAAACATGCTCAGCTACCAAATAACCAGTATGTTTAAGACAGAGTCAGGTGGCATGCAAGTTTAATATATTCCTATTATTGATGTTGTTGTTGTTGTTGTTGTTATGTTGTCAAAGTAATAACCAGGGACGGTTCTGCTAATTGCAAAAAATCTACACAGTCTGCTAGAAAACTGGCCCAGATCCCCTATCAACCACCAAGCTATTTGGGACTCATTTCCCAATAAGAAAATTAAAGAAATGGAGTGACTTCCGGGCAGTTTTCTCTGTGCCATCAAAGGTATGTTTTCTGCCACTTCCTTCCAAATCTTTCTGCATTTTTGGTCTACCGTTCCCCACCCAACTTGATGAAAAGGAGAACTTGCGTTTGAAATGTCTTTCAAAGGAGAAGAGGACGTTTTTTTTAAAAAAACCCAGTAATATAGCTTTCAAAGAAATGCCCAAGTACCCCGAGAATAAGGTAGAAAAGCCTTTGAAAGTCTCACTTCTTTCTTTGCAAAGAAATAAAACTTTTGAGAAATTGCAAGCTAGACTTCCACACAGCTTTAATTTCCATGGTGGTCAGCAGGAGACTGGAGCCATATAATTTGATGGGGAAAAGAAAGGGTAGGAATTCCACAGAGAGTGGATGTTGCGTAAAAAAGGAACTGAATAGTTCTTGTAAGGCTGCACTTACTAATTTCGTGCTGTCCTTGCCCCCAATATATCATATCTGCCATAATTAGCTTGATGCAAAGTAGCAGAGTTAAGTCAGGAGAATTTCTTTGGCCGACACACCATTGCTTGAAGATATCAAATGCACACCACCCTTCAAACCATGATGGTGTCCCTGTTGAGGGAGACTGTCTTCTCTGTTTTCAGCAGGTTGCCAAGAAATGCTATTAAAAGTTGGCGTGATGGAACCCTGCCCTGCATTCCTGACTTTTGCTTAACCTCCCGGGCCTCAGGTTGGCCAGCGCCACTGATTTAATGCCGATGGCGCTGGAGGAACTGACCAAGGTCGGAACTTGGCCTCTTGCAGCTAATTTAATTTATCCAAGAGGTTTTACACTTAATCGTTTCAGCTGCTTTTTTGAAGTGGTGTCCCTGGAAACTGTAAGTGATTTGTAAATCAAAACGGGCCTTTTCCAGCCCAGATGCAGCTCAGAACCCACTTCGGTGAAAATATGGCCATTTTAAAAGGGTTTTGTTGGGGCTAAACGGGGTCAAATTTTAAATTGATAGGATGAGATTTAAGAGAAAGACTTCATTTTCTGAAGCTCATTTGGTCCTGATTTCATTATTGCTTTTCTGCTTTCACCAGAAATACCTTTTTAAAAAAAATTAAAATGTTCATAGAACCCATCTCAAAAATGTTTGTAGAACCCATCTCAAAAAAGAAGTTTCAGTCATGGGAATTAATTCATTGGTTAAAAGGAAGGTGAAGGAGGAGTTCTAAAACATTTACCAGCAGCCTAGTTCTTATAAAAATGTGAATATATATTGCTTTATCCGTGTATGAAGCCAGGGAAAAGAACCCTTCTGGATAGCATAGCACTCAATGGGCAAAAGATATTCATCCATTTGGGCAATCATATACCATCTTTAGAACATTTTATACCAATTTTCTCTCAAATTGTGGCTTGGTGTAAAATTTATTGATTTTTTCCCATTCTTCTTCCCATTGTTCTACTGTTATTACTTCTTTACAATTTTGCATCCATTTTATCATGCAATTTTTTATTTCTCCTGTCTCTGTATTGTATTTCAGTAACAATGTATAAATATGTCCTAGCTGTGTATAAGTATTTCAAATTCTGTGATCTTTCTCAAGGTCCTCGCTTCTTCTCTGAAATTACTTTTTATTGATCCAGTTATTTGCAGATACATTAACCATAGTAGATTCCTACTTTCATTATTCAATGTAGCCCAAATACCCTCTCCCTCCCTTGCTGTGTGCTTAACAAAGAAGAGACAGTTTAGACAGCGGTCCCCAACCTTTTTGGCGTCAGGGACCGGCCGTGGAAGAAAATTTTTCCATGGACCGGGGGTGTGTGTTTGCAGGCGGGAGCCAATCGCACGCACCGGGGGTGGGGTTTGCAGGCGGGAGCCAATCGCGTACACCGGGGGTGGGGTTTGCAGGCGGGAGCCAATCGCACGCACCGGGGGTGGGGTTTGCAGGCGGGAGCCCCACGGTCTACTTTCTAACAGGCTGCGGCCCACTAGTGGACCGCGGCCCACAGGTTGGGGATCCCTGGTTTAGAATAAATTGTTCGGCATAAGAAGATTCCCACCTACTGTAGTTCTAGAGTTTCCAAGATTATAGCCACACCTAAGCAGCAGTGCGCTGGCGCCAGTTTGTACCAGCTTGCAAGAACCGATCGTTAAATTTCTGGAATTCTGTAAGCCAGTTGAAAGGAGAGATGAGCCGCAACGCCTAGCAAGGCAGTAGTCTTTTACTGATGATATCTTACCCATCTAACCCCACAAAGAAGGACCTGATACTTTGTGATGGGGGCTTTGTGGACCAGGCACCCCTGCTATGGGGCCCTTGGATGAGTCTCAAAATCCCAATCCTCATCCTCATCCTCATCCTCATCCACATCCTCATCCTCATCCACATCCTCATCCTCATCCTCATCCTCATCCTCATCCTCATCCACATCCTCATCCTCATCCTCATCCTCATTCACATCCTCATCCTCATCCTCATCCTCATCCACATCCTCATCCTCATCCTCCTCATCCACATCCTCATCCTCATCGTCATCCTCATCCTCATCCTCATCCTCATCCTCATCCTCATCCTCATCCTCATCCTCATCCTCATCCACATCCTTATCGTCATCCTCATCCTCATCCTCATCCTCATCCTCATCCTCCTCATCCACATCCTCATCCTCATCCTCATCCACATCCTCATCCTCATCCACATCCTCATCCACATCCTCATCCTCATCCTCATCCTCATCCACATCCTCATCCTCATCCTCATCCTCATCCTCATCCTCATCCACATCCTCATCCTCATCCTCATCCACATCCTCATCCACATCCTCATCCACATCCACATCCTCATCCTCATCCTCATCCTCATCCTCATCCTCATCCTCATCCTCATCCACATCCTCATCGTCATCGTCATCCTCATCCTCATCCTCATCCTCATCCTCCTCATCCACATCCTCATCCTCATCCTCATCCACATCCTCATCCTCATCCTCATCCTCATCCACATCCTCATCCACATCCTCATCCTCATCCTCATCCTCATCCACATCCTCATCCTCATCCTCATCCACATCCTCATCCTCATCCTCATCCTCATCCACATCCTCATCCACATCCTCATCCTCATCCTCATCCTCATCCTCATCCTCATCCTCATCCTCATCCTCATCCTCATCCACATCCTCATCCTCATCCTCATCCTCATCCTCATCCTCATCCACATCCTCATCCACATCCACATCCTCATCCTCATCCTCATCCTCATCCTCATCCTCATCCTCATCCTCATCCTCATCTCATCTCATCTCATCTCATCTCATCATCTCATCTCATCTCATCTCATCTCATCTCATCTCATCTCATCTCATCTCATCTCATCATCTCATCTCATCTCATCTCATCTCATCTCATCTCATCTCATCTCATCTCATCTCATCTCATCTCATCTCATCTCATCATCTCATCATTTTCTCATCTCAAGGCTGCCTGATTCCAAACGACTCTGGACTCCTTATGCTTTCAAAAAATAAAAGAACAATGAGAAAAGAAGAAAAAGATCATGCACATCCAGAGGAAGCAAACATAACAACACCAAAGAAAAACTGACAGGGGTTCAACCACCACCCTGCCCCAAGGCCTGGGACAGCCAGGTTTTCAAGGATTTTTGGAGCATCATCTGGGTGGGAGCAACACGAATCTCTGGGGAGGTACTATTTCAGAGGGCAGGCGCTGTAACGGAGAGGGCATGCTTCCTAGGCCCTGATGGATGGCATTGTTTAATCAAAGGGACTGAGAGGACACCCACTCTGCCTGATATTACTGGATGGGCAGAAACGATTGATAAGTGGTCCCTCAAAGCACCAGGCCCTATGCCATGAAGGAGGAGTAGAATTGGAGTAGAATTGTATAGGTTGATCATACTAAGTATACTGTATGTGATCTCAAACCATGCTTCTCTGTACAACACACAATTGTAAACCCAACAATGAATGGCCACTTGCAAGGCGGATTCTGTGGTAGCCATTCATTGTTTGTACTGTAGAGGTTCATAGTTCGCTCTGAATCACTGTGGATTCAGTCATTTCCCTCTCTTAGTGACCAGAGTTAAGTTGACATCCACGTGAACTTTTAATCCTAACTGAGACTACCAAGATCAGTAGCCTATTTTTGTGTGCTAATATCTTCTGGAGAATTCCCTCACCCTGCAGTGGTTGAACGTTGCCATTTTCCTAGATCCAGAAATAATCTGTAGAAGAAACATATTCCAGAGTCAATCTCTGCGCAAGTTTCCTATCATCAAAGTTGGGTTAAATGTGTATTTTGACAGCGTTCCACATCCAAGTTTAATGTCAGCAGAGAAGGTGGGGCAGCTATGGGACAGATGGAAAATTGGCTGCGAATATCAAAAACAAAGGAGAGTCATCACGGCTGCACATATTAGCCAGAATTCACATGTCTATAGAGGCAAATAAAGATTTTACGAGAGTAAGTGGCCCCTTGTAAAGTGAAAAGCCGTGCATTGGGCAATAATGCAAAATAGTCTACTTTGGGGGTGGGGGGAACCATTTGACTGTGAACCATTTCTCAATACTTTTAGTGCTAGTCCAATCTTTTTCTGCTGAACCTAATTTATTATGCATAAATTACAAATAGGAGGAGCCTGCAGTTTTTTACATCTCCCCCAAAGACTGAAGAAGCTCCTTGGATAAGGAGTGAAACGTTTCTACTGAGAAAATAGAAATCCAGCTGACATGATTCAAGCCACAGACTGTTCCACCTGGATGACTGAGAACCTTCATCGACATACTCCCCCAAAGTTTGTTTGTTTGTTTGTTTAATTTTTATCCCGCCTTTATTATTTTTATAAATAACTCAAGGTGGCGAACATACCTAATACTCCTTCCTCCTCTTATTTTCCCTACAACAACAACCCTGTGAGGTGAGTTGGGCTGAGAGACAGGGACTGGCCCAAGGTCACCCAGCTGGCTTTCATGCCTAAGGCGGGACTAGAACTCTCAGTCTCCTGTCTATGAAGGTTCTCAGTCATCCAGGTGGAATTGTCTGTGGCTTGAATCATGTCAACTGGATTTCTATTTTCTCAGTGGAAACGTTTCGCTCCTTATCCAAGGAGCTTCTTCAGTCTGAGCAAAGTTGGTAAGGGAATCCTAAATATTATTTAAATATTAAATATTTAATAACAATATTTAATAAATAAAATATTTAATAATAATATTAAATAATATTAAATATTATCTAAATATTATTTAGGATTCCCTTACCAACTTTGCTCAGACTGAAGAAGCTCCTTGGATAAGGAGCGAAACGTTTCCACTGAGAAAATAGAAATCCAGTTGACATGATTCAAGCTACAGTCTCAGTCTCCTGGTTTGCTCCTTCCTAGGGCTGAGAGAGAGGGACTGGCCCAAGGTCACCCAGCCGGCTTTCACGCCTAAGGTGGGACTAGAACTCTCAGTCTCCTGGTTTGCCATTGGCTCCTTCCTAGGGCTGAGAGACAGGGACTGGTCCAAGGTCACCCAGCTGGCTTTCGTGCCTAAGGCAGGACTAGAACTCTCAGGTTCCTGGTTTGCCATTGGCTCCTTCCTAGTGCTGAGAGACAGGGACTGGCCCAAGGTCACCCAGCTGGCTTTCGTGCCTAAGGCGGGACTAGAACTCAGTCTCCTGGTTTGCCATTGGCTCCTTCCTAGGGCTGAGAGAGAGGGACTGGCCCAAGGTCACCCAGCCGGCTTTCCTGCCTAAGGCGGGACTAGAACTCACAAAGTTGCCAACTGATCACAAAAATGCAGCACCGCCTTCTCTTATGTCTTGATAAGCAGGAATTGCGAGAGGACATTGACCTCATTCCATGAATGTTTTCACCTAATAATTCCAGCATCTCAAATCATACCACTGCAGGCATAGTTACAGGGGCAGCTCAACAGCTGACAACCTGAGAAGTGTGGAGTCCTTGGTGCTCTCTGAGCCTTGTTGTTTTCTTGCAGACATTTCATTGCCAGGCTAGGCAACATCTTCAGTGCGAAAAGGGAGTGGGACTTGCTCTCTGTGTATATACCATGGCTTGTCCTGCCTGTGTTGGTGAGGGTGTTGTACTGTCCATGGTAGTACCTTGGCTGGGCTGTTGTTTGCTGCTTGGTTGATTGACTGAGTTAATAGTTCCTTGATTAGGGTATATTGTGTTGTTTGATTGCTCCTCTGGTGCTAATCTTGGTGTTAATCTTTGCCTATCTGGGTGTTGATTGCTGGCAAGGAGGTGTTCTGGTCTTCTGGCTTTTCTATTGTCTCTTATGAATTGTATGTTTACCTCTACGTGTCTGTTGATGGCTGCTTTGTCTGAGTGCCAAGCTTCCAGGAATTCTCTAGCATTTTTGGATTTGGACTCATAGCAGAGATAGTAATGCAACGTCTAGAAAGGATAGCACTCCCATGCATACAACCCAAAGTATGGATCCGGTATGTAGATGACACCTTTGTTATAATAAAAAAGGATCAACTGGAGGAAACACATGAAACCATCAACAACTTCTTCAAAGGAATAAAATTCACAAGGGAAGAAGAAAACAGCAACACACTACCCTTCTTGGACATCCTCATCAGTAGAGGAAATGATGGTATTCTAGAAACACAAGTCTACCAGAAATCTACCCACACTAACCAAGTACTCCACTACCGAAGCAATAACCCAACCTTCCACAAGAGGAGCTGTGTAAGAACTCTATTCAGACGAGCAGAAACGCAGTGCAGCAACCCTGAACACCAGAAAAAGGAAACAGACCACTTATATAGCATCTTCCAGCAAAATGGATATCCACGCAACTTTATGAAAAAGTGCCTGACCACTCAACCCACCACAGCAAAACCAACAGAAGCTATGAAAAGGATTACACTGCCATACATCAGAAACATCTCAGAAACTACTAAAACCACTTACAAAGTGTTTCCTCAACCCCTTTGCCTTTAGAGAGTCATTGCTTACAAAGCTTGTGATTTTTTTTAAGTTCTATTTTTTTAAAAAGTATGCTGCCTTTCAAAACTGGGTTCGACTAGAGTAGCTTACAGTACATCCAAATCAAAATATTTAGCACATGGAACAGTAATTCAGATAAGGGAGGTTGGCATCCAGAGGTGCAATGACCATGTTGGGCATCAGGAGCAAAGGGCCAAGTAAAGGCAGAGCAGTGTTGGGAACCACTTTGTCTGCCAGGTATAGGTGGCTTGTACCCCTTTAAGCTAACCTGTTGATCCAATGAGCTTCCCATCACTGCAGATGGCCCTGCCAGTCCAGTCAGTTTCTATGCAAGGCACAGCCCGGGCTCTGTCATTAGACAGCATGAAGCAATAATGGGACAGCCCAGGACAGGGGGGCAAATTGGGGCCAAGATCCCACCTGGAGCAGCTACAAAGTATGTCACTCTATAGAGCAGCCCGCTGTCCCATCAGCTGTCCTAATGGGATCCTGTGAAATGGCTTTGGCAACCCCTGTGGCTGCCTCAGAATGTGCAATTCTGAGAACTATCTCAAAGCAAAAGTCTCCGTGGCAGCTTGGTTATGCTGGTTAGAAGATGAGTAGCTATACTTTTCCCTCCAGGGAAGAGGAGTACAAGAAGAAGATGCCCCGGAGAAGGGAGAAATGGAGGGGATGGCTCCTCATCCTCCAGCAGGTCCTCCTTTGTCTCCGATGAGAAATCTTCCTGGGGGTCCTGATCAAGAGTGGAGGAAGGCTTAGATCTTTCTTCTTCTTCTTCTAGATTCTTTCCCATGTTTGACTGAAGTGAATAAATGTGAAGCTGGCATTATGGTTCTTGCTCTCAGCCTTTCCCACCTTTAGCCCAGATGCTTCTCAGCATCATCTTTATTTGAAAGAGTGGTGACATCCTGCAGCCCCAGGGTCAGGTTGTTACAGCCCTCAGAGCATCCTCTGACCATGATTGCTGAAGACTGATGGCATAGTTCCTCCCACATTGTGGTGGTAAAGACAGGGAAAGCTTTAGTGTCAGTCTGAAAGAGGTTTATGGTGGTTTGAAAGCAAAGAAATCTGAGTCTGGGCCACATCTGTAATCTCACGAAGCATCTCAGACGAGACCCTCCCTTGTTCTCCCGAAGATAAAGGGAGGGAGGAGGGAAGCACGTTCAGACTTGCAAGATTCTCCTACTGTAACATTGCAGTAAAAGCATGACTAGCGTTCATCATTTTGGTTTCCTAATCTGGTCTACCTCGAAGGGCTGGCAATGATCTCCTCAGCTTGGCCCCACCCATTTGTGTGATGAGTCTCCATCCACTTTGAGGCCCGCAGCCCACCAACTTGTGCCAATTGGTTGCCCACTTCAGAATGCCTTTGACACCCACATGGGCCCCAGAGCCATTTTCAGAAAATAACAAGGGGGTGGGGGTGGTATTCTAGCACACTGGAAGTGGCCAGAAAAAGGACAGAGACAAACTAAAGGTGTCATGGAGCATCCTGGGAGTCCAAAAAAGGTGGCAGGGAACAATCCACCCTCTGGTAGATTGACATTTTGTGTTGGGCCACACCCAAGACGAGAGTCAATTTTCAAGTATGCCTCCAGGCCCCTGGTGTTTGCTTGTCCTTGGTACAGTTGATGTTAACTGTACAACCAGGGGAGAAAATTGTATTAAAGCCTGATAATAATCTCTCCAGCTGAGCAAAGAAAAATCTGCAAAATATATTTGACAGTTAATATACAGCAATCTGGCTGAGCAACTCTCTCCCACAAGACAGCGAAAGACCTGCTGAAAGGAGAAGGAAATGGTTGTTGGAATGCAAAACTTCACTTGAGATAGTGATACCTGCAGGAGTTTGCAAAAAAAGAGAGAGTGGAGCAGACCAGGCGCTGAAAGGTTTCGGTGCCGTGTTTTGGGAAATACCGCCCCCACTTCTGCGGTCTCAAAATCCCTTCTTAAAAGTGTGTTAAAGTGATTCCTGCCCCCTCTTAAATGTCTTGTTTGGCGGGTTGGCTTCCAAGTATGACATGATCTATAGCCATATGGTTCAAATTAGGTGCCAAGCTAAAGCAACAACACGCAAAGAAGATAAGTAAACCCACAACATGATGAGCATGTTTAGCAAAACCACAGGCTTGATTGCAGCAGTGATAGTGGCTGATAGTGAGGACCAAACCATTCTTCAAGCATACAGTTGGAGAACAGCACGCCACGCTAAGACCAAACGGGTTGCACAGTGGCCTCCGGATATCTTTCGGAAGACTTGCATGGCTGTTAAGTAAAGTTCCACATTTGCCCACTTCAAGGTTCTCATCTTGTAGAGAGTTTCCAGCAGCAAAGATTGCAGTGCTGCTGAAGGATGGGAGGAAAACCACAGATCAGCACGTAATGAATTTTTTAAAAAATTGACCCCAGGGCCACTTATGTTCTCCAAAAAGGTGTATTACCAGAATCCTCCAAAAGTTTCTGACTAATTCTAATATAACAGAAGGATATTATTAAACACATGAGACGTAATCATACTGACTGTATCCCTTTTAGTTAATTAAGTAAGAGGAAACGGAACAATCTGGCAGGTGATAGAACGAGAAGTGAAGGCAGACTTAGAAACACCCTTGCTTCTGGCATCCAAAATGATAGTATCCTTACTGAGAATGCGGGCTGAGCCCTACAGCCTTCCTAGAACCCCAACCAGGGATCACAATCCCCTTCCACTCCGTCAATTTACGTCTGGGAGACCCATCAACAAACTTCTGGAGATGTAGCATGGAGGCATTTGGTGAGCATTGAGTATTTCCACGCTGGCAGTTCCAGCCATCCCTGTGCCAATGTTTCGGTAAGAAAGCCAGACTTTATAACACCCCAGAAAATCCACTAAATCTATGCCAGAGCACCTGAGAAGAGAGGACAGACGTACCCACACTGGGGTGAAACTGAGTGAAACTGAGGCAGCAAAAGGAGAAAAACCAGGTTCCAAGAGTGTTTGAGGAGTGGAAGGGGGTTTACTATGTGTTTGTTTTATTACTAGTATTTAGTCTTATTATAATCCTTCTATTTTATTTAAAAGAAAGATATATTTTCGAACGATGTGATTTATGAATAAACAAACAATTACTGAGGTTGTGCAATTATTGCTCAATAGGACATTCATAAGGGTTCCAAACAGAGCATATGAAGTTATTTTTATGATATCCAAAAGAAGTATCAGTCTTTGAGTTTAATGCCAAAATCCCCACTATATTATTGTTTGCAAATGCTTGGAAAAAGAAAAAGGGGGGAAATCCCTAAAAATAATATATGCAAATATTAAATTCAAGACGGGGACCACAATTGTGCGATGTTTACTCGCATTGTAAATGGGGCAGGGCTGCCATCACAGGGTCATGGCTGTCATTTTCACTTTTTTACTCCCCCCCCCACACACACACACACACAGACACCCTGAGAGATTGTTTCCTAGATGTGACTTACAGTTCCAGGAGAGAGGGGGGTTGGGTTATTTTGTTATTTTTTTTTCTCTTACAAAAAGCTTCAAATATGTTTGGCTGCACTTTTCTTTTTTCTTCCCCCGTTTCAATGATCTGGAAGCAAATATGGTGGCAATTATAAAACCTTGAACCAAACCTAGAACCGTGCTGAAGCCTCGTGCCGCGGAGCTGTCTTTTAAGTAGGAGAAAGTTTCCATCGCGGCTTCCTTTAAAAATATAAAGTGAGGAATTTTGAAAATGTGTGAAATAAAACATCCCCCAGCACGATCCCATGTTGCCTGCAGATTCACCAGCATGGCTCATCTCACGGAGGGAATACCAGAATTATTGTCACATACCCCCAAAAAGTTGGTCTTTGAAGTATTTTAACGCACACACATCAAGCTGGCAAGCTGTGGATGGCCAAGGCCGTCCATGCCCTGCCTCCGGTGTCAAGAGACGGGTGGAGAAGCTCACCACCATATGATTTCCAAGAAATGAAGGGAAAGAATGGGAAATGACATTCGTGGTTTGGATTTTTTTTCCTTTTCTTTTCTGGCAGGTCTCGTGCTCCTGGAACGGGTGTAATGAAATCTATCTTTATTAGAGAATGAGCGCCGTCGGGCAAAGCACACTTAACATTTCATGCTATATCAAGTTTTTAGATTCCCCTGTTTTGAAGTGTAGTGGAGACAAACCAGATCCCAATACACCACTACGCATTGGCTGGGGTCACACAACAGGCTAAAGTAAACCTAAGTAACAAAAAAACACAATGCCTGTGTTTGCACAACAGGCAGTGTTCAGACCAATAAATCATATTGTGGCTTAACTTGATGGCCTGATTCATTTTTAACACATTAAGCCAATGATTGGGCTTCGCAAATGCCATTGGATCACAACTTTCCATTTTAGCCTAATCTACCAGATTCTAATCTACCACCGATGTAATGAACATGAATTTGAGTAAACTCCGGGAGACAGTGGAGGACAGGAAGGCCTGGCGTGCTATGGTCCATGAGGTCACGAAGAGTCGGACACTACTAAACGACTGAACAACAACAACAACCAGATTCTGTTTAGGTGAGCCCCAAATACATTTATTCACAAATGCACACAGAGATGGGAGTTCTTATTTCAGATCTTGCTAACCTATAGTCCCAAGGATAGAAATATTTTTGTAATTCTAGTCCTTGTGATTCCAGGAGAATCTTACCTAACTTCTTTTTCCCTCAAAGTCGGCAGCACTCAGAGAGCACGGGATGTTTTGCATGCATGAGGCCCAGATTCGAGTCCTGGCATCTCAAGGAGCAGGAAAGATCTAGCTGCTATGAGAATGTAAAGGCAATATGAAGCTAAAATGGGCCAATGTATTAAGGAGCACCATGGACTCGTTCTCATCATGTTTTCCTTCCACCATGGGCAGCTGCAGCTTGAGTCTTCCTTAGTCCTGTCCATAGTTCAAGCTAGCGGACAACTCCTGCCCCAAAGTCAGCCAGCCAACTTCTTCATTAAGTAGGGATTTCAGCTCAGGGTTCCTAGTTTTAATCCTTGGAAACTTGGCTGTGAAAGGGGCTCCTGATTTTTCTTTCATTTCAAGTTGCTCAAGAATTGGTTTCAAATTTCTCTTTGGTGGGGTCTGCAGTGTACTTTATTTTATTTATTTATATTTCTAACTTATATCACCGTCCATCTCCCCTTGATAGCTGGATGTGACAAAGGCATATTATGATACTCTCCGTTTCTTCATTTTTGATTCACGAGAGGCTCCTGTGTCTGTTTATGAAAAGGCTTCGGGGTTGCAATTTTCAGAGTAATGAGCTAGCCCCTGTGCGGCACCCACCCAGGATGATTTGAGTTTGAGACCTGTGGTATAGCCAAAACAATAAAAAAGAGCCTTGATTTTGAGAAGAAGAGCTTAAAACATTCCCTAATGCTTCTGTAATGGAAACTCCTGAATTCCCTGTACACTTTGTGTATATTACCAGCATTAATTGATCTCCTCCCAATGTATCTTATTCCCATATACAATTTAGCCACGCCATTAAAAAGCCTGTACTCTCTACAGTCTTGTGGAGTCCTTGGTGCTCTCTGAGCCTTGTTGTTTTCTTGCAGACGTTTCATTGCCAGGCTAGGCAACATCTTCAGTGCAAAAAGGGAGTGGGAGCAAGTCCCACAAATATTCTCTTTGATTCTCTACAGACTTCATGCTTCGAAGCAATTAATCTGCATTCAGGAAAAGAAAATCGAGCCCTAGTTTCATTTGGGCAAAACCAGAGGTTCTTCCAGCTGAAAAAGAGAGCTGTGGAAACTGGAAACAGCACCTTTTCTCTCCACCCATCGGTATTAAATGGTGTCCTTGCTGTTGGAGATTCTAGCAAATCCAGCATGCCTCATCAGCATATGGATGACTGCTCTAGGATGCAAGCAATCCATGCTTTTGAGGAAGCTGTCTGTGGCCACTCTCACTTCCTCTTCTCTCTCTCTGATTCTTCCATCGAGGAGGATGCAGCACGTGGCTGCTCCTCTCCATGCAGAGGCCATGTGTTAGGCCTCATTTTCTCTCTCTCTCTCCTCCTTGGACCTGGAGCAAGCACATGGCTGTGTGCTGCTGCATTCTAGACCATGGATGGGCCTAGGAGATTTCCCCCCCCCCTTTCCACATGCATCTCTTGCAACAAGCAGGGCAAGAGGTATTAAGTTTAGGGAACAGGAAGAAGAAATGGAACATCATTTATCTATCGAAAATGCTGTACCTGCAATGAATAAACGTAAGGACTCTTTTGTACTTACTTTTCATACCTACCATGTCTAAGCGCGTGTTTCTTTATGCTTGGGTGGGCTAAAGGTGTAAGATTAACCTGGATTTCTCTAATATGCTCATGGGCTCTGTTTTTTAAACAATATTCTTTTTCTGTACACAAACTTTGCAGCTCTGCTCCATTTCAGTAGTTCTAACAGACTGCTGAATGGACTTCACTTGCAACCATTGTCTTCTCATAAACACCTTCTAAAACAATACTAATGATTTCTTCTCTGACCTGGAATTTTAACAGTTCAGCCCGGACTCCTCTGTTCCCCACTGAGGGTCAACTCCTGGGGTCTTGTGGTTGATCTGCCCTTTCTGCTTGGCCACCTACTGCTTTTGGAGTAGAGACATGGAAGACTCTGTCCTCCATCCACAAGAACTGACCACAAATGCATTGTGTTTTGAAGCTCTGCTGTTTTCTATCCTTAAGCCCTTCCAACCAGACCACCTGCAGGGCTTCCTTGCAATCTCGTGACAGTTCCAGCTCCAGTTGGTCACAGCATCTGGCATGGCCCTTCCGTCCAATGGCTGGTCACTGCCCGGGGCTGCAGCGCTCTTGGTTGGTCAGCAGTATCCATTTTTTAATGATCCAGCGATGGTCCATTAAGTCAATGAACTATCCTCACCGGTGTTTGCCCACCTCCTCTAGAAGCTCATTGCTCCCAGTGGGCATCCTTTCAGTTTCTACCCAGGCTGGGCAAAGCATGCTCCCCCCTTGCTTTTCACCCCTTGCTCACAGCACTGCAAAGCTTCCCTTCCCTTCATTCTTTTTCACATCTTTAAGTTGCGAGGTAGGAGCCTTGCTGCTTTGTTTCTATGAAGCTGAACTACCAGGCTTTCCTTCCTGAAGTGAAATACAGAGGTACTCAAATGCAAAGCATAGGAATTTCTGATCCTTTCTCATTCAGGCGAACTGGGATTTCAGTTCCTGGAATTTCCAGCTAGCACACCCAAACCAGACTGGAAGACACCCAGTTGGGGAAGGCAACCTTGGAAGACGATGGGATAGAAAGGGGATAAAGTACTTCTGTGGCAGGAGAATGAGGGTTTCTGCTCTTCTCCCCTTTTCCTATGACAGCAAGATTTCAGCTCTTTCTCACTAAGGGCATAAATGTCAGGATGCCATTGCCATCCTGCCAGAGATAGATGGGGTTTGTAGGTAGTAGGTAGATGGGCAGTAATTAGTTAGCATGCTTGTAGGACGTTAGAAGAAGCGTTGGAGGTAGGCAGGGAATGCAAGGCGTTGGAATGTGGGGGGGTGGAGAGACAGGAACCGGACTCCAAGGCCATTCAGCTGGGAGCATCAAAGGACTAGCAGTTTAGAGTTATGGGAACTCAGGCGGTAGGGGAGGGGTTGGTGAGGAGTAAGTGGGAACTGGCATGTTTAAAGTGTGATTGTGCGCGCTTTTGCTCAATCTGCTCTTTGCATCGGTTCTATTCACTTGTATTAATTAAAGAACTTTTTTCATATCCTACCATGGCTTGTGCTAAGAGTTCATGAATTAATTAGCTTGTGCTAAGAGTTCGTGAATTAGTATCAAAGGAGTGGATCGTCATATGATATGATGATATTTGGTGAAGCAGGTTGCCCAGCCATACATTGCCCAAACACCAATAATATTTTTTTTAAAAAAATATAAAAATGATTTCAATAACCCACTTTAAAAAAATCTCCTTACATACCCAGTCATCTAAAGATTTGATTATCTAGAATGACAGAAGAGAATTAGGGAGGGCCAGTTCTGGAATTACAGCCATGCCATGAAGCCAGGTGGATCCAGGTGAAACCGACAGACCAATGTTAACACGTCACGGACTCTTATTAAGCGAGGAGACCAGCTAGGCTGGGTGATAGAGTGTTGAGGCTCAAGAGTTACTGGAAAAGTCCTGGCAAAGATCTCCTTGGCTGCTTGAAGTTCGAGGCGACCATCCATGGCTAAGTGGAATTTACTATGCCCATAAAAGAGAGGAGGAGAAGTGGTGAGAGAGAGACAGAGAGCTTCTTTGGCTCATATGGCCAACACCTTTGCATTTTGCTGTACAGTTAAGACGTGCCCTCCAATTCCCAGACTGCACCCAAACAGAGTTCTGTTCTCGCTTTGCATTCTACATGGCAGTAGCATGTTCCCCTTCCTTAGGGTGAGTGCAAAGCAAACTTGATATGGCCATTTTCCTTTTTTCCCTATTACAGGTCTTTAGGAAAGTAAACACAGCAAGACCTGGGATATTCTCTGGCCAAAAACTTATAACATTTCTTAGGCCACCCAGCCCACGTCCATCTGATTAGAGACGGATTTATTTCAAACACCAAACACCCTTCATCATATTCGGTTTTCATTAGAGTAGATGCAAACTGGTAAGTGTCTATCAGCATTTAATCCAAGGGATGATTTGCAGACTAATATTTTTGAAACTAGAACCTGGGTTTCCAACATGACACCTCCAAGTGCCAATATGCAAGTGAAGATCTTCCATCACGCCCTTTAAACTCCAAGCTTCCTCTAAGTGATTATATGTAAAGCAATCATCCTGTAAAGCGGTGCCCATCTCAAGCATAATTTCATTTCATTCCTTGGTTTTAAACAGCTGAAAGAACATCTCTCAGAAAGAGAGAGAAAGATGGCCTAGAAGAAAGGAACTGAGTTGGTAAATAAAAAGTAAAAGTGGAAACAATTTTTTTTTAAATAAAAAGGCAGAGAGCTAACCTTCTAGCGCCAAGTGAATGGGTGGAGAAGTCAACTGGGGTGGTCTTTTTCCGAGTTCCAGCGCTGATTTCCCCCCTGTGGATTTTCAGCTACCAAAACTGAAGGATTAGCTACCAAAATTGTGTTATTGTTTTTCTGGCACTAATTTCTCAGCAACTCCCCCTTGATACTCTAAGTAGGGTGTGGTGTGGGGAAAACAGAAACCTGGCACTTGTCTAGTTGCAGGGTGTACACCTTGCATCAATCTCACTATCACAGTGAAGAAATCATGGAAATATAGTAGCAAAATGTGTCATGAATGTCTGGAAGCAGGAAGGAAGCATGTCGTAGAACTCTGCATATTGCACAAAACTTTGAAACCCTCCTCTAGCCTGCTGCAGAGCATGGAGTGTAAATATAGACAAGATGGAATTTGAAAATGGAAGGATTTAGACTCTAGATTTGTAAATGGACTATTCATTGTTCGGATCCACTTGAGATCAGATCCAGGAGGGTTCAAAGCCTAGGTTTGTTTACAGATATGGAGCTCTTTCTGTTCGTTGATAGTGTCAGGAGTCACTACTCACTTCACCCACCATCATCAAGGCCAGGAGGGTTCCTCCACAATATCAATACCCTGATTCTGTTATGAGCAAACATGAGAGTGTGAGTTTCCAAAGAGAAGATTAAAAACCTTTTCCCTAACTTTTTTTCACAAATGGACCAATGAAGCATAAGCCTCTGGTTTTTTAATAATAGTTTTACCAGCGGACCGGTGAAATGGTAGATCCTTCCTTCCTTCCTCCCTCTAGATCAGCATTTCTCAACCTTGGCAGCTTTAAGGTAGGTGGACTTCAACTCCCAGAATTCATGTAAAAAGGAGGTGGAACTTCAGCTGTGCAGCCACAGATGCCATCTTGACATTTTAAACCCCCCTGTGGATGCCCATGGAGGGGATCATGTCGTTTTGGGAAGCAGTTTCAAGGGCTTGCTTTCCTATAGCTTGTGCTAGTGAACTAAATTTTAGTTAATTCTTACAGTATATAAGTTAGAATATTATATTACCACAATAGGATGGTTGTAATTATATTCTTGAACGTTATGTTATACTGGTCAATGACTGAAATAAAGAGGCTACTACAATATATATATAAAGCTAATAAAGGTGTGGTGGCCTGTAGGATTAGAGAATAAATATGTATCTTTCTCCCTTGATTGGCACAAAATAGCTTTCCTAATTTCTTTTAACTGTGTGGCTGAGAGAAATTTCTTTTGCAATTTTAGGGCAGAGGTTATTTTATGCAAATTGATACCATCTTGGGTATGAACTGGCCATTGGCCAAAGTAAGTGACACTGATTGACATTCATCAGCCTGGCCTTGCCATATGGGAGCTGGCCTTGTGTTCAGCATGGGAGGCCATTGATGATCCTTGTGGTTGATCCCCGTTATTGGAGAACATGTGGCAGGGTGTTAAACCCCTTGGGATCTGTCTTTGAGTTTTCCATCAGCATCTGGTGGTCCATCACATGGCCATTGGTCTAGCTCACTTGCAGAGTTCCTCTTATATGCTTACAGTCTCCCTTGTTTCTCCTTTCTGAAACTGGATGGAAATGAAGCTGATTAAGTTCTCCAGCTTTGTAATGAAGCTGGCCAGGTGTTCTGTTTGGATGGTTATCTGAGCTCCTCGTGGTGGATTCCTGCTTTTTCTCCCTGCCCTGTGCTGGGACAGAAAGCACCAATCACGTTCCTTTCCATGGGAAGATCTTTGAGGATATGTGGTTTCCATTGATAGACCTTTTGTTGGAGGCTCTCTTTCCACTAATATCTTCCCACCTTCCCAGTGGACGGTTGGAAAAACGAAAAAATAAAATACCACAGTTGTATGGTTCTTTCAATCATTGGAGCTAGAAGGGGAAACTAGTAGAATTCTACCCAATTTCATCTAGATGAAATTCTAGCAAATTTCATCTAGATCAGTGTTTCTCAACCTTTCTCAACCTTGGCAACTTTAAGGTAGGTGGACTTCAACTCCCAAAATTCCCTAGCCAAATCATGCTGTCATGGCCACCGTCTTGACTTTTTGGGCCCCTTCCCATACATGCCCTGATCCTTCTAAGAGTGAAATGAAGCAACTGTATTGTTTTGTTCACCTGCCTTAACTAATGCTTACAAAAAACCAAAGAGACTTCCGGTATAACTGCTGGCTGTATCAGAAGAGGCTTCTCTGTGTGTGCCAAGCCCACTTCATGGTCATCCAAATGCCAGTCAAGGGGGGAAAATGTTCCCAAAGGGCCTCATGAGCCAAGTGGCATAGCTCTTCTTCTCTTTGAAGAAGAGAATTGGGTTACCACCACAATGCAAAGTTCTCTTGTAAGCCATCTTACACGGGTCTTATATGGAGCCACCATGACTGGGAACCCGTAGTAGCTTTATTCACTGGGAACTTTATTAATCCCCGTTTTGAGAGATTTCTTTCTCACCTAATGTGGGAATTCATCTCATGAGGCAGGCCAGTATTTCTTCCTAAATGAATCAGTCATGATGAGATTCACTGCCCTAAGGAAAGCTATTATCCATGACAATTAAAGGGAAGAAAGAGAGGGAGGGGAGAGAAGAGGAGGGGAGGGGAAGGGATGGGATGGGAAATACATGAAGATCATTCAGTGGCCTGTTAGAACCAGTGAATGGAGCAGAGCTTAACACAGTAGAAGCTCCTGCACAGAAAAAGAATATTGTTTAAAAACAGAATATTGTTTAAAAATAGAGCCAGTGAGCATGTTAGAGAGATCCAGGTTCTTAATCTTACACTTTTAGCCCACCCAGGCATAAAGAAACACACACTTAGACATAGTAGTTCAAAAAGTAAGTACAAAAGAGTTCTTACGTTTATTGGTCCAGTTACATCCATTTTGTTGAGAAATGATTCTTCTTTGGTTCCCTAAACTTAATTCACCTTCACCCCTCATTGCTGGTGAAGGCTGCGTCGAGAAAGGGGAAAAAACCTCCTGATTCTAGGCTGCATGGCCTTTAGATGGAGCTCAGCAGCATGCTTCCTCCTCTGATGGTGGAAAAGGCAGAGAGTGAGAAAGAGGAAGTGGGAGGAGCAACAAACAGCTTCCTCAGGAAGAAGCACATAGAGAGTTTGCCTCCTAGAGCAATCACCCATATGCTAATGAGGCATGCTGATTTGCTGGAATGTCCAACAATACAAAGATGGAAGTAGAATGAGAAGCATGAAGACTCTTCTCACAAGTTATACCATTTCATTTATCAGAAACGGGAGCACCAGGTCTTTTCATCCTTTGCATTGTTTGGATAACAAATTGTGCAGATTTGATCTGCTTTTAATGTCACGGGTATGCAGGAGAAACATGCATGGCCAGTTTGGCTGTCCCTAGTGTGGCTGCCCTGATTATTATGTTAGACATGCCATACTGAGAATATGGAATAGATATAAATCCAGGTTGTGTCTGAAAACACCTTTGTGGCTCTCAGCACAAGAAGCATTTTATAGTTGAGAAATAATAGGCAAACACAAATGGCTAACCTACCATGAGATACTAGAATTTTGTCAAGGGGAATACAAAATAAAATCAAGATAACAATTGGTGGCAGAGGGATATAGTTGCCAGTGGTTTGCTTATTTACAGTTATCAGAAAGATTTAAAGTAGACAAAAGAATTTATGGTTTTCAACATGGTAACACTGAGTTTGAAGTAGAATTGTGTACAAATGATGAACATGTAATTGCTAAAATGTATAAACGTTTATTGAAACTTGAAACAGAAGAAGAGCAAGTGAAAGAATGTATGATAATGTGGGCTAAACATTTTGGTTATAATATACAGATTGAACAATGGGAAAATATGTGGTTGAAAGGATTAAAATTTACATTAAGTTATAATCTTAAAGAGAACTTTTAAAAAATGTTGTACTGACTAGAAACCCCTTATGGAGTTTTTGCATAAAACAGAAAAAAATGAACTTATGATTTATGGTTTTGATGCTTAGGCAGAATAGATTATAGAAAGAAGAGAGACGTGTTGTAACTTTAGAGAAAGAGGCAAATTTATAATTGTACTTATAACTGCTGTAAAGAAGATTGGAAGCCACTTTTTCTATCTTTTTTTCTTTCTTTTGTATTTTCCTTTTACTTTTTTTCCTCTCTTGCACTTTTAGCTTTCTTTTTGATTTCTTTCCATTTCTTTTTTCTTTCTTACTTTTCTTAGTTTGTATTAGCTTTTATCTTCAATTTAATTCAATAATATTTATTCGGTCAATGACCAGCAAAATTTAAAAGGAGAAAAACAAAGTAAAACAAAGAAATACAATAATATACTACCAACCAATAAAACATATCACATAATAATATAGCATTCACTCTGCTATTACTGCTGTATATTAATACATTTGTTACCTAGGTAGTGTGAGCCTAAAACATTAGTAAGTATAAAATAAATAAATAAATAAATAAATAAATAAATAAATAAATAAATAAATATATTCCCTAACAATTTATTAATTAAGATATTTCAATTTAAAAGTAATATTTAAAACAAGGGAATTACTTCTTTAGCCGGTTTTGTATTATTTTCATTGTGGCAACACAAAATTTGCTACTGCACACGTAATGTATGGTTTTAGATCCTGAAGAAGATGGTTCATGTAAAAGTTATCTGGATTCCCAGGGAATTTGTCTACTAGGGGCAAAATGTAGATTGACCTAATGTCCCTATAAAATTTACAGTGTAACAGTACGTGTGAGATGGTTCCAACTTCCTCTTCACCACATGGGCAGATACGCTCAGCTATAGGGATATTTATTATACCTGCCTTGAAGAAGGGCAGATGGAAGAATATTGAATCTAGCTTTGAAGAATGCAATTCTCAGCTTAAGGAAAATAGATTTAGCAAATAACTTGCTGGTTCCCATCCCAGAATTTGGTTTATCCAAATTCTATTGTGTTGGGGCAGCCTGTTAACTTCAATCCATGTCTCTTATCCTTTGAATGATTAGATGCTTAGCTTGGTCATAACCTAATTATATTAAGAATAGTGGAGAGAGCCCATATGAAGCCATCTTATATTCCACCACCTGCTTCCAGGGTGAAGAGAAGTTATCTGTTAGAACTAGAGGGGTCAAACCAACTGGGAAGAATTGCATTTTTAGCCAATAATTTATCATCAACTTCCTATTTGTGCCCCATAGAGAATTTGAGCCAATGTTTTGGCCTCAAAATTTTTTCAAGCCACAGGTACTAATTGTCCTCCACCGGTGTAAAAAAACTGTTTAATGGCGTTCACTGACCTAAGGGCTGATTGCACTACGTAATTCTGGTGTGCATTCCAAGTACCTTTCGAGCGGAAGACCACCCCAAGGTATTTAGATGCATTAACCTGCTCTAATTTATGTCCTTCTACTCTCCAGGAATGCTGCCTAGCTCCCTTAGCAAAAACCAAAATTCTTGATTTATCAAAGTTAAGAACCAAATGATTTTGTCTGGAGTACCTTAGTGTTGCTGCAATTGCTTGTTTCAATCCAACGGGGGGGTTGTGAAATTATAGCAGAAGCAGCAGCATATAGGAGAATTGGAATTTTGCGCTGTGCTAGATTGGGTGTGTGAATATCCATGTTATGTAAGAGGTCCACCAATAAATTAATATAGAGATTAAAAAGGGAGGGGGCAAGAATACATCCTTGTCGCACTCCTTTCTCCACGTTTACTATGCCAGAGAGGGTCCCGTGGGGGTTACGCCTCACTCTTAAGGTGGAATTGGAATATAATTTCTGTATGAGATGGAGGAGGCACCTATCGATAGTTGTATTTTTTAATTTTCCCCAAAGAACATTTCTGGATATTGAGTCAAAGGCTTGTTTGAAGTCAAGGAAGGCTACAAAGAGGAATGATTTCTTTTTGTACGTATATTTTTGTACAAGATGATGCAGTACCAGTATGTGATCTACTGTTGATCTCCCTTCTCTGAAACCTGCCTGTTCATCTTGAATTATGCCCTCTGTCTCAATCCAGTTTTGTAGTTTAAGATTTAAATGTTTGGCATATTTTTATCTCTTTATTAAAACTTTTAATAAAATTATGAGAGAGAGAGAGAGAGAGAGAGAGAGAGAGAGAGAGAGAGAGAGAGAGAGAGAGAGAGAGAGAGATTCATTTCCACTTTTGAACCAAGATCACAAAAGTAGCAGAGATGTAGACTTTCCACATTGTGTTCTAGCCTGCAGATAGTAATCCTATTTCCATTCTCTAAGTCAGTGTTTCTCAACCTAAGCAAGTTAAGCTGTCTGGACTTCAACTCCCAGAATTCTGAGAGTTGAAGTCCAGACAGCTTAAGGTTGCTATGGTTGAGAAATGCTGCTCTAAGGTAACAGAGGGACCAGCAACCTCAAGATGGCCTGCAAGAATAACCGAGCTCACACCTTTGCCATTCATCTATTTTATTGTAAACCGCCCAGAGTTCCCCGTTGGGGGAGATGGGCAGTCTAAATAAATAAATAAATAAATAAGTAAATAAATAAATAAATAAATAATCCCACCCCAGGAGCAGATATCAATCATATCTATCACTTCCGATCCCCACCCAGATTCTAAAATGTTGCTTTACAGAAACACAGAAAGGAAGGTTTCCAACCCATTTCCCCCCAGGTGCCAGTAAAAAGCAAAAGAGCTGGCACCTGGTTTGAATTCAGTCCCGTGCAAATATTGTCCTCCTTTTTCCGGCAGGATTTTTTTCAGAGCCCATCTTTTACTATTGGAGTAAGCACACTTTTGGTAGTTGGGGCCTGTCCTTGATTGTTCTGGCAATCAATCGAGGCACAGGTCACCAAAGGGTAGAAGGCAGAATTTCTGCCTTTAAAAAAAGGGGTCTTGGGGGCTGTTACAGGAAGATTAATGCACCAATTTCATTTGCAAATATAATATTGGGGGCAGGGAAGCCTTGTTCTACTGTTGTTGGCTGACAAATGTCAGTGAAACAATCTTGGGGGGGCACTGTGGGAAAGGTTCAGTGTAGGGAGCTGGCACCCAGCCTGGGATGGGTTGCCCACTTCTGTCTTGGGGGGGGGCACTGTGGGACCCCTCCAGTGAGTGGTTAAGTCCAAATGTGTTGTCAGACACAACACAGAGCAACCTTCCATTGTCTCCATCTATATATGAGAGCCAGTTTGGTCTAGTGGTTAAGGCAACGGGCTGGAAACCAGGAGACTGAGAGTTCTAGTCCTGCCTCAGGCATGAAAGCCAGCTGGGTGACCTTGGACCAGCCCGTCTCTCTTAGCCCTAGGAAGGAGCCAATGGCAAACCAGGAGACTGAGAGTTCTAGTCCCGCCTTAGGCATGAAAGCCGGCTGGGTGACCTTGGGCCAGTCACACTCTCTCAGCCCAACTCACCTCACAGGGTTGTTGTTGTGGGGAAAATAGGAGGAGGAAGGAGTATTAGGAATGCTCGCTGCCTTGAGTTATTTATAAAAATAATACAGGCGGGATAAAAATTAAATAAATAAATAAATTCCCAAGTGGTGGGCCAAAGCAGACCCTTCTTCCTCTTGCTGGAGAGAACTCCGAGATGGTGCCGATTCTTGCTCCTGACCCCCTCCCCTGTATTTAGAAAGCACCAGAGATTGCTGCTACTCCCAATATCACGCCAAGTGGTTTGGCAGTAGCCGAAGAATCCTGGCGCTCATGTAGACCAGGGTGGGATGGTCTCCAGAGTCCATCCATCTGGCTGACCCTGCCTGCTGCAGCTGGGGGTGGCAAGAGGCTGTGATAGGATTCCAGATCTCAATGCTGATCATCGCTCTGCATTTAAATTTGATCTCTTTGCTTTGCCTTTGTTTGAGAGAGTTTTATCTTCATCCAAGTTTCCTTAAAATGTGATTGGTAATTAAGGTTTTCCAAGAGTTGACTCTTGTTTGGTTAAAACAACATTTCAGAGCATACATAGGCACCTTTCCAAGTATTTCTTTGAGCTATAATGCAAAGGAGTTCAATCAAGCCTGAGGCAGAAGGCTGAGCCGAGTCCAAGAAGATTGGTAATGGCTTTAGAAATCCTAAATCAGGGTTGGGAAATCAACAGCTCATGGCCTACACACAGTTTGCCAGCCCTGTTTTAACTCTGAACCCTCCCCTCCCCCCAAGATTGGACCATCAAAATCTGACGGTCAATCCCAATTTTTGGCAGCAAGATTTTTCACAGGGATTCAGGGGGAGGCAACGACAAAGACCCCCTCCAGTCCAGCTCATGATCTCCTAATTTCATGGACAATATGGAAATAACCAGCCTTCTCTAGAGATTTTTTTTAACTTCTCAGTGTAGCCTATACTCCCGGGGTTTTTTCATGCCCTCCATCCAAGTCTGTCCCTGCTTAGCTTCTGGGTCCAGACAAGATGGACCAGTGCTGCCACCCACTGAAGGATGGCAGGTGAGAAAGATAAATTACTTAATATGATTATTCTCCAGTCACTACTTCATTAATTTCCCCCTTCTATTTTATTCAATATTCCAATTTGATGGAGATTTTTAAAGCTTCTTGGGGCAACATCCAACATTTTCCAGGGCCACATGCCATGCTCTGGGGCAGTGTTTCTCAACCTTGGCAACTAAGGTATGTGGACTTCAACTCCCAGAATTCCTGGGGAATCCTGGGAGTTGAAGTCCACACACCTTAAAGTTGCTAAGGTTGAGAAACACTGCTCTGGGGTGTAGCAAGCCTTTCTTTATCATGAAACTGGGATCCATGCATTTCCAATGAAGTCCATCAAAACATTGCTGGGAATTTTAAAAAGTTACAGCTCATCTGAGCAATCCTCCAGCACTGTAAGAGGACTGGGCAGAACACTTTTCTCCCTGGATGGCTGGCAAAGAGATTCCAAGGAATTCTGACCCCGAACAATTTAGCAATAGCAAATAAAACATGAACAGTTTATAATATAGCAATATGCCTCGTATAGAATAATTTAGAGGTGGTGTCATATACAGGGTTTTTGTATATAGCATTTTCCAACAGCAGAGAATATCTTTTTTAAAACAAAGCTGGAAAAAAAAGACGGCTTGCTTACTGTTCGTTCCACTTTTCATAATGTTGGCCTGTTAGCTGGAAAACTAGTGATACATTTGGAAAATAGTTGAGCTGTCAAGGGACCAGCAGCACATGATGTATGAATTCACTTTTATTTTGGGGCAGAAGGAAGAGAGAGAGAAATTGACAGAAATCCAGAAAGTGAAAGGCCCTGTAACTTGGTCTGAATGGGGAAGTGAAAGTTAAAAATATATCAGCTGGAAAACGAATTGTCACCATGGATGGAGGAATAAACTTGTTTAGATGCCTTTTAACAATAAGATTTTGTTATGAGTTATTGGTTAGAGGAACAGCCTTGTGCCTTCCCGATGTTGAACTATAAGTTCCATCATTCCCAGCCAACATTTCCAAGTTGTCTGTATCACTAGTTTTAAGATACTAAAATAAGTATCTTAATCACTTCTCTACATTACATCTAATTATATGCAACCAACTGTAACATTTTTAATTCTTGCACATTCAGGCAATGTCTAAAGCAGAGCTTTCCAAGCTGTGTGTCGGGACACGTTAGTGTGTCGGCTGCAGTGTCTGGGTGTGTCGCGGCTGCTGCAGCCTCCGAGCCCTGCCAGGATTCCACGCAGGTCCTAGTGCCTGCCTCGTGCCTTGCTGCCTCCAAACCTGCTGTGATTCCGCGCAGGTCCTACTGCCTGCCTTGTGCCCTGCTGTAAGAGTGTGTCGCAAAATGATGCCTTGCTGTAAGAGTGTGTTGCAAAATGATGCATGCCTAAAAAGTGTGTCACCAACATGAAAAGTTTGGAAAGCTCTGGTCTAAAGAATGTCTGAATTCAACTTTTTATTGCAAGCCTGCAATCAATGTTGGGGGGTTGCTAAATCGATGGGAAGTGACTTAGTTCATTCCTGTAGAGGGCATAGGGAGTGGCCTTGAAGGACAGGAGGAAGAGCCTCTACCAAGGTCAGAGAAGAGGGGCTTGAGCCCAGGCCTAGAAAATATTTTGAGAACACATCTTCCCCCCTCCCTTTATCTTCATGTGAACTAGGGAGAGGCTTGTCTGAGATGTTTTCTCATGCTACTTTCTTGGCCTGGGCTCAAGCCCCATTTATCTGACCATTGCCTTGGTAGCAGCTCTTCCTCCTGTCCTTCAAGGCCACTCCCTAACTACTCCCTCAACTACTGACATTTCAGTTTGCTCACAAGGTTACTCCTATCTCTAGGGTAACCTAGGAGGTTGGAATGGTTCTGCAAATATGGCACCCACTGACCAGTTGGAATATTGATAGACATCTCATTCCATCTCACCGACTCAGCCAATCATCATGAGAGTCTTCACTGCAACAAGCATAATACCATGCAGGTGAAAAACGCCAAACATTTCAGGGTTAAGGGTCAAGGGTCTTCATTAACATTTGCTAGCAATCTGAGTCACCCTACTGGTTGGAGCCCCACCCCCGCCCGATATTCCGTCATTATGTAACCATCAAGTTATATGGGGATCTTAACTTGGCCACACCTCTTAACTGCAGAGACTAAGATTGTTTTGTTTCTTTCTGCAAGGTTTGTGAATCAGACACACATAGGAGTGCCCTGGAATATCTCCAAGCAGTCTTCTCCATGATGGCCGAGGAATTACGGGGGTTGAAGTCTGGCATATCTGCAGGCTATTGGCTCCAGAAAGGTTGCTGAAGAGATCTCTGGCCAAAAGAAAATGGGTTTTGCATGGATGCATAACAATCCTTTTGTTGGATCTTTGAAATCTTATCAAAACGAGTATCTTTAAGCGGACTTTCCCCCCAGTGAATTATTTTAACACAAGGCAGCATTATGGAGGAAGCACATCAAGCAGGAGAATATGGAGGCAGCAGCTCTATCTAAATACATCAAGGGGATATCTAGACTGGAGGTGTGGAAGATGTCTCCTTAAGTCCATTATCACATTGAGTAAGGCATTTATGTACAATAACATCTACTTCTTTACTTTTTCTTTTAGCGCGTTTGTAGCCTTGGAATCATCTGAACTGGGCAGAAAGGCTTTCCTTCCTACACTACAGCTTGTTAATCAGGCCATGAAAGCCTGCTAAACATTATGGTTTAGTAGGCTTTCCTATTGCGCTAAGCTAGAAACGAACAACTCGATGGTTTAGCACCAGGTGCAGATCCAGCTGATGAGATGGACAAAACATTACAAGCTTTGGAATCTGATTGATTGATTGATTGATTGATTGATTAAGTGCCATCAAGTCAACGTATGGCAACCACATTAATTTTCCCCATGATGGTCTGTCCCTAACCTGGTTTTGGAATCTAGGTTTGTTTTTTGTTTTAATTGAGATCCATGCAGATCCATTTAAAACCCGAGCCTGTGGAGCTCTGATGATTGACTTTCCAGCAAGGCCGCATCTGGGCCACCTACTGCCCATTTCCTAATTCCTGATGTACCTTATGCAGCCTCAGGAATCCTTCTCGTGGAAAGGAGCACATTTTCCCCCCAGCTCACAGTCAACAAGTGAGTGAGTTTCTCGGTGTCTTGCACAGGGCTGTTCAAAGGTCAGCCGTCTGGTCAGTGGGCTTGAGAGTTTGGGAAACCTGTCCAGCAGACCAAGCAGCTGCTGGCCAGAACACACAGGAGTGAGGAGAGGGTGAAAGTCTGCTTTGTGGCGTTATATTATCCTTGGCTCAGCCCTTGCTGGAAAATGCACTGCAACATGTTCTCAGCCTTGCAAAAATTCATTGCTTTTATCTGCTTCCAATTGTCACCTCCATCCGCCCCCAGGCTCTGGGGTTTAGATATGAAACCTGTCCTTTTTGCTGTGTGGTTGCATTGTTGGTTACTCTTACTTTCATTCCTTTGCCATATACTGTATCTTCAAAGGGCTGAGGTGGAAGAAAGGATAAATACCAATATTGATGATGATGGTGATGATGATTCACATCTTTTTAAAGAATATTTTCTACCCCAGGATTTTTATGCCCATGCAACTGCTTGATTACAGCCTTTAAATGCTGCACCATAACCAACTTCTTGGGGTAGCAATTTAAACCAAGCAGGAAAGGAAAATAATAAAAAAAAAATGACAGCATAGAAGAAGAGTCAGTCTACTGCCCAGCCACCACTTTTGCACCAACTGTCTCTGGAGGAAAAGCAGCTCCACAGATGATTTCATCGTAAAATACGCTGTTCTAATTAACTGCAGGATTCCATCTTAAATGTCATGAGTGATCCTGTGCTCTCTAAATGAAGTGCATGGAAGGTTTGCAATCCCAATGGCGTGGTTGCCAGGAATTATGGGTGTTATGGTCCAAACTCTTTCTCTTCGTGATGTGATTTGTCAAGCCAGTGCTTCTCAGAGTCTGAATACTTGAATCTGATCTACTATTAAAACTAATTTTAGCTATCTTTCTTTTCTTTTTCTTCTCTCAAGCCTTTAATTTCTTTTTTGTTACCCCTATTCCTGAACCTGCCCCTGTCTCTATGGCAGCCTTTCTCAACTGTTTGACCCTGGAGGAACCTTGAAATATTTTTCAGGCCTGGGGGAACCCCTGCATATTCAGGCTCAAATCTAGGCCAGAAGTTACAAAATTATTCTACTTGTTTCATGGGTAGGCCTGTATAGATGCATTAACAGTGTTCTTAAACTAAAAATAAAGAATGAAACTTACCTCTTTAATGTGAAGTTGCCCGAATTTGAAATAATTTTTAACATAAATCGTGATCTCCCAGGGAACCCTTAGTGACCTCTCGCGGAACCCGAGGGTGTCACGGAACCCTGGTTGAGAAACCGTGCTCTATGGTCTTGGTGTCAGGATGTCACCCATACCATCCTGCCATGGCGCCAGGAAGGAACATCCCGTCAGTCTGTTAAACTCAGAGGGTCGTTTGGGGGTGCTCTACAGTAAAACTACCAGATGTGTAAAGTAGGGGAGAATGCTGGCAATGGGGTTTGGGTGTATTCACAGAACTGCAAACTATGTTAATCAAAGTATTGCACCGGGCGATTCAGCACCCAGGATAGATCAAAGGCCGATATTGCCGTGTTAGTTGATTCGGACACAGAAAGACCTGAAAACTGAGAGACGAAGGGAAGGGCGACTGAGCCATGAATCCCGATTTTTTTTTGGGGGGGGGGAACTTGGAGATTTTAAGCGATGGTAAATACATCCTTGAGAGAGGGGGTGTTTCCGGCAGCTTTTAAAGAAGCGCTGGTGCACCCCCTCCTCAAGAAGCCATCACTGGACCCCACTATGCTGGATAATTTTCATCCAGTCTCCCACCTCCCCTTTTTGGGGAAGGTGATTGAGAAGGTGGTGGCGTTGCAGCTCCAGAGGATTCTGGGTGAAACAGATTATCTGGACCCCTTTCAGTCAGGTTTCAGGCCGGGTCATGGGACGGAAACTGCATTGGTCACGCTTATGGATGATCTTTGGCGGGAGCGAGATGGAGGCAGTGCATCCATTCTCGCTCTTCTTGACCTTTCAGCAGCGTTCGATACCGTCGACCACGGTATCCTTCTGGGATGGCTCAGGGAGTTGGGGGTGGGCGGCGTGGTTTTGTGCTGGTTCACCTCCTTCCTCCAGGGCCAATCCCAGTCGGTGTTAATAGGGAGCGAGAGATCCATCCCACGGGCCCTTCTTTGTGGGGTGCCACAGGGCCCGGTACTCTCGCCGCTCCTTTTTAACATCTACATGAAACCGCTGGGTGAGATCATCCGTCACCACAGGCTGAAGTATCATCAATATGCAGATGATACCCAGTTGTACATCTCCATCCCGGGTGAAGTAAGTGATGCAGTGACCACCCTGTCCAAGTGCCTGGGGGTTGTAGGGGGCTGGATGGGGAAAAACAGGCTTCAGCTGAACCCTGGTAAGACGGAGTGGCTGTGAATTAATGGCCCCTCGGTCTCTGGGAATTTGTCATCTTTAGTTCTGGATGGGGTTGCACTACCCCAGACAGACCCGGTGCATAACTTGGGGGTCCTCCTGGACTCACGACTCCTGCTCGAAGAGCAGGTGGCAGTCGTGGCCAGGAGGGCCTTTGCTCAACTTCGTGTTATGCACCAGTTACGCCCTTTCCTGGACCGAGAGGCCCTTCGAATGGTCACTCATGCCCTGGTTGTCTCCCATATAGATTACTGTAATGCACTCTACATGGGGCTACCCTTGAAGAATATCCGGAAGCTACAGCTGGTACAGAATGCGGCCACGCGGGCAGTTCTAAGTGCACCAAGTTTGACACATATAACACCTCTGCTCCGTGAGCTGCATTGGGTGCCAGTTTGCTTCCGGGTCCAATTCAAGGTGTTGGTCATTACCTTTAAAGCGCTGCATGGCATGGGCCCAGGTTATCTGAGGGACCGCCTCATCCCCATTACATCTTCCCGTCCCACCCGATCTTGCAGAGAGGGCATGCTGCGGACCCCCTCTATGAAAGAGCTCCATCTAGCGGGGTCTAGGAGGTGAGCCTTCTCTGCAGCGGCACCTGCCCTATGGAACATCCTTCCCCCAGAGATAAGACAGGCCCCTTCACTCCTGGACTTCAGAAAAAAATTGAAAACCTGGCTCTGTGATCTCGCCTGGGGCAAGAGGGAAAGTGGTCAAGCTTGGGGATGGCTGATTTTTTAGAGCCGCCCCAAATATTTTAAATATGTTCAGCGTCACTGCAAACCACCTGCCACTTGGTTTTAATTTAAATTTATATTTATTGTATTTGTATTTTATTGTGTTTTTACTGTATTTTACTGTTATTGTTATAGCTGTGAACCACCCAGAGTCCCTCCTTGAGGGGGAGATGGGCGGTCATAGAAATTTAATAATAAATAAAATAATAATAAAATAAATAAATTTTTAAACTGTTAGTTGCAGGAGCTTGATTCACTCGAGTCTTTAACGTGCAATGGATCACTGGCTTTAATAAAGATTCCTTCATATCCTTGGGGGCTTGTGTCAGGAACTCTGATTTAATAGTCAACGGATTGAGAGCGTCACACTTGGTTCCCAATGGTTGAAACCACCTTTCTGCCTTTAAGGCCATGGGTCGGGGTGGGGATAGTTTTATATCTTAAGTGCTTGGACTGTTGGCACTTAACCCCTACAGGATTCTCACATGTAACACAGAAAGAAGTCTGGAGGGATTGTAAGCAAGAATAGACTTTCTGCCACCATTGGTGGGAATGCAGTAAAATCTCAAAATTGGGGAAGGAAGCCTTTAACGAAATGATAACCATAGCAAAACAAAATATTGGCTTCTCATCAAATTTAGTATCAGGATGGCATCCTGCCATTCTGCTTTAGATCGGTGGGATTTGTAGATAGATGGGATTTGTAGTGCTAGTCAGTAATGTCCTGCCATTCTGCTTTAGATAGATGGGGTTTGTAGTAACTAGTTAGTGTGAAGCCTGCAGTAATTAGACTGCTTGCCAGACCATTAGAGATAGGAATGGCATGCAGGCGTTAAGGAGGGGAAGAGAGGAGCCAGGCTCCAAGGCCATCCATCTGGAAACATAAAAGGCTGGCAGTGTAAAGTTATGGGAAGTGAGTCAGGAGGGGAGGGGTGGATGAGGGGTGCTTGAGAGTCTGGCAGGTTTTAAAATATGTTTGTATGCAAAAATGCTTAGTCTGCTCTTTGCATCGATTCTATTCACTTGTATTAATAAAAGAACTTTTTCATATCCTACTATGGCTTGTGCTAAAAGTTTCTAAACTAATATTTTATATTTATTTTATATTTATTTTAATTAACTATATTTATGATGATCGTATTATATGTTATTTTAATTGTTTGATTTGTTGTAAACCGCCCGGAGTCCCCTTTGGGGGAGATGGGGCGGTGATATAAATTTAATAAATAAATAAATAAATATCAAAGGAGTGTCGTCGTCACATTTAGGCTTATCACATATATTCAATGAAGGAATTAAAAAGGAACAAAGCCAGAAACTTTGCTTGCTTTGAGCATCACTGCCCACCAAGAGAATATCTGGGTCCTCTTTCACTCGAAAAATGGTTTGAAGAGATTGGGATGCTTCCCCTGCTTGAGAAGGTCTCTGATCAAATTCACAGGCTTAAAAACAAAGAGGGAAACCATTATTTTCCTTGCCAAGGATTGGCAAGATCTTATCTGTTCTCTAAATAACAAAATCAGTACCTATCAGGATGTTGGGAAAATGTAATAGCCGGTTTAAGATTGTTTAATGTAGAAGCTATTGTGTGTAATGTCATGTAAAGAAACTTTATTTTTTAAAAGTCTTTGTTGTCTTTCGAATTATGAAATCGTCCCCAGAAATTGTTCATATCCTTGGAAACAAACATTCTTGGAAGATGAACACCAATCTGAAATTCAAGACAAAAACAAACAGCGTGTACAAATCAATTAGTGATGAAAAATATTTTCAAACACCCACGGTTTTCAAACTTCTTGATCCAAGGAGAAATAATATGTCCATCCGCTGCTCTCCATGATCTTCAGAAGAATGCAGAACAATCCTTTGGAAACGATTGAGAAGTCGAAACTGTGAGAAGGGTGTAGATTTTCTGAAGAAAAATGATCTATGCCTGATTTAAAATACGCTGTCTGTGCCTAGGTTTCAGAGGTTATGTGTGACTCCTGAATTTTATGGATGTTTTACCCATTTTAATGATAAATTAGTGTTTTAATGTTTACAATTAATGTGTTATTCACATTTTATTTAGACTGCAAGCCGCTAGCTGATCTTGGAAGACCTTGTTAGCACTTGGATGAGGTATCTGCAAGGCAGGGGAGTTTGCGAGGGTGGTCAATAAAGTCAAGATGGCGATGTGATCCAAGTCCTGCTTCTCAGGTCTATACGCTAAACTGGGAGTTAAAAAAAGCACCTTGGAAAAACCAAAGACCAACCCCTTCTGTAATCTTGCCTCCACAAAGGGCTGAAAAGTTGTGCACTGGACTCTTCCAGTAACATCAGCAGATGGTCTCTTGCAGCCCTCTGGAAGATGGGGAGGCTGGGTGGCTTCCTCCAAACTTTCAAACATTGCCCATCCTTCCTGAGAAGCAAGTTGGAAAGTCTTTGCAAAATCCTTAGGAAAAGGAACTGTTCCCACGACAGCATCTTCTCATACACCTTTATCGCCTCTGGGATAGCACTGTGATCAGAACAGCTTTCAAGGAGATGAATCTGCAACTAGCATTCTCTCACTGAGGTCATCTCATCTGTACAGCTACTAACATTTCCTCCCTGAAGTAGCGTGGTCAATAAAGCTACTAAGTCGATTTTCCAAAGCTAAATACAGATCGCGGTTCCAGATCTCAGCTGCCACGCACCCAACCAGGCTCGATGGCTGCAAAGAGTCGTGTGAGTCTCCTTCCTGCCATTCCATGGTTGTCTGGAGCTTTGCAGGCCAGATCTGGTTGCCCTGAGGCCGGGGAAAGCATTTGGAGAAGAATTTCCCAAGGTATGGCTTCTGCCTGGAGCAGTGTTTCTCAACCTTGGCAACTTTAAGATATGTGGACTTCAACTCCCAGAATTCCCCAGCCAGCATGGCTGGCTGGGGAATTCTGGGAGTTGAAGTCCACATATCTTAAAGTTGCCAAGGTTGAGAAACACTGGCCTTGAGAGATAAGCTTTCTTCACCAAGTTGGAACTCCTTTGGGAATGCAAGAAGACCAGGCCCTTATTGCTTCAGTCTTGATTTATTGGCTTCCATAATCCCCACAGAAAGGTCTTATAAATCGATTTCCCCAAAAACTCCATTCCCTGAAACCTTCCCTTGGCTCCCCCCTCCATCTTGCTCTTTGAAAATACATATGTGTGTATTTGCCATTTCCTTTTTAAACTGTTTAAAGGAGTTGAAAGTGACAGGTCAATTAATCAAGGGGAACCATTTTCCCAGCCCATCGGCCCTTCCCCAGGTTAAAACAAAGAGCAACAAGTGCCAGATCCTTTCATTTCAGGGCCTCCCTGAATTTAATGTCTGTTAACCCCCAAGGACTCCTGAAACATTTGTGGTCCCCAGGCTTGGAGCCAAATTTTTCCTGCCCCAGATGAAGTCATGCCATACCTGTCCATCCGCCTGGCCTATTGCTTTACAATATTTGGAATAAAAATGGAATTTGGCATAATTTTTTCTGACATTGTTTAGAAAGGGACCATTAGTAGGTGTCGGGGAGCGACGCAAATCACAGGGACGTGTGATTTCTTGATTAATACTTTGCAATGTGGGCTTGTCAGCATCACCACTAGGTTGTATACGGACCTGTCCTCTCCCTCCAGAAGAAAATGTAATGGAAAATGTAGCTTGAACAACGATATACAGATGGTACCGTCCACGTGATCTCTGGGCTTCGAACGGGCAGCTTGTATTTCTGCACTACAACTGGGATGAATTAAGCTGGAGCTGTCATGGTGAATCTGTTTGCCGTTCCTCTTCAGCAGCCGTAGCTCAGGCCCAGCTTGGCCGCTGAGTGAGAGGCAAAACAGTGATTTTTTTCCCCTTTTTGAGCAATGATGTGTCAGCTCTGGGTTCCCTCTGACTTGGGGGCCAAACAAGACTCCACATTACATGAACAGCTGTTGCTGATGGTGGTGGTGGTGGTGCAAGCCCAACGTGTGTCTTTCGCTTCCTCCCTACGAGAAGCAGCATGGCTGTCTTTCAGTTATGAACTGAATATTGTTAATCAGACTTTTTCTTTGGGAAAGCAGGCTTGGGGAGTCGCCACTAATTCTGTCCCCACAACAATCCTGCCTGGGAGGTGGGACTGGCCCAAAGTTACTGAAGGAGCTCCATGGATGATTTTAGGGAAAAGGTAAAAAGGTAAAGGTTTTCCCCTGCACAGTCGTGTCCGACTCTGGGGGCCGGTGCTCATCTCCGTTTGTTAGCCGAAGAGCCAGCGCTGTCCGAAGATGCTTCCGCGGTCATGTGGCCACATGACGCGTGCGGAACGCTGTTACCTACTCACCGAAGTGGTACCTATTAATCTACTTGCATTTGCATGCTTTCGAATTGCTAGATTGGCAAGAGCTGGGGCGAGTGCGGGAGCTCACTCCGTCACGCGGCGCTCGGGTCTCAAACTGCCGACCTTCTGATCAACAAGCCTGGCGTCTTAACCACTGAGCCATCGTGCCCACCTTTAGGGAAAAAGAGCCCTTCAATTAACAATTTCTCTAGTTTGGAGCCAAAAGGCGATGTTCAGCACCATCACAGATCTTCAGACCAGTATCCTCATGATTATTTTTTAATAATAACAATAATGCCTGAAGAGTGTTGAGACCTTCATATCTGGCAAAATTCCCCCAAAGAGGATTCCAGGTAACAATTCCAAAACTGTGCAAGATTTCAGGTGAGGACGTGCAGGACCTTAAGGGTAAGATTGCTGAAATCATGAGATTTAATAATGCTGCAAGATTCCCTCTATTTAAAAAATCTTCTATTTTACTTCTCTTGTGTGCCTAGCCCATCAGGCAAGAACGTACAATGGTGCCTGCCATCTGAAAACATTTCTGCCCTCCTCTAACCCCATTTTAGCATCTGCTAAATTTCAAATTTCATCACCGCCCATCTCACTCAAAGAGCAACTCTGGGCGGTATACGATAAAACTAAAATGATGACAGATTAAAATACAATAAAAACAAAATTTATATATAGTAAAATCCCTACAGCTGAGCATATCTGCCCATGTGGTGAAGAGGAAGTTGAAACCATCTCACAGATATTATTACATTGTACATTTTATAGGAACATTAGGTCAATCTACATTTTGCCCCTAATAGACAAACTCCCTGGGAATCTAGATAACTTTTACGTGAACCATCTTCTTCAGGATCTAAAACCACACATTACGTGTGCAGTAGCCAAATTTTGTATTGCCGCAATGAAAGTTAGATAAAACCGGTTAAAGAAGTAATTACCCTTGTTTTAAATATTACTTTTAAATTGAAATATCTTAATTAATAAACTGCTAGGGGATATGTCTGTAGCTTGAATCATGTCAACTGGATTTCTATTTTCTCAGTGGAAACGTTTCGCTCCTTATCCAAGAAGCTTCTTCAGTCTGAGTAAAGTTTATAAGGGAATCCTTAAATATGTTTCTAGGGTGGCTGTGTGACCTTGCACCTGGGGCTAGGTCAAGGGTCGGAAATGGCGGCTCGCGAGCCAAATGCGGCTCTTTGGCCCCTTGAGTGTGGCTCTTCTGCAGGCAGGCGTGGCGGGCGTGGCGGGGGCAGGCGCGGCAGCGAGTGTGGCGAGGCAGGCGCGGCAGTGGGCATGGTGTGCGTTGCTGTGGGCATACCCCTGGCAACCTAGGCCCAGCCTCTCTTTTTCCTCCGGGGACGGGCTTCACACAGTCTCGCGGGAGTTTGGAAGCCTCCGTCTCCGGCAGCCATCTTGACGACGGGCACTTGCCCATCGCCTTAACCCAGGGCTTTCCAAACTGTGTGTCGGGGGCCCCCAAGTGTGTCGCGTGACAAGCCGGAAGCGCTGATGAAAATGCCCTCGGCTCTGGCAGGGAGGTGAAAATCGCGTGCGCGCGCGCTGCCAGGCCACCCGGAGTGGAAATTCTCCGCGCCAATCAGCTGTGCATCGGGAAGCCCGGCAGCCTGCACGCGCGATTTTTGCCTCCCTGCCGGACCCGAGGGCATTTTCGGGGTCCCCGGAGTCTGCCCTTTCGAAGGGGCAGCACTGCTGCTGCTGCTGCCGCTGCCCCTTTGAAAGGGCAGGCTCCGGGGACCCGGAAAATGCCCTCGGTTCTGACAGGGAGGCAAAAACCTCCCTTCCCCTCCCCGCACGCACACGCTGCCCTGGAGTGGGGTGGAAGTTTTCCCTGCAGAACAGCTGAGCGCTGCTTGCGCGCAGCCTCCCTGCCTAAACTGAGGTGCTGCCCCTTCGAAAGGGCAGGCTCCGGGGACCCCGAAAATGCCCTCGGTTCTGGCAGGGAGGCAAAAACCTCCCTTCCCCTCCCCGCACGCACACGCTGCCCTGGAGTGGGGTGGAAGTTTTCCCCGCAGAACAGCTGAGCGCTGCTTGCGGGCAGCCTCCCTGCCTAAACTGAGGTGCTGCCCCTTCGAAAGGGCAGGCTCCGGGGACCCCGAAAATGCCCTCGGTTCTGGCAGGGAGGCAAAAACCTCCCTTCCCCTCCCCGCACACGCTGCCCTGGAGTGGGGTGGAAGTTTTCCCCGCAGAACAGCTGAGCGCTGATTGCGCAGCCTCCCTGCCTAAACCGAGGTGCTGCCCCTTCAAAAGGGCAGGCTCCGGGGACCCCGAAAATGCCCTCGGTTCTGGCAGGGAGGCAAAAGCCTCCCTTCCCCTCCCCGCACGCACACGCTGCCCTGGAGCGGGGTGGAAGTTCTCCCCGCAGAACAGCTGGCGCAGCTTGCGCGCAGCCTCCCTGCCTAAACTGAGGGCTGGCCGTTGGTGTGTCGCCAACGGCAAAAGTTTGGAAAGCCCTGCCTTAACCTCTTCGTTGCTGCTCTGCTTACTCTTTTTCTCTGTGCAAAAGCAGCACATTTCCACCCCACAGCCCTAAGTGTGCGCAATTGGCTCCCGCCCGCAAACCCCGCTCTTGCGCTGGATTCCCCACCAGCTTTACTTTGCCTGGACTGGGAGTGTGAGCAGCTCCGGAAGAGAAGCGACTGGAGCAGTCGAGCCTCTCTTTCCCTTCTTTTTCCAAACCTCCCCCGCCCCCTTCCACGAGATTGGCTCCCGCCCGCAAAACCCGCCCCCTTCCACGCGATTGGCTCCCGCCCGCAAACCCCGCCCCCTTCCACGCGATTGGCCCCCGCCCGCAAACCCCGCCCCCTGGCTCTCGAGCACTTCAAAATGTGCACGAGCATGTCACAATGGCTCCCGGCAAAAAAAGTTTGCCGACCCCTGGGCTAGGTCATGGTTATTTGAGATGTTTATTTCTAAGTCCCTTTATCATCCAAAGGAGGATCATTAAGATTACCTTGCTGTTGTTGAGATTGCGAAATGGTCTTAATCTTCCTAGGCACAGAAGACAAAGCAGGAAGGAAAATAGGGGAAAGATTGTGCCTTAGGCCCCCACCTCTATTCAAAGAAGGATTTTCTTCCAGGGAACAGCGCCCACCCACTGGTCCAGGTATGTGGATGACACCTGGGTTAAAATCAAGGCCCAGGAAGTACAGGCCTTCACGAACCATATAAACACCATAGATGCCAACATTAGGTTCACCAGAGAAGACACCAAGGACATCAGACTGGCATTCCTAGACTGTGAAGTCCTCATTGGGACCAGTGGCAAGCTAGAAATAGGGATCTACAGGAAACCCACACACACAGATCAATATCTGATGTTTGACTCCCACCATCCACTACAGCACAAACTAGGAGTCATCAGGACATTGTCACACAGAGCAGAAACCATCCCCACCTCCATAGATTCCAAAAAGAATGAAAATCAGCACCTGAGAACAGCTCTGAAGGCCTGTGGATATCCAAATTGGGCCTTCACTAAATCTAAGTCTACCAGACCTAAAACAGCGACAGACAGGGCTGAGACTCAGAGTAAACAGAAGAACCTGGTCATTCCTTACATGGCTGGCGTGTCTGAAAAGATAAAAAGGATATTTGGCAAACACCACATACCTGTATATTTCAAACCCACCAACACACTGAGACAGAGGCTTGTACACCCCAAAGATCAAACTCCAAAACACAAGAAAAGCAATGTAGTGTATGCAATCCAGTGCAGTGAGGAGTGCTCTGAGCTCTACATTGGAGAAACCAAACAACCTTTGTACAGGAGGATGGCCCAACACAGGAGGAGTAACACCACAGGACCAGAGTCAGCAGTTTACCTTCATCTAAAGGAAAAAGGACACTCATTTGAGGACATTAATGTTCACATTTTAGACAGGGAAGATAAGTGGTTTGAAAGAGGGGTCAAGGAATCCATTTATGCCAACTTGGAAAATCCTTCTTTGAATAGAGGTGGGGGCCTCAGGCACAATCTTTCCCCTATTTTCCTTCCTGCTTTGTCTTCTGTGCCTAGGAAGATTAAGACCATTTCGCAAGCTCAACAACAGCAAGGTAATCTTAACGATCCTCCTTTGGATGATAAAGGGACTTAGAAATAAACATCTCAAATAACCATGACCTAGCCCCAGGTGCAAGGTCACACAGCCACCCTAGAAACATATTTAAGGATTCCCTTACAAACTTTACTCAGACTGAAGAAGCTTCTTGGATAAGGAGCGAAACGTTTCCACTGAGAAAATAGAAATCCAGTTGACATGATTCAAGCTACAGACAATTCCACCTGGATGACTGAGAACCTTCATCGACATATTGCTAGGGGATATATATATATTATTTTTATTTTATACTTATTAATGTCTTAGATTTACACTACATGGGTAACAAATGTATCAATATAGTAATAGAGGAGTGAATTCTATATTATTATGTGATCTATTTTATTAAGTAAAGGTAAAGGTACCCCCCGCACATTTGTGCAGTCGTGTCTGACTCTAGGGGCCGGTACTCATCTCCGTTTGTTAGCCGAAGAGCCAGCGTTGTCCGAAGACACTTCCACGGTCATGAGCAGAACGCTGTTTTATTAGTTGGTGGTATATTGTTGTATCTCTTCGTTTCACTCTGTTATTGTCCTTTTAATTTTTGCTGGTCACTGACCAAATAAATATTTTTGTATTTTGTATTTTGTATTTTGTATTTTGTATTTTGTATTTTGTATTTTGTATTTTGTATTTTGTATTTTGTATTTTGTATTTTGTATTTTGTATTTTGTATTTTGTATTTTGTATTGTTTGGGGGAGATGGGCGGTGATATAAATTTAAATAATTATTGTATTGTATTATATTGTATTGTATTGTATTGTATTGTATTGTATTGTATTGTATTGTTTGGGGGAGATGGGCGGTGATATAAATTTAAATAATAATAATAATAATAATAATAATAATAATAATAATAATTGTATTGTATTGTACTGTACTGTACTGTACTGTACTGTACTGTACTGTACTGTCTAGACTAGGGTTAGGAACTTAATTCTCTATTTGATGAGAGGCAGCTTTTTATCAGGGCTGGGGGGAAACTACTGGGGAGCCTGGAAATAGAAACTACACAGGGAAGTTGGGAGTATAATGTGTACTAATTGTCCCCTCCCTCTAATTCAAGAAAAAGCAGAACGGATAACATTTGAGGTAGCAAATTCAGACATATCCTAACTTAAATGATCGGAGCACCGCTGTGACCCTTTTGGATTTAAGTGTGCTGTGAAAAAAATCCGAGAAAGGCATTTCCTGAAGGAAAGGTTATGATGGCTGCTGTGGGTCTTCCGGGCTGTGTGGCCGTGTTCTGGAAGTTGTGGTTCCTAACGTTTCGCCAGCATCTGTGGCCGGCATCTTCAGAGGGCAGGAGCACAGACAGAATCCTTCGACAATACATTGAAAGAAGGCTACCTCCTCCCAACCTGTTTCAGGCTGGATTCAGGCCACTTGTTGATGACCCTTGGCGGAGCCGGGATGGGGATGGTGCATCCATCCTTGTGCTCCTTGATCTCTCTTGATACCATTGACCATGGCATCTTTCTGGACTGGCTGTGGGGTTGGGAACTGCGGGCACCGTGTTACAGTGGTTGTCCTCCTTTTCCAGCAGCTGGTTCCAATTGGTGTTGGCGGGGACAGAGGTTGTACCATTGCTTCGGGATCCGGTATCATCAATATGTAGATCAGTGTTTCTCAACCTTGGCCACTTTAAGATGGGTGGACTTCAACTCCCAGAATTCCCCGGCCAGCATATGCTGGCTGAGGAATTCTGGGAGTTGAAGTCCACCCATCTTAAAGTGGCCAAGGTTGAGAAACACTGATGTAGATGATACCCAGTTGTGCATCTTGACCCTGGGCCAGCCGAGCAATGCCTCCAATATCCCGTCAGATCTAACTTGGAAATGAACAGATACAGTACTTTTGGAACTGAGCAAATAATGCTACAAGTCACTGTAGTATAATGACAAACTGAAGGCAAATAAATCAGCAAGTACAAATGTTTATAACTTCTTAAGAGCGCTCTATTACATGTTCAGATCATAATTACAAATTTATTTATTTTCTATCCCGCCTTTATTATTTTTTATAAATAATTCAAGGTGGCGAACATACCTAATACTCCTTCCTCCTCCTATTTTCCCCACAACAGCAACCCTGTGAGGTGAGTTGGGCTGAGAGACAGAGTGACTGGCCCAAGGTCACCCAGCTGGCTTCGTGCCCAAGGTGGGACTAGAACTCTCAGTCTCCTGGTTTGCCATTGGCTCCTTCCTAAGGCTGAGAGAGAGGGACTGGCCCAAGGTCACCCAGATGGCTTTTGTGCCTAAGGCGGGACTAGAACTCTCAGTCTCCTGGTTTGCCATTGGCTCCTTCCCAGGGCTGAGAGACAGGGACTGGCCCAAGGTCACCCAGCCGGCTTTCGTGCCTAAGGTGGGACTAGAACTCTCAGTCTCCTGGTTTGCCATTGGCTCCTTCCTAAGGCTGAGAGAGAGGGACTGGCCCAAGGTCACCCAGATGGCTTTTGTGCCTAAGGCGGGACTAGAACTCTCAGTCTCCTGGTTTGCCATTGGCTCCTTCCTAGGGCTGAGAGAGAGGGACTGGCCCAAGGTCACCCAGCCGATTTTCGTGCCTAAGGTGGGACTAGAACTCTCAGTCTCCTGGTTTGCCATTGGCTCCTTCCTAGGGCTGAGAGAGAGTGACTGGCCCAAGGTCACCCAGATGGCTTTTGTGCCTAAGGCGGGACTAGAACTCTCAGTCTCCTGGTTTGCCTTTGGCTCCTTCCCAGGGCTGAGAGACAGGGACTGGCCCAAGGTCACCCAGCCGGCTTTCGTGCCTGGGGCAGGACTAGAACTCTCAGTCTCCTGGTTTGCCATTGGCTCCTTCCTAGGGCTGAGAGAGAGGGACTGGCCCAAGGTCACCCAGCCGATTTTCGTGCGTAAGGTGGGACTAGAACGCTCAGTCTCCTGGTTTGCCATTGGCTCCTTCCTAGGGCTGAGAGAGAGTGACTGGCCCAAGGTCGCCTCGAATGGGTCTCTGACAACCACCTTTCCTTAATACAGCTTCCTTAGGTATCCTACATGAAAATAATACCACTGACACCTAGTATTAATTGTGTTCCATTAATTTTCCGTTTTATGCTGGTCTATGACCAAAATAAATCAACTGAAACTGAAACAGAAACAGGCCAAACGTCTCATGGCCATCTCTTTTATCCTAGTTTCCAGCTAGGGTGGCCAGATCTGTCCTGCAAAAATCCAGATGGCCCTGAGATGGCAGCAAATAATTAGTTTTCTACGTTTCTTTGCTACCGCCTTGAGGTCTTATTTGCAGCTCAGATATGGTCGTTCTGTTTCTGATCACAAGAGTTTCCTAAAAGTGGCTTTTAAAAGATTCTCACGGTACAATCGCCATTTTAGGAATGGGGGGGGGTACCCATGAGTGCCAAAATTGCTGGTAGAAAGATTTTCTGAGTGTGACAGCCTTCCCTCCTGTTCTGTGGTCCCTTTTGCTAGGCAGAGGTTTCCCTCCTAAAGTCAATGGGGACTCGGACTGAGCAGCAGAAACTCACCCCATCTATATGGGGACACTTGCTTTCTGGTCATTGCACGGCAAGGCCTGGTGCTCATTTTCTAGATGTATTCTGTGCCCAAAGCTCCCCACTTCCATGTCTCTGTGTGTCTGTGTGTATGTGTGCTATAATGGGCTCTTTCTTTGTCGCTAGATTATGACTGGGATTGCGCAACATAACTTCTGAACCTTGTTAACCAAACAAGTCTGTTGTGTTCCCATTACATTATGTCCTTTAAATCAAACCATATTATAGTTTAATCTGGTGGCCAGTTACACAGGGCACAAAGATAGTGACACAACATGTTGAACCCTAAGCTGCCAAGCCCAGTTTAGCCTAACCCAGCACATTTCGCAACCCTGGTCACTAAATTTCACTGATATGATCAAATCCAATACTGTTATGCAGAGACACGGTGCTAACCTCTTTCTGAGAAGAGCCCTTGTAGTTCACAACTTCTATTAGAGAGCCTGCTAATTTGTTTTGTATTTCATGATGTGGTTTGTACCCAATGTATGCTCCTGGGTAAATCAGGTGTTGAACTGTGGTGCTGGAGAAGACTCTTGAGAGTCCCTTGGACTGCAAGGAGGTCAAACCAGTCAATCCTGAAGGAAATCAACCCTGACTGCTCATTGGAAGGACAGATGCTGAAGCTGAAGCTCAAAGACTTTGGCCACCTAATGCGAAGAGAGGACTCCCTGGAAAAGACCCTGATGCTGGGAAAGACTGAAGGCAAAAGGAGAAGGGGATGGCAGAGGATGAGATGGTTAGATAGCATCACCGATGTAACGAACATGAATTTGAGTAAACTCCGGGAGACAGTGGAGGACAGGAAGGCCTGGCGTGCTATGGTCCATGAGGTCACGAAGAGTCGGACATGACTAAACAACTGAACAACAACAACAGCAACAAAATCAGGTGAAGCTGAAATCAGGACCATGGAAAGCTCCCACTGGAATCCAAGCAGCTTGGTCACCGGGTCTCCTTTGCCTAAGCTGGAGATTTAAGCCATTGGCACCTGTGTCCTGCATTAGGCTCCATCTGCCCCAGGGGCCAGTTGTATTCCTTACATGGCACTTGCTGGATTCTAAAGCTTTCTGTGCTGGCCAGGAATTGGAGGAATTGCTAGCCACGTCCACCTGAAATCCAAGGTGAGTGGTAAATCCGCTTCCTCTGGTTTATTAGATTCAGAGGCCACCTGACTCCAAAATGACTATGGGCAGCTTACAATTTAAAATGGAAGAACAATAAAAAGAATCGAAAATGTCTAGCAACAATATTCTATATAGCAAAACATTGATAGGGCTCCACCACTACCTTACTTGAAGCCCTGGGAGCAGTAACAGTTTCAAAGACCTCCAGAACATCATAGGGTGGGAACCACCCATATTTCTGGGGGTAACATCATTCCAGAGGACAGGAACCATGGTAGGTAAAGGTAAAGGTTTTCCCCTGCACAGTCGTGTCTGACTCTAAGTGGCGGTGCTCATCTTAGCCGAAGAGCCAGTGCTATCCGAAGACGTTTCCATGGTCATGTGGCCGGCATGACACATGCAGAAGGCTGTTACCCTCCCACCAAAGTGGTACCTATTCAACTACTTGCATTTGCATGCTTTCGAATTGCTAGGTTGGCAAGAGCTGGGGCGAGTGTGGGAGCTCACTCCGTCACGCGGCGCTCAGGTCTCGAACCGCCGACCTTCTGATGGACAAGCCTGGTGTCTTAACCACTGAGCCATCCCACCCCCTTAGGAACCACGGTAGAGAAGGCGTATTCCTGGGTCCCAAAATATGGCAGTGTTTAATTAAAGGGCACCAACTCTGAAGTGCACCAACTCTGCTTAATCTGACTGGAGAGAAACAAGAGGCGGTCCCTCAAGTAACCCATCCCTATGCCATGAAGGGCTTTATAGGTGATAACCAACACCTTGAATTGCACCCAGAAGCCCACCATTAACCAGTGCAGCTCATGGAGCAGTGGTTGTCACATCAGCATATTGAGGCACATCCAATACTGCCAGTGCTGCTGCATTCTGAACCAGCTGTCGTTTCTGAGTGGTCTTCAAGGGCAGCCCCATGTAGAGTACATTGCAATAATCCAATTGTGAGATGAGTAGGATATGAGTGATGGTCTGATGGGCCTTCCAATCCAGGAATGGGTGCAGTCAGCGCACCAGATGAAGTTGTGCAAAGGTCCACACCTACCACCTGCTCTTTGAACAGGATCTGCAAGTCCAAGATGGACCCCAGATTGTGCCCCAGCCTTGAATGGGGGAGTCCAACTCCATCCAAGACTAAAGATTAAAAGTTCCCATATCTAGGGCCCCCCAAAATCCACACTCGCTCAGTCTTGGAAGGATTGAGCTTGAGTCTCTTTCTCCCCATCCAAACCCTCCTTTGCTGGACAAAGCTTTTGTCTTGAGAGAAAGAGAAAGAAGAGAGCTGATGGATTTGAAAGGAAGCAGATCACCTGGAGGGAACACAGGAGAAAGAGGAATCGCTGAAAGATGTAAGCAAGATACAGACTGGGAACAGCCAGATAATTTTGGTGAGCTAGTTTCTAAGCATGGAGTTAAACAATACTCAAGTAGGAGGAATCCACGTTATGAGTGAAGCAGAATTCTATGGAGGTGAGGGTGGGGGTTATCCTGCTGAAGGTTCCTTCCTACTGTGAGGGGGACAGGAGGGGGCTCAACAGCAGACATTCTCTGGGTGGGTTCCTCTCCTTTGAAACAGCTTCCTCTCCCCCATCAGGAGCAAAGCTGCCTCCTACTCTTATGGCCTTCCAAAGGCTGGCAAAACCTTTGTCCATTCAGAATCTTTGAAGGTTAATGTATTGGCCCTAGAATGGTTTGGTTTGGTTTGGTTTATTCTTCTTGATTGTATATTGTACACCGCTAAGGGTCCCATGGGACTGAAGTGGTCAGTGAATCTCATAAATACATTATCTCGCTCTGTCTTTTTATCAGGCAGGTGGGTATACTTCCACATTAGGTACTGGGCTGCAGCTACCCACCATCTTTGTTTTCTGTGAAAGCTGCCCATTTGGGGTCCAGACACCCTTGGAAAGAAAGATGGTCCTGGAGACCGAGACAATGCTTTGCAGTATGCCAGCCTTGAACTGGTTTTGATGAAAATAATGTTATACATGCGTTAAAAGTCATAGGACAAAGAACCCAGCATTCATCTCACATTTTTCAATGTTCCTTTGCCCCTGTTGACTGACCTAGCTAGTGGGATACCATCCCAATCAAGCTTTCTTGTGAGTTCTGATGCTCTTGGATTCCTTTTCAAGGTTAGTCCTTGAAGTCAGATATTACTGCGTTGAATTTCCTTGGCAATTTTCCACTTAATTTGAATGCATTAGCGGTTGGTCTGCCAAATCAGAGCGATAACATTTACATCTCACACTGTTTCCTGGGGCACTGGTTTGCTTTACGTCCAGACTATCTAGCAATGTAACCCTTTTTCAGGAGCAGAACATGCATCTAATTATCCAGCTTAGGAGAGGAGAATTCAGGTCCTTCACTTCTTTCTCCAACTCACAAGGCTGATATTGTTGTAGTCAAGTTCCCTACCTGTCTGGGTCTGTGGCTTGAATCATGTCAACTGGATTTCTGTTTTCTCAGTAGAAACGTTTCACTCCTTATCCAAGGAGCTTCTTCAGACTGAAGCTCCTTGGATAAGGAGTGAAACGTTTCTACTGAGAAAACAGAAATCCAGTTGACATGATTCAAGCCACAGACTGTTCCACCTGGATGACTGAGAACCTTCATCGACATACTACCTGTCTGGGCTTATCTAACTGAGGCTATCTGAAGCAACGTCAGAGGCCCAGTTGCCAATTTGAAAAGGTTTCCATCCAGCAGAAGGAGAAAGGAGGAATCTCCCAATCATTTTCAAGGGTTCGATTTTCGCTTCCTTGTGACAATAGCACCCCTACCAAAAAAGGTCCCTGGCAGGAATTTCCTCTTGATGTCCCATCTTGGACATTGAATGGAAATGGGGAAGCTAGGGGAGGCATAGATTGCTGGAGAGAGACGGACAGTGAAGGAAATTTCGTTTATTTTTAGGACACGATATTCACTCAGAGTACCAAGATCTGATAGAACAGATCATGCGCTTTTTGCACATTTGTCCATTCAATTATTTTGCAGTTAAGGCGTTGAGCGAAGACTGAGGAGACCTTTGTGCTTTCCCAGGGTTGTTCTTGTGAAGATAAAATGAAGGGAGAGCCCTCTTGGAAGAAAGGTGGGGTATAAATCTAACAAATAAATTCATACTCCATCCTTCAAAAAGTGTTTCTTTGCCATTATTTAAGCAACTTTGAACTTGATTTTTCCAATGGTTATTCAGATGGAGTCTGACGATAAGGCTGGTGCCTCCCGTAATAACTCTTGTGATTTATTAGCTATGGATTTTTTTATGTGGCCAGCAGATGGCAAAACACGGTTGTGCCAAAGTATTTACTCACTAGGCTGAAGCTATCCAGCTGAAAAGATATCCCCAGTCAAAGCCCATATTTCATTACTTCCCCCAAAAGGTTTCTCGTAGGTCAAGGGACCTGCATTGTATAATTGTGGGCAACTGATATTATGACATCTTCTGTTTTGATGTGTTGTCTTTTGTTTTTAAGAAAAGGGCGGTGTCTTAATGTTACATGACAACATCACGCTATTTTTTTATATTGCCTACCTCTAGTTAACACTTTTACTGTGCTGCTGCCCTGCCTTTTCTGCAGAATAGTTTGGGAGACCAAGAACTGGCCTGTTATTTGTAATCCTCCTACGGCCCGTCCCCCCCCCCCCAGGCTTCAGAAAACCCTTCAAGATGGAGCGAAGAAATGGCTGAACAACATCTGTTTGACTGGCATCTCTGTGTGCTATAAGGTAGACAACATGGTGCCCAGGAACAACACCTCCCTCACTCAAGGGTAACTTGTGGGTCACTGTGTTAGTCTCTTGCAGGAAAAACAATAAAGTGTCTTGTGACACCTCAAAAAGAAATCAGTTCCTTAGGGTATAAGCTTTTCTGGATCCCAGTCCACATTAGAAGATTCATTCTAGTGTTATAGAAGCATATGCTGTAAGAAATTTAAGGCCAAATGGGGAGTGTTAGGAGCCATCGTGACGTTTGACGTGGGGTTCTTGTTCTGATGTTAGGTGTCGAATTCAGATGGAAAAATACAAAGATTCTGGGCAAACATAATTCTAAGTAAGCCAAGAAGAACCTCATCAAGTAGGGCTACCATATATAGCCTGCAAAGCTTCAGATGCCCACTAGAGGGCAGGAAAGAGAGACAGAACACTATGCTTCCATCTAGCTGTCCTCTGGATGGTTTCAGCGCAGACCTGATAGGCCAGGGCTTTCCAAAGTGCCGCCGCTGGTGACACACCAGCGGCGGGGGGGGGGCGCGCGCGTGGCAGCGGCGCAGGAGGGCGTGCGGCGGCGCACGCATGCACAGTGGCGGTGCGGGGGGCGTGCGGCGGTGCGCGTGTGCACAGCGGCGGCAGCCTCCACTAAAACGCGGAAACACTGATACCGCGCCGCTGCTGCCGCCGCCGTGCACACGCGCACCGCCGCTTCCGGGTGGTGTGGCGACACACTTTTGTGTCGCGACACACAGTTTGGAAAGCTCTGTGATAGGCCTTCATGAAGTCATGCTCCTCTGTTTGGCACGTGGATTGGGGCAGAACAGCCTAGCCATCTGTTGCTACTCCAGTTAACCTTTGTAGAGGGAAATAATTTCCCTGCAATAAATATCACAAGGGGGAAATTTGGCATTCTCCATACTCAGGGACAGAAAGGCAACGGTTGTGTATAGCAATTGCTATCTATACATTGCCACATTATTGAAATGAAAACTGCTAGAATAGGCCAGTTAATCTGTTTATATTTATGAGCAGCTTGGGGACTCATCCACATTAAAGGGGGGCAAAGTGCAAAGGTTAAAAGGAACCTTATGAACAATCTGCTCTTCCAAAATTATTTAAAAACACGAGCCAACAGTTTTACAAGCCAATTTTAAAATGGTGGGGAAACAACAAATTTTCTAGGGGTGGGGGTGGGGGTGGGGTGGGAAATTCCCTTCCCCCTGAACATGGTATGGCTCAGTTTTGTAAGCAATTAGATGGATTGATCATTTGCATTAAAGAATAAACTAATTAGCAAAAATGTAATAAAAACTAATTAGCAAAAATGTAATAAAAAAGAATATTTTGTGATTGTGGGTTCCCTTACCTGCTCCCAGTTTATGGGTAGGCTGACCATATGTCCCGTTTTGAACGGGACAGTCCCGTTTTTTAAACAATTCCCGACTGTCCCATCGTTTTAATAAAAATATCAATTTGAGAGAGCGCCCACCCGCCCCGTTTGCCGGGGCGCCGCAGGGAAAGCGCTGCCAGCAAGGCTGTTAGACAGACGGTGTGTGTGTGTGCGCGCGCACGTGCACACGCACGCACACCCACTTTGTCCGGCGAGCCATGGGTAGGTTAGGGTCCCGTTTTCATCTCAAGGAAATATGGTCAGCCTATTTATGGGCCCCATGACATCAATGAAGGAAGAATAATGGAGGGAAAAATACATTGCAATGAGATACAAGGAGAAGAAAGCGGGACCTTCTACCTCAGGGCCTCTCAGAGTCTTAAAAAGTCTCTTGTTTTTCCTGAAAGAACATAGCTGTGGATTGATAACCAGCTGTACCTTTCTCAGAGCCATCAATTATCCCTTTCTCTCCCAGCCCTGCCAATATCCCTACCAGAGCGGGAGTCCAGATCGAGCGGCTTGCATTAAGTAAGCTTTGGCTGATGATAACAAATTGAATCAGAAACAGCCTTTGCATGAAATAACTGCCATGGTCTGGTGACCCACAGCAATTGCTCAGATATCTGTGGAGCCTTACTCTGTGCTTTTGCTGATTAGATTTATTTAGCAGTTGCTGATTTGTTCGGCAAAAAGAAAATTCAGCGTAGCTGTGTCTTCACTGTCTTCTGCCCAGCTATGCTGGAAGCATTCTGGCATGTTATTTCAGGGGTGGGGAGGTGGAGAGAGACCCCGCAAATCATATGAGAAGCAGATGGAAACAATTACCAAGGCTTGATCATTTATTGTATACCTGGGAAGCACATTTATTTTGATTTCCACAGTTTTGGAGTTGCCTCCCCAGTGGGTGTGCTCATGGCATAGGAATGGCACAGCGCATTTGTTCCAACCTCAGGAACAATAGGAGACCAACGGGGCACAACTGAACCAATCATTATCCAACTCTTCGGCTTGGTTTGTGCTAAGCTGTAATGTGGTTTCTCTGATTATGGTTTCATGTGTTATGCAAAGGCAGCCATGTTCTATGGCTTAGCATGTTCTACCAACCTGGCCCATGGGGACTTATTCAATAAGCTACTCTGAAACCATGGCTTGGCCTGTGGAAATCCAGTCTGTCATTCGGATTCAGCAGTCTGGGGCACGCACATTGGCAAAACAGGGAACCAGGACCTGCTTGGTAAGACTGGGACCTCAAAGAAGCAGCTGAAGGTTGACCAGAATCTTCTATGTCCTTGGAACGCCTGCTCCTCATTCTGTTTTTTGTCGCAGCCTTTGGCATGAATGTTGTGACGGAACGCCCAATGCGTTCAGCCAGTCTACGCTTCCTTTTCTGCTTCTTGTGCATTTAAATTACTTTTATTATTTACTTAGTATGATTAGCCGCTGGCTGCTTGGTACTGTTTTTTGCATTCCTCATTTTGCCATAGTCTTTCTTTGAAGTGTTTCTTTTGGTTCTCTTCATCGGGGGAACACTTCCATTTTCTAAAACGTGACCTTCTCCTAAAGGTTCTTCAGCACTGATTGCTAACCATGTCGATAAGCTCTGGCACGTGATAGGGCTTTTTTGCATACAGGGGTGGCCGCAGGGCATGGTAAAAACAAAAAAATCAAGATGGCGGACACAACGGTGTGACTGAAGCTTTGCCATCTTGATTTCTTTCTTTCTTTTTTACCATACCCCTGCCTGCATAGGGGAAAATTTCTGTTATTTGGATTCAATGAACCCCAAGCATTCTGGGGATCTTGATACTCTTTACATTTGTTTTCAAATCCCCTTTTTAACACACACAATCACACATTTTTTAAAGAAATTTCCACTTTTGAAATCAGTTAACACAGGCTGTGCTTCCTCAGTAATTTTCCGCTTACCCAGAAATTAAATTTAATGACACAGGGGGCTGTGCTTCTGGTCAAACTGCCATCACGAGCACTTGCCAGACTGGAAAACTGAGGTGTACGTTGAATAAATATAAATAAATATAAAATAACCTGCACTTGCAGATCATAGTTGGTCCTGCATGACATATAGGATTAAGGCCCAAGATCATCTCCCCTCCCGTCAGGCCCATGATAAATGGTTTGGGGACTTTAAAAATGTTACCTCTTTGTCATGGCTAAACCATGCATTTTCCCACTTTATGTAAGGGTGAGGGAAGTCATCCACTGCAACCTTTTTTTCCCCTTTAGATGAATTATTGGTATAAATCAGGTTTCATTTCTTCTCACTTTTGACCATAAGCAAAAAAGCAGAATCGTGCTTTGGACCCAGTTTCCCTTAAGCTGTCCTTACCTGGCCTGCTTTGGCTACACAGCTCATGATGATCTAGTACTTCTTCCCCCATTTTGCAACCTTTTTCAGAAATTAGAAAGCGGTAGCCTTTCTAATTTCACCCCCCCTCCCCACCTAGGCTAAAGATGCTAGCACTTGTGAGTTGTGCCAGGCCAGGTGCAGCCGAAAGGATCGAGCCGAATGTTAATAAAACGACTTGACAAAGAACAAAAAATAAATACTCCCATCATTGCTTGTGAGGAATGTTGCCACCAAGAAATTTCAAAAAAAGCTAAGCCTGCCATAAGTTGCATACTGTGAAAATAATGCCCATGAAAGCCGATGAAATGTACAACAGATGTAATGAAGTGACCAGGGGTGAATTTGGGCTATGAATGAGATCAACTGGATGAAAAAGAGAAGGGGATTGTAAGTTGACCTGCCAAAAGCCATGGTTTTGTGATGGTGAACTCTGGGTGTTGCAATTTCACATGGCCTTTCTCAAGAATCCTCCCCTAAGATCAGGACAAGGCCCTGGAGGGGACGTCCCAAGAAACAGGAGCTGTGTTTCTAGAGCCCAGCAACAGACTGAACCATCCCAGCTCTGGACAAAACAGATGGTGATTTAGAGCAAGACGCTCCTCCGTTTCAGAATGCCTCGGTCTGTGGCTGAAAGTCAGAAAATGGACAGGCTTCGAAGTATTGAGCTATGCTGAGAAGCTGTTGAATGAGGCACAGCAACTAAGGAGTAACTTACTAGAGGAAATCAGTGTTGGAGTGTGTGTTTTTTGCACACACAGAGTATCAGAAAGCGATTAGCACTAGAGACCAATAAATGACACCAGTCATTGTAGTAACTTAGTTACAGTTGCATTAGTTACTCATACAAACAGATGCTCTTTACAGTTTTCTTCCAGATCCCTGGAAATGTTACAAAATCACATACCAAGTAGTAGAAACAAACAGAAAGCAGTAAGGCAGGGCAGGCAGGCAGGTTCTTTTATACTCTCCAGCCTGGATCATGTGCTGCCTGACCTTTTAAAGTTTGCAGGTGTTTACCTAATAAGGCTTTATTGCTGAGACTTACTCCTCAAAAGAATAGTACACCAACACTCCTCTTATTATGCTAGAGGTGTAAGTTGCAACCCAATTTTTTCAGTTAACTCCTTGTGTTTTACTGCAGCAAGGGGCTTTGTTAGAAAATCAGCAATCATGTCTTTTGAGTCACAATACTTTAACATGATTTCACCTTTGGCTATGAAATCCTTGGCATGATAGTATCGCATGTCAATATGCTTAGTTCTGTTCCTACAACCCTCAAAATGAGCCATATGAATATAAGCTTGATTATCTTCAAAAGCAGTTACAGGCTGGTGCAATTCCATGCCTATATCTTTTAATAATTGTTTAAACCATACAATCTCGTTACAGATTTGCGCTAAGCTATAAAATTCTGCTTCTGCTGTAGAAAGAGCAACAAGTGTCTGTTTCTTAGAATGCCAGGCAATTGTTGAGCCAGCATACTGTATTATACAGTAGCTCCAGAAGTTGACTTATGATCATTGAGGTCTGCTCCCCAGTCTGAATTAGCATAGGCCTGTAATTCTCCTGTCCCAGAAGCAGAAAGCCTCAGACAGTAATTATTTGTGCCTTGTAAATATCTAAATATTCTTTTCCCAATGCTGCTTTTCCAGTAGAAGTTGGTTTTCCTACTTGTCTGCTTAAAATTGAAACATCGTTAGAAATATCTGAGCAAGAATTATTTGCAATGTACAATAAACTTCCAATCGCAGATCTAAACCCATCTGCCTCAGATAACTCAGGTTCTCCCACCTCCTTCTGGAATTCAGGAAGCATAGGGGTTAAGACTGATTTACATTCCTGCATGTTAAACTCCTCTAGGAGTCTCTTGATCTTATTACTTTGGCTTACCAGGAAACTACCATATTTTTCTCTGTATATTTCCAAGCCTAAGTAATTTGTCACTATGCCAAGATTCTTTAACGTAAAATTGTTCTTCATGTACGTTTCAAAATCATGTCGCTGTTTGTCTGATGAAGTAAGTAACAGTAAATCATCAACATACAAACACAAATACATAAAACTTTGTTTGTCTTTCTTAACATAAACACATGGATCCGCCTTTCCTTTTTCAAAACCAAAACTTTGCAGTGTTTCATCTAATTTTAGGTTCCAGCAGCGAGCTGCTTGTTTCAAACCATAAATTGATCTTTGTAGTTCACACACTAAATTTTTACCTTGTTCAAAACCAGGTGGTTGTTGCATGTACAATTTCTGGTCTAACTCACCATACAAAAATGCAGTTTGAATATCATAATGATAAACTGACATCCCTTTTAGTGCAGCAACCTTCAGCAACAATCTGATTGATTCACCCTTTGTAACAGGTGCAAAAGTTTTGTCAAAGTCTAAATGTTTTCTTTGAGAAAATCCTTTAGCAACTAATCTTGCTTTGTATTTTTGAATTTTCCCACTAGCATCCTTTTTTAGTTTGAAGACCCATCTACAACCCAGACAGCATTCATTGGGAGGTAGATTAAGTAATTTCCAAGTTTTATTTTCTTTCAAGGAATCTAATTCCTGTTGCATTGTATCATACCAGCATTTTGCAATCTCAGGTGGCATATCATTTATTTGCTGTAAAGACTCTGGTTCAGAGTAAACGTGGAAAGCTTTAACCATATCCACCTCAAAACGTTGAGGAGGAATTCCTTTATTATTCCTCTGTGACCTGCGAGGTAGGACAGGGCTAACAGGGCTGGTTTCAAATCAACCTGCGAACTGGAATTTATTTTTTCCCAATTTTGTTCTGCAAATTAAGCACTTTTGCTTATAATTAATTTATCACCTAATATGAACCTGTAGCTTCTTTGGCTTTGTTCATACCCAACAAAAATTGCTTTCTTTGTTTTGGAACCTCCTTCTTTCCTTTGTTGTTTTGGTATGTGAACCCATGCTGCACTGCCAAAAACTCTGAGATGGTTCACTTTTGGTTTCACACCGTAAAACAAATGAAATGGAGTGTCCTCAATCACACAATTAAACAGTCTGTTCTGAACCTAACAGGCAGAATACTGTTATGATACTGCTTCACCCCAAAACTTAAAATTCATTCAAGACCCTCAAAAGTAGCTCTGGGAAGTAGCTGCTGCTCCACTATGGCAACCTTTTGGAGGAAAGATTGGAAAGAACCAGGCATGTTTGGACTGCAATTCTCCAAAGTCGCAAGCCAGCTTGGCCTCCAGCTGGCCAGCCCTAACATAGCTGGAGAACGTCACATGGGTGAAGGATGGCAGAGAACCTACCAAAGAGCCTTGTGCTGGTGTATGAGAATTGTGGCTTAGAGATATTGCTGCTGTTGCTGCTGCTGCCGGACTATTTGTGAGATGCAAAAAATTCCAATGGGATGTCTGGTGGGAACATATCTGGCACTTTCCTCCTCCAAACCTCCAAAGAAATGTTAACATCAAGGGAAAACCAGCAAGATTTTATCACATGACCCTATGGCTAAAGCCACAACACATTTTATTAGGTTCCTAATTTAACTTGGTTTCTGAGATTGTACAATGTCTTGAACCATAAACTTCCCAAACAGGCAGTGTTTGCACAACACAGTAACACTAATCAAGTTGAGCAAGTGGTACAAATACATCTGATAGTTTAACCATCTAGCCTGGTTAAACATGTGTGAACATGGCCTGTAGACATTTTAATACCAACAGCAAAAATACAGTTACTCCCTTGTATTGTGTTTTGGTAACAAAAGTCTTTACTAAATCCCAGTAGCTCTTAGCTGTGAGGATACTAGTGATGAACTGAAAAGGGAGCACAGGTATTAGTAAATTAACACTTCAGCCTGGCAACTTCTGGATGTGTTGGACTACAGTTCCCATCATTCTAAGCAAACAAGTCTTAATGTTATCACAGCTCTCACTTCTGGGCAGGGCCGTTGTATTTTAAAGTGCTATAAAATGGAACGGAAACAGGTTTTCCCAACCATGCTCCACCGTGGCCGAGAAAACTTCCTGCCTGTTGTGTGTGATGGGTTCACGTCTCCTCCTCTCTCCGTGCTGAGAAAGTGGGGCAGGTTACATGCAACTGGAAGAAAAGAGGCAGATGGCAACTTTCTCCTTTTTTTTTTCATTCAACACATGCTTATAATAATTTTTTGATGTGCGAATTATGCCGCTGGAGACGGCTGTTTGGCATTCCTTGGGCAGCCAAGAAAACCAACCATATCAAGCCAGAAATGCTGTCTGGAAGCAAACAGCATGAAGCAAAAACTATCATATTTTGGACACATCACGAGGGCGGATGCATCTATGGAAAAAGATGATCATGCTGGACAAGGTGGACGGAAGGAGAAGAAGAGGCTGAGACGGAGTCCTGGAAGCCACAGAAATGCACCTGCAAGAACTGCATAATCTGGCAAGAGACGGGACAACTTGGAGAACTTTTATCCACAGTGCCATCAGGAGTTGGCTATGGCTTGACAAAGCATAACACCAACAATATAATACATGGTTTAAGTTTCACTATACTAGGCCTATGGGAGAGCTGAAATGGCACAAAAGTTCTCTAGAAGGAAGGAAAAAGCAAGAGAGCTCCCAATTTAGGTACACACCCTGAGATCTGCAGTTTGATGTTGGTTTCAAGATATAAGTTGCATTCGTTGGAAGTAGATGCTGATGGAAAGTGGTTATATCTGACTTTCAACGGCTGGCTTAGCACAACATACTGAAGCACAAACCAGCCAACAACGTTTTGGAAAATATAATTCCACCCTATTTACCCATGAAAAGCTTACATTATTTGGTCCAGATAATATTAATGCTTCTCCAGTTCCATGGTGGTCAGAGATCTCGGAGGAATTAACTTTGGCTTATAAGTCAGTAACCCTTTATATAGAGAGCTAAAGAATGCTGATTAAATTAATATTTATGTCATCTCAGGAATAACAAGCCTCAATGCTCTGTCCTGTGGAGGATCACATTAAATGACATGAAATTAGCTTTCTGTTATCTTAAAAGGAGGTGATTGCAAGCACAACAAAAATTACTTCCCCTGTACTTGAAGCCATTGAAAATGTTAGGTGGTAGGTATAATCACTTTGCTGTGGAAGCTACAACTCAGGAATTGGAACAGGAATTCATATTGTTTATCTTTCTCCAATAATTGTCGCATTTGACGCTGACATCAACTGCTGGGTCTTACACGTTCTTTTTAGCTATACTTTTAGCATTTGGAATTCTATGAAAATTATAAGATCAGTGGATTGTTCAGGCAGGGGGGCTGGCTAAAAGAATTATTAATCAAAGAGAATATTTGTAGCTCAGGGTTGAACTGTGGAGTCCATGGTGCTCTCTGAGCCTTGTTGTTTTCTTGCAGACGTTTCATTGCCAGACTAGGCAACATCTTCAGTGTGAAAAGGGAGTGGGACTTGCTCTCTGTTTATATACCATGGCTTGTCCTGCTTGTGTTGGTGGAGGTGTTGTACTCTCTTTGGTAGTACCTTGATTGGGTTGTTGTTTGCTGCTTCCCTAATCAAGGAACTATTAACTCAGGCAATCAACCAAGCAGCAAACAACAACCCAGTCAAGGTACCACCAAGGAGAGTACAACACGCCGACCAACACAGGCAGGACAAGCCATGGTATATAAACAGAGAGCAAGTTCCACTCCCTTTTCGCACTGAGGATGTTGCCTAGTCTGGCAATGAAACGTCTGCAAGAAAACAACAAGGCTCAGAGAGCACCAAGGACTCCACAAAAGAATTATTATATAACAAACCTATCCTTGATTTCCAGGAATGGGTTGCTGAATGAGTTGCTTGCCAATGTTCATTGTTGTGTTTTACAGGGGCAAGGAAAAAGATTTTCAAGCAGTACGGACAAATTTGGGGGAGTTGTTCTGATTCTAGTATATTTTTCTAGTATATATTTTCTATAGTATATTTTTCTATATTTTCTAATCTCCACTTTTTCTTCTTTCTATTATTAGGATTATTAGTTTTGAAATGATATTATTTTGCAGATATTGTTCTACATAGTTGTGGTTTTTTTCTGTTGTTTTAACATGAGAAGAATTAGCCAACTGTATTTTAGACTGGTGGCGACGGCGACAGGAAGCTCTGGCGTGGGCTGGTCCATGAAGTCGCGAAGAGTCGGAAGCAACTGAACGAATAAACAACAACAAAATTTTAGACTGGTGTATTCTACACACCCAATTTAAAGTTCAAGTGATGTACAGGCCTAGAAAATCGGATTACATAAAGCTGCTGAACTCATACACATCTAAAGGTTTCAGGCCATCTCAGAAGGTCTCAACAAACACAGGAGACTGTTAATACACTACGGTTGTTAATTGATAAGGTGTTTGTAGATGGTTTTACTTGCAACCTGCATCTGTATAGCCAACCCATCCTCCCTTGCCTCACTCCAGTTTCAATCCCACATTATTTTAACACCTCTGTTGCATCTGATGAAGAGAGCTGTAGACCTTATAATAAAATTTGTTAGGCTGAAAAGTACTCCCAGACTCCTTCTGATTTAGGAATAAACCAGATTTTGCTAACTATAGGTAAGTGTGCCTGGTGAACACCACCAAGGAGAAAGGATAACAGCCAGCCTCCTTCCCTCAGAGATCTATTCATGAAAAGCCTGCTAGCTTGAGCAACACTTTGAAATTTATTCCTTCCTTCCTTCCTTCCTTCCTTCCTTCCTTCCTTCCTTCCTTCCTTCCTTCCTTCTTTCTTTCTTTCTTTCTTTCTTTCTTTCTTTCTTTCTTTCTTTCTTTCTTTATCACCGCCCCATCTCCCCCAAAGGGGACACGATGGAACACAGTTTGCTTAATGAGGTTCAGAAAGCTTACTGTCCAAGTAATTAGGAGCGCTTTAGTGTAATGAACATGAATTTGAGTAAACTCCGAGAGACAGTGGAGGACAGGAAGGCCTGGCGTGCTGTGGTCCATGAGGTCACGAAGAGTCGGACACGACTAAACGACTGAACAACAACAAAAAAAGACAGTCCTTCAGAAGCTACTATTGTCATCTTCTTGAGAAGCAGAGAGAACTCACAGCCACTTAATTTTAAATCAAAGGCTTTGAGTTTAAATAACATTGATTTTAACTCAAGGAACTACTCAAGTGCTCTGCAGATGCCTTGGGAGTAGGGCTCCCAGAAACACCAGTCAGCATGGCATCCAAATTCTTGGAATGATTGTCCCAACACATCTGGAGAACAACGGTTGACTCACCGCAGAGGCTTATTGTGTGGACACCAGCACCCTCTGGCGAGTTCCTGGCGACACTACCTCCCTTTCCTTTCGGCAGCCGAACCAAGTGCCGACTGCCTCTCCTGGAAATGGACCGCCACATACTCTCCTGAATATTAGACAGGTGCAAATTGGTTATCCATTTGGATTGGTTTGGACTGCTGTGTTGATCTGAATCACTGATTTGATGCTTCAGACCGAATTGACAAGGCAGGAAGGCTCTATTGAGCATAATCTCAATAGCCCTTCCAAATTATCAGTCTAGTTCAGGAAGTAATTTGATTCAGAGATTTGATTAAATCCCTTTGGTAATGAATCTCCAAATAAAACATTCAGACAACCCTACAAAAAATACTTTATATGTATTGTGGAGTCCTTGGTGCTCTCTGAGCCTTGTTGTTCTCTTGCAGACGTTTCATTGCCAGGCTAGGCAACAGCTTCACTGCGAAAAGGGAGTGGGACTTGCTTTCTGTTTATAGACCGTGGCTTGTCCTGCCTGTGTTGGTGGGGGTCTTGTACTCTCCTTGGTAGTTCCTTGATTGGGCTGTTGTGTGCTTGACTGAGTGATTGACTGAGTTAATAGTTCCTTGATTAGGGTATATTGTGCTGTTTGATTGCTCCTCTGGTGCTAATCTTTAAATTTATATGTATTGTATAAATTTATATGTATTGTTCTGTATTTTTTCCTTCCTTCCTTCCTTCCTTCCTTCCTTCCTTCCTTCCTTCCTTCCTTCCTTCCTTCCTTCCATCCATCCATCCATCCATCCATCCATCCATCCCTAACCACCTACTTCCCACTTATACAGTTCCCTAAAACATCCACAATGCCTGGCTCACACTGGGTACAGACCCAGTCGTGAGCACACCCGTTTTGCCTTGGGCTCCTGGGCTGCCTGCCATCACACACACACACACACACACACACTTAAAGTCTGACTGCACTTTGCTTTGCGAGATATATCTTGAATGAGCTCAGGACATTCCCAGGAGGGTCAAAAAAGGCCAGACGACAGTCACAGCATCACAGTCCAAACCGTTTACCTCGTGTGTGTGTGTGTGTGCCACTATTGTGCGCACGTACAGAGGGACAGGGCTTCAGTCACGATACCATGGCCACCATATTGCCTCTTTTGCCTCCCCCTACAGCCAGCCCCCGTTTCCCTGCCAGTTCAGGAGTTTCTGCCAACGTGAGAGAGTGACACAGCGGCTGCTTCCTCCTGCTTGACGCTGCCTGTGGTCCTCCAGCAGAACATCCCACGTGGGTGCAGCAAGACTATTTTGCCTGCTTGGATGCCATGTTTCACACCCTGGGGCTGTTTTCCCTTTGCAACTGGGGAGCCTGGTGAAATTGACACGAGTTTGCCAGTTTCCCCTTCTAGCTTCACCCTCTGACCTGCCAGCTGGGCAGTTTGGGGGACCGGTTTCATGGAGGGCGGTAGATTTATCATTCTTCCGGTCAGCCGGGTGTTTACTATCAGAAGACCTGGATTCATAAAGAGTGAGTGAGTGGTGAGCTGCCACTCGGGCGGCTTGAAAGGTGTCGAAAGCTTCCACTCCCCAAGGCCAGCCTGCTGCACTAAGGAAAGCTCCTGGTGGTGGTTTTTCCCCACTGGTGGATGACGTCAGATAGGAGGGGTAGGAAAGCTCTGGAATCATGCCATTGGTGGCAGGAGATGGGGGGAAGAGGGTGAGGAGGAGAATTGTTCTTTGGTGCCAGGGTGAATGCTGGCACCAAAAGATAGTGGTCTCCTCACTCCATTTCTGGTTGGCCAAAACCCCTACAGGTAGTCCTCGCTTAACGACCACAACTGGAACCGAAATTTTGGTTGCTAAGCAAAGCGGTCATTAAGCGAATCTGACCTGCTTTTACAACCTTTTTTGCAGCGGTTGTTAAGCGAACCACTTGGTTGTTAAGCAAATCACATGGTTCCCCATTGATTTTGCTTGCCGGAAGCTGGTTGGGAAGGTCGAATATGGCGATCACGTGACCACAGGATGCTGCAATGGTCGTAAATGCAAACTGGTTGCCAAGCACCCAAATCGTGATCATGTGATCGTGGGGATTCTGTGGTGGTCATAAGTGCGAGGACCAGTCGCAAGTCAGTTTTTTCAGCACCGTCGTAAGTCTGAACCGTCACTAAACAAATGGTTGTTAAGTGAGAACTACCTGTATTCTGCTTCTTTGCAAAGGGCGAATAAGAGCTTAGGGTGTTTCTTTAAGTCAACATACTTGAAGCTGACTCCTATACAGTGTGGTTGATTACTTCTGCCTCTGCCAATAACATGGTTTGGCTTAGCGTGCTGTAAGAATGCAGCTCTTGCCTGATGCAAAGATGGACATGTGTGAATCCAACTGATTTTGGTTGGTTCAAGACGTTGTGTTGCCTGTTGTATAATGCAGCGTGTGAGGCGCTCCGTGCCTTGTCAGGGCAGCGCAAAGGACCCTTGGCTGGACTGTTCGGACTTCAGGAGATGCTCTCCAGGAGAAGCACTCACGAAGACGGATTTTTCCCTGGGAATTTGGTCATCAGGGTGGCTTGCTTTCCAACCACAAGATTCTATAGCAGGGCTTTCCAAAGTTTTCCCACGGGAAAACCCGGAAGTGCCGCCATTGCGGCAGCGCACAAAAACCCGGAAGCGCTGCTGCCGCTTTCAATTTTTGCGTGCTGCCGTTGGTGTGTCGCCGCGGGAAAACCCGAAAGCGCTGATGATGATCAGCACTTCCGGGTTGTGTGGCGACACACCAGACTGTGTGTGGTGACACACTTTTGTGTTGCGACACAGAGTTTGGAAAGCTCTGCTCTACAGTGTTTCTCAACCTTGGCCACTTTCAGATGGGTGGACTTCAACTCCCAGAATTCCCCAGCCAGCCATGGGAATTCTGGGAGCTGAAGTCCACCCATCTGAAAGTGGCCAAGGTTGAGAAACACTGCTCTGGAATGACAGCCACGCTGAAGCCCGCTCTGCAGATTTAACCAAGGGTGAGCTTTATGGGTGGCGGAATGACACGTTTTCCATTCAAGAACCTGGGCCTTCCTGTGATGGGTGTTTTTGCCTGGATGCTGGGCTTGCCCTCCTGTTTACTGTCTTTGGCCGCAGGTGTAAGACGGAATGCGTCTTCTGGTTGGTGAGCCAAGCTCACACCTTCGCAGGACCCGTGCCATGAATCACGGGGGGCCAGGCTGAAGGACCGGCGAGGAAGGCTGGGGGCGCTCTGGGGAATTCTGCACGGGGAAGCTCTCTGGGCGGAGAAGCGCCCTTTAATCCTGGTCTGCATTTCTTGGTAGCCTCTTGACTAACAAACAAGCCGCATCCCGGTTTAACGCACAAGGGAGGGCTCCGCTCGCGGGGGGAACCCTCGCTGGGCAGAAAAACCACTCAGGAAGCTGGAAGGGTTTCACGGAGACGGAGGGAAACCTGGTTCGCAGCCCAGTCTCGCTTCGGGGCAGAGGGCTGTGCCAGCCCAGCCCAGCCCGCGGATTCCCCCCTCCGCGGCGTTGCAGGAAAGCAGCCCAGGCCCCCGGAGCGACCCCCTTGCGTTTGGCCTTTCCCCGCTGGCACGGCGCCCCCTCTGCTCTTCCTGCGCCTTCGGACTGCGCGCGACTGCCTGGGATTTTTGCGGCGGCGCGCGCCCGCCCGTCTCCAGGCGCCTCAGCCGAGCCCGGAACTAGCGAGCCGGCGGGCGCGCGCTGCCGCCCAGCCACGCTCTGCCGAGCGCCGATGCCGCCTGGCCGGGCCCGGGAGGGGCGCCGCGGCGGGGATGGCGGTGTCCAGGGGGCTGCGGTGCTGCCAGCGGGTCTTCGGCTGGGTGCCCGTCCTCATCATCGCGCTGGTGGTGCTCTGGTCCTACTACGCCTACGTCGTCGAGCTATGCCTGGGTAGGAGGGCGCGGCGGGCGGGGGCCTCCCGCGCCGGCTGCGTCTCTGGACCCATCCGTCCCAGGCGGCTTCCCTCCAGGACCCTCCTCCAATTGTGCCGGGCTACAACTCCCATCCGCCCCAGCCCGGCCTCCCTCCAGGGCCCTCCTCCAATTGTGCCGGGCTACAACTCCCATCATCCCCAGCCCGGCCTCCCTCCAGGGCCGCTCCTCCAATTGTGCCTGGCTACAACTCCCATCCGCCCCAGCCGGCCTCCCTCCAGGGCCGCTCCTCCAATTGTGCCTGGCTACAACTCCCATCCGCCCCAGCCGGCCTCCCTCCAGGGCCGCTCCTTCAATTGTGCCAGGCTACAACTCCTTTCATCCCCAGCCCGGCCTCCCTCCAGGACCCTCCTCCAATTGTGCCGGGCTACAACTCCCATCCGCCCCAGCCGGCCTCCCTCCAGGGCCACTCCTCCAATTGTGCCGGGCTACAACTCCCATCCGCCCCAGCCGGCCTCCCTCCAGGGCCACTCCTCCAATTGTGCCGGGCTACAACTCCCATCCGCCCCAGCCGGCCTCCCTCCAGGGCCACTCCTTCAATTGTGCCAGGCTACAACTTTCATCCCCAGCCCGGCCTCCCTCCAGGACCCTCCTCCAATTGTGCCGGGCTACAACTCCCATCCGCCCCAGCCGGCCTCCCTCCAGGGCCACTCCTCCAATTGTGCCGGGCTACAACTCCCATCCGCCCCAGCCGGCCTCCCTCCAGGGCCACTCCTCCAATTGTGCCGGGCTACAACTCCCCTGCCCCTCCCCCCCAGCCGTCTGCCTAGGGACTGAGGATGATGGGGGCTGTAGTTCCACACTTCTGGGGACTGTGGGGTTCTGCCTGGAAATCTTTGGGTGCCGGGTGGGTCCTCCTGGCTGGGGGGGGGGCTGATTCCCACGTGGGGGGGGCAGGACCTGCTGCTGTCCAGCACTCCATCCTGGGTCTTCCGGGGGAGGGGCTGGCGGGGCCCCCTGCCCTCTTGCTGCGCCTGGGCAGAAGTCCCATCCCCCACTTGGGGGTCTGTTTCAAGCCTGATGGGTGAAGCGAGGGGGCCGGCAATGCCGACCCTTCCTCATGCCCTGGGCCTCCCCAAGAAGCCAGGCAGGCGTGAGGCTGGCCAAGTTGGGGTGGGGCCGGCAGCTACTACCCGGGGCCCTCATGCCCCTGGTGCCCCGGCAGCTCCTGGCGGTGGATGGCCCGCTCTGCCTTGCAAACAAACAAAAACCTAGCAGGGTGCTTCTTCCCCACCTCCTTGCACACATCGCCACCTGTAGGTGCACGGGGTGTGCAAAATCAGGAACTGCGGGTGTTTGGGGGGGCTCTCTAGGACTTTGTCTCTGCACTGGAAGCAAGAAGGGCAACGTGGTTGACAATAGACAATTGGTTTAAACTCAGACTAGCCCCGCTGGGATAATCTGTGGGGTCATTTGATTCGAGGGTGGTACTCACCCAACTTCCCTCTCCTTGAACCAATAAGTGTGCTGTGCAAACAGAACCAATATACTGTACATGTAAACCTAGCTGGTATGGTTAGTTTATAGCAGGATTTCTCAACCTTGGCAACTTTAAGATGGGTGGACTTCAACTCCCCGAATTCCCCAGCCAGCCATGAATTCTGGGAGTTGAAGTCCACATGTCTTAAACTAGCCGAGGTTGAGAAACACTGGTTTAAAGTATATTACTAGAGAGTATGTCGTCATTGGGGAATGGGCTTTTTCCCCCTTTATCAAAAGCATCCAGAGTGGCTGCAGTTTTGAGCACTGTACTGGGTGGGGGAAGTAGGCTGTAAGAAGGAAGGGATGCCACTTAATCCTTTTAGTTCTGATGGTGGGGTCTTTCGAGAGCCCCCCTCCCTACATTTCATCCTGAAAGAAAGGTGTCCCACCGCCCCACTTCTTCCTCCTGCTCTCTGCTCTTCTAATGAATGGAGAGTGCTCTTCAAGACTTAATAGGCTTCCAAACCTGTTTATGAATTTGCCTGCCTTTGAGGGGGGGGGCGGGGGAGAAGAATCACACTGGAAACTGTGGGAAAAAATAATATCTTCACTTGTGCATTATGTGCAATGTGGGCTTCACATCAGATTACCACACGACCCTCACCTTTGTTGCTGGATGAAGCCTGCCTGCCTGCCTGCCTGCCTGCCTGCCTGCCTGCCTGCCTGCCTGCCTGCCTGCCTGCCTGCCTGCCTCCCTCCCTCCCTCCCTCCCTCCCTCCCTCCCTTCCTTCCTTCCTTCCTTCCTTCCTTCCTTCCTTCCTTCCTTCCTTCCTTCCTTCCACTTTACCCTTTGGTCTGTATCACCTGATTGCAGTAGAAAGGTGCCTTAATCATTTCTGACGGTCTTTTCCTTGGAGCTAATTTAATGACAGAACAGATTTGCTTCCAGCACAGCGCTTTGGTCTGCCTGATTCTGATTCTGATTCTGATTGGTTGACTAGGTGCCATCAAGTCGGTGTCAACTCTTAGCGACTGCACAGGTAGATTTCCTCCATGATGATCTCTTTCAGCTCTTTCAACGGTACACCCATCGCTGCTGTAACTGAGCCTATCCACCCTGCCTTTCTATTTTACTGTTGGGTAATATTTTACTTCCTTGTTCTGTTGGGAAAAATACCTCAGTTTCCTCAGTCCGCTTCTTCCCTCTGACTCATGTAAGTGACAACATCCAGGTCTGTCTCTGACAGAACCAGCATCAGGACCCAATCAGGACCCAATTTGTAAAGTTCCCAATACCTTTAGTAAGAATCGGCAGAACCTGGTCCAGCACACAAAGAACCTTTCTTTGGCCAAGACCCTGAGCAGATAGTCGAGCAGCAGTCCATAGATGGCTTGGATACAAGGAAATACAAAAAAAAAAGAATTCACTTTGGCGATTACAAGAATCTAGTTGAGTGTTTCTCAACCTTGGCAACTTTAAGATGGGTGGACATCAACTCCCAGAATTCCCCAGGCTGGCTGGGGAATTCTGGGAGTTGAAGTCCACCCATCTTAAAGTTGCCAAGGTTGAGAAACACTGAACTAGTCAGCTTCATTCTTTCTTGCACTAAAAAACCAGAAAGTGTCTATCTTTGGTTAGCACTTAGCTTCTGAGGATCTCACCCGCTTACAGTAGCAGCAACTAGCACTTGGCTCCAAGGTTAGCCGTATATCAGCACCTGCAGGAGTATCTCAGCCTTCTGCCTGAGAGTAAGTGATCCAGGATTTCTCATGGCTGCAAGTGAATCTGGCCCTACTTCAATATCCCAACTATCATGCTGGTTCTCCATGCAGTGGAATGAATGAATGAATGAATGAATGAATGAATGAATGAATGAATGAATGAATGAATGAATGAATGAATGAATGAATGAATGAATGAATGAATGAATGAATCTATCTATCTATCTATCTATCTATCTATCTATCTATCTATCTATCTATCTATCTATCTATCTTTCAAATTTATCACTGCCCATACAGCAGTAGAATTACATTTGCTGGAATCATCCTTATGCTGGAATTGTATTTATTTTGGTTTGACTCTTCTGAATTCACCTGATGATGAATTTGTTAAAGTTGAAGTTGTTAAAGATGCTAACCCTATTCTACCTTCATGGTCCGCTTAGCCTTTGGAAAGCTTCTTCTCAGCCTAAATCTGGTGGTGAGGATAAAATGTGACCAAATCCACAATGCCACCTTGAAAGAACATGGGATAAACCAAATATTTTTAAACACACTTTGCTCTTTTCTTTTCCAGATTAGAAGAAGGGTAGGGCCATTTTTGCTTCAACCTGTTACTGTATAACTGCTCAGAATCGAAGCCGTCGCCTTTTGATGAGAGTAGGATTATAAAAGCAGCATGGCAAGTGGTTTTGGCAGCATAGCAGTTGTGACACAGCAGAAAAGACAGTTGCCTTTTGGTTGCAATCTCCAGGTGTATATTCTGGGGTTCCTTTATCTTGCCTGGAAAGATAAGCACCCTTGGAATGAATGGAATCTCTGTCCGGTCAGGTGTGAATGTCTTTGAGCTGGCGTAAATCCTGGCTCACAGGTGAGCTTTAAGAAGGAGGCAGGCAAATGTGGGATTATAGTTGAAGAATATAATGGTAGAGGGAAAAGACCTTGGGAGACTGGGCAGAGAGACGCTGCCAAGGGGACAGTCAGATAAGAGGCAGCATAGCCCGCAGCTGCATAATGGGTGGGGCAAGAGGCTCAGAAGGGACCCTCCCTAGTTTCTCGGGCTGTAAAGGAGACGGGGAGAATTGTGCTTTCAGACTTGCAAGGTTCTGTCAATGTAGCTTTACAATAAAGTAGCATTAGCTCATCTGGTTGTGATTCCTATCTGGTTTACCCTGCAAGGCCGACATCAATCTTGAAATCTGAAAGTACAATTCTCCCCCTCCCCGTCTCCTTTACAGCCCAATAAACTAGGAGGGGTCCCTTCTGAGCCTCTTGCCCCACCCACTATATAGGGATAATATAGGGATTTTCTTTTAATCTGTTCAATCGTGTCCGATTCTCGGAGCCTGCCTGGACAAGTCCCTGCAGTTTTCTTGGCAAGATTTCAGAAGTGAATAAGTGAATATCAGTGCAGTGGAGTTAATAATATAATGAGATGTGACCAATACATTAAAAATTAATTTGTGTTCATTTCAGACACAGTCAACGTATGCATAGTTGTAAACATATTTCTGTGTGGGAACCTTTATATGTCATTTGAAGATGGTCTTTATTTTCTCTTTCAGTGACTCTGACCAACTCTGTAGAAAAAGGTGTGTGGCTATTTCTTATATCTGAACTTTGTGCCTTGCTCTTACGTCAAACCCCTGGTGTGTTGTTGTTGCTTCAAGTGGGGAACCTGCCATTTATAGTAAGGGAAGGAGGAACCACATTGAACCAGAATGACTCTCTCCCTGTAGAAGGGAAAGAAAGTTGGTTTGGATGCTGACCTGCTCTTACATTCATGCAAGCAAGGTGGACAACCTTCTTCACCTCCAACTCCTACGCATCATAAATTACGCTGCCTTTCCCACCATGTTGTTCCAGATGGGTTAAACTACATCTCCCATCATCCCTAGCCAGCAAAGCTTACCCTAACCCTAGTATAGTCATAGTTCTGCAGCTTGGATAGCATCATCATCATCATCGTGTTCTGCTCGAGATCTCTCTGTAATCACCTTCTATGATAATCCAGTATGATTATCCCAGTATAGACGGAGAGAAGAAGGGCACATTCTCATGGATGGGACTGTTCCAGCTCAATTGCAGTTGAGGCTCCTGGAAATGCAAAGTGTGCTCAGGCCCTGCCTAAAATAAGACTGATACTTTCTTGGAAGTCTCCTCCACTCCTTGACTGGTATAAGAGAATCTAGGCTGCGCTCAGCTAATTAAGGGAACGTGCATAGGGGAAGCTGGGCCTTGTGGGGGCCAAGTTCTAATTCCTGCCCTCATGGAAGGCCTTAGACAGCAAAATAAATTTCAGAGAAAATGCAGTATGCTATAATCAGTGCATACTCGGTGCAAAGCGCATGCATTTTTTATAACTCCTCTCATTTTAGTTCTGAATTAGCTGAGCTGGCAGAGGATCTAAATCAGGGTTTCTCAACCTTGGCAACTTGCATGGCTGGCTGGGGGATTCTGGAAGTTGAAGTCCACATATCTTAAAGTTGCCAAGGTTGAGAAACCCTGATCTAAATCTTTGGAAAGCTGCTGTTTCCAAATCAAATGAAGAGTTATGGGCTGGATGTTCAATGAATTCAATGAATATAGACAGCAGGTCCTTTGTATCTTTGGCAGCCCCGGGGAACAGGCAAGGATGTCCTCGCAGAAGATGAGGACGTTTTGGGAGGTTTGGGTCCCCCCTCCCAAACATCTAGTTTCAGATGTTCTAAGCCACGATTCTCCTTATTTCTTTGGTTTCCTGTAAGGATTGTCAGGAAGGAGTGTTTGATGGTGGGACGCAAAATCTCAGTGGTGGTCAGAGCCGCTTCTCACAGATAAAAGGGGCGTCAGCTATCAAAACAGTAAACAGGTGCAAACTATTCCTCTGTTACAAAAGAGGGGGGCATCCGGCCCACTGCATAGAAAGGGAGGAAGAAGACAAGAGTTCTGGCCATATATAGGGGTTTTATTGGAAGGCAAGGCCCTTGCTGGACTTCTTGCGTTGTAATTTTTACTTTCCTGGCATTAAGTAATAGTAATCAAAGCTCTTGAATTCCCGTCCCGGGATTTAGCTGTTTCCGGTCCAGATTTCAAAAAGAAAAGTCTGACAGCAGCCTGTTCCCTACACCTGCCAAAGGAGCCCCCTGGCCATAGGCCGCCCATCCCTGCCTTGGCCCACGAATGCACCCTTGGACAGCCAGCCAGCGGCACTCCACTGTCTCCGTTTGGAGTACTTCATGGCCTTGCGACCCCCGAGGTTCCTCTTCGCTCAAAACTGTTGTCCCCCTCATTCCAGGCTGGACCTTTGGAGACTGCTGTGGAGTCAGTTGCCTCTTCGGCCTTTTTGAGTTGTCAGGAAGTCTCCGTTTTTTTCATGTGGCAACCCTCTCCTGGTGGAGTCTTAGAATCCCAGAGCTGGAAGGAGCCATTGAAGCCCCCCCCCCCGCCCCCAACCCGCTGATCAGAGCAGGAATCCACATGAAACCATTTCCCACAGGGGCTGCTTGAACGTTTGCAGGAAAGGAGAGTCCGTCATCTCCGGCCACTGGTTCCATTTTGAGTTCACCTCCCTATGTAGGGTGAGTGGGAGCCTTCTTCCCAACGTAAACAGCAGTTCTGGGGTTGGGAAAGGAGTATATTCCTTTCCTACATAGTCCCTTTCTTGATTGAATCCCCTCCCCCCAGCAGCTTGTGTTTGGACTTGAAAAGAATATTACAGGTAGTCCTCACTTAACGACCACAATAGGGACTGGAAAATTGGTTGTTAAGCAGTGCAGTTCTTAAGTGAGTCACCACGTGACCGGACCCAATTTTATGACCATTTTTATGATGGTCGTTAAGCAAATCACAGGTCGTTAAGCAAATCCAGCTTCCCCAATGGACGTTTTTTGATGGAAATCGGCAAAAAAGGTCACAAATCGCAATCATGTGACCACAGGATGCTGCAACTGGTTGTAAATGTGAGCTGGCTGCCAACTGCCCAAATTGCAATAACGTGACTGTGGGGGTGGTGTGACGGTTTGCAACGGTTGTAAGTGTGAGTACAGGTCGTAAAGCACTTTTTCTGAGGCCATTGTAACTTTGGACCGTCATTTAACAAATGGTGGTTAAGTGAGGACTACCTGTAAATTATATTGTTTCCTTTTTGTATCCCTGGCCAGTTGCAGAAATCAGGGCTCACCATAGAGAGAAATGTATCTTGCTTTCTCATGGGATGACCGTTTTTTCTGAAGCGTCTCCCTTTCAATCTTAAGCATAGGAGTCACTTTAAAAGAGGCTTTATATTGTCTGTTGTGTAAGTCATGGATTCCATTAAAGGGCTGGGAGAAGAACGGGCATTTCTGCTTCCTTGGTTAATGCTTTTCTTCTTCTTTAGTGGCCTACCTCACTGTATTCCATATCATCTTTATATTCTTCGTATGGACATATTGGAAGTCTATATTTACTCCTCCACAACAACCAGACAAAAAGGTAAAGCTTTATAAAATTATAAAGGAACTAAGCAGTCTTCCCCAACCTGGGTGGCATCCAGATGTGTGGACTTCAACTCCCAGAATTCCCCAGCCAGCATGGCCATTACTTAGAATTCTGGGGGTCGATCCATACGTCTGGAGAGAATCTAGTCTGGAGATGGCTGAAATAAAGAGAGAAGCTAAAATGACTTGACCCTCCCTAGTTCTCTTGAACATAAAGGCGGGGAGGGGAGGGGAGCACTCAGACCTGCACGATTCTGTTACTGTAAAGTTATAGTAAAAGTAGTATTAGCATTCATAACTTTGGTTTCCTGGTCTGGACTACCTCGAAGGGCTGACAATTCCTGAGGATACCAGGTAGGGAAATCGAGAATAAGCTCCACTGTATGTTCCAGAAACAGCGGGAAGGAGCTGTGGTCTTTCTCACTACCAGGTGATGTCACACCTCCTACAACTCCTCCAGTATGTGTGCCTAACTCTTTTTCTTCTACTTCCAGTTCCACATGTCCTATGCTGACAAGGAGCGCTATGAGAATGAAGAAAGGCCTGAGGCTCAAAGGCAGATCCTGGCCGAGATGGCGCGGAAGTTGCCAGTTTGCACAAGAACGGGGAGTGGAGGTGGGTTACTGCGGTGGGTTGGGCAGGGCCCACCTATGCAACAACCCATTCTGACAACCGACATCTGGAAAACGTGCTGTTGCTGCTCCCAGCCTTTTACTTAAAGGGCTTAAGGACAAAGTCAACGGTTAGAATTAGAATTTAAAAACTTTATTGCAGCTGGGGAGCTGCACGTCTTAAAATAAAACGGCGGTCCTTTAAAGGGCCTCCGTCGCAGCGGGGTGACAAAGAGCGCATTGGAATCAGCGAGGCTAAAACGTTTGGCTCTTTTGGGAAAGGTGAAGGGCAAAGAGATGCCTGAAAACTTAAGGCATTCATTCCAGCTCTTAAAACCACCCCAATCTCCATCTTTACCCCACCCCACTTATGGCAAAAATACTGGTTTTGCCAATGTCCGCTCTGGAATGGCAAAAGAGAGACAGTCTTGGTCATTCTTGTAACAACCTTATAAGAGAGAATTTGCACCTATTGAGAATGGTCCTGATTAACCAGGGGCAATTTTGTCTTTTTTCCCCCTAGCTATTCGATTCTGTGATAGATGTCAGCTCATCAAACCTGACCGTTGTCACCATTGCTCAGTTTGCACTGTGTAAGTTTACTGGTTTCCATCTATAACCGATACCGTTTGAAGGTTAGCTCAACAGTGTGTCTTCCTGGTGCAGGATGTTGGTTTGTTTATTTATTTATTTTCTATCCCGCCTTTATTATTTTTTATAAATAACTCAAGGCGGCGAACATACCTAATACTCCTTCCTCCTCCTGTTTTCCCCACAACAACCCCCCTGTGAGGTGAGTTGGGCTGAGAGAGAGCGACTGGCCCAAGGTCACCCAGCCGGCTTTCGTGCCTAAGGCGGGACTAGAACTCTCAGTCTCCTGGTTTGCCATTGGCTCCTTCCTAGGGCTGAGAGACAGGGACTGGCCCAAGGTCACCCAGCCGGCTTTCATGCCTCAGTCGGGACTAGAACTCTCAGTCTCCTGGTTTGCCATTGGCTCCTTCCTAGGGCTGAGAGACAGGGACTGGCCCAAGGTCACCCAGCCGGCTTTCATGCCTCAGTCGGGACTAGAACTCTCAGTCTCCTGGTTTGCCATTGGCTCCTTCCTAGGGCTGAGAGAGAGCGACTGGCCCAAGGTCACCCAGCCAGCTTTCGTGCCTAAGGCGGGACTAGAACTCTCAGTCTCCTGGTTTGCCATTGGCTCCTTCCTAGGGCTGAGAGACAGGGACTGGCCCAAGGTCACCCAGCCGGCTTTCATGCCTCAGTCGGGACTAGAACTCTCAGTCTCCTGGTTTGCCATTGGCTCCTTCCTAGGGCTGAGAGACAGGGACTGGCCCAAGGTCACCCAGCCGGCTTTCATGCCTCAGTCGGGACTAGAACTCTCAGTCTCCTGGTTTGCCATTGGCTCCTTCCTAGGGCTGAGAGAGAGCGACTGGCCCAAGGTCACCCAGCTGGCTTTCGTGCCTAAGGCGGGACTAGAACTCTCAGTCTCCTGGTTTGCCATTGGCTCCTTCCTAGGGCTGAGAGACAGGGACTGGCCCAAGGTCACCCAGCCGGCTTTCATGCCTCAGTCGGGACTAGAACTCTCAGTCTCCTGGTTTGCCATTGGCTCCTTCCTAGGGCTGAGAGACAGGGACTGGCCCAAGGTCACCCAGCCGGCTTTCATGCCTCAGTCGGGACTAGAACTCTCAGTCTCCTGGTTTGCCATTGGCTCCTTCCTAGGGCTGAGAGACAGGGACTGGCCCAAGGTCACCCAGCTGGCTTTCGTGCCTAAGGCGGGACTAGAACTCTCAGTCTCCTGGTTTGCCATTGGCTCCTTCCTAGGGCTGAGAGACAGGGACTGGCCCAAGGTCACCCAGCCGGCTTTCATGCCTCAGTCGGGACTAGAACTCTCAGTCTCCTGGTTTGCCATTGGCTCCTTCCTAGGGCTGAGAGACAGGGACTGGCCCAAGGTCACCCAGCCGGCTTTCATGCCTCAGTCGGGACTAGAACTCTCAGTCTCCTGGTTTGCCATTGGCTCCTTCCTAGGGCTGAGAGACAGGGACTGGCCCAAGGTCACCCAGCCGGCTTTCGTGCCTAAGGCGGGACTAGAACTCTCAGTCTCCTGGTTTGCCATTGGCTCCTTCCTAGGGCTGAGAGACAGGGACTGGCCCAAGGTCACCCAGCCGGCTTTCATGCCTCAGTCGGGACTAGAACTCTCAGTCTCCTGGTTTGCCATTGGCTCCTTCCTAGGGCTGAGAGACAGGGACTGGCCCAAGGTCACCCAGCCGGCTTTCATGCCTCAGTCGGGACTAGAACTCTCAGTCTCCTGGTTTGCCATTGGCTCCTTCCTAGGGCTGAGAGACAGGGACTGGCCCAAGGTCACCCAGCCAGCTTTCATGCCTAAGGCAGGACTAGAACTCTCAGTCTCCTCGTTTGCTATTGGCTCCTTCCTAGGGCTGAGAGAGAGGGACTGGCCCAAGGTCACCCTGCCGGCTTTCGTGCCTAAGGTGGGACTAGAACTCACAGTCTCCTGGTTTCTAGCCCATTGCCTTAACGACTAGACCAAACTGGCTCTCTTGGTTGCACATATAAAAAGGGACAGGGCTTTGAATGCACAACTTTGACATATACTACCCCCCACCCCACCCCACCCCCAGGGACACTCCTGTCACACATACACACACACACATACATGAAGATTTTAATTAAAATAGTAAAAGCAAATGCAAACTAAACTCAGAGACAGAAGGAGAAATAGAAAGAAGGAATAAAAAGTGCAAAGAAAGAAAAAGAAAAAGAAATATATAAAGAAGTGACTTCCGATCTTCATCAAAACAAGTATAATCAAACTTAATAACTCTTCACCCCCTATAACAGGGCTTTCCAAACTGTGTTGCAACACAATACTGTGTCGCCTGGGGCCCCCAAGTGTGTCGCGTGACAACCCGGAAGCGGCGGCGCTTCCAGGTTGCCACGCGGCGGCACCAGCTGCCCCTTCAAAAGGGCAGGCTCTGGGGACCCCGAAAATGCCCTTGGTTCTGGCAGGGAGGCGAAAAGCCTCGCCACGTGCGCACAAGCGCGCCGCCGGGTTCCGGTGCTCAGCTGATCGGGGGGAGAATTTCCACCCTGGCCCCCATTAGCTGTGTCGGGAATCCCAGCAGCGCACGCGCGCGGCGAGGATTTTCACCTCCCTGCTGTAACCGAGGGCATTTTCGGGGTCCCTGGAGCCTGCCCTTTCAAAGGGGCAGCCGCTGCCGCCGCAGCGACAACCTGGAAGCACCGCTGCTGGCACTTTCCAGTTCTTGCGCCGCACTGGCTGCGGCGCTTCCGGGTTTTTGTGGGCTGGCCGTTGGTGTGTCGCCAACGGCAAAAGTTTGGAAAGCCCTGCCCTATAAGGTTACAAACAAATATCTCTTCTTCCCATGACCCATCTGTTATCTATAAGCAAATCCATAAATCATCAACTTTTCAGTCCTGGTGTCAGCAAAAAGTCCGTAAAGGGCTGCCAGAATTTCATAAAAACATTTCTTATTTTAACCTTGATCAAATAAACCAACTTTATATTCCTCCCTTTTTCCTCTGAAAATCTTAATCTTTAATTCATTCAAATATTGTCGTCAGATACTCCTGTTCTGATGTGCTAGTTTTTACTTGGATAGAGTTTGTTCCTTGGACACCACCACTGCCTGGGATTGTTGCTTTCCACATGACAATCTATCCATTGTAGCAGAATGGCTGAATTGGAACCAATTAATGTCACACTTTGCCAAGTTAGCTTTTTTAATTTTCATTCAACTCGAGGAAGAGGATTTAAAACAAAAAGAAAGAATAGCGAGAGAAGGAAAGAAGCGATGTTGGTAAACATCTCAATGTCATTCTTATCTTGGAGATTTTTCAGGGTTGAAAGGTACAGTTGGGCAGTCTGGTTCTAATGCATTGGAGCAATGAAACAATCGCTTTTCTCTTTTTGAAAAATACAAATGCCAGCAGTTAATTGGACCAGTCTTTCACACTGACGGGAAAGCATGACTTGTTTGTAAGAGAGCCGGCAAATCGTGGTCAGCTTCTGGGTTATGCCTTGACTTGTTAGCTGACGTTAGAAGGGATGGAAAGTAATGGCATGCCAGCTTGGAAGCATTGCCAAATTATACAGTAGGTTTGATTTGATTTCCCTGAAATATGAAGCACTTTGTTCTTTCCCAGGAGCAAAACGCCAGTTGTTACGGCAGATGAGGAATGTGCACCAAGAAAGCTTTGCACTGCAAATCTCCCAGCTCACGTATACGTGATCTCTGCTGCCAGATTCTCTGGTTTCAGCCTGCCCTAGTCCTGTCCCTCCTTTGCAGAGGATCGTCTTTGGTCTGGGTCTTGGTCATAGTATTGGGTGATGGACTGTTGGGAACGGACACAAATTTAGATGACCAAGGGCAGTACTGTATCAGGATGCCACCAGTCAGAAGACACGTTCCCCCACCCCACCCCAATTATTAGCTGTGAATTGGGGTGGGATCGTCTTAACACTTGCTGGGAAATAGAGAAGATAGGAAAGACGATGGAGTTCAAAGGACTGCAGGCAGGGTTGGCTCTCTTTGAAAAAAATAGCATAAGGATAGGCTTTTGCTTGGGAAAAGGTGAGGCCGCCTGGTGAAGTCCACCCCATTGTCATACCAAACGGGGCCTCTTCCCTTCTCCTTTTCCTGTTCTTCCTGCCCCATCGCCATCTATTTCCCCCCCTGCTCTTTCTTTCCCTTTTCAGTGCAGTCCCCCCCCCCATCCTGTCTCCATCTCTTCCCCTGTGCTGTTTCTGCCCAATGGAAGGAAAGGAAATGTGTGTCTGTGTTTGCTTGTGTGTGTCTGTGTGTGCAAGTGAGATTTGTGTGTGCAACAGTGAATCATTGCCACTAAGCAATTGATTACTTTTGTAATTTTATAAATGAGGCATCTACTTTTGCAGACACATAATTGTAATTGTTATTGCATTTTTTTTGTCCTGGCCCTTCTCTTCAGTTGTGTTGCTTCTGACAGAGAGAGAGATACAGGTATAGATATAGGTACTCATTTGTTGGGGAGGGCAAAATCTCCTGGCTAACTTTGGACTGAAGATGGCAGCCCTCAGTTAAAAAGAAGATGGGTTGCATAGAAGATTTGTGTTTGTAATTTGTTTCTATCTATAGGTTAGTGAGGGGGTATTGTCTTAAATTCAGGTTCATCTTCCTATTGGGTGAACAATTGTATTGACGTATTGTAGCTCATTTCCCACAAAATATCTACAACGGCTTTTTATAAAACCACATGATAATAACTTAGGGATAAACACGAAGGAAGTAAATGGTTCTCACTGTGGATTTCACCCATTTTGGCGTTCCGATCCTCAGCATCCACACAGATGGCTTGCGCAGAATCCAGCCAGCATCTGTCTTTCCCCAGCTGCAAATCTACCTTTGTGCAAAAGGAAGATAGACTCCTGCAAGTTGCTTACAGACATCAGCAGTTTCTTTCATGTTTATTTCCAGGAAAAGTATGTTAGGGAAGCTTGCATTGGGGAAACATGTGAGTCACCTTAACAAGAACATAAATTATTCAAAGATGGATAGACAAATTTCGCATGTTAGGAGATTTTGCAACAGATTTAAAAAAAACTCTTGTAGAAGCCTATCAGAGCAGAAAGTTGCCCTACTGATACAGAGAGTAAAGCAGATGGGATGTTCATTCATACATACCCAATAAGCATATTTTAAAGGATATACTAAAGCAACGAAATAGGACATAACCCTTGTGATTTTAATTGTGGTCAGTGATTCCGAAACCAAGGATTCTAGAGGGCGGGTTAAATTCTAAACTGTCCAGGAATGTTCCTGGGACATGGAGCCATCTCCTCCTAGGTCCAGAGAGAGGACAGCCCACTCTCCTTCATCATGAACTTCTTTTTAAAAGGTAGAAGTATCTCAGCCCTCCACAAACTTTTGTAGAATTCTGCCGGCTAATAGAACGATCAATGAATATGCCTTTTGCAGTTCGTATCATGATTCTCAGCAACCTTTGCATGATGCCCGCGCCAATTTTCTGCATGGCCTTTAGTCTGAGCAGGCTGCCTTATTCATTGAAAAGCTGATAGCAAACAGTTGCATCCCCTTTTCAAAGGATAATCAAGACCAGGGATACCACAAATGCGTTCTGCGGTGTATGCGCAATAACAGGAAAACTCACAAGGGGGCATCATGACAGCATAGACTTCCTGGGAAGTTAAATTGCAACCTGGGGATTTTACAGTTCACTCATAAATGACATCACCTTAAAAAAACCAAACAGAACCCTGGATTCTGAGCAATCTACAAAAGAACAAAGAGGTCTGTGTTTCTGCTTCTTTTCTTCCTTATGTGGTTCATGACCTTTTTCTCTTTTTAACAGGTGCGTGTTAAAAATGGACCATCATTGCCCATGGTAAGTGGAGCAGAGTTCTGCTTCCCTTGAGGAGGGGCATTTAATTAATCCATCATATGCACATTAAAATGTTTCAGGGACAGAGGTGTATCTATTTCAGAAATTGGCCAGCTCATTCCACCAACACTGCATAAAATTAAGAAAACTAACTTTGGTTCAGCTACACCAGTAGTCATTCAAAACTCATCTTTTATCCTTGCAAAAGAACACATCCACCCAAATTATTATACAGGTAGTCCTCACTTAACAACTATTCGTTTAGTAACCATTCAGACTTATGATGGTGCTGAAAAAACCGACTTACAGCCGGTGCTCACACTTACGACCGTTGCAGTGTCCCCGCAGTCACGTGATCACAATTTGGGCGCTTGGCAACCGGTTTGCATTTATGACCATTGCAGCATCCTGTGGTCATGTAATCACCATTTTCAACCTTCCTGGCTGGCTTCTGGCAAGCAAAATCAATGGGGAACCATGTGATTTGTTGAGCGACCATGTGGTTCATTTAACAACCGTGTTGATTCGCTTAATTACTGCTGCAAAAAGGTTATAAAATTGGGTCAGATTTGCTTAATGACCACTTCACTTAGCAACTGAAATTCTGGTCTCAATTGTGGTTGTTAAATGAGGAGTACCTGTACATAAAAAGGTAAAGGTAAAGGTTCCCCCTGCACAGTTGCACAGTCGTGTCTGACTCTAGGGGCCGGTGCTCATCTCTGTTTGTTAGCCGAAGAGCCAGCGTTGTCCAAAGATGCTTCCACGGTCATGTGGCCAGCATGACGTGTGCGGAACGCTGTTACCTTCCCACCGAAGTGGTACCTATTTATCTACTTGCATTTGCATGCTTTCGAATTGCTAGGTTGGCAAGAGCTGGGGCGAGTGCGGGAGCTCACTCCGTCACGCGGGACTAGGGATTCGAACCTCCGAACTTGCGATCTTCCGATCAACAAGCCTGGCGTCTTACCCGCTGAGCCACCACGCCCCTACCTGTACATAGAAGCATGGAAATATTATGCATTATGCACATGAAATGGCATTCTTCATGTGAAACCCTGTGCCCATTCTCCATCGTCTTTAGACTTGACTTGATCAGTTTCTGCTTTTGAACTACCTGCAAAAAGAAAATGGAATTCATGTTGGTGGGTTTATACTACTTCTGTTTCTACCACTCAGAAAGGACTGGGAGATCCACCTCAAGTAAAAAAGTTCAGCCTTAATTTTTGTCCTTCCCAGATCCAGAAAGGAAATTCAAAATCTCATTTTCTATTGACTGGAATTCTCATTTTACCTTGGTATATTTTTGCACCAATATGTTTTGGGTGAATTCCACAAATATACAATAAATGGAGCCATACAGTCCTGTCACGTGTGTTCCAACCACATTGTTTTATTTCTTTGCCCACAGAAGCAGAGAAGTCTTCCCAATAAGTTTGAGATAGAGAGTTTGGGTTTTTTTAAATTTAGAAAAAAATGTTCTAAAATTTGAAGAACAGGATTGTAGTTGGCCCAGGCCTTGCTATGAAGAGAAGGGAGCCTTTCCATGCATTGGCTTCTTAAGTCTGCATTGAGGGACTTCAGATGCTTTCCATGTTGGAGATAATTACAGTAAGAAAAATGTAGTTACACATGCAGACATTGTTCACTCTGACTCAATAAATAGATTAAAGACACAGCGAGAATTACTCACTGGAGGCTGGAATATGCCATGGTTGATGTATTTTCAAATTACTGGAAGGATACAATCAGAACTTAAGAATGAAGGAGGGACATTAAGAAAAAAAACTGAATTTGAAATGCTTATGCAAAACCAATACATTTGTTAGGGTGCATATATAAACTCCTACTTAGGTATGACACAGAGACAGAACAAATGAAAAACTGTATGATAAAATGCATGCAAAATTTCAAGGAAACAGTCACAATACAACAATGGGAAGAAGTATAGACTAAATCTATAGAATTTACTCCAAGCTACAATTTAAAAGAAAATTGATAGAAAATGTTTTACAGATGGTATACAACTCCATCAATAAACTCAAAGATAGATAAATCATACAGTAATAAATGTTGGAAATGCCATGAAACAGAAGGAACGTTCTCATAAGTACAGGAACGATATACATAGTGCAATGCAGAAAATTTTGGAAATTAAATTTGAAATCAAACCACAATTTTTCTTACTGGGTATAATCCCAGAAAACGTCAACAAGAAGTATTGCAATTTACTTAGATACATGCTCACGGCAGTGAGAATAAATTTTGCCCAATGCTGGAAGAAAGATATAGTTCCAACAATTATCCAGTTGGGAACTTAAACTTGGGGAATACACAGCAATGGCAAAATTAACAGTATATATTCACAACAAAAGTTAACCAAATTTAAGAAAGAATGATTCCCATACACATAATATATTACGCAGCATTACAAAGGTAAACATTTACAGTTCGGCTTCTAAGGGGCCCTAAATGTTTATAAAGATTGTAAATTAGCAGAAACACAAAAAGAGGGAAGTTAGAAATCAAATAGCCTTTTTTCTTTTTCTTTTTTTCTTTTTCTTTTTCCTTTTTTCTTTTTAGTTGTTGCCTATTTTGCTTTGTCTATTTCCCTTTTTTCTCAACATGCATAAACAATAATAAGTAACAATATTAAGTAATCCACTTAAGACAAAAACCTTTACAGGTAGTCCTCACTTAATGACACAATAGGGACCATAAAATTGTTTGTTAAGTGGAGAGATCGTTAAGTGAGTCACCATGTGACCAGATCTGATTTTACAACCATTTTGCAATGGTTATTAAGCAAATCAGCTTCCCCAATGGACATTTTTTGCTGGAATCCGGCAAAAAAGGTTGCAAATCGCGATCATGTGACCGCAGGACACTGCAACTGGTCATAAATATGAGCTGTTTTCCAAGTGCCCGAATTGCAATCATGTGACCACAGGGGTGGTGTGATGGTTTGCAACAGTCATAAGTGTGAGTACAGGTCGTAATGCACATTTTCCGAGGCCGTCGTAACTTCAGACGGTCGTTAAGCGAAGACTACCTGTATTGTGCAACAAATGTTTTGATGTAATTTGCAGCTGCTTCTTAATGTTACATTCAGCTTTGGATGTAAAAGCTAAATAATCTTATGCTTATTAACATCAGCATTTTAAATCATAGTTAATACTGATGTAATACCTTTAATTTTTGTTTTATCTTTAATGGTCTAAGTCAGGGGTCGGCAAACTTTTTGAGCCGAGAGCCATTTTGGTACGCTCGTGCACATTTTGAAGTGCTCGAGAGCCAGGGGGCGGGGTTTGCGGGCGGGAGCCAATCGCGTGGAAGGGGGCGGGTTTTGCGGGCGGGAGCCAATCGCGTGGAAGGGGGCGGGGCTTGCGGGCGGGAGCCAATCGCGTGGAAGGGGCGGGGCTTGCGGGCGGGGGCCAATTACGTGGAAGGGGGCGGGGTTTGCGGGTGGGAGCCAGTCACGTGGCTTATTGGGGCGGGTGGGAGGGCCCATGTAGCAGTTTACCCCCCCCACCGGCTTCCCGCCCCTCCCTCCTTGCCTGCAGAAGGCGGCCGGCCTTCTCCCCCCGCTGTTTCCGGAAGTGATCCAGCGCCGATCTGCGGGCTGCGGGGGCTCCAGCTTCGGAGGGCACCGGCTGCCAAGCTGTTCCGAACCAAGGAGCCAGGGCGGAGCCGGGGCAGGGGAGGAACGGGGAGCGCCAGGGGACTCACCCGCTGCTGCTCGGCTGCCACCTTCCTCCTCCGCTTCAGCCGCCCGCCCGCCGAGTCCCGGCCTTTCAGCCCCCGCTGGGGGGAGGGGGGCAGGGACCCAGCGCCCGCACGCCCGGAGCCCGGCAGAGCTGCGTCTCGCCCCGCCCCGCCCTCCCAGAGTGGCCAGCGGAGCGCCCACCTGCTCGGGCAGGTATCAGCCTCTCTGTACGCTCCTTAGGCTGCTGCTGCAGGGAGACGGCGTCCAGGGAGATCAGCTCCGGCGGGATCTGTGCCGAAGAGCCCCGCCCGCTTGCCTCCCTCCGCGAGGCCCAGGCGCGCTGGAAGGCAGCGGGGGGCCTCGCGGAGGGATGCTGAGCTCCGCAGCCGAGCCTGGGCGTGCGTGCGGGACGGAAGCCGCCATCGCAGGCTTCCTCGCCGAGTTTGTCCGCTGCCTGCAGGGAGGGAGGCGGGGGGACAGGGCTGGGGCGGGGGCAGGGGCCGCGGACGACAGGCCAAAGGGAGATGCCAGGGCGACTGTAGCGACCGGAGGCGGCCAAGGGGAGAGCAGGCGGCTCTTCGCCCTCGGCGCGCCGCGGGGCCAGACGAGCCTCCGGCTGCTGCTTCCTGCGCCCGTGGCCTCTTCGCTGCCGCCGCCGCCCACCTCTTCCGCTCTCCGCTTCTCCGCAAAGCTCCTGGTTCATCTTAATGCAGGGCTTTCCAAACTTTTGCCGTTGGCGACACACCAACGGCTGGCCCACGAAGACCTGGAAGCGGCGGTGCTTCCGGGTTGCTGCCGCTGCGGCGGCAGGGGCTGCCCCTTCGAAAGGGCAGGCTCCGGGGACCCCGAAAATGCCCTCGGTTCCGGCAGGGAGGCGAAAATCGCATGCGCATGCTGCTGGCTTCCCAGCGCACAGCTGATCGGCGCGGAGAATTTCCACCCCAGGCAGCCCTGCAGCATGCGTGATTTTCTCCTCCCTGCCAGAACCAAGGGAATTTTCATCAGAGCTTCCGGGTTGTCACGCGACACACTTGGAAAGCCCTGTCGTAATGTTTCCTTTTCCTCCCCTTCAATACGTTCCAGCAAGCGAGGTGGAAGCGGAGAGCGGAAGAGGCGAGGCGGCCTCCGGCTGCTGCTTCCTGCGCCCGTGGCCTCTCCGCTTCCACCTCGCTTGCTGGAACGTATTGAAGGGGAGGAAAAGGAAACAGTAAGATGAACCAGGAGCTTTGCGGAGAAGCGGAGAGCGGCAGAGGTGGGCCGCTTGCCTGCCTGGTTCCCTCCCTCCGCGAGGTCCCCTGCTGCCTTCCCGGGACCCAAGCCGGAGAGAAAGGGCGGCGGCGGGGCTGCGCTACCGGAGCGCCTGAGTGCCAGACAGGCAGCTCCGCCCGCGCACCTTCCACGCGATCGGCCCGTGAGGACCAGCCAGGGAAGGCGCGCGGGCGGAGCTCCCGTCCCGCTGCACCCCAGCCGGAGCGCCCGAGTGCCAGACAGGCAGCTCCGCCCGCGCGCCTTCCACACGATCGGCCCGTGAGGACCAGCCAGGGAAGGCGCGCGGGCGGAGCTCCCGTCCCGCCGCACCCCAGCCGGAGCGCCCGAGTGCCAGACAGGCAGCTCCGCCCGCGCGCCTTCCACACGATCGGCCTGCGAGGACCGGCCGGGGAAGGCGCGCGGGCGGAGCTCCCGTCCCGCCGCACCCCAGCCGGAGCGCCCGAGTGCCAGGCAGGCAGCTCCGCCCGCACGCCTTCCCTGGCCGGTCCTCGCGGGCCGCCGGCGATGCTCCCATCCCGCTGCACCTCTCCAGCTTGTCGGCCACCCGCCGCAGCGTCTCGGCCGTGCGGCTGGGGGGCAGCGCCGCGTCCCCCAGCCGGTGCTGCAGGTAGTCGCCCAGCAGCTGCGCTGTCTCCTCTCGCAGCGCGCCCAGCATGGCGACGCTCTCCTGCCTGCCTGGCGAGCGCTTGGGGGGGGCGGCGGCAGCCGTTGCAACGCGGGCGGAGGAAGAGGCGGCGGCGGCGACCAACCAACTTCCCCACCCCTGACCTCGAAGAAGCGCTGCCCGACTCTGGAAGGCTCCCGAGGGCGGGAGGAGGAAGAATCAATCGCCCTCCTCCAGCGCCGGCCATTTGGGGGCGGGATCCAATCGCGTGGAAGGGGCGGGGGTGAGTTCAGCTGCAGAAGAGCCACACTCAAGGGGCCAAAGAGCCGCATCTGGCTCGCGAGCCGCCATTTCCGACCCTTGGTCTAAGTTATCTAAACATTCAAGTGTTAATGATCTCTAGTCAACACTATAAATACCATTGTATCGAAAAAATATAAAGTATTATGAATGTCTTATAACAAAATGATAAAACAGATCTTAAAAAGTTTGCATTTAGAGAAACTGGAAGTGCAGTCTTGCAGGGGACAAGCAGTCCTACTGATATTAGATGAGAGGCGTGATCCATCCTTTCAGGTGCATGCCATTTACAAGCACCCTCTCTTTAGATCTCCTTGGAGGTAGTGGGATCTGTGGGAGATCCAGACAGGTCTGCCGTTCAAGGGAATACACAAAGTATTCCATAACATTGTCCACTGAAAGACTGAGCAAAAGGAGGAATTAGCTGGACACTGGGGGGGGGGATCAGTAAAGTCCTGGTCTCTGTGCAGTTGCACAGAAATTAAAATTACATTTAAGACACACGTATTTGGACATTTCATATCCAGGAGGAAGAAGAATACAAAGAATTATCGGGGAAGAAAATTACTATCCCGGTTTTGTTAAGTGAGGGCTAAAATGCAGTAAAACTGAGATGTGAGGTCTAAACACGCCCCAGTCCGGAGGGTAATTTAGGCCTGGATCTGAAGTCAGTGTCTGGGGAGGAAACTCAAGCTGCTTCTGGAATTTGCAGTTCGCGTTGGCTGTAAGAGGCGGGCGGTGCCTGCTTGCAACAAGTGTGCGGCTTGTAGGGGACTGGAGGGAGGCACGGAATGAGGCACGCTGGGATTATGCCCAAGCCCTGTGGCATTATGCTCCATCCGAGAAATGAGGGTGCTTTTTTTGCTGCTTTTGCGTTCCGCAGCCTCATTTCCCCAAATGTATCTTGACTCCACCTTTCTTCTTATTTTCATCATCTTTTTTCCTCCAGGGTGAACAACTGCATCGGGTTTTCTAACTACAAGTTCTTCCTACTGTTTTTAGCCTATTCTCTGTTGTACTGCACGTTTATCGCAGCAACAGTCTTCAAGTATTTCATCAAGTATTGGACAGTAAGTTGGGGAACCTGGTTGCTTTCTGCATGTCATTGGAGTCTGAAATCTTCTGGGGTCTTACCTCAAAGCCAGTGCCGTGAGCCAGTGGGGAACGCCTGTTTCCAAGCCGAAGAACCATGTTTGGTGCCTCACGTTGGTAGCGTTTGGAATTCTGCCTGCCTGAGCCCTAGAATGCCCCTTGTTTAGGTATAAGATGGATCAGAATGACGGGTCAGTTCAAGACATTGAAAAAGGATCCCACTCAACTAGTGAACAACTAATGGGAAACCAGTGTTCTCCCTCAAACCAAGTCCTGAGCAGGAGAGGAGGGAATGCGTCCGGAGAGGGAAGCTGGAAGAAGTCCTGCCAGCTTTTAGAAGACATCTTTGGATCCCAAGCTCTAATAATACACTGTTTTTGACATAGTTGCCATTCTGGAAAGGGTTGTCCCAACCATAATCCTTCAAAGCTGGAGAGGTGGTAGTGTCCCTTCCATTTACCATAAAGACATTCAGTGGATCGTATCCCCCTTTCATCTTGCTCTGTTTTGTCTTGTGGTCCTCCATGCTGGCTGGGGAATTCTGGGACTTGAAGTCCACACGTCTTAAATTTGCTGAGGTTGAGAAACACTGCTCTAGAAATTGCCCTTCAGCCATTGTAGCAGAAGTATAACTCCCAGCAGCCTTAGCCAGAGATGTCAGCAGTGAGGAATGCAGGGAGATGTAGTTCTGGAGGGCAACAGGTTTCCTACTGCTGGTCCAACTTGACTGGTGCTCCAGCTCTTCCACAGCCGCACCTACAAAAAAAAATAATGTATGCTGTTTTAATACTCTCTGGGTCTCCCCCCCCCCTTTTCTTTCATCCTCTTCTGCTTTCTTTTGCAGGCAGAGCCAACCAACGGGCGTTCCAGGTTCCACGTCCTCTTTCTTCTTTTTGTGGCAATCATGTTCTTGGTAAGCCTGTTGTTCCTCTTCGGCTACCACTGCTGGCTTGTCAGTCAAAACAGATCAACTCTAGGTAAGGCATTCCCTTCCTCGGCAAGACAGTTGTGGGTCAGGCAGATTTGCACCAGCCCGTCTCCTTAGTTCAAGTCTGAAAATCTCTCTTTAAAGCTTCCACCCATTGGTTCTTGTTCTTATTCCACTGATACTTTTGTTTATCAAAGATGTTACCCATTTTTTATTATAATTGTGAACATCCCAGGCAAGGGCATAAACGTTGCTGCTGATGTTGTGATTCTTTACTAAATTTATATGCCACGCAACTCTGGGTGGTTTGCAAATGATTTAGAACTAGTCAAGGGAAGCAGTGGAAGTGGAAAAGAACACAGAGCCCTGCAAGTGACTGGGATCAATTAATTATAAGCACCATTGCAGTCAGACCAGCCAGTTGTTGTTGTTGTTGTTGTTATAGATATTGATCCTCCTTCCAAAGGGGGAAGGCATGTTTGCCATCTTAAAAAAACTGGATTGTAAAAACAGTGAGACGGTGGCCCAGATTGTTTCGCTTGGTAGGGCGCCCCCCCCCCCACTAAAACCTCAGATGATAGTTAAATGTCAGCTGACTTCCAGCTGGCCCTTTCCTGCTCCCCCGAAAGGCCGTCTCCCGCCCGGGTCCGCACCCGGCTACTGAGGCAGCCTTCTGTTTGTCTGCAGAGGCTTTCTCAGCTCCCGTCTTCTCCAGCGGTCCTGATAAAAATGGCTTCAACATCGGCTTCGTCAGAAACCTCCAGCAGGTCTTTGGGGAGGAAAAGAAGCTCTGGCTGTTCCCAGTGATGTCCAGGTCAGTGGAAAACGAACCGCCATCAGCTCTGGGAACAGGATTTGGGCTCCCATCTGGAAAGAGGGGCGGGGAGGGACCACACGGAGCTCTGTGCCAGCAGAAACTTACCTGGGCACCCTGCAAACCTGGCTTTGTCTTTAAGTTCCTTCTGATTTTAAAAAAGCCAATGGAAAGCTGGTCTGCTGCAAAGCAAAGCAAAGCAAAGCAAAGCAAAAGCCTCTTACATCTGTTACGAAGGATACTGCTGGCCTGGCCGGTATTCTCCCCAGGACTTAGTTTGGATGCCCATCTGCCTCGAGCAGGGTTTCTCAACCTTGGCCGCTTTAAGATGTGTGGACTTCAACTCCCAGAATTCCCCAGCCAGCCTTACTGGTTGGGGAATTCTGGGAGTTGAAGTCCACACATCTTAAAGTGGCCAAGGTTGAGAAACACTGGCCTAGAGAAAAGGCTGAAGTAACCCATATTCAGTGTGTGTGGGGATGAAAGAAGGGGCCTCATGCAAACTTACCGGTTCACCTTCCGGTAAAGAGCATATTCACAGCTGGCTTTGCTTCCACAGCTGCCATTTTGTGAATGTGCCCATGACGTGCTTTCAAAATTCCGTGTGTGTCCACCAGCCCAGACGGCTTCCCTTTGCTCCCTGTGGTTCAGATGGCAAATACTAATTGTCAATGTGGAGGGACGTGCTAGACGCAGAGCAGCAAGTGTGAGGGAGGAAGCTGGCCAGAGAGAACCGCTTTGCCAACAAGGGGCAGGTTCCTCCAATCTTGGGGCTGGGATGAGAGTGGCCAAGTTGCTGTTGACTCAGGAAGGCAGGACGAAAATGCTGTGGGACAGACAGGCAGACAGACAGACAGACACAGGTTTGATGTCTGGTGCTGCAGTAGGCATACCTTTGGCTTCCTACCTCTCTGCAGAAAAGCAGCCAATCCAGCAGGGTTGTATGTGGGAGCTTTTTTTTTTTAAATAATTTTTATTAAACTTTTAAACAAGAAGATTAAAAACTAACACAAACTTATATACAGTATATGAAGTGAGAAAGTAAGAAAGAAAAGGGGAAACAAAGGAAATCAAAGTTAGAACAGAAAGTGCAAGGAAAGGAAAAAGATTAAAGAAAAATAGAAAAGAAAGAAATCTATAAGGAAGTAGCTTCTGATATTCTTCACAGCAGTTATAAGTAGTATATATTTTATCCTCTCTCTCTAAAAGTACGTCATATTACTCTTCCTTCTATCATCCGTCCTGTCTAATCATCAAAACCATAAATCACAAGTTCAGTTTTTTCATTTTTACACAAAAAGTCCATAAGAGGTTTCCAGTCACCAATAAACGTAGATAGTGTCTTTTCTCTAATCAAAGAAGTCAATTTAGCCATCTCAGCAAATTCCATCACCTTCACCAACCATTCCTCCATAGTGGGGAGTGTCGAATCTCTCCATCTCTGTGCATATAATAATCTCGCCGCCGTAACCGTATCTTGAAACAGTCTTCCATGGTTTTTTTCTAACCGTTTATCCATTAGTCTTAAAAGGAAATGTTCTGGTTTCAACTGAATATTGATCTTTAATATCCTCTGTATCAAAGTATGCATTTGAATCCAATTTTTTTTAGCTTTTTTACATGTGCACCAAGCATGATAAAACGTCCCTTCATGTTGTTCACATTTCCTACATTTGAAGTGCCTTCATAGTTATACGTGGGAGCTTCTGAAGGCAAGTTTGTGAGCATCTGAAGCAGAGCTTTCCAAACTGTATGTCGGGACACGTTAGTGTGTCGGCTGCAGTGTCTGGGTGTGTCGCGGCTGCAGCTGCTACTGCCTCCGAGCCCTGCCAGGATTCCGCGCAGGTCCTAGTGCCTGCCTTGTGCCCTGCCGTAAGAGTGTGTCACGAAATGATGCCCTGCTGTAAGAGTGCGTTGCAAAATGATGCATGTCTAAAAAGTGCGTCACCAACATGAAAAGTTTGGAAAGCTCTGATCTGAAGAGTCCCTTGCTCTGTCTGCTGGGATGCCTGGCGACAAGAGTCAGGTCTGACGTCTCCCTCTCTGCAAGGACCCCTCCCTCACCGCCCTGCTGCCTTCTTCTCCACAGCCAGGGAGACGGGCACTGCTTCCCCATCCGAACCCAGAGCGAAGCCCGGAACCCGCTGCTGGCAAGCGAGGAGCAGTGGGAGGACGACGGGGCAGAAGACGGCGGCCATCACGGTAAGGGCACGAAGGCCACGGGGACTGCTTGGGCGTAGCCGTCCCAGGAGAGGCCACGGGACGTAGTATGTGTGCAGAGAAAGGGAGGGGGCTGTTGTGGGGTAAGGGGCCTCTGGCGCAAAGTGGAATTTCAAAAATGGATGAAGGGACCTCAGTGCAGCAGACGGGTGAAATTCTCTCTGTATTTGCATCTTTGTATGTTGTTTGTGTAATGTTGCTGCAGATTATGTGCTTTCTGATTTAACTATGAAAGATAGTGGATATCCCTCCCCCCCCCCCCCCCCGTGGGTCCATTAAATCAAGATTTCTCTATACCAGTGTTTCTCAACCTTGGCCACTTTAAGGTGGGTGGACTTCAACTCCCAGAATTCTTTTCCTGCACCACATAGATAGAGGAGCAAAGAAGCCCTCCCTTAAGATCACCCATGCTTCTTTTTGCTAAGGGCAATTTTAAAAGATACTCATTTTAATCCTCCCCCCACATCCTTTCAAGGAATGGCCCCTGCATAAAAGAACCTATTTTGCTGCATAGATGCAGGCACATTTCCTGCTGATTCTGCCTGGCTTGCTGCCCTCCTCATGAGCAGCTGGAGTCCTTACACTCTTCAGTACAAAGCAGGCTGGCGGTTCTCCATGCAACTCCTATTGCAGGGACCCTAAAAACGTTCACGTTTGGGACGGGAGCATTTCCTCCAGTATGGATTGCGTGATCATTCTGCCTTCATATGCACGGCAGTCCTCAGTGGCACGTGGCCCTTTGTGACACGACCAGTAAGGGAGTGGCAAAGTGCCTTCTGTCCACAGAGGCTGGCTTTACCTTGGGGAAGGTGCGGCTCCTAAGCTGCCTGCCCTCAACGAAATCTCTGCTTCTGTTCTGGTTTTACTCGTGTTGTTGCGTCTGCTACTGCCGGCTGTCGGTATTCTCAGCCACCCCACCTCCAAAAGGCATCCAAACTTTCCTTTACGAAGGTGGGATAGAATGATGTCAGTCAAGGCCAATGGGTTGGTTTACTTAATTTATTTAATTCAATTTAGCTGGCCCTGGGCAGTTCACAAAGTGATACCATGCAAATCAAGGCAAGATGGGACTCAGGGACAATATACAGACAGAAACAGGAATAACCGACACACCCTACGGGGGTCCCCAGGCATCTCGACCCAAGGCCTGGAAAAGCAACCCGGTCTTCAGGGCTTTATGGGTGGGAGCCACAGGGATCTTAGGGGAGCCTCATTCCAAAGGGCAGGCGCCCTGACAGAGAAGGTGCACTTCTTGGGCCCCATTAGATGACATGGTTTAATGGAAGGGACCTGGAGTGCACCGACTCGGCCAGCACGTGCCAGCCGGGCAGAAACCACAGGAGAAAGGGGGTCCCTCAGAGAACTGGGCTGTATAGGTCATAAAGGTCACCTAGAATCATACAGGTCATATGGGCCACCTAGAATCACACCCGGAATTAGACTGGCAACCAGGGTAGCTCATGGAGCAGAGGCGTCACATCACTGCCCGTGCCGCTGCATTCTGGACCAGTTACAGCTTCCAAGAGGTTTTCAAGGGCAGCCCCAGGTAGAGTGCCTTGCAGTAGTCAAGCCTTGAGTTGACTGATTTAAATTGCCAAGGGAGAAAAAAGACTAATTTAAAATCAATTTAAATTCATATTTCCCCTTCCGAAAATCAGGGATTTGCTGAGGACGGTGGTATGTGAATCAGTTATTCTGCAGAGATATCCGGGGTGGGGGGTAGGGGGGTGCTCAACAAGTCAAGATGGTGGCTGCAACTATGCAGTCAAATTCCTGCCCCTTTTTTACATGGTTGCAACCCCCATCTGGACTTTTTAAAAACCCCACCCCTCATGCCATTACTCTAATATTTCAGGCACAGCGTTTTCCATAAGAGTGCCGTAATCAGTTAGTTTAAAAAGTTACTACTGTTCTCTGCATTCAATCCAAGAAGACCACTTTGCTTACCAATCAGATCCTATTCAACAGGGGATTTAAGAGGTTGCCATCAAGACCAGATTGATTGCAGGATTAGGAAACTGCTTGTCTTTCTGCTTCGGGGTTAATAGCCCAGCACTGAAGGCTGGCTAAAAGGAGAGGAAGGGCCACCATTTTCCCAAGCTGTAATTCCGGTTTCTCAAGTGCATCTTTCACCAAGTTTGAGAAAGGCGGTGTGTGTGTGTACCCACACCTGCCTAAACACATATACAGACTCAGGCTCGGGGGCTACATGCAAGTCCCAGATATCTTGAGTGGAGCCCTCAAGGACCTCCAAATGTTTGTTGCCAAATTTAATTTTTAATGGTTTAGCAGGGAAAAGTTATTAAATACAGAATTGGGGAGTAGTCACAGTAATTGCATTCAATTCTAGTCGAACGCAAATGAAATGCAATCCACCTAGGACTTCCTGGAGCGGAGCTCCCAGCAGGCCATTCCAGGCCAAACAGAGACTGCCTCCCCCCCCCCCCACCTCGAAAAATTGGGCTCCGCTGTGTAAGAAGCACAACTCGGGGGGAAGGCAGGATTTCTGTCTTACTGAGTGGACTTGTTTGGCTTGTCTGCCTAGATTACCAGCAAGGGACCTCCCTTTCCATGGAAATGGAGACGTAGCAGCTTTGAACAGCTGAGGTTGTACGACTCGCGTGCTCTGGTAAGTGTTTCTTCTTCAGAGAAAGAAAAAAAAGCCTAGCTGCTGCCTGCTGCTGCTTGGCGATCACTCGTAGCCGAGTAAGATTGTCTTCCAGGGGTAAAATCTTAACGGTGGATCCGTAAGTGGCTGTAAAGGCCAATTCTGGATCCGCACAACCTCCCACAATGAGGGCATAGGTTTCCGGGTGGGAGACGGTCATGATGAGGGTTTGCTTGACGTGCCTTCCTTTTAGCTCTTTTCTCCCTTTCGCCCTGTACTCGTGCTTCTTCAAAGTCCATAGCGCCATTAATAAAGGATGACCTCCAATTGAAACGCTCATGTGTTAGGGCTTCCCAGTTCTCAATGCTGATATTAATTTTTTTTAAATTAGCTTTGAGAGTATCTTTGAATCTCTTTTGCTGTCCACCAATATTCCGGTTTCCATTCTTAAGTTGGGAGTAAAGTAGCTGCTTTGGAACACTCCATTCAATTCTCATTGGTTTCGTAAGATACTTGATCTGGACTTCTTGGCAGCGGCAGAACATTCCCCCAGGGCAGGGGTCCCAAACTCATACGGTTTCCTTGTAGGAAAGAGACAGGAGAGGCAGGTTGGACAGAAGAGTTTTAACGGCCCGGATGTCCACACAAGCAAATTCTCTCTTGGCAAGGAGGAGCAGTCGATGGAGCCACAGATGCCACCTACTCACAGAAGGGAAGTTTTACACCTCTCCCTGGAGTAGCTTTCCCCCAGCCTAGCATCCTCCCGACGAGCTGGGCCCCAAGCCGGACTACGCCTCCTGCTGCCCGGGAGTCACTGTCCAAAGTGGCTGGTGGGTGCCAGGCTGGGACAGGCTGAACTGGAGCATGGTGTGAGCAGTGTGCCCCAAAACCCCGAAAGGGCTGGCGCCAGAACGCCAGCTCCAGGAGGAGGTCGGAGGTTCACCTTCTGGAGTTGCCTCGTGGCGGTGTTGGATTGAGCCCGGTTCAGGTTCGCTTCGGCCTTTGGCCTCGGGGTTCTTCCACAGCCAAACGTACCTGACCAAAAATGGAACGTGTGAGTGTTACTTGGGCTGCCTTGTGCGCCTGGGGAAAAGGCAGGATAGAAATCTAACACATTAATAGAAGAGGCAGATTTTACAGCACTCCTCGTGTGTTTCCAGAAGTTGTTGGCTAACCTCTGGCAAATGACTGTGTGTGATTTAGAATGCCCGTAAGGCAGGGGTCCCCAACTTGTGGGCCGCGGCCCACTAGTGGCCTGTTAAGAAGTGGGACGCAGGGCTCCCACCTGCAAACCCCGCCCCCCGGTGCGTGCGATTGGCTCCCACCTGCAAACCCCGCCCCCAGTGCACGCGATGGGCTCCTGCCTGCAAACCCCGTCCCCCCCGGTCCGTGGAAAAATTTTCTTCCACGGCTGGTCCCTGGTGCTGAAAAGGTTGGGGACCGCTGCCGTAAGGCATTTCCAAAGACTATTTCACCACAGGCCATTTGCTTTCAGGAAAAAGGTAAAAAAAGTAAAGGTTTCCCCCGCACAGTCGTGTCCAACTCTAGGGGGTGGTGCTCATCTCCGTTTCTTAGCCGAAGAGCCAGCGCTGTCCGAAGACGCTTCCACGGTCATGTGGCCGGCATGACAAGCACGGAAACTGACCATCAACTGAATGCACCACACTTGGCCACTTTTGCTGGCGGATGAGTTTGCTTTTGAGCAGGACATCTCCTGATGGCGCAGTTACCTTTACACGAAACCAAACCCCAGAGTTGAGAAGCATTTTTCTAAACCTTCCTGATAAATCCAACCAGTAGAAGCTCAATAGCTTTTTCAGAAAAGATCTCAGTGTTTCAAACACAACCATAATAAAGAATGTAGGATTACAGATAGTCCTCGACTGACGACCTCAACAGGGACTGGAAAATTTGTCATTAGGTGGTGCGGTCATTAACGAGGCATCACATGACCACACCTGATTTTATGACCATTTTTGCCTTGATCATTAAGTGAATCATGTGGTTCCCCATTGACTTTGCTTGTCAGAAGCTGGCTGTGAAGCGCCTGAATTTTGATCATGTGATCGCAGGGATTGTGCAACAGTCATAAGTGCGAGGACCAGTCATAAGTCACTTTTTCAGTGCCGTCGTAATTTCAAACGTTTGCTACGCAAATGGTTGTAAGTTGAGGACTACCTGTATAATCTTTTTTGTTGTTGTTTTGGAAGTTGTCATCTACTGTACTTAAATCAAACTTTGATTAAACAGATGATTAGCGTTCTCCAGACAATATTGGCAGGCTTTTCAGTAAGCAGTAAGCTTTCCAGACAATATTGGCAGGCTTTTCAGTAAGCAAAAATAAGAAAGTCATCAATAGGACAGCCCAGTTTGGTCACTGCAGCTCTTCAGTACAAGGATGAATGTGAAAATACAGGAAGGGGATAGAATCTGCATTCAGGGAAGACAGAAGACAAGGCCTTTGTCTCCTGTGCCAATATCCTTCCTTACAGATGCTCCCAGATGTGTTGGGGATCAACTCCCGTGGCCCATGGGAAATCGGAGCAGCTGCAGGACAAGAGAGTGGGGTGTTAGGGAAACCACAACCCACAATGGGGTCTTGTCCTCTTTAGTCTTGGAAGGGGCAGTCCAAGATGTGGGCAAAGGTAGGGAACGTGTGGCCATGTCATTTTTCTTTTTACTCAAAAGTTACACCAAACAGGAGGAAGAGGAGAACAAGAGAAACCGTTCCTTTGGAAAGCAGCATTCCAGCTCCCAAAGGTTGGCATTTTCCTTTCCTTTGGAGTTCGCATCCCCAATTAAAGATTTAGTTCTGGAACATCGCATAGCAGCTCCTGATAAGCGCTTCTCATCAAGAGAGCCCCAGAAAAGGAAACCGCTCCGTTCTCCCCTCCTCACCCTCACTCTGCTCTCGATCATTATCAGCACATCTGCAGGTGCTATTTCGCTTTTTATTTCAACGTGCACATTAAATGCGGGGCTGCCTAATGTCATGTCGAGTTTGGTCCTTAGGAGTAGAATAGAAATTCTTTTAATTAGACTCATTCTTATTCCTTTCTTTTCCTGCAACCCACTTCACTTCCAGCTTGCTCCCTCTCTCATTAGCTTCCTCTGGTGATGGGAACTCACGAGGCATGAAAGAAAAATCAGCCCTTGGATCGGAATAAGAAAAGCAACATTGGAGGCTAATTCTCGCGCTCTGAAACGGTTCTTGAGGAGACTGTCCTTGGTGACACTTCCAAGGTTTGCTACACATTATGGATTTTTTTTTTACATGGCAGCTCTGAAGTGATTAAGGCTATTCACGACCTTCTCTTTTTCTATGTCGTACCCAGAAGAAGGGAAAACTGCTTAGTGCAAATGCATTTCCAAGTGCCTTAAGGGGCATTTAGCTAACACCCTGGATTTCACGTCGTCTCATTTTGCCAAATAGGAAGAACAGCTCTATAAAACGGTGTAGACGGACGGTTAAGCAGACTGTTCAAACAAATCCTCTCGCGCAGGAATCGCGGTTGCCAAATCAGGACTTACTGTTAGAAAACTGGATGAATATGCACTGCTTTTGTAGCCATATAAAACCTCCAACACCCCAGCCCTGAACGCACTCATCGCCAACTCTAATTTTGCTGAAAACTCTGGCTCTTTTGGTTTACAAATGCACCCTATTTGATGTAAGCACAATCCTTGTCATGGGTGCCTCTTGTCTGAGATCCATTCAGAACAGCTTCACGTACTGGACTAGTTTCTGCTATGAAAAACTAGTCTTTGACTTGCACAGCAGGGACCCTGTATTGCACCTGTCCATGGAGGCTCACATGGCCATGTGCTTCTCTAGACAGAATTTACTCTCCCACAAAAAAAGCAGCCTGCCACGTGGAAAAGTTCTGGCATGTGGTTTTCTATGCAGATGAAGCCTTGCTCGGAGCCAGACCAGCATCACTTCACAGACTTTTAAACACTTTGCATAATCTGATCAGGAATAAGATTTGTCTCTCTCCATCGTTAATCTTTCCCAACTGTTTAAGGAGACCTATGGATAGAGAAGTCCAAAAGGTAGGGTTTCCCCCCACCCCTTTAATTTGAGACTTGATCTCAAATGTTGGCATTGCAAGAAGAGGTTTTGATCTAAAGATACAACCAAGTAAGATCCCCCCCCAGAGATGTCTTCAGTGGCTATGCAGAAATAGGTTGTATCTTCTCTCTTTAGAACTTTGGAGAAAAAACAGTCCAGGACCCCAATAGATCACTGAAAGTATATTATAGACATCGGCCACTTTGTACAGACATGCTCAATAGGATCAGGGAGATGGACCGTGGTGTAGGTAAACCCCAGGGTTTGGAGCTAAACTAACTTCCCCAGTCCCAAGATGGCTCCACCAAGCCAGGCATCTCCATCTGCTTGTGTTACTTTTCACCTCCCCACCCACATCCTGCAGCCACCGGAGCAGATGAGCCAGAAATGGTTGAGGACATAGGAGCCCATTCCCGTACTGTCTGTGGTAGTACTTCCCCCCTTCCCCCCACTAGATTTTTTTCCCCAGAAGACTTTTTAAAAAATCAGCAGTGGGAAGTGAGAGCCCCCCCCCCCGTGTCTAGTGGCTGGGAGTCCATCAGATTGCTGCCCTTTGTTGACCAGGCCCTCTGTGATCCTGTCCTGCCAGCAGGACAGGGTGCTTTGCTTGGGATGCCTCTTTTGCTGCAATGGGGTTTTTGGAAGGCCCCTGCTGAGAAGCATCAGAGTTTCATAGCTGGGATTCCTTTGTGCAGTCGCACCCTTTGCCGATTCCCTTGGGGCGGCCTCCCGGGTGCATTACGTTCGGCCTCCACAGTTGTTTAGGCTCAGTTAGGAAACCTTAATGCACTATTTTTTCTCAATGGAGAAATGCGGCAGCCGAAGCAGACACAAACCTTATGGCAAATATTGAAGCTTTATTAATTTCAATAATAGTTTAAACTTCTTTTTTCTGTTGATGATATTTGTCCTTTGTATTGGCTCTGTGTCCTTTAAAGCAAAATAGACCTTTGCATGGGTTCACATGTAACACTGATATTCTTCCCCAGTTAGACATCACAACAGTGCTGTCAAACAATCGCTATTGGTTCTTAAAAGACTTTTTTTCTCCTTTTCATTGATCAGAGCAATTAAATGCTAACATTTAATTAACAAATACAGCTCCACTCCAACATTTCAAATAGATAGATTAATCCACTAGAACTTGCATTTGGAGATCTATTTTTTTAATTGTGTGTCTCCAACTTCATGGAGCTACATGATAGATCAGCATCTCAGCTGCTACTGAACATTTCTCAGGTTCACTTTTTTTTAGCACTACAGAGGAGGAGAAAAGCTTGTTTGGCTTCACTGATCTCTTATTGGAAGGGGAGGTCCAGAATTTGGGGATCTAGCAGGCAGTGACTGAGTAAGGTGTGCCTTACAAAATCTCCAAAGCGGTGTCTGATCAGCAGGTCTCCTGACAGAAGGAACGGTCCGGTCAATTACCCTTTCGGCTACAGACATTTCTTGCCCCCAATTTCCTTCTGTTTTTAGACATTCCTTGATTAGGGACATGATGAAGACCCAACAGCAAAAGAACCAGGGGCAAAAGACATTCGTACACATGCATTCACCCCTGAGAGAGGGGAGGGGGGGGGGCTGAAGATCAGGGCACCCCTGGGCTCGTTCTGGGCCTTGAAATTAGTTCCAAATGAACAACTGGCTTGCAGCAGCTGTAGCTGCAACCCAGCCCAAGGCAGACGAGAGGTCCGGGCACTATTCTGCTTAACAGTTATGTGAGAAAAAAATCTGCCACCATTTTGGGAGTCTTTAGCCATTATTGAAAAGCGGTGAAAGGTACTAAAGAGGAGTTTGTCCATAGAAGGGACTTTGGGCTTTAGTTTGAACGTGCTTCTTAATCTACCATTGTGGGGCAGTGATTATGATCCACGGAAACCATCATTTGCTTCCAGGAAGCTACTTTCCACTAATACTTGCATTAACCAACCTTTGTGCATGGTTTTACATAAAGCAGTTTCACTTCTGTTCGTAAGCATACACGTGCACCTCTTTGTTGTGTGTTGGGGACGGGGCAGAAGGCACCCCCCCCCGTCAGCTGGCTTGATCCAGGCCTGCGTAGAACTTCCCGAACTCAGACCATTCCTGATCATTTCCAAAGTGTTCCTCACGGCAGCAGCCTAATTTAAGTACAAAGTCCACTTGGTGTTCTTACTGCTAAACTACTGGGAGTGAAAAACCTTTGCACAACTATTGTAACTCGCCCAACCTACATCCTGTTCTAGGCAGGGAAGACCTGCGGGAAACTCCAGTTGCTCCGAGCCCTTCTCTTAGCAGCCTCCCTCAAACTGTTTCCCCAGCTGTCGTTCCCATTGCCCTGCCAGCTTCCTTGGGAGCTGGGCAGCTGTTGAGCTCGAAACAGCACAAACGGAATTCATGTTAATTATATTTTTAAGCAATTTTGGGATGGGGGAGGGCTGCTTAATTTTATAGATTGACTAAATAAAATTATGTATGATCAGGTAACCAAAAATAATTACATTATCCTTAGAAGCATCTTACCAACAGGCTTGTGGCAAGCAAATAGACTTGTTAAATCGGGTTAGAAAGACTTTGACCCAGAGGATTCCTCGGAATCAAATGCCCCCTAAGGCACCTACCTGGAAAGCATAACGTAAAAGGAGCGCAACATGGCATGGGAGGACTTTTTGCATGTGTGGATTAGAGAGATCCAGTGTCATTTACTAACAGTAATATATCTGTATGCATTTGGTTACTGGATTAACCCACCTTCTTGGCTGCACAGTACATCGAACACTTAACTATCAGATGGGGTAGATTTGCACAAGAGGCTGAGGCCGAGAAACCTACCCAACTAAGCATCTTGTATGAATGGAGCGGCTACATCTTTAACTGGCCCCGTTAAGCATCTTATGCAAATACAGTGGGAACACATGGAGAAGCAGTCTTTTGACCTTCCCCCAGTCTAGCATCCTCCAGAAGGACTGGGATGGCAGCTCCTCAGATGGCTGGGATTGCTTCCCTCGTGCACTGGCTTCCAGACTGGGAAAGGCTGTTGTATAATTAAAGCACCTTTTCAGTTTATTGAGATGAAAGTAAGTTTGTTGGAATACTTTGTACCAGAATTGCCACTTTCAGTCATCATCTGGTTGCTGCATTTCATTCTGGTTTTCATATACTGACATAATATGAGGACACAGGATATGAAGACCCTGAAACCCAAAGCCATTAAGCAAATGTTCTGGAGAGCAGACAGTATTTTCTTCTCGTTTTAGATGATGATGATGATAATAAACTTGTGTGCTGCCCAACTCTCAACGGCTCTGGGCGGCTCACAACAATCTGTCTGTTAAAAGAGGACACAGACCAAAAATTCCGTGGCAGTGTTGTGTCTGGAAATACTATAACCTGGAATAGTCTAGCCAGCCTCTTTTTGTGTGTGATTTCTTAGGATCAACTGAAATTCAGAAGCAGGGAGGAAGGGTAGTAATAGACCATTTGCAAGCACAACTGTTGAGTATTTTATGCACATCAGGAACAAATTATAAGGGCCTTTAATGGCTGCTTAAGGAATTTGATGGTATTCAATAGCATTTGAATTATGATCCAATATTGTAATATTTATCTCTAGATTTAACTATTAAATAGTTTTGTGGTTGCAACCAACAAGGGTATAACTCATATAATATTATTTAAGCCATTTTCAAAGCAGTCAGTATCTTCATGGACATGCAAAATACTACACATTTTCACCGATCTAAACATATCCTAGGATTCCTAATTGATTGTGAGAAGTATCTTCTTCCCTGTATCAGAACTCATTTGTGGCAAATCTTGCCTTGTGTTGCAAAACAAAGTCACATCTGCATGCTGGAGCTGTAAAACTTGCACTCTGTCCAGCATTATTCGTGGAACCAGTTGGCATTGTTTGTGTGTGGAACTTTTCCATGCTGGAATGTTCCAGTTTCAGAAACTTCCATCGTTCCACTTAAGACAACATTCCTGGGCATAAAATGTCCTCCTGAGAAGATGGAGCATTGGAGAGCGGTCATCAAAAACCTACCCCGAGGAGCGGTACAGATCATTGCAAACACTGCATCCCATTATCATTCGTGGCTACAAAACTGAAGGCATCACATTGATGTCTGCAAAGGACAATTGCAATGTAAAGTTAGGTAGGAAATCACTGTTTAAAAATTTGGCCTTCTGTACCTGTATTACAGCTTAATTTTGGAGATAATCAGAATTGTTGAATAATGTAGTTGCATGCCGGTGTACTGTAAGATTCAGCTAGCATGATGTAACAAATGTTTATTTGGCTTCAGCCTATAACTGTTACTCTTGTAAGATGTGGTGCACAGCTGAAAGCACAATTTACTATACTTGTTACAATGCAGGACCGTGACATTATCTATAATGACAATTTGAATGTGACATACCATTCCTTTCTCCCCACCTGGGTGGGGAAAGTGTAATGGAGAGGTAGGCATGTACAGTATCCTGTTTACCCCCTTCTCAACTTTTTGGAAGATCTAGTACAGCTGCACTCCCCCATCCACCTGTGAACCATCAAGTTAAAATACAGCTGTGCAGAACAGGAATGTGAGTGGCCCAGAAGCTGCTTTAGCTAGCTGGGGCACATTTCTTGAAATGCCTGCCTTGTAATAATGCACCAATACAAACAAAAGAGGTTCGATGTTTTGCCAGTCACACTGCTTGCTTCCCACCGCAATTTGTTTCATTATGTTTATCAGGACCTACACGAAAACACTGATAACGATGCATCAACATATTAAGAGAAAGACAGTTTTGGTGGTCATCACTGATGGAGGAATAGAGCAGATTTCACCTTCGTGAGATTTTTAAAGTTGATTGTGTTTTCTAGCAGCAGTCAGAAGAGTAGATGCACTCCCTCAAGCCTCTTGTTGGTTTAAAAAGAAAATCAAAAATTTGAGGCAGAGGATTCACTCCAAGATACCAGCTATTTCTCAAAAATACTGTCCACTTAATACATTATGGTTAGATTTCAGTTCTTCCTCTATGCTTTTAAGAGCATTTTAAATAAGAAAATAGTTACTTCCTATGGGAGGGAGGGAAAGATTACATATACTGTAGATGAGTCAACGATGGAAGAATGCTCTCAGAAGTTTGCATAAACCACCACCAGCTATTGATTTGATTGCACTTTTGCAAAAGTTTGCCAAGTCTTTTTTTTAATCAAGGGATTTTGTATAATAGCATTAACAATTAGTTTGGATAAATTGCTGATTAATAGTCTTGGGAGTGACAGCAAATTTCATGGCCCTTCATTCTATACATTTAAATATTTTGTTCACTATTTATAATAATTCCTTGCTGGGGTTTTTTTTTGTGCTAATGTGTAATCAAGGCACAATTGTTTCATTGATTATATGTCAAAGAGTAGATTTCCCCATTTGATTTTATAATCAGAAACATATGAAATCGATTGCTTAAGTATAGTGGAACATAATCATTCCTAAAGTTTCTCAGAATCTCCTTTGGTTGTATCATATTTTGCTTTTTTATCATGTTGAGTCTCCTGAATGTTTAACTGTTACATTCTCTCAGGTTCATTAACTGAAAAATGTATGTTCATGCTTGTGTAGCAGTCTGAAGCATGGAAATGTTTTACAATAAAAATGTTTTGTAGAATCACATTTAAATATTTAATATCTGTTACAACTTATTGTCTAATACTGCATTTTAAAAAAGATTCATATACCAAGAGTTTCAAAAAGAGAGAGCATTTCCATGATGTCATTTTCTGTACCGTGGTGCCTTCAGCAGGGCTGCAAACTAATGGAGGCCTTACGCTTTTCTTTACGTAAAGAGGACTTTACATTAGTAATGACTAGTCATGTGCCCCATTTGAGAACCACTGATATTTATCCGAAGCTGTCCTGAACTTTAAATCACAGAACAACATTAGGGCACTATTAAAACAGTTTTCTACCAGGCTGGATTAATTTATTTGTCTTGTTTTGCATGATGTAATCTGCCATTTTTATGATTTAGTTTATGTTTAGTCAGGTTCTACCAGTCAAAGAGCTCAGTTCCCAGCCAGCGGACATCTTATTCAACCATCTCCAAGTTTTAAGGTTTTGGGGGCAGCAACGTCCCATATACTTAAAACATACTCATATCTTCAGTAAGGATTAGAAACTTGCTGTTAAGGAAATGAAAATAAATATCCTTAAGTCTGATTATGAACAGAAAAATCAAGGTTAATGGAACTATAATATTGCTGGTTTTTTTTCAAAAAAAAGCAAACGATTTGTGGTTCTAGGGTATCAGCTGATTAATCAATCAGGAGACATTTACTGATATAACATAGCCAAGCTAAAAATATTGTCCAGGCAGTGCTCTAGAACGCCTGTTTTCAAGATACAGCAATGATCTTTCTGAAATAGTTTGCTTTAAAATTGTGTACAAGGTACCTGTAATGAAATGAAATGTTTTGTCCTTAATTGTTCTCATTTGTAGTATTGTATTTAGTTTAAAAACAGTAAAAACGACTATCTTTCAAAGGAAAACAAGCTGACCTGTGCTATAAAAATCTGGAGAACCACAAGATGGCAGCAAAAGCTAAGAGTTTTCTGTATCTCTCTGCCACTATCTGGTGGCGGTCCAGAATTCTGCAGCCCAGACCTGATGGCCATGCATGGCCTCATCCACTGGTTCATGCATTCATATGTGGGCAAGTGTGAGCAGTGTAATATTTTGCACACACCGTCCTTTGAATTGTTCCTGCATTTTGTTTACACACCTTTATTATAGTCCCATGACTTCTGTATAGCTTGAGAATACAATCTAGGAAGACTAAAATTACATCCAAAGACGGGCACAAATGCGTCAATTGCTTCTAGTGAAAAATCCATCTGTTTCAGAAAAAAGTCCAGTTGCGCTATAATAATAAAAGATACAGACAATGGTGCCTTCACAGTTAGTTTATTTTACCGTTGCAATCAGCCAAACTGGCTACAAAGAATAAATAAATAGAGGGCAGCAATTTGAATATGCCCAGCATTAGATGTCTATGGTGTGCTTTATTGCCCGAACTCATCGTTGAAACAAAAACTGGACTTAAGATCAAGTATCTATCCTTTTAAATAAAAAATTAGTGCAGGTCAACTATTTTCACCTTTGGACAAAAAAAGAAAAACGAAGATGTTAAATACTCCCATCCACTTCAAATTATAAAATGTAGAAAAATGGTGGAATAATATCTTACAGTAACAAAACACAGACAGGGTTAAGTACTTCAGTCTGTTCCAAAATACTTCTGCCCAAAATGTGTAGGTGCAACTGGATGAACCTCTGTTGTTAAAATGGTGATATCTGGAAATTCCTGGATGATTGATTTGGCACCTTAAAAAAGAGAAAACTGTAAATGATATATGCAGCTATGTTGATTTTCCACTCCTGGAATGTGCCCACTTATTACAAGCTTTAAGACATAAACTCTTAACGCATTTTTTTCTTCCTCAGTATTTTGTGAATTCAATTGTATTCCCTTTGGACATACTGTATATTTAATCTATATGTGACAGCTTATGAAGTTTCTGTGGCTGTCAACAAGGAATTCAATGATACCTCTATAATACAGAAATGACGCTCTCTAGAATACTCTTTATTTGCATAAGTAAGGAAAAATTCAGATGGGTCCTCCTAGGTATCAAACACGCACACAAGCACACAAGGAATATCTTTCAATTAAACTGGTTTTTCTATGAACCTAACATGAAAGGGTTTCAGTACTTGGGAATGTTAAAAATCTTCCCAAATGTTAAAGAATTATATTCATAGATCATTCATTATATCTCAATTTGTACCTACAGTATGTTTTGAAGATTTTTACATCAGTGCCTTCTATGGGGTACACCAAAGGCAGTCTGCTCTTTAAAATCTTGCAGCAGAAGTGTTACGGATTGATTGTTTTTCCGTGTAACAGATTGCTTTATCAAGTTCTCATTAGTTTTACATATTTGTTTAGCTATAGATCTATGCTGAAACATTCTGTCTGCCACTTTTTAAAGAAAGCAACTATACAGTTGTATTATAACCTGTAATAATTTTCTTTGCTGAATTTTCTCTATTCATTTCGTGTGTGTGGAGGGAACTCTCTAGATGAAGAGCGCTAGACTCTTTCCCACAAACGCCCTCATTTCATTGCATGCTACTGGTTTGCCCCGTTGCCTGAACTTACCGTGGGGTGTAGAGAACAGACTCAGCAGGATTATGACGTTTGGCTGAACCCCGTGTTCTATAAGCACCTTTACAGCCTCTATCACAGTGTTGCCAGTGCCTGATACACGGGTGGGGGAGCAGAGTGGAAAGGAAAGGAAGAAAACAGAGGTGAATCATCCAACTGTCTTTCAAACTGTGTGTGTGTCAGAGTCATCTTTCCTTTCAATATGATTACAACTGGAGTTTGAGTCTAACTGGCACAATCCATTCCCAATTCCTTTTCAAGAAACTTCTCCAAATACTTGGCTAAACAGAACAGTTTAGAATTCAGGAAGAAATAGTCAATTACTACATATTTCATGAAGGTTTAAAAATCAGTGGAATTCTATGCAGACATGCCATCACTTAAATTACAGTGTATTAGCTAGCAATAACTCCCTTTGCTTAGTTGTATTCATTCATTTTATATTACTAGAATCCTCTCCCTCCATATGTGCAGCCTAGGATCAATGTTTGCGAGCTAAATTAGATCACTGAATAGACCTTCTGGCAAAGCATGAAACCTGCGTATTTTGCAGCCCACAACAAGCTAAAGCCCGTCACCTAGCCAGTGACCTATCCCTGTTCCAACCGAGCGCTCTGCGGTCCACACAGCTTCCAATACGTTCTTCAAAGCACTCACTCAGAATTGGGTACATGAGGAGGACTTTTCTCCTGTAGATGTCTGGTGGAAATTTTGCATAGTATACTTTGGCTCTCTGGGTCTCTTCGTCGCTCTGGATCAGGATCTTCCCTATTCGTATAGACCTGCAGCAATCACGCAAGCCCTGTTCCATCGCCTCGCCTTTATTGGGAGGGGGAAACAGGAAAAAGTTAGGCATCGAAGAAGGGCAGGCGGATTTCCTGGACAGTGATTCCAAGCAGAAGGATCTTCCCTTCCTGACATAAATTTTGTGTCTTCTTCATTCGAATAAAATCCAGGGAGGGTTTATACAGCTGGTCCTTCGAACACACAGAACTAGCTTTAAAAATGGTCTTTGTGCTGTCAATCCCCTTGTAGTTCTATACTATTTTCCTGAATATGGTTAACTATCTTAAATAGGTGAGTTCCATGCATTATTTTCCAATTTGCATTCTGGCACTGATTGATTGATTGATTGATTGATTGATTGATATGACCGCCCATCTCCCCCAACGGGGAACTGGGCAGTTTACAATAAAATCAAGTTTAAAATAAGAATATAAAATTACAATTTAATTAGCACAATCTAAATAAATATAAAATCCAAATTTACCAATCCATTATTGGTAATGTGATATGTGATTAATAACAAATACCAACAAGCACACAAGAGACGTTAAATGACCTACCACTTCTCATTATGCTGACTCCACAGTTTCCCTTTTCAAATTTCACTCCTTCGTATTTGTACCCTGTTGAAAAGACACAGGAATAAAGAAGTTTCCACAGGGGTTGATAAGTTATTTAGTAGTAAACCTAATAGCTTCACTTCCCAGGCACCTTTCAGTGCAATGACATTTTTTAATACCAAAACATGAGGATCTATAAACTTGGAACTTACCGGTCACAGAAAGAAAGGACAATATTTGTAATGGCTAACCTTCTGCGACAAGAAATAAAATTTAACCTAAGATGCACTTTTACTGCGAAAATTTACAGAGATATTTCTTTTTAAGTGTTGAAATCTCATTACCATCTGCACAGTAGTCAATAAATTTCCTTCTTAAACTTTAGTCACATTCATAATTTTCTTTGGATACACACAGAAAAAGAAAAGCCCACTGAATTGCTGTTGTTGAATAATTAGATATATAGTAATATATCTTCCATATTCTTATACCACTCCAAATTGGAAATCTGAGGAAAAAATCCAGTCACATCTCCAAAGAAGTGACAAAATAACTATGGAAACTCCATTACTTGTTCACTGAATCCTTCCCCAACTTCCCAATAGGTTTGCCTTGTGAATTCCAAAACGCCAGCCTGCACGCAGGAACATATCAGGTCAAGGAAGCTACTTAACCCTAAGAGAATGACTGTTTATTTAGCAATAAAAAAGGTAAAGGTTCCCCCCGCACATTTGTGCAGTTGTGTCCGACTCTAGGGGCCGGTGCTCATCTCCGTTTGTTAGCCGAAGAGTCAGCATTGTCCGAAGACGCTTCCACGGTCATGTGGCCACATGACGCGCGCGGAATGCTGTTACCTTCCCACCGAAGTGGTCCCTATTCATCTACTTGCATTGGCATGCTTTCGAATTGCTAGGTTGGCAAGAGCTAGTTATGGACTATTGCTCCAGTCATATAGACTCTGGCTTGATTATGCAACTCGTTCAGCTATTTATGCCAGAACGAAACGCCAATCGATTGAATGCAACAATAGCTTCTTGCTTAGGAAGCTAGTTTATGATTTTGAACATGTGAAGTTAATACCTGGCCAACCATGGCTGAAACCAAAAAACCTAACCAATTTGGAGCTGTCCATGCTTGTATGGAGGGCCACTAGGAAATCCCAGGCCTGTAGACCAGGCGGGGAAGTCAAAATACCATTGGAGAAACGGGCAATCGCAAAGCCACTTCTATATGGTTTCCCAGAAAACTACACGGATGCAGCCGTGAAATTGCCTGGAAAAGTGCTCAGCCTAAAGGAGATTTTATCTTCACCTTCACCAGAGCTTTGGCACTCCTGCTAAGAAGATGACACAATAAGAAGCACATCCTTATGTTTCCAACTGATCCTGTCTGGGTCTAATCCATGAATTGGAGGACATAAAGCTCTTACTTACATAAAAACTCTCAAAGGAACTAATTAGAAGGATATATTGATATAAAAATAAGAAGGGAACTTATCATTTTTTATTGTAAACCGCCCAGAGTTCCCCATTGCGGGAGATGGGCGGTCATATAAATTAATTAATTAATTAATTAATTCAATCAATCAATCAATCAATCAATCATATCCTTGCTAGTTAACTACAGTTGCAACATTTCTCAGACCCACTTGAACCAAACCTAGGGTCAGATGCACACTCCACAAAGCTCTGATCAGAGGCAAGATGAATGTTAGATAGTCCAGGTAGTCCTCGCTTACCGCCTGCCTCGTTCAGTAACTGTTCAAAGCTACTACAGTACTTAAAAAGTAACTTTGTGACTAATGCCTGCATTTGGGATTTGTAGTAACTAGTTAGTGATGTTGAGGAGCGAATGGATATACATAATGGAGGGGGAGATGAGATCCCTAAGAAACCAAATAGCGGGACTACAGAGGGCTGTGGAACAGCTACTGCGACGTGAAAGCCGAGGGAAGGCTGACAGTGGGGAATCGGCGGCCCCCCGAGATGCTTCCCCTAAAGTTACAGCGGGGGAGGGTGATTCCTGGGATGAAGAGGAAGAAAGCAGGCCAGCGAGGGTAGCAGCTGCTCGCCCGCCCTCCCTGGCTGGCAGAGCTTCGAGACGGCAACGCAGGAGAACTTCAGGATGGAGAGAAGCCTTTGGAGGAACAGATGTAAAGGTAAAAGTTTCTGGGGAACCTGACTCTTGCTTGTTTCCTGACCCACGGGAGGGTGTTTATGGAGGAATTTGAAGACCATCTCCCACAGGGGAGGCGAAGGTGAGCCACGTATCAGCCCAGCTTGACGGGGAGGCGGCCGACTGGTTGGTGGAATTATACGACAGCGGCTCACCCGAATTTGGAAATTTCCAGAGATTTATGACCGCTTTGTGGAGAAGATTTAAGGATCCCTTGGGCAAAATGAAGGCCAAAACAAGCCTGCAACATATCAAGCAGGGGTCCCGATCCGTATCTGAGTATGCCATGGAATTTAGGAGCTTGGCTGGGAAACTAGCGGACTGGCCAGAAGCCCTGAAGGTTGAATACTTCCAAGAAGGACTGCAGCAGGAGATTCTGGAGTGGTCCCTAGTTCGAGGAAATCCTCAGACACTGATGGAGTGGATCTGCCTGGCTGGGGAGGCGGAAGATACGAGATTACGCCTCAAGAGGAGGCAGATGCCCCAGACTCAAGCAGCAGGGAAATCAACGCTGAGCACGTCAAAAAGACCAGCGAGTAAATCATGGGGCGAGGAAAAGGATCGCCGAGCAAAGCAAGGCTTGTGTTTCAAATGCAGAAAGGAGGGCCATCGCCTGGCTAAATGCCCGCAAACCGTCACTGGGGGAAAGAGTAAAGCTGGAGCTGGCAGTGTTAAGAGCCCGGCGACAAAAAGTAAAGGAACGATGACTGCCGCTACAGAGGGAAAAGTTTCTAAATCCCCCAGTTGGGGGGGGGGGGGAATTCTACTGATGGCGAATCTGACCAGTCAGGAAATGGCGAGAGCCTGTTCTGAGTGGCGCCGACGAACAGGCTGGAGCGAATGGGCACAGCGATCCGATGGTGAGTGAAGCCTGCCCAACCATGGTCGTGGGATTACGAATAGAGACCTTGGGGGGTTGTGTTAGCATGGACTTAGTGGGGATGCCAGAGGTGCACCAGATGTCTCATGCATCCTACCAGAGTGACTGGACTGAGACCGAGGGTGGGCAAGTTAAAGAACCCAATTATTTTTACTCAGCTTGACGGATCAGAGATGCAGGGGGGCCCACTCAAGTACCTGCCTGCTGGAAAGAATTTCTTGGCTGATGCCCTATCCCAGTTGCCCCAACACAACAGCCAGAGAGAGGAGGTTATAGACTCAATTTTCCCAACTCAGCAGCTGGGGATGGCTGCAGTTACAAGAAGTCAGAAGTCTGCACCAGTTCTAAGAGTGGAGGAGGGCTTACAGACTGAATTATTTTCTGAATTAAAGAAGGATGCTTGGTTGCAAAGCCAATAAAGCAAGCCTGACAGAAAAGCAGGGGTATTGGTGGAATGCTGATAGGCTGTATGTTCCAGAGCCTTTACGTCGCAAGGTACTGGAGAGAGGTCATGATGCCAAATCAGCCGGCCATTTTGGGTTTCTGAAAACCCTGCATCTATTGAGGTGGCAATTTTGGTGGCCATCCTTGTGCAAGGAGGTGGAGGAGTATGTGGCCAGCTGTCCAACATGTGTGATGGCTAAGAGAGCAGGGGGCAAGCCCAGAGGGCTGTTGCAGAATGTGGCAAGCCCTACCCAGCCTTGGAAGCAGATAGCTATGGCTTTTATAGTGGACTTACCAGAGAGCCAAAAGAAAACGGTGATTTGGGTGGTGACTGATTTGTTTTCAAAACAAGCCCATTTCATTCCATGCACTAACATACCCACTGCTGGACAGTTGGCAAAGATGTTTGTTCAACACATCTATAGACTACATGGGACCCCTGAACGGATTATCAGAGACCAGGGGGTCTAATTCACTTCCAAGTTTTGGAGGGTGTTCCTGAAAATGGTTGGAGTGGAACAAGGCCTAAGCTCCTCCCACCACCCCCAGACTGATGGGGGCTGTGAATGGACTAACCAGGTACTAGAACAGTACCTCAGGTGTTACATCAGTTATCAGCAAGATGATTGGGTGGACTTACTTCCTTTTGCAGAAGTGGCCTATAACAATTTGGTGGACCAGAGTACGGGGTTTTCCCCCTTTCAAGTGGTGAATGGGCAAGAGTTTGTAGCCTTTCCAGAGTTGCCTAAAGACCAGACAAAAATCATCCCTCTGGATGAGTGGATAAATCATATAACAGATGGTTGGCCTGTAATGTATGCAGATCGCAAGAGGGCACCAGAATGGCCACTGAAGGTGGGAGAGAAGGTTTATTTGTCCACAAAGTTTTTAAAGACTTGGCAGCCATCAAAAAATCTAGGCCCGAAATATGTGGAGCCTTTCCCTATAACTAAAGTAATTAATTATGTAACAGTGGAACTACAGCTACCAAAGAATTTAAGGAAAGTCCATCCGGTCTTTCATTGCAGTTTATTGAAGCCAGTAAAAGACTCAAGAGCACCGCGTGACGGAGTGAGCTCCCGCACACACCCCAGCTCTTGCCAACCTGGCAATTCAAAAGCACGCAAATGCAAGTAGATAAATAGGTACCACTTTCGTGGGATGGTAACAGCGTTCCGCGTGCGTCATGCCGGCCACATGACCGTGGAAGTGTCTTCGGACAGTGCTGGCTCTTCGCCTAAGAAACGGAGATGAGCACCGGCCCCTAGAGTTGGACACGACTGTGCAGGGGAAAACCTTAACCTTAAAAGACTCAGAACGTTAGAAGCCCAAGCCAGTTCCAGTGATGGTTGATGGGGAACAGCATTTTGAAGTACAAGAGATCCTGGACTCCAGGAGACACCATGGGACATTGCAATACCTGATACAGTGGAAACACTTCCCCAAGTCCCAAAGTGAATGGTAAACAGCCACCATGTGCAGGCGCCCCAACTAGTAAGAGAGTTTCCCCAACGGTACCCTGATAAGCCTAAGTGAGGATGAATTGGGTCAACTGAGGTTGGATGGGGAAGTTATTGCCTTATGAACCAATTGCTTCTTTTCTGTATTTTCCCATGTTTTTCATATAAGCTTGTAATGGTGGGGGGGGGGGGGTTGTTTAAGGAGAGCAGTATGTCAGGATGCCATCCTGCCATAGATGGGATTTGTAGTAACTAGTTAGTGATGCTGCCTTAGATGGGATTTTTAGTAACTAGATAGTGCGAAGCCTGTAGTAGTTAGCTAGAGTGCTTGCCAGACAGTAGAGCAACCATTAGATATAAGAATGGCATGCAGGCGTTAAGGGAGGGAACGGAGGTTCCAGGCTCCAAGGCCATCCATCTGGAAACATCAAAGGCTGGCAGTGTAAAGTTATGGGAAGTGAGTCAGGAGGGGAGGGGTGGATGAGGGGTGCTTGAGAGTCTGGAAGGTTTTAAAATATGTTTGTGTGCATAAATGCTTAGTCTGCTCTTTGCATCGATTCTATTCACTTGTATTAATAAAATAACTTTTTCATATCCTATCATGGCTTGTGCGAAAAGTTTCTAAGTTACTATCAAAGGAGTGAGTCATCACACTTAGGCTTAGTTGTTTAATCTGTACTGCCCACAAAACAATTGGAGTAAGAAACTGCTGGAATTTTCCATCATGCAGACAGCCTGCTGCAGAAACATATGATACAGTATATATTTACATCAGAATATTATTTAGCCTTTATAATTTTAAAGCAATTCACATATGTGACTTCATAGAAGTCCACTAGTCTTCCATAAACTTTGTTTTTCTTTCATGCCTGGGACGACAAAAACCAGACAGGGACATCCATCTCCTGGGAATGTTATATAACATTGCTGCTAAAAAGTATTCCATCTTTTATTTAATAATTTATTTATGTTTATGCTAACTCTGTGATGGGTTATCCATCCGCTATCTATCCCTTTTAGCCTTGCACTAAATACAGGTAGTCCTTGGTTAACAACAGCAATTGGGACCAGGAACTCCATCACTAAGCGATGCGGTCGTAAAGCGCAACGTCACGTGACTGCACTGACTTATGATGGCAGTTCCACTTGCAGTCATTCGGCGAATCCCGCATGGTCGTCAAGCACAACGTCACATGATCACCATTTGCAACCTCCTGACGGTTTCCCCATTGACTTTGTCAGCAGCCGGCAGTGAAGGTCACAAATTGCGATCATGTGACCGTGGGATGCTGCAACCATCATAATTGTGAGCTGGTTGCCAAGCGCCCAAATCACAATCACGTGACCGCGGAGATACTGCAATGGCCACAGCTTCAAGGATCAGCCACAAGTCTCCTCGTTCAGTGCCGCTGTAACTTTGAATGGTGACTGAACGAATGGTCGTTAACTGAGGACTACCTTTATTTAACTTGGCCTGGGCCGCCCCCACTCCTTGGGAGCTTCTACCTCCTGTTACCTGTTGGAGTGGTTACTGTGCATTCTGTGTATGGCAGCCGATTTAATCCCTCTTCAACCACAAGCCTGATCTGCAAGAGAGGTAAAATTCAAATAATCACAGCAAAACCATAGATTCAGTAAGGTTTCTTCTCACTTTCATTGTAAGCACAATTTGTTTCCTCCCTAGCCTAAAATAAACCTAATGGATTTTGGTCATCTAATCCAACCCTTTGCTCAGTGCAGAATTCACTAAACTATTCCCCAGAAGTTGCCATAAAGCCCCCTTCTGAGAACCTCCAGCAAGGAAGAATCCATCACTGTTTCAGGCGGACTGTTCAACCGCTTAATAGCGTCGGAAAGTAGATTCTGACTGAATATTAGAAAGGATTTCCTACTTCTTTAGCTTCAACCCTTTGCCTTTTTCCCGCTTTTGGTTTCAATACAGAACAAGTCTCCTCCCTGGCAGCCTTTTAGATATTTGTGGAGCAACTACGTATCGCCCCGTAGTCCAGCTCCTTTAACCAATCTTCATGCCATAACCCTTATCATGCCAGTGCTCAGGTTTCTCTATGTCCCTTTTAAAATGTGAGGCCAGAACTGGACCTGGTACTCCAAATGAGATTACAGGACAGCAACAATGATGAATAAACAGAGAATATCTTGGAGGATTCTCTCCACCTCACTACTGGCTGCTGAACCAATACAAACAACAGAGTTTACTCATTTAACCCTTTGATTCTGGAATGTTTCAAAAGGCAGTAAAACAAGACTTCCAAAGAACATATGTGTGAATGGTGATTTTTGGTTCTTCCCACTGTATATATACTGGAACTATCTCCATGAATCAGCTAGTGCCATAATCAAATCGGAGGGAAAGAAAAATGATAGATTCCATGTGAACAGGTATTTCCAAGAAAATTGGCATTGAACAATATGGTAATATTGGTTATATTAAGTAAAAAGTATCCTAAAGATACCAGGTGATCCAGAATCCATTATGTATTCTTGAATGTACACCATAAAGATTTATTTTTAACTGTTACGTGGAAACATTTTGCTTGGCAAAAACAAGTAAATAAATCTTGCCATTGGGAAAAAGAAAGTTCTGCTTTTAAAAAAATAGTATTTAAACTTTAATTCTAATCTTATATTAAGTAATCCCACTTATCTTTGATGAAATGATAACTATATTACAATATGAAAATGCAACATAATAATGCAACTATACTACCATTAATAGTATTAATGACTGATTTTAAAATAATCTACAAGTTTAAAGGTGAAGTCATTATGGCAATAATACCTTCATTACTGGACACAACATAAAGTGCATGAAAAATATTGCTTACCAAGCGATCAGCAGAAAATACAAAGTCACCTCTACTGGCTGTCCTGGAAAAAAGGCAGTAAGAAATCGAGTTTATTAGGGATTCAACATAAGTTTGAATCACTCTGTTAGTTGTCCCAGAATATTTAATATAATTAAAGTATGACACCAGCAACATGCATATTTATTTTATCTATTATTTTATGAGAGAATGTCTAGACTTTACATTTATATCTGATATCACCAAGGTCCTTGAACATTAATCATTATAGCGGCAGCCAATACTGCCAGAGAAAAAATCCATCAAAAAGATCTACTGAAGCCATGCCTTTCTGCTATGGAGTTTGTTGAACCTTTTATTTATTTGTTATTGTTGCTGCAGCTTTTATTCTTTGGGCCACAATAAGGAGACACGATTACTGTAAACACTATGAACACTAAAATAAAGTAATTTCAATAAGATGCAGAGGTATCGGATGTTACTGAGCTTTGAGGAATGTTCTTTGCAAGATGTAAACACTTTCAACATTTATTTTAAGCCACCAAAAAAGCTCAAAAATGATCAGCATAAGTTTAATAAAGAAAACGAAATGCATCTTGCAAAGAACATTCCTCAAAGCTCGGTAACATCCGATACCTCTGCATCTTATTGAAATTAGTTTATTTTAGTGCTTCTAGTCAGACTTAAAGACTCTGACAAAAATATGTATCGTTTATCGTTTTAAAGCATTTATTTATTTATTTATTTATTTATTTATTTAAGGCATGAAAAAAGTTTGCAACAAACAGCAAGCCATCTGTGGGCTATTCACAAATTAAGCAGCAAATCACCTTTATAAAAAGGTAAAGGTAAAGGTTCCCCTTGCACATTTGTGCAGTCGTGCCCGACTCTAGGGGCCGGTGCTCATCTCCGTTTGTTAGCCGTAGAGCCAGCGTTGTCCGAAGACGCTTCCACGGTTATGTGGCTGGCATGTCGCACGTGGAATGCTGTTACCTACCCACCGAAGTGGTAGCTATTCATCTACTTGCATTTGCATGCTTTCGAATTGCTAGGTTGGCAAGAGCTGGGGCGAGTGCGGGAGCTCACTCCGTCACGCGGGGCTAGGGATTCGAACCTCCGAACTTGGATCTTCCGATTGACAAGCCTGGCATCTTACCCGCTGAGCCACCACACCCCTTTACTCACCTTTAATCACCTTTACTTGTTATCAAATGTACATGCAATATATAGCCAATTTGGTTCATTAAGCATGTATTATATCCTTTTTCCCCCTTGTAACTCCACAGATTTCAAAGCCTTGCAACATCCTCAATCTTGGATAGAATTGTGGCTGTAGGTGGCACAAGCTGCAAGCTCGGACACAGAATATACATTCCCTCATCTCAAATACAATCTGTATCTTCACAAAGGAGATACATGCTTTGTCATGTTCACAGAGAGTCAGATGCTTCCTTCCCATATACTGTATAAAGAAGCTTTAAAAGAATGAAAAACAAGAGCAGAAGATGGGAACTGGGATTGGGAAAAGCCGATTAACTAACACTTGTTCTCCCCAGCTTCTGATTCCATTTTGGAATCTCCAAGAATTTTTTCTGGGATAATATGCATCCTGCTTCTAAAGCCTTAGGAGAGAATCTGCAGACGACCAGTTTTGGCAGACCTTCGAGGTAGACCAGACTTGAACACCAAAGTCATGAATACTGAAGCTACTTTCATCAAAGGTTACAGAACAGCGCCTTGCAACTCTGAATGTGCCTCCCCCTCCCTTCCCTGCCTTCCTCCCAGATGCTTTCTCCAATTCCACTCCTGCTTTGGGCTGAGATTTCTCTTTTCTGGCCCTTGCCTTGGCTGCAGCTCTCCCTTACAAGAACCATCTTGTGATCTGTCCAGACATCACATTATCTTTTTGTAGTTTCCTTTTACTCACCCTATTTGCATTTGACTACGTAAACAGGGATTTCTGCATTTTAAAAGCTTGATTTTGCTTATGTCTTGTGAAATTGGTTTATCTCCCAAGAAAGGGCTAAATCCTCTAGCTACTTGCCAGGAGTTTGCATTACAGCATTTTTTTTTTCATTTTTACCTTCTAGTTGGCAAATGGACAGCACAGGTTGTGAGAGCCACATCTGGATAGGTGGTACTGACTAACCCAACGCAGGAGCCAGAACAAGGGGTGAAGATTCAGAGGGCTTCTGGAGAGGTTTGAGACCTCCAAGCTGCCGCTCGAAAGGCTGAGCCAATCTGCTACATACAGAATCTAATTAAATCATTCTGCTGTCAGTACAGTAGTAAAATACCTTATATCCATGTCCTCTGAAGTTTGCCCCTTCGAAATCTGTTCTAAGGAGTTGGGGCACTCTCTGGAAGCACAAGAATTATAGGGGAAGAAGAATTATTTTGCCTCATTATTCTAAGCTTTTTCTTTTCAGCACCATAGTGGGAGAATAAATTATAATTATGAATGAAGGGTTGCTCCCAGAAAACTAGTAATTCCTTCTCTAGGAATTAGGTGCTCTTGTGGGAAGTCAAGGATGGCTTGCATAGATAAGATGCTTTACTACAGACCGAATCAAGCTTAGTTTACAGCATTAGCTTCTACAAAGGCTAAACAGCTTAAATCCTCAGATTCTTTTCCCTGCCCTTTTGTAATAGATTGTTTCAAGCCTGCCTCTTATGCTGGCCACTTGGTTACATCTGGCATATATTTACAAAATGATACTGTCTGGTCCTATATTCCTTGTTTCCTGCCTTGTCAGCTCCAGACCTCCCAATTTTTTTTTTTTTTAAAAATGGCACTCGAGAAATCATTCAATCTAGTATAAACCATCAATAAGTGATAACCATCACTTAGCAAATCCAATCTGTTTTCTGCCCACCCTGTATGTGTGTTACATTGCAGGTAGTCCTTGCTTAATGACCACAATTGGGACCGGACTTTCGGTTGCTAAGTGAAGCGGTCATTAAGCAAACATGATCCACTTTTACGACCATTTGTGGTGGTCGTTAAGCAAATCACCACAGGTGTTAAGCAAACCATGTGGTCGTTAAGCGAATCACGTGGTTCCTCATTGATTTTGCTTGCCAAAAGCCAGCTGGGAAGGTCGAAAATGGCGATCACGCAACCACAGGACACTGCAATGGTCATAAATGTGAACTGGTTGCCAAGCGCCCAAATTGTAATCATGTGACCGCGGGGACACTGTGACGGTCATAAGTGTAAGGACCAATCGTAAGTCGGTTTTTTCAGCATTGTCATAAGTCCGAACTGTCACTAAACGAATGGTTGTTAAGCGAGGACTACCTAACTCAAACTAGTTAGGTATTTTTTCTTTAAGAGCCCCTTCTCAAGTTAATATCACATGCCACAATGTGGGGTCTAGCTAAACTTTGTTGATGTTACCAGTTATTCTCCATGAACGAAGTCCAAGAGGGCAACCAAATCAGTTGAAGCAAACAAGAAATCATAAAGATGAACAATTGTAATATAGACTCTGATAGACCTAAAGCCTAAATCTGATTCATTTTAAAAATTTAAACTCAGTCACAATTTCTAACTGCTGAAATAAACAGAATTTTTAAAGAAGTGCTAAGTAACGTAAAACAGTCATCAACACAACAGAAACATAAAGGGTTCCCACATGTTTGCCTTCAGTTAATTGTGGATTTCACTAATAGAAACATACTGTTCCGAGCTGCTTCTATGGAAACCAGCTTCCAAATTCAACTGCCCCAAATCTCCTTTTTATTGTAAACTGCTGCACAGTTAGCATTAGCCTAATCAGGCAGTCCAACCTCTGCTCAAATATTTTATGAAACGATTCCCCCCCCAAAAGCTCAACATACAAATATAAACAAGAAAATACCTAGCAAACAGTATTTATTGAACATATTTATAGACTGCCCATCTACCAAAGGCACTCTGGGTGGCGAGTAGCTAAAAATGAAACAACCCAAAGCATAAAAGGTAGTGATCTCAGGAACAAATACACCTCACCCATATCAGAACTCCTATGGACAGCTTGACTCCAAGGCCTGGGGAAGAACCAGGTCTTCACAACCTTGTGGAAGGCCAGCAGGGTGGTGGTTGTTGTTCAGTTGTTTAGTCGTGTCCGACTCTTCGTGACCTCATGGACCATAGCATGCCAGGCCTTCCTGTCCTCCACTGTCTCCCGGAGTTTACTCAAGTTCATGTTCATTACATCGGTGATGCTATCTAACCATCTCACCCTCTGCCGTCCCCTTCTCCTTTTGCCTTCCGTCTTTCCCAGCATCAGGGTCTTTTCCAGGGAGTCCTCTCTTCGCATTTGGCGGCCAAAGTATTTGAGCTTCAGCTTCAGTATCTGTCCTTCCAATGAGCAGTCAGGGTTGATTGTCCATATCTCATGGGGGGGGGGGTGATCCACAAGACAGATGCCATGAGAAAGGCGGCACTCTTCCGAGGACACTGCTTCACTGGCAGGCAGAAATATTTGGGGAGGCAGTTCCACAAGTAACTTGGCCCAATGTCATGTAGAGCTTTAAAGATGACAACCAGGACCTTGAATTGCATCCGGAAGCCTGCTAAAAGCCAGTGCAGCTCACAAAGCAGCAACATTACATGGGTGATGTGGTGTTCGGAGCGGCTGCTCCTTCCCAAGAGGGAGGGGGCGCATTTCAGGCAGAGAAAAGATTGCAGAGCCCGGATTCCACCGGTGGGAAAGTAAAGAAGCTTAAGGTAACCCTGCCTTAGAGCCATCGCTGAATATTTACCCATAGGGCTTATAGTGTACCTTTAGTCTGGCAAGACTCTGTTATATGGCAAGAGCAATAAAGAAACTAGAGTTAGAATAACGGCTCGGTGTGGTTCTTCGCCTGTTTCCTGACAGGTGTACTGTGGAGCACCCAATACTGCCCACACCACAGCATTCTGGATCAGCTGAAGCTTCCTAATGCTCTTCAAGGGCAGCCCCATGTACAGTGTGTTGCAATAGTCCATACTGGAGGTAACTAAAGCATGAATGACCAAGAGAAGTACCTCCCATTCTAGGAATGAGTGCAACCGATGCCAAAACCACAGCCACTCCATCTTGTCAGGGTTGAGCTGAAGCCAGTTCCTCCCTATCCAGACCTGCTCAGCCTCCAAGGCACGAGGAAAGCACTTCAACGGCAGCATTTGGGTAGCTGGGGCAGAGATGTACAACTGAGTATCACCAGCATACTGTTGGTAGTTAAGCCCCTGCCAAGAGATGGCCTTGCCCAGCAGTTTCATGTGGATGTTAAACAGGAGCAGGAAAGAATTGTCCTCATCTAACCCACTGTCAAATCCAAACTATATTTGTGGATACCAACTCTATTCTTAAAATTAGGTGCCAAGAAACACTCAGCTTGTTGGGGTTTGCATATACCCAGGAATTTACAGTTAGATAAATTATACTGGAGAGGCTTGATATCTAGGTGAGAGGGGAATTATTCTGCAAGTCACCCAATTAGCAGCCATTGTTGTAGGGATGATGTGGCAGTGTATGACTCATACTACAGGTGCTATCATTTAGCTAGGTGTGGCAGATGATGAGAGTGACCTATAATGTGATTGGTCAGTTTATGTATATAAGCAGAGGAGTTTGGTTGTATTCTTTCTTCTCGTTTGCTGTAACTACTCATCGCTGTATCATTTGTTACCCGTGTGGATGTATTCTGTAATACGTATGTATATATAGTAAATAGGATATTTTATCTAATCTCTGCTTTAGTGTCTATTTACTGCATAGAACGTGAATCACTGGTGTCTTGGAAAATAGAGCAGGCCGCTCCACCGCGCACACTCTGACAGGTTCCGGGCCCAGCAGTGGAACGTGTACAGCTGGCATGCTGGCACGGCTGTGAGGACTTTGGAAGCCTATCCAGGAGTTGTTTGGATATTTGGGGCGAGTTTGGAGCTTTTGCAGGTTCCGTGCCTGGCTGTGTATTTTTCCTAGGCCTGTTTGCAGCTGAAGGACGTTCTGATAAAGTCTGCGCTATTTATTCATCGGTGCCTGCCCGGGAGGGGCTGAGGAAAGATGAGCACAGTGAAAATGCAGCCTACAGGTAGAGGTGGTTTTCCTCTGGAAAGGCTGAATGACTCCAATTACTTGTCGTGGGCGTACAAGATGGAAATGTTTCTTCGCCAGGAAGGTGTTTGGAAGATTCTACTTGACCCGCCACGCGAGCTGGACGATGAGGAAGTTGTTCTACAGAACGAGAAAGCATTGGCAAGCATAATTTTATGTTTGGAGGACAGCCAATTATGCTACGTTAGAGATCTCCAGTTAGCCAGTGGGTGTTGGGAAGCTTTAAGAAATGTTTATCTTAGAAGCACACCGTTATGCAAAGTTATGTTGACAAGGAAGCTTTATCATGCTAGATTACATGAAAATGAAAGTATTCTTGAACATTTGCATTATGACTGGTTTGTTCCTTGAATTAGCACAGAGGGATATGCAATTCTCAGAAGCGCATAAAGTTTATGTAATTCTCAGTTCTCTTAATGAAACATGGGATAATTTAGCTACCAGTTTCGGATCTTTATCTGAGAGGGATTTGACCGTAAATTATTTAACTGGGAGACTTCTGGAGGAGGAACAAAGGAGAAAAAGTTATAACGTAATTAAGCCAAAGCAAAGCAGTATGTCTGTTAAGGAATGTTATTCTTGTAACACTGATAATGTTTTATCTGTGAAACGCTGTTTTCGCTGTCAGTCTGATAAGCATTTGCAGAAAGACTGTGATAAAAGGAAACCAAAAGTCAAGCCGAGGATTTCCAAGCAACGAAGTGCTGTCCAGCTGTCGGTGATTAATTCTACAGGACGGAATTTAAAGGAGCCGTGGCTTCTTGACAGCGGAGCAAGCCAAAACATTGCCAATGATAGGCAGATGTTTAAAAGGTTTACGCAGGCTGAACGGGACCATGTTAGCCTGGCAAATGGGAGTGTTGCATCTGTTACTGGCAAAGGGTTTGTGTATGTACCAAGTTTAAATACTGAATTATCTATGCTATGTGTACTAGACTTAGAGTATAACATCATAAGTGTTTCTCAGTTAGATAAACAGGGATATGATGTAAAGTTTGGTAAGGGTGAATGCATTGTTATGAAGGATAATCATGTCTGTGGTAAGGGTGTATTACAGAACAGTTTATATGTAATGGTGAAACCCAGGACAGAATTAACCCATGATGTAGCCATGATCAACAAACCAACCCATGATTCATGTGAACATTTGTGGCATAGAAGGTTGGGGCATCCAAGTTTCAAAGATGTCTGAAGCAAGTTCTGGAATGGATTTGAAACCGTGCCAAGCTTATCTGGATTGCACGGCATGTAAGGTTGCAAAGTCAAAGGTGTATCCTGTAAGCAAATTTAGTGATAGTCACATAAATGTTTTGAATTAGTTCACACTGACCTAATTGGCCCATTACCAGCCACAATAGGTGGTGCTAAATATGTTTTAGTCATTGTGGATGATTTCACCAGATTTGGGTTCTGTTACCTATTGAAAGCTAAAAGCCAAACATTTGATAAGTTCAGAAATTGGATGCAGTTTGTGGAACGTAGATATAGCACAAAGGTGTATAGTTTGCAAACTGACCAGGGAACTGAGTTTATGAGTGGCAGTTTTCAGCAATGGCTCAGTAGGAGGGGCATTGCGCACAGGAGAACCAATCCGCATAGTTCAGCTGAGAATGGCGTAGCGGAACGAAGGAATTTAGCATTACAGACAGTAAAGAATTCATTATTAGCTGACTCAGGGTTATCTAGAGGATACTGGGGAGAAGCTATACTGACTGCTAATTAATTAACAGGTTATGGAGTGTGTCTGTAAATCAAACACCATATTATATTTTGTATGGCAAGAAGCCATCATTAGCTCATTTGAAGGTGTTTGGGTGCACTGCCTATGTTCACGTGCATAAGGAGGTATGTAGGAAAGGGCAGGTAAAAGCACAGAAGATGATGTCGGTGGGGTATGAGCCAGGAACCAAGGGATATAGGTTCACTGATGGCAGGAGACTTATTTCCAGATCAGCAAGTTTTAGTGAGCACAGCAATTGGCTGAAGTTACATGGAGGGAGTGAGGTTTTTCTTCCTGGTCAGGGACAGGTCGAGCTATCAAAGCGGCAAGGGTCCAATGATGTGATTAAGAAGGAAGAGGAAGTAACTCCTAGTGTGCCAATGATGCAGGAGGCTACTGTATTGCGCAGATAAGAGTTAACAAGGGCATACCACCTCAGCGTTACAAACCAGGTGATGTTAAAGTGTGTTTTATTAATTATGAACCTCGTAGTTATGAGGAGGTATTGGAGTTGCCACCACAAGAGCAGAAAAAGTGGAAAGCTTCTATGGATGTGGAAATGAATGCCATTAATTCCCATAAGGTGTTTAAATCTACCAGGCTGCCTGAGGGGCATAGGGCAGTAGGGTGTAGGTGGGTTTATAAGAAGACCTTAGTCAATGGTGATATTCAGTATAAAGCTAGGCTTGTAGCACAAGGGTTTTCCCAGGTTAAGAATCAGACTTATGATGAGGTTTTTGCACCAACGCTAAGAGGTGAGACATTTAGGTTTGCCTTAGCAATGGCAGCAGCTGGGAATTGTGTAGTGAACCATTATGACATCACCACAGCATATCTGCATGCTGATTTGAGGGAAGAAATCTATATGGCTGAAGCTCCAGGATATGAGTCTAATGATGCAGGTAGAGTGTACAAGTTGCAGAAAGCGTTGTATGGACTCAGGCAATCGGCACGTTGCTGGAATCTACGATTAGATGAGGAATTGCAAAGACACGGGTTCAAGTGTAGCAAGGCTGACCCATGTCTGTATGTAAAGCAATGTGATAATGATGAACAGGTGTTGCTTTTGATTTTTGTAGACAATTTGTGTCTTATAGCTAAAGATCAAAGCAGGGTAATTGAATTTACTGAAACACTGAAGCAACAATTTGATGTTAAAGATCTGGGAGAGATTAAAAATTACCTAGGCGTAGGTATTCAGAAGGTTGATGGGGGATTCGTTCTAGAGCAGCGGAAGAAAATTGAACAACTGCTGAGAGAGAACAATATGGAACATTGCAAGGAGGTTCCTACCCCGATGACAACTGATTTTGTTAAGACAGAGGCTGGAGACGATGACCAAACATCATGTAATCAGGAACACTATCAATCAATAATTGGAAGTTTATTGTATTTAGCACAATGGTCGCGTCCTGATATCGGGCATGCGGTAAATGTACTGAGTAGATATGTTACACAACCTACCCAGAAGCATTGGAAAGGTATTAAACGAGTGCTTAGATATCTTAAGGGGACTATTAATAAATGTTTATTGATAAAACCTTGTAAACCATTGGAATTAAAATGCTATGTAGATAGTGATTGGGGTAATGATGTACATGATAGAAAATCAATGACAGGATTGATAATTATGTTTGGTGACACCTTGGTGGGGTGGAGGTCTCGGAAACAGAGTTCTGTAGCAGTATCAACTGCAGAGGCAGAGTACGCTGCACTATCTGACCTATGTTCAGAGTTAATATGGTATAGGCAATTGTTAATGGATGTTAATATAACAATTAATGAACCTATATGTGTATATGACGACAGTGAATCGTGTATACAGATTGCAAAGAGTGATAGGAACAGAGGAAGGAGCAAACATGTTTATATCAAGTATCACAATGTTAGGAATGCTGTGAAAGAATCTCTGATTAATTTGCATTATTGTCCATCTGAGAGTAATGTAGCAGATGTGATGACAAAGTCTCTAAGTATAGATAGGCATAGGATGTGTATATCCAAAATGCGTATGTCTTCTATTCTGTATAAGTGAAATGTAATATCTATTGTAAATTAGAGGGGTGTTGGGGTTTGCATATACCCAGGAATTTACAGTTAGATAAATTATACTGGAGAGGCTTGATATCTAGGTGAGAGGGGAATTATTCTGCAAGTCACCCAATTAGCAGCCATTGTTGTAGGGATGATGTGGCAGTGTATGACTCATACTACAGGTGCTATCATTTAGCTGGGTGTGGCAGATGATGAGAGTGACCTATAATGTGATTGGTCAGTTTATGAATATAAGCAGAGGAGTCTGGTTGTATTCTTTCTTCTCGTTTGCTGTAACTACTCATCGCTGTATCATTTGTTACCCGTGTGGATGTATTCTGTAATACGTATGTATATATAGTAAATAGGTTATTTTATCTAATCTCTGCTTTAGTGTCTATTTACTGCATAGAACGTGAATCACTGGTGTCTTGGAAAATAGAGCAGGCCGCTCCACCGCGCGCACTCTGACACAGCTAGATGTCAACTGCATATTGGTTTCACAGAAATATTAAAGTCATTGGGAGAGGACCAAACCCCATGAAATTCAATGGGCAGCAGTGGAATTCTAGTGCCATGGTGTAAAACAGAGCTTTCCAAACTTTTCATGTTGGTGACACACTTTTTAGACATGCATCATTTCGCCACACACTCTTACAGCAGGGCATCATTTCGCGACACTCTCTTACAGCAGGGCACAAGGCAGGCAACTAGGACCTGCACAGAATCACAGCAGGTTTGGAGGCAGCAAGGCACAAGGCAGGCACTAGGACCTGCGTGGAATCCTGGCAGGGCTCGGAGGCAGCAGCAGCCGCGACACACCCAAACACTGCAGCCGACACACTAACGTGTCCCGACACACAGTTTGGAAAGCTCTGGTGTAAAACAGCCTCCAAAATACCACCTATTTACTTCATGATAGAAAGACTAGAAGCCCTTCATTTCAATACTCTGAAGTCTAGCCCAGGAAGGCAATTCGGAAGAACATCATAATCAATACTACCAATCATTTCAGAAATCTTGGTTGCTAGCAATTTCCAACATAATGCCCTCAGATATTCTGGCCCACAACTTTAATAATCTCTATCTATCGTGGCCAATGACCAACCTACAATGCTAAAGCATCTATATGACACAGAGCTTCTGTTAGTAATTGTCTCAAAAAGAAATTTAATTATTAAGATTCAACTAAAAACTTCTGCATAACCTCTGATCATTCATCTTCTTCTGGCAGAATAAGGGACACCAATGGCTTTCTCAATAGAATCTGTACTCTGATAAAACCTGCCTCAATTGCTGGTCATATCCAAAAAGTATTCCATGAGATGGATTCATACAGAATAGCCTGCATGAAATCAATTTAACTTCCTTATCCTACTGACTAGCACTTGAGCATAAATAATTTTTTGGATTAGAGCCATACAATGGAGACCTCCATCAGACATTGTAGAATACCTACAGAAATTACAGTTAATTTGGAACTGCAGCATTACTCCCAAATTTTATCATGCTGCCTCCAGATTTGAAGAAAGCAAAACAGAGCTAACAGCCATCCATTTTGTTTTCAGGCACAGTTTATTAGCTCACAGAAGTGGGCTCTTTGTATGCAAAGTCTGGCAACAATAAAGGGCACTGCTTTTAAAACATCCTGCTTGGCATACACAGATCAAAGGTCCAATGATACTGAATTTCACTTTAAAATAATTAAAGTACAAAAGTACAAAATTTAACATGTACCCCTTTTGCATACAGGTAGGTGCACACAGGGACCCCCTCACCTAACTACTACTGCAGCAATGATCACCAGTCCACACCCTTTGATTCTACTGTTCTTTCAGTCACTCAGCCTAGCCCAGTTCTGTATGATGGATCTTTTTTGGAGAAGTCTGCATCTCACTCTCTTCCTAATTGTATTTCATATTCTCCTCTCCAGCCACTGTAATATTCCAGTATAATCAGCTGTTATTCTCTAGTGAGTGACAAGAGAAGAATCACTCATGTTTGAAATCTTGCTTCAAGCATTCCATGATGAAGCATCTACTTATTTCAGGAAGGCAGCAATGGTTCTGGAATGTTATTAGCATTAAATACAGTACTAATGAAATATACTAATATAATACTTGGAGGGGAAAGTATTAATCTTCCCTCAAAACAAATATTTGAGATCATTCAGCACACCAAAAAGCCTCCTTATTCCTACAGGATATTTGCAAAGGCTCTGCACCTACTTACGGTACAGTATTCCTTATCAGCTTGATAACACATCTACATAGATTTTTTCTTACATCAGTTTCTTTCTCCTCTTTTCTAAGCCGTAACACACATTTCTCTAATGATGCAACACAAAGACAGTAGCAGACTGAACTTAGAAATGCACTTTGGTGAAAGACAACTTCCCATATTAAGGACTTCACACTTTCCACGCCTGCTCTCTGCACCGTCTCGAGAGTTATAAATTAATGAATCTTTCAACACATTAATTTTACAACATATTCTAGATATTCAAAACTATAAATGTTTCAAAACTAATAGGAAGGAATTTGAGTGAGAAAGTTTTATAACAGGAATACGCTGCTCGTGACACAACGGGTCACTGCTGAGTGCAGCAATAACAAATGTATGAAGTCGGCGAAAGCAAGCAAAAATTCTACCTGCCCTGGAGCACGCCACTCATCCGGAGGCTGCCTAGTACAATTTGTACAGGAGGAAAAGCTCTCGCCACACACAGTTTCAACAGAAAAGGGTAACACTTCCTACAAACTGAACTCGACTGCCGGGGACATCATCGGCACATTCATGTTATTTTTTGGCAGCGATACTGCACAGAAGAGGATTGCCGCTGCCTTCACAAACCAGGACCCACCCACCCTGCTCAGCTGACAAACCCAGACATGGCCGGCCAGGTGCTGCCACCCACTGAGGCTTATTTCAAAACAGAGTCAGGACGTAGGATTGTTTGGAAGTAGCTGTTGCAATAGCTTTGGAGAACAGAATAGCTGTAGGTATATTACGCCCCATAAGCCACTGACCTATTACAACGGTAATTCTGTAACAATTCCAAAAGAAAACAGCTTAGCATTCCTTACAAACAAAAACCACGTCCACAGACTTTTTTCCTAACATCTGGCCAAACGAAGCTGGAGGCTGACCACTGATGCTGACCACAGCCATGAAAAGCGCACTGGGTATCTTCTTAGGCCAACCATTCTCACCTGAGCTCAGCCTCACAGGGCTGCTGTTGTGAGGGGGGAAATGGAAATTAAAGCTAAACAAATCAACTAAATAACAGCCCTTTAATCAGGAAGGGAAGAAAAACAGGACAAATCTATTGCTTCTGGTAAGAGATCAGATGTATTTGGCTGTCCCCACTGGTCAGCTAGGAGTAACCTTTAAGTCAGGCATGTCCAACCTGAACAGCTAGTAATGTGGCCCCCCAAAATGGTAAACTTTTAACATTATTTTGCAATTTTTCTCGTGACTGAAGCGTGCGGTGCTCGAGCGCGGACTGAGCAAGTAGAAACAAAGGAACGCTGTGTAGGGGAGGGGGCAGCGCAGTGCTAACGCCGCCGCCGCCCGCTACACACGTCAGCTTGTGGCGACTTGGCGTTATATATAATATTTCAACCTACCTACACGTGTTCTGTGACGACAGACGTTTATTGTTATTATTAAGTAGACATGTAAGTTCTTATTTGATTATTAAACTTTGCTTTGTTTATTTGCCTAACAATTTACGATGGGCTTGTGTTATTTCTTTAAAAAAATATTTATTCCTAAATAAATTTATTCCAGCATGGCTTCAACGTCGTTGACAGATAAGTACTTTTTTGTGAAGACAAATACTAAGGCACTATGCTTAATTTGTAGGGAAAATGTGTCAGTTTTCAAAGACTACAATTTGAAAAGGCATTATATGGAAAACCATGCTGCCAATTTAGAAGTGTATCAAGGAATTTGTCGTAAAGACAAATTAGCAGAACTGAAAAAAAGTCTGTCTCAACAATTTTTTTTAAAAAAGTCACAACTCAAAAGGACCCTATTATAAAAGCTAGTTATTTGGTAGCAAATCTGATTGCAAAAAAATATGTCCCCATAATCAGCATCCATACTTTTAAGGAACTCCTGGAATTGGGTGATGATTCAATCCCTTGGCCCTTATGAAATTCACTGCTTTGATGACAATTTGCATGACATTATCCATTTTTAAAGCTTTCGCGCATAAATTTTCTTGATGTAGAATGCAGTGATACTTCATCAAATGTGAGTTGCTCACGTTTGATTTACCAATGGTGAGTTTAGTAAGCAATGTATGGAAAGCATGGCAGATATAATTTGTCCTGATAAAAAAAGCTATTTTTCTAAAATCAGTTTGTCTCACCAGAGTATAGCCAGGCAAACTGAAGAAATAGGAAAATCTATCAAAAGAGAGTAAAGAAGAGTAAAGCTGATAATTTCAAATTTTATGCTTTGGTAATGGATGAAAGTACTGATGCTACAGATACGGCTCAACCTGCAATTTTTATTAGAGGCATTGATAATGAATATAATGTCACCAAGAAATGGCTTCTTTGGTGCCATTAAAAGACACAACTAAATCTCTTGATTTGTACGAAGAATGACATTAAAGCGATTTTCTTTAACCATTGTCAATATATCTGGTATATCTACTGATGGCGCCCTGGCGATGGTTTATAAAAGTGAGGGACTTACAAAATTGATAGAAGATGATGTAAGTGCCGCCAGCAACTCACGTTTGATGAAGTATCACTGCATTCTACATCAAGAAAATTTATGCGCGAAAGCTTTAAAAATGGATAATGTCATGCAAATTGTCATCAAAGTGAATTTCATAAGGGCCAAGGGATTGAATCATCACCCAATTCCAGGAGTTCCTTAAAAGTATGGATGCTGATTATGGGGACATATTTTACTTTTCTGGTGGCTAAGTTGGGGTAAAAAGCTGAAAAGATTTTATGATTTGCGAAATGAAATCAAGTTGTTTATGGAATCAAAAAGAAAATTTGTGCCAGAACTTGGAAGATGAAAAATGGCTCACAGATTTAGCATTTTTGGTGGATTTGACCGCTCATTTAAATGAGTTAAACATGCGTCTTCAAGGTGAAAACCAACTTATCACTGCAATGTTTCAAACCATAACAGTGTTTGAAATGAAACTTAAAGTATGGCAAGCTCAAGTTATGGAAAATAATTTTATACATTTTAATACGTTGGCTAAACAGAGTCCTGTGAACAGCAAGAAATATGCAGCCTTGCTTTTCGGTTTGATACAGGAATTTGAGAACAGGTTTCAAGATTTCCGGAAAAATCATCAATATTTTGGTACATTTTCGACCCCATTTTCAGTCGACATAACTACATTACCTCCAAATTTTCAAATGGAATGCATAGAGTTGCAATCAGACATTCAACTCAAAGAAAAATTTGATCATGTCTCTCTACTGGACTTTTATAAGACCTATCTTCCCAGAGAAAAATATCCCTCGCTTCACAATCACGCCTTATTCATGACATCCCTTTTTGGCAGCACGTACATTTGTGAGCAACTATTTTCAGGGATGAAGCACATGAAGAGTAAAATTAGAATTAAAATTTCTGACGAGCACCTTGAGAACTCACTGAGAATTGCAACCACTTTCATCGAACCAGACATTGATGCATTAGTTTCACAAAAACAAGGTAAAATATCCCACTAGTTTCATGTTGCCCTTTTTAAAAAAATTTATAATAAAAATATTAAAAAATAAATGAAGTTTTATTACTTATATACATTAACTATATTATATATTTTATGTGTGGCCCAAGACAATTCCTCTTCACTCAATGTGGCCCAGGGAAGCCAAAAGGTTGGACACCCATGCTTAAGTGAACTATTTCCACCCCTGTTACAGCAAGTAACAACAAATGTAACAGCAAGTGTTACAGCAAGTACCTAAGCCCAAGAGTTGGTTGCAGAACTTGCTTTTATCCCTTTCTCTCTACTTTTATTTGTCTCCGCCATGGCTTTTAGAACGTCAACAGAAGCAAAGGAATGACTTGCTACTGATCTTTGCAAAATGCTCCGGAAGCCTTATAAACAATGAGACTCAAAATGCTTTGAAATTTAAAAAAAAAAGCTAATGTTTCCATTACACAGGAAGATTCACATTGTGAGATTAACACTGAAATAAATCAATGAACTGTTCCAAGGTGAGAAGCGAAGACATTTGTGGTGTAACCTCTATGATTTTTCAATCCTTTAATAGTAAAGTGGCATTTATTTTCACAGCATTTTATTGGAGACACAAGAGATTGTTTGAAGCAATAGGCTGTAATTTGTCATTACAGACGCAAGTTCATTATAGGTCTCATACGTAACATTTTCTCCAGGGGTAACTCTTCCAATGTCCTGTTTCATCATTGTTCAGGAGCATATGATGATCTCATTTCAAAGCCTTTTACTTACCCTCTTATTTGTGTGCTTTCATTTTTATATTCCTGTATTGTTTATCGTGATTGCTTGTTATTTTGACTGCAAGGTACCATCATGTAAGAAATGGCTAGAAACCCTCTTACCTACATAAAGGAATGGAAACAAGCCACTGATCCTAATGGGATTCTTTTCCAAGTACACTTCAGATCAGAGCCAGCAAATATTTACCCCTACCTCAGAAGAATCAGCTTCGGCAATCTTACTCATCTATTTTGCTGTGTGCTGTGAATATGACCCTTAACCATAAAGAGCTCTAAACAACATTACTGTAACCTCAAAGTCAAGCCACATTTATAGTGTAATTCTTTTGGGACTGATGTTATTTATTTATTAATCTAACTTATATGGCCGCCCATCTCACAAAAAGTGACTCTGAGCGGCGTTATAGTGTCTCAAAAGGGTGTTCTGGAGAACAGCCTCCACTTTCTGCCCTAGCTCCAACTTTCAAGCCTTCTTCAAAGGCAGACCTGTAGAAAATACACTGCAGAAATCCAAAGAAGAGGTTAGAAAAGCATGTACTAGGCCTGTGGCTAGGCCAGGCCTATCAAAGATGAGTTGTAACCACCAGACTACAGTATGCAAAATTGGCTGAATGCTGTCCAGGCCATTTACGCCACCGGAGATTGAATGATAGAGGTGAATTCAGGAGTACGTTGAGGCTGAGAAAGGCACTTATCTTTTTCCTTATTTGCAAAAAACAGCAGTAAAATCATATAGCTGAAAATTGTTTTTTGTTGCTAAGGTCCAGTTGCATGATCTGGGAATCCTCCCAAGCCCATAAAATGACTGTGTGTGTGTGGGGGGGGGGGGCATGCAGATCATTAGCTGTCCATTCTCGCCATGTACTAGTTTTATAAGCCACATAGCTTAGTTCAAACAAGACACTAAGCTAAAACCAAAGAAACCACATTATAACTTAATACAGGAGTTCTCAAACTGTAGGCTGAAAGGTCTGAAAGAAAAAATGTTTCGGGCTTAGACATGCAAAACAGAATCATTGCCAGAATTTCCCCCCCCCCCCTTTTGCCTGGATAAGCCAACAACTAAGTCAGGATTTTCTAGAGTTCATGCAAATGGCAAATCCTGATCCAAAATAAATGTGAAACAAGAAATGGCTGTCTAAAAAATAAAATCCAGATTTCAGGAATTATGCAAAACCAAGCAAGTTCTTCCACCATATTAAAAATATGGCCTTAAGTTTTATTTTTATTGTTCATTTCTAGTGAAAAGGTTTTATTTTGTAAAGCAGCAATTACTGTTTTATTTGTGGAGGGGGTTGGACTAGAAAATTTCCAAGATCCCTTCCAAGCTTATGATTCATTGTTATAGATAAAAAATTAATAATTCAAAGTGACATTTCTTTCTTGCTCAACCCTAGCCCCAATTAAATCAGTAATTTTATTCTTGGTGGGGTGGTCACACAAATTCATTTATCATTTTAGAAGGTCATTTATCCTTTTAGAATCCCTGACTCAGCATAATATGTGAATCCAGTTTGTATTTAATCTGGTAAGAAAAAGTAAGGAAACCAATGTTCAACTTTCATTGCCCTATCCTGCCTGCTGTTTTTGATCTTTAAATACATAAACCCAGAAAAATATTTAAGGCACTTTGCAATGTCATCTAGAAAGGACTTCCAGCTTGTTCCACAGAAGGACTAAATAAGAACATATAGGGCTGCAGCATAAGTGTGGATATATTCCCCAAATCAGCTTAATAAAGAGGAGACATTATCTTAAAGTAAGATCCACTGTAGGGGCGTGCGGAGGTTCGAATCCCTAGCCCCGTGTGACGGAGTGAGCTCCCGCACTCACCCCAGCTCTTGCCAACCTAGCAATTCGAAAGCATGCAAATGCAAGTAGATGAATAGTTACCACTTTGGTGGGTAGGTAATAGCGTTCCACGCGCGTCATGCCAGCCACATGACCATGGAAGCGTCTTCGGACAACGCTGGCTCTTCGGCTAACAAACGGAGATGAGTACCAGCCCCCAGAGTCGGACACGACTGCACAAATGTGCATGGGGAACCTTTACCTTTACTAAGATCCACTGTACTTAGAGGAAATTACTCCTGTCTAAATAATTCTAGAACCAAGTTGCATATAAGAAAGTACCAACTTCTTTAACATCTACAGTAATTGTTTTTCTTTTCTTAAAAAAAATTGCTTGTTATTAAGGCCAATGAAAACCACACAAGCCCACCAGTTATTTAATGTAGTACATTTATATGCCATCCCCTTAAATAACATTATTTGAATAGCTTTCAACGAACTGTGAAGCAATTTAATTATCACATTAAGTATAAAATCAAAATCAGAATAGATAAGAATGAGCAGCACTGAGATGCCCAGACTACCTGAGCTGTTTAAGTTAGTTATTGTTAGCCATTTGTTCAAACAAGCCCCATTTGGGACTTAAGTGAAGCATCAGCATTACATGGTGGCTCTCTAGCATAACACTGGATATGTAACACTACCTCCATGAATGATCAGCCAATATTATTGCTGATCAATGTTGGGTCCCTGTCACCATTCTGCTAATTAAAATACAGTCCGTGTGCAGCACTAAACCAGAATTCTCATTACCCATGAACCTCCTCCATTCCTCCTGCCAGCAAGTGTGATAGCAAATGTGGACAATCTACCTTTGGTTTTTCTATTGTTACATATGAATTAGAAACACTAGTTTTTTCTCTCTGAACAAATCAAGTTGGGACTTGCTACAAGAACAAACTAGAAAACCAGGTTTATATGTACCAACAAACAACAAATCTGGATGCCTCCATCTGCTTTAACTATAAGAGCTGGCAAGAAGCCTGAAGTGGGAGTCATGAAATACAGTGCACCAGTTTGCTGTTTACTGAGTGCCCTACAGGCAGAAAGAAAAAATATATATTGAAATTATTACTATTCTCAGAACACAAAATTCTGGCTTCATATTGCAACCACAGCGTGGGTTCTTTTGCTTCCTACTTCACTAATGCTATAATGACAGGGTTAACACATCACAGTAAGCCATGATTTAGTTAACAATGGTTTACTAAATAAATCACAATTGGCTGTATTTATTCTATACATTAAGTCATAACATGTGGCTTATAAGCACAGTGGCTGAGTCCACAGTAATGCTAAGTTGGGGGTGGGGTGCAGAACTTTCTTGCACAAGGGCCACACTTAAGTATTTCAGTGGCATGACGGGCTCCCTCCCAAATGGGTGGGGCCAGGACAAAACCTAAGTTTGATTAATAATTAATAAATATATTCAATACGTTTATTCTGTCACTTTAAAAATTATTTACTGACAAACTTTTGGACTTTCAGGAGCAGTGTATTGTACCGGAGTCTCACATTATACTTCTCCGTGCTAAGCCACGATCAAACTAACCACATACAGGTTCACTGCAATGTGTGGAATCCATCAGCCTCCCTTAAACAAGGTTCAACATTTATTTATTTATTTTATTAAATTTCTATGACCGCCCATCTCCCCCTCAAGGAGGGACTCTGGGCGGTTTACAACCACAACAAAATATCATTAAAATACAATAAAGATAACAATAAAGATACAAATACAATAAAATCCAAGTGGCAGGTGGTTCTTACAGCGAAGATAAAAATATTTAAAAATATTTAAGGCGACTCTGAGAGATCAGCCATCCCCAAGCATGACCACTTTCCTTCTTGCCCCAGACAAGATCACAGAGCCAAGTTTTAACATTATTGCAAGAACACTCATTTCATCTCAAAAGTCTGCCTAGCCAAAAAGCTCTTTTGCATCTTCTGACAAAGGAAAGTGCTTTTAATAAAGGACAGCTAGACTCATCGAGTCTTACAGCACTCTGACAAAACCAGATCTGAGAACAAGCCAAGAACAGTGAGACAGCAGAGGCGGACTTGCACCTCCACGCTCAATGAACTTTGACGCAGACTTGAACCAAAAGCTTGCCTTTCAGAACATGCTTCCTCTACACGCCTTGATTGTTCATTCAAAGGCACCACCACTTGCCCCCACCCAGATTGGCAACTTTACAGAACAAAAGATGCCCTAGGCCAGTGTCATCTGGTGTGACTGTGCTTTCCCAATGCTCCTAGCTGGGTAAAATCTGGATGGATGACTCGCCCATATCTCACTCATTTCCGATAAATGAAAAATGCCTAGCTGTCATTTTTACACCAACAGGCCTGACAGGCTTACTTGCTGAAAGACCCTTCTCTGCTTATGAAGTTGGCTCTCTCTCAAAACATAAATGAAAAAATTGATCAATATTATGCCACGTAGTCAAGGTTTAATGCTTTATCTCAAACCCAATTTTTTAAAGGAAGAGTGTAACATTTTGCTTTTGTCTCTTTTTTCTTTCTCTTGTCATTTTTCATTTCTTTCTGTATAGTAAAGCAATAAAAGGAAAAGAAAGAACCCCTTCCAATGACCACTTTGCTCCTGGCATAACACAGAGAGCCAGTCTGGTGCAGTGGTTTAGGTGCTGGGCTAGAAACCAGGAGAGGGTAAGTTTTAGTCCGCCCTTAGCCACAGAAGCTGGCTGGGTGAGTGGGGCCAGTCTCTCTCTCTTTCCCTCAGCCCAACCCACCTCGCAGGGTTGTTGTGGCGAAAACAGGAGGCAGGAGTATTAGATATGTTTGCACCTTGAGTTGACCTATATAATTAATGCACACTCACACACACAAAGACGGGATAAAAATATAACAACAGCCATCCTCCCCTGCAAACTAAAATGCCAGTCCTTTAACCAGAGGGAGGGGGCACCTTCAGCTTTCCGGCAAAGCTCCTGGTTAGTTGCCACGCGGAAAGCGAGAACCCCCCGCCTCTTTTTCCCGCGGAGCTGAGCTCCCGCATCAGCATCGGGCCGGATCTGCGCAGCCCGCATCTGGCGGCGGCGACGTCGAGAGCCCGACCCCGAACTCCCCACGCCTGCTTGCTGGCTCCGCCGGGCGACAACGCCCATCATCGCCACGCGGGGCTGCACTCCGGGTACCCGGAAGACGCGCGGGCGAGGCTGCCCATCTGCCCGGGATCCCACTCCTGACACCACTCCTGACACCACTCCCTCCCCCGCGTTGGGACCGCCAGCCCGGCGCCCCGTCAGCCGCGGCGCTCTGCACGCGCTCAGAGGCGACCGCGACGCGCCTCCGGCCCTGCGCTTACTTGTCCCGGATGATGGTCTGCAGCTCCCGGATCTGGTCGTTCATGGGCAGGAGTTTGAGCTGGGCCGCCGCCGCCCCCGGCCAGTCGTGAAGTGCTGCCGCCACCGCGGCGCCCCCGTCGCCCGCGCAGCAGCCGTTCCCGCTGTTCCCGCCGCAGCAGCAGTGGCTGCCGTCGCCGCCGCTGCTGCTGCTATCCGGGCTCAGGCTGTCGCCGCTGCCCGGGACGGGGTCGGCGAACCGCAGCTGCCGCGGCCCGACCTCGCCGCCCGCCAGCGTCCCCGGCTCCGCGGCCGGCGAGGCGCCTGCCGAGCCTGCCCGCCGGTCGCGGCAAGGCATCGCCTCCATGCGCCGCCGAAGCAGCCACGGCGCCCCGCCACGCGCTCCGCTTTACCTCAGCCGCGGGCCCGCGTGCCGGGTAGTGACGTGGGCGCTCCCATTGGCCGCCGTGCCTGCCGCTCGGCGCCGCGCCGCCACTCCGCGGCCGGAGGAGGGGCCGGGCCCCGCCCTCGGTCGCCCGTTCGCGCGCGCGCGCATTCAAGCCCCACCCCCTTCTGCCTCAGGCGGGAGCCGCGCGGCAGTGCCGCGGAGCCCATTCCTGCGCCCGTTTACCTGCGAGGCGCTGCCGTGGGCCCGAAAGGCTCTTGGCCCCGCGTGGACGTCCCCGGACCCCGCCCTTTGGCTGCTGCGTCTCCCTGAGTGGGAAGAGAGTTCGCGCCGACGGGAAATTCCCCAGCGCCCTGCTCCAAATACACTTCCCAGAATCCTTTGCGCGAAACCTGGACACTTAAAAGGGCGGCCGTTTATTGTGGCTCAATGGAAATATTCGTCTTGGCGGCCTTTCGGTGCCCTGCCCTGCTGCCCATCCCATGCAGGCATGGCTGCCTAAGCTGCGGTTCATGGCATAAGCTGCAATGGAGTGTCTTCAAGCAAGGCAGCCACAGCGTCTGGTTACAAACTGTAAGGGCCGCCTTTGTACAGGAGACTCAGCCTAAAATAGAACATATTTGTGAATGGTGAAGGTGCTTTTGAAAAAGTATAAATCAGTGTCTCTCAAGCTTGGCAACTTTAAGAGGTCTGGACTTCCAACTTCCATGCTGGCCGGGGAATTCTGGGAGTTCAAGTCCAGACCTCTTAAAGTTGCCAAGCTTGGGAAACACTGGTATAAATTAACAAGCACCACGCTTTGGCCTTGTAGTTGGAAAGATGGGGCGGGGGGGATGGGCCACTTGGCATGGTTGCCCTCCCGCTATCTTGGGGCTCTTTTATGTTTTATTCCTTTGTTTTTTTGTTTTTGTTGTTATTTATGTCTGATTTTTTTAATATTGTGATACGGTTTTAGTTGTTAGTTTGCTTGTAAGCCGCCCAGAGTCACTTTTCATGAGATGGGCGGCTATACAAATTCGCTAAATAAATAAGTAAAGGAATACAGTATGAGTGTAAAGAAAGGGAGTCGTTGATAGCAAGACTTTCAAGGCCTTGGGCCAAGATGAAGACGACCCTCCCTATCTTTGATACTCCTTTGCAATATGGATGGATGCAGCCATTGTGGTAATATGAGTGATACACTCTTTGCTGACAGAGAAACTAGTTGTGTGATTTACTCCCCAAGATACTCTTGCTATTACTTAGTGCATCCGGGGGCAAAGAGGGGACAAGGTTTAGAAAGCAGTGGGCCTGCCCTAGAGCACATTCCAGACCGGAGCCCTATAGCTGCTGCTTCTCCAAAGTAAAAGTGAACCCATTAGAGAGACTTGTTTAGACCTGTGATTAACAGAAAATACAGTTTGGCACAGGAGCTTGCTGCTTCTGGAGTTAAGCTCTGAAACTTCATTCTAACCAATTTAGTCATAGGACTATTTTTGTAGATGAAAGTTCATTTTTAAGGAAGAGGCTGAAGCTATCTATAAGTCCATCTAGTCAAGCTGAAGTGGACTATTTCCTGTCAGAGATGCATAAAACACCTATAAATATATCCTGAACAGTATATAATAATTATATAATTATAATGGGAATATAAAGGCTACAATGGCTCAAATGTATATTTGGTTTCTTTTATTAACAGTATTCACATGTGGCACAAATGGTGCAAGACAGGCTCGCTAGCTGGGGAATTCTGGGAGTTGAAGTCCACACATTTTCAAGTTGCCAAGCTTGAGAAACACTGCATTAGAGTGTCAATATTGTGCATTGTTTTCTGGGATAAAAGCCCACAGTTGAGAAGATATTCGAAGGCAGCTATCCTTATCTGTTGTCCCACTGTTCTTGTCTTCCAGCCTGCTTTTTGCTGGCAAAATAGCTGTCTGTATTTAGTAATGGTTTATAGTGCAGCATATCACACCATATTATCTAATTTTCTGTTTTCTACAGGTTTAGCATTGAACAGAAGCAAACACTCATCCTAATTTCATAGATGGCCTGTACAGTGAGGGCCCAGACCAATTGTGCCCTAATTTTCCTAGCTTTTAGAGGAAACCAATGGCAAACTTTTATCTATTTTCACTATTTTTTTACAACTTTTTTCTCTTTCCATTCCTATATTTATATTAGGAATGTTTTCTGATTTTAAATATATTGTTTCCATTTAATGTTTGTTTTATTCTTAAATATTTTCAGCTTTGGAAAATTGAGCTGAATGGTGAGATTAAAAATTGCCTCCCGAAAAATAACTATTTTTTATTTAAGAGCCATAAGAAAACAAACTTGAGTTTTTCACTTAGTAATTGAAATATTGCTTACGTGAGGCAAACAGGTTAAGGACTTTGATATTAGAATCAAAATAAATAACCCAATTAATTTTTATGTACAAAATAATATGTAAAAGAAAATATGCTAATCAGTCCAGATTTTTTAGATTTGCCCCCCTTTTCAGGTTGTTGTCTGATTAGGCTGGTGCTGCAGTCAACTTATAAAGCCAAGTACCTTAACAGAGTGATCGCAACAGTGCCAACACGTGTTAAATTAATCCCTGGGAATTTTCTTGTACTTTAGAACAAAATAGACAATGTTCAATTTTATTTTTACACTATGAGCCATCTAGCTAGTACATTATTCAGGACTGCAGTGAAGAAAAGACTCCACAACTTGCATACATGATCAAAATTGCCATTCTTCCATCTGAGTATACGTATATTGAATAAGGACGCAGTTTGAATTTGACTTCGGAAAAAACTACAGGTAGTCTTCACTTAACGACCATTCATTCAGCGACCATTAGAAGTTACGATGGCACTGAACAAATGGTACTTTTGTTCAGCGCCTGGTCCTTGAAGTTATGGCCATTGCAGCGACCCATGGTTATGTGATCAGAATTTGGGTGCTTGGCAGCCCACCCACATTTACGACCATAGGGTGCATTTCAACTCCCCCACCTGCCTATCTCCCCCCCATCTCTGCCCTTTTAGGTGTCCTGCACTCTGCCGTCCCCAGCTGACCTTCGCTGTCTTCTTCCGCCACTGGCGAGGAGCACCTGGCCCTGGCTGCCTCACAAAGGGCCAGGCCAGGCGCGCCTCATCAGCTGCAGCAGACGGCGAAGGTCAGCTGGGGGGCGGCAGGGTGGCAAACTGCAGGGCAGTGGAAAGGGCAGAGATGGGGGGAGGTAGGTGGGGGGAGTTGAAGCAGAGGTGAGCGCAGCAGGGCAACAACAAATGATCTCCCATCTAGGGAGATGGACGGTGATAGAAATATGACCAATAAATAAATAGATAAAAATTCATTACAGTGGATTCCCAGTATAACTTTCTATTCTTGGTGATTCCAAGGTTCTTGTTCCCCTTTTGCCCGCCACTAGTCATAAAATCTCACGTCTAAAAGGTTTTTGTCAGACAGAACATAAATTCATAGGCAGGTTCTGCAAATTTTTAGCAATCAATGGCTCAATTACATGAATATTGCACAGATATATCATGTAGAATGCATTTGAAGATATTCTTGTTGTGATTACGGCGTCGGTATATAAATTTGCAGAGGTAATTGTCAACCACACCCCAGCGTTCTTTGCACTTCATTTTGGCGAGACTCCACATACTTTCCACTGTTTGTTTGTGTAACAGACACAGGATCCCCAAAATCTTCCAGACGATTGACAGTTAGGTGGCGGTAATTCATATCAGGAATATCTTCCACATTCACATAACCATGCCAACAATCTGTTACAATTGTAGAGCCAGGTAAAACAGACGACGTAATTATGTTTGCCAGTGTTGACGCAGACCGATTGTCAACAGCATATATGAAGCAGTGCCCCGTCTCACGACAGACACCTCCAACAATCCACTGTTCCTCACATAGTCTTCTGACATTGTATTTTTGAGGGACGAGCAGGCTCTCGTCAATCTCGACCGTGCAGTTGGGCCCACCAATGGCAACGTGGTTATTAAGGAGTGACTGCACACAAATCTTGCACATGTAGTGATTCCATCCAACTATTGTTTTCTTCGATTTCATATCCAGTTCTGACTGACAGAAAGCGATACAAGTGAGCTCTTTTGACCAGCAGTATAAGAAAAGCACTACGGTGCGGTAAGGCAGATGGGTGTGCTCCAGCCACGTGCCGCTCTTCAAGGGAATTTCCTGCCGACAAGAGCGCACCTGGCACCTCCAGTGATCTCGCTTGTCCAATAAGGTTAGGATCATGTTGTGGCCTTCAGAACACTGACGTGGCACGTGGAGTATCCCGTGGTCCTGCAAGAAGTGAACAGCAGATTTCTTGTCACTGGCTTCTTCCGTGAGATGCAACAGATCCATCCTACAGCACGCGGGCAGAGACTAGCCAGAAAGTACCAGCGATATGAAAGCGATATTAAAACCACCTAAAAATGAGATGGGTGATTCTATAAATCGAATGAATTAATGAATGAATAAAACCAGGAGTGTGGCTTCTGCTTGGCGGGAAAGAAATGCAAGAGGCAGTCAGAATAAGTGGCCCAAGTGGGCGGCTGCCCTCGATTGGTGCATGAAAGTCACTGGCGGGCCAAAAAGGAACAAGAGCCAACTCCAGGAGGAGGAGGAGGAGGGGACGATCCTCGGGCTCCACCTCCAGTTTATCCACGCAGAGTCC